>BCHT01000002.1:1287012-1971492 GCA_001599695.1 Phaeotremella skinneri
ACACTCCCTGCCAGTGCCACAGGACTGTACCGGCAAGGTAGATCCAAATGGCAGCTGGACTCTAGGACTGTACGCGCAAGCATAGATCCACAGAGGGTAACAGGCAGTAAGGTGTGACGACAAGCAAGCAGTGGGGGGTGATGACAGACGGCATGAAAAAAAAAACAATGTTGTCGACAAGGCACTCACGGTGATGAACCACAGCATCCAATGATGATGGTGATGTTGTTCCTAGAAATCATGAGATCAGTTAATCAAATTCAAAATTATTCTTGTCATTCATATCCTATCACAAGAACTTGGCTTCCCACTCCCTATATTTCTTCCTAGATGCTGCCACCCTTTCCTCAGCCTCAATCACCTGCTGCTTGAAACCCCTAAGGGCATTGAGACCAGCAGTCACACCCAGTTTCAGACGCTTACCCAGTAACACATCAGCCTCAGTGAGCACCCTTTTCTTTTTCTTCTCCTCCTCCATCTTGTCAACCTCCTCTTCCAACTCAGTGACACTGACCTCCTCCTCCTCCAACTCAGTGACACTGACCTCCTCCTCCTCCAACTCAGTGACACTGACCTCCCTCTTCCTCTTCCCATGAGTCTTGTTCCACTCCTTCCTCCTCTTCTCTATGATCTCTTGATCCTCCACATCCCCTTCCTCAGGAATCCACACTGAGGAGTAGTCAAAATCCTCTGGAGGGTGAGGGATGAAGGTGGAGGGTGGAAGAGGGATCTTGTTGACATGGTGGTAATGCCAGATGACACCATACTGTTCAAAACAAGCAGCAGGTTCCCAGGAGTCTTGTTCTTCTGGCCATTCCCACCAGTGGACGTGCCACTTGGGCTCCTTGGTGTTCTTGGTCATGGGACTGAAGCCAATGATGACAGGGAATAGCTCCCCTTCATCTGCTGAAGGACAGTCAGCATTTACACTCTCAAAAAAAAATGGCATAGTCTCCCCCTGTATGGAGAGTGATGATGGTGATGAAGGAGGGACTGGTGGTGTGTAGAGTGATGGGGGAGAGTCCTAGAGTCAATAGAAGAGGTAGGAAAAGGAAAAACTCACTGGAAGCCTCAATAGACCCAGTTTCTTCTTTTTCTGATGTTCCAGACATGTCTGATGATGAGGAGAGCCCCTTAGATGATGAGGAGAGGGTGTAGAGTGGTGCTGGAGGGGTGGATGGTAAAAAATGCGCCCTAAAAGAGTGAAAATGAGTTAGCTATGCATCCTATGCATGAAAAACAGTCAGGAGGAGTTGGAGATGATGCACAGACCTCTGAAGATGATGACAACACCTTCAGTGATGGTGATGAAGGGGTGGTTGATGATGGTTGAATGAAAGGTGAAGGACAGGAAGGGGTTTGTTTGCACTACGGAGTTTTGGGGATTTGGGGGACCGTGGGAAAATCTGCGCCGCTCATCCGCGCGCTCGCGCAGCGAGCGCTTTCGTCTGCTAGTGTCAATACATACGACAATTCCTCTTGACATAATCGTTGAGCAGTTCCGCTGTTCAGTCGCGGTTACCCAGTTTGAATATGCAGAGCGTTGATAGACGGCACACATCAACTAACCCTTGACCCGCAGTTACGTATACAATTCCTCTGATATCCGCGCAATTGGGTTGCCTTTCAAGTCTCGGTGCAGCCACTTGCTTTCGTGGTAGTGGCATCGTAACTTTGGAGCGCTGTTGACGCTTCTTCTTGATCCGTCCGCGAGGATGTGGCGTCGCGGCGATGATCTTTCAGCCTGTGGCGAGTGATAGCTACATTCTTGAAAACACGCTATACCCCAGCATGAAGCCCTCTAGCCTCCTCCGAATCCACCACCTCAAGTCCAGCACTCGGTGGCGCTGAACCGTAAACGACTCTCTGTATCAGCACAGCTGCATCAAAGACATCTCGTCAGCCATAATCCAGCAACGCAAACAGTTTAGATATCACTCACCAAGGTCCCAACAAACAGTCATTATAGCTGTAACCTTGAACTGGAGAGGATTACCCCTCAAGAAGAAGTAGACGGTCCTGGACACAATTCTTTTTAGTATTCCCAAGCGGATGAGGTTGAGAGCGAGGAAGGAGACTCACTTGAAGACGTCACCGCCGAACCAGCCCGCTAGTGTCGATTCTCTGAAACCGTAGCAGGTCTTTCGCTTATAGTTTGAGATGAATTGAGGGATTGGAAGGGTGGACTCTGGATAGACATCGTAAGATAAATAAGTCTAAATAAGAGGGACATGGACTGACCGATTGTCAATGCGATGAATCCCAGCCTGAACACGGATAGATTAGGCCCATGTGATCCAGAAGCGAAGAAGGAACCTATGTTCCTCGTCTAGAAGCACTCACGCATCGATATACCTAAAAAGGATTGTCATCAGCGTGTTTCTTACAGTATTCAAATCAATTCCCTCAGGCCAGAAGGACATGCTCACCACATCCATCTGCCAAAGATCACCTGCAGAACCCCCAATACCACAATCAGCCCTGCCAGAAACTCCAAATAACTCCCATATCCTTCCCACTGCCAAAACATAAACGGTCTATGTCGCTGACCACCTCCACTTCCGCTCAGTGCTGTCAGCCGAGCCCCAAAACCAGCGGACGGGGCGATTGTATCATCAGCATGAGGTATATCGACGTACCCCGAACCCGAGTCTTGGCGAGAATGACCCGGGTTGGGGCTGTGTGGGAGAGGTGAGAGAGGGGCGTAGTCTATTGTTGATATAGGAGAGTAGTGGAGACATATTGAAAGAAGCAGAAGTTGTGATAGAATCAAAAGTAGGGATTGAGCGAGGAGGGCTAGAGTGTGGTGATGTCAGCGAGATTGATCGGTTGTTAAAGTGTTTAAATGCAGCTTGCTGACCTGTTTCGAAGCGGTTGCCGAGCCAGAAAAAGATTCTAACTAAATAATCTGTCAGTTGAGAGTGTCGCCAGCATATGGGATAATCTCACTGATATTGGCGATCAAAATAACCCCGCAAACATCTGCGCCAACTTTGCCATCAGCAGTGCCAAGAGTACGTCCAATGCAATATATTCATACCATGCGAGAAACCCGACGAATCTCTGTTGAATGGTCAGCAATAGATCATATGTATAGCTGCCATATGTAGAGAGAAGCTTACTTCTTTTTGACGATGCTATAAGCCTTCCAACCTGTCAGCTCTGGAGAGTGTACGGAAGCCGGTGCTGAGATCTTACCTGATCGGCATAGATCAATGGCGGGCTGAGGCCCAGTCAGCTCGTTGAACCAGCTGATCACGAAGATGCACCTACCCTACGGCCATACCTATGGAGGCCAATGTCCCTACAACGCCTGACATGGTCCAAATACTCTTTGTCGGATGAACAACGGAAGCCATGGAATGGTTGTTGGTGAAATGGTCAAATACACAGCTAACAACTATGCGGGACCCCGCACTCTCGACTATATGTCTTGTGATCTTTCCGGGCTCGATAGATGCTGCTAAATCGTACAACACCTCAAGCATCGCTATCAGGTTATCACCAAAGCCTCAGTCTGATCAGAGCCTTCCCTACGGTGATACGAGAAAAGAGTATTGCACACAGCATGGCCACTCAAGTCCCTCCCTCCAAAGCTCCTTTGCCCTTAGGCGATCGGCCAGCACCTCCGACGTCCGACCTCGAACAACCAGCAGACTATCGCCGGACATTTCAGGTCAGTCCTCCCTTATCCTGCGTCTCTACATAACACTCTTGCCAGATAACGCATCAATAATCGCTAACTTGGTCGATGAGTAGGGTCGTTACGCTCCTAGCAAAGTGAGTTTCGGCTCGACGCTTTCTCCGCTAGCTTTTTGTCCTGGGCGAGTCTGATCGCCGCTGACCCGTTCTACAGTTTTCAGACCCATGTGAAGAAGCTAGTAAAGCCTCTTTAGATTGTATGGAGAGATCACATTATAATCGGAATGAAGTAAGCTCTCATTTCTCTCATCCAGAGGACAGACGGCTTCAACTAACGAGCTTGCAAGTGTCTGGACTTTTTCAGAGCATATAGGGAATGTAAAGCCAAATGGGTAGGTTGAATTTGTTCCGTACTGATTGAATCGATATGGGTGCTCCCAACTGACTGGCGATTCTGCGAGCAGCTTCAACAACGGAGAGACGATCGGAGAGCTGGTCGGCCGACTTCATAGCTAAGAGGATTCTGAGACTGCCATTCACTGCCGATGTATCACATCTCAAGCTAGCAGTTGCATAGCAAATGGCTGTCTGTCGACGCATGCTTCGCAAAGTTCCGATGCTCATAAAATAGTGTACAACCCTCGTATGGATATACAGACCACTCGACCTCGCCAAGCTGACCGTTATCACAAGATCCCAACGTAATCATCATAATCGTCCAGGTCGTCCATTCTCATTCCAACTTCTCTAGAAAGTCCAGCCGATCCAGAACAACCTGTTTACTTGTCTCCTCAATCTCCCCAGCCAAAAAGACTTCGTCCAGTATCGCATAGACCTAAAAGATTGTATCAACATGGAGTCTTTCTCAGAACGAAAAGCTTGAGAGGCATACCTTGTAAAAGGAGAACACTAAATCAAGCTCGCAAACATTCTGGAAGAATGCGTCTAAATATAACAGACAGGGTTAGCAGACAACTCAGACCGTGACTGCTACTTGATGATGCGGGTTGAGCTCACCTAGCACTTCGACAAAAAGATGGATTGCCTCAAGATAAGCTAGCTCGTTATCGTTTGAATCCACACAGACACAGAAGAATAGCCCGGCATAACGGCGGTAGATGATTTTGTCGTTTCGGAACTGGTTGTTTCAGGCTACAATCAGCAACAGGCTTCTTCATCATCGGCGTCGTGTCAATCATGGATGTGACATCGTACAGATGAGATGAGAGTGGGATATGGATGATGGACCCCAGTCTTAGCAGCCAAGGCGTACTGAGAGTCATCGCCGAAAGGACGGAACGAAGAAATAGTTGAAGAGCAGAGAGACAGCAGAGCACGTACCTCTACGAAGTTGGACTGATATTTCTGATCTCTAGGCGCTATCAATCGATGGATCTCCCCTCGTAGCCGGACCTAGGGAGATGAAGGCCATGAAAATGCCAGATTAGCGCGACTGCCTTGGTCGCTTAATCAGACCGCTTGAGCTTGCCTTTTCATCGTCTTCATATGGAGCATACCACTTGGATAATCTCGTCTTCCCCTGACGGTTCTGGATGGAATGCAATGTGTCAGACACCATGCACGTGTAAGGATCCCAGGGGATATAGACTTACCTGGACAAGGATGAACTTGATCATTTGGATGGAGGTTTGGAGGTTTAGAGAGCCGGAATGTCTAGTCGCGCGGTCCGCGTAGCTGGTGGATTAGCTGGCGGTACTGCCCAGGTATGTGGGGTACGGGCAAAGACGGCAGTGATAAGTGGTGGTGCTGAGGAATATTTGTAAGTTATGTTACCAGAGAAAGAGAAAGGAAGACGAGGAGGAATGACACGAAGCCAGCTGGGCGGTGGAAGCGTGCCTGAACAACTAACGTCGTCCTCCTCATTGTTGTTGCCGGCCTCCTGTTTCTTACTCATTCTCTCCAGGCATCGTCGAGTTGTACACAATGTCGACAGCTCAATACGGTCGTCTGTCGACCGAGGAGATCCGGCTCGACTCTCCTCCACGCCGAGCAGCGTCCGTGGCTTCCTCCGACACAGACGTTGAATACCGTGATAATCTCGACGACGAACCGTTCAACGAGAAGGATCAGCGATTTCAGGATGAACCTCGCATGGAAGGAGGAGAAGGGGAAGGATATGTCGTTGAACCAAGACGGGTGGGTCAACTTTAAGACCAATTTGCAGGAGAGATAGAAGTCCTTACCAATAGGTCAGCTTGCTGATGCTGGCGTAGCTGCGGCCTAGGAAGAAATCACGAAAGGTGTTGGCTGTCTTGATCAGTATTTTGGTTTTTGCGGGCTTGGTTGGGATTATTGCAGCAACGTCATATTCGGCTCCATCATATGCTATCAAGAAAGGGAATCGTCATATCACCATGGACCATATTTTCAATGGAACCTTTAACGTGAGGTCAAAGTCGCTTGATTGGGTCAAAGAGGGTGAGTCGGACAGATACCTTATCTCATAGAGGTCCCCGTGGACATCGATTTCTGGTAGAATCTGATATTCGTGATTTATCTTTGTAGCTGAAGACGGGACATTCTCGTTCATCAACTCGGACGGCAATGTGATGCTCTCCACAGTTGACAACATGAACACCTCAACTCTCCTAGTCAACGCTTCGATGGTAGTCGACGGGAACGGTGACAGGATTCAATGGCAACGATGGGCGCTGTCGTCCGACCGACAATACATCCTCTTTGGAACACATTACGTCAAGCAGTGGCGTTACTCCTCGTTCGCAAACTACTATATCCACCGTCTATCGGACTCCACGACCTTCCCAGTAGCTGCTCCGTCAACACCACCAAAGATAACGAAATGTGTCTGGTCACCCATCTCGCATTCATTAGCGTTTGTTTCGGAGAACGATCTTTACGTCATCCCAGCGGATGAGATGGAGTCGACCAGTCCTCAGGCTTTGCGAGTTACAGACGACGGGAGTGCGGTGGTCTTCAATGGGGTACCGGACTGGGTGTATGAGGAAGAGGTCTTTGGCGGTGACGGTGCTATGTGGTGGAGTCCTAATGGGGAAACACTGGCTTATCTCAGAAGTGATGAGACAGCTGTCAAGAATTACAAGCTGCAGTACTACAACCCGTCAAACGACGCTTTCGAGGTCTACCAATATCCCACGGAACTGGAAATGAAGTGAGTAATCTGATATATTGCTTGTCATCTCGGTGATCCATGGGTCAAATGGTTCTGACAAGTGATTTCATAGATATCCTAAACCCGGTACACCCAACCCCCTCGTTTCCGTTCACACCTTTTCACTGTCCAAATACCAGTCGACCGGATCCCTGGCTTCGTCCAAGGATATCCTCTCGTGGGTCGGCCAAATGCCCTTACCGTCAAGAATCATCATGGCGGTTGCATGGGTCGCCGATGAAGCACTCCTTGTCAAGGAGATTGACAGAGCTGCGCGAAAGGGTAATGTGGTCATCTTTGAGAATGGCCAGACCAAGGGAAATATCGTCCGGATAATGGGGAAGGATGGGGAGCAGGGGGATGACGGGTGGATAGACAACGTAAGCCTGTTGTCTTTCGTTACAGGTAGGAGATGATGGATTGACGCGATGATGTAGGCACAAGACGTCATCCCTGTCAAAGGTCCTGTACAGGGCTATCTGGATTTGGTGCCCAAAGATGGCTACCAACATATAGCTTTCTTCAGCCCGCTAAACGCTACTGACCCGATTTGGATAACTGAAGGGGATTGGGAGGTCACTCGTTTGGCTGCTGTAGACGAAGAGAAGGCCGTCGTGTGAGTTGCTGATCAGAAAGTTCACCCTCGCTCCTTCAACTACTTGCTATGACTTTCAATGATGCTAATGCGAAATGACAGCTATTTCCTCGCGGCTGCCCCGTCCATCGATAGGCATCTTTACGCTGCTGTACTGCCCACGTCGTCCATCGCAGCGGAGTATACCCAAGATATCTCCGCCCTGACCGACACGGCTCGTCCAGGGTATTTCGATGCTCAGTTCTCTCCGGGTTCGCGATACTATGTTCTGAGATACCAAGGACCCGACGTCCCTTGGCAGAGATTGATGGAGGTCGGGGAAAATGGTGGGTTCTGATATCTCTTATGTGGCTTGTGACCGTCAAGTCAAGTCCAGCATTGCTGACACTCACGCTTCTTAGGCCTAGATGTCTTGATGGAAGGCAATTCCCAGCTAAACGAAACTCTTTCCGAGTTTATGAGACCACTTATATCTAGGACGACCATCGAGAATGATGGATACGGTGTGTCTATTCCTCAGAAATGAAGGACTTCACTATACTGATCCGCCGGGCAGTTCTCAACATGATGGAGATCCTTCCTCCAGGTATTGATACGACCGGTCGCAAAAAGTACCCTGTGCTGATGAGAGTGTAAGTCAATTTCTGCCTTCGTTCCGGATGCCCAGTCGCTTACGCAGGACGTGTGTATGAAGATACGGGGGTCCATCCTCTCAGATGGTCTCAAATCGCTTCGACAAAGACTGGCATCATTTCCTAGCATGCGAGAAGAAATATATCGTCGTGCTCGTGGATGGTCGAGGTACTGGATTCAAGGGACGACAGCTCAGAAATCCGGTCGTCGACGACTTGGGCCACTGGGAGGTTGTTGATCAGATTGCGGGAGCTAGGGAGATGCTCAAGAGACGTTATGTCGATCGAACGAGGATTGGAATTTGGGGTTGGGTGAGTCACACGGTCTTGATGTGCAAGTTGGTGTTTAGAGGCTCGCTGTTGACTTCATATTGCAGAGTTACGGAGGGTATATGACGACAAAAACCCTTGAGGCTGCGTCGGGGATCTTCACTTTGGGGATGGCTGTTGCGCCTGGTGAGTGTCGTCGTCGTCCTAAACTCAACGAATCATGTCCTCTTTGTACTGAAGCATTCCTTGCTAATGATCCACTTCCTTCATCAGTCACCAACTGGCTCTTCTACGACTCAATCTACACCGAGCGATACATGTCGACCCCATCAGCTAATCCCCAAGGCTACATCCAGTCAGCAGTGAACAATGTCACAGCTTTCAACGGTATCGACTTCCTCCTAGCTCACGGATCAGGGGATGATAACGTTCATTATGCACATTCGGCGAGTTTGTTGGATAAGTTCACGCAGAAGCACGTCAGAGGATGGGACTTTAGAATGTTTACGGATTCGTGAGTTTCCTTCGCCTTGGAGTTCGATCGTAGTAACCATGATTCCGAGCTAATGTATCTTGGGTGGGGTATTGTAGCGATCATGGTATCAATAAGAGGGAGGCTTATCGGGAGCTGTTTGAGTGGATGACGGCGTTTCTGGACAAGAAGTGGGGCAAGGGAGGAACAATTCAACATGGTTAGATTTGTGGCATGTAGTGTGGCACCATTGCATTTGTTTGTCGGCAAAATCGGACAAAGGACGACACGCCTCAAAGACGTGTTTCAAATCAATATCCTACCGCCTGGGCGAAGATGCTTTGTGTTTCGACAGCCAAGGTTCAGCATGTTTAGCCTGCATACCACCGGGGGGCGATAGTCAATTGGCGTCCCGTCCTGGTCTGCATATATTGCTTGCTCAGGTGGCTCCGATTTTGTGCGTCAACTGCTTCATTCCAGTGGCCATCTCGGAAGGTCAAAAACTGGGTTTGATCGGAGTAACGGAAGTTGAGGCATCTTCTACTCGGCAATCACAACCGTCTCACCACTTGTGTCTCTCTCCTTTTTTGTCTGTTGATTCCTCGCTCCTCCTTCCTTGGCGACATCGAGATGCCCACTGTTCTCGTGAAAACCAAAAAACATTACAGATCAACTCAAGGAGAACCCTTACACCAGGTTGGCAAGACTGTCGAGACTCGTGAGCTAGTAGGGGAAGCGGATGATGGGAAAGGTGAGTATCCCCCTCCCCTTGCCTTTGCTTTTGTTTTTCTTGTTGCCCCAAGAGATCAAGACCTTGGCTGGTGCTATTCCACGTCTTCCCTCGGCCTTTGAGATTCAAGACGTTTAATGGGATGAGATGTGTGTGTTTAAGTGTATAATGTTGGGGCTGGCGACGTCGAGATGGGTTACATCGACGACGATTCCTTTGCTAGTAACAAAAGACGTTGGTCAACGTCCTTTGCCGCTCAAAAGGCCCTTCTTCATCTCATCACATTGAAATGGATACAGTGGGCGGCCGCATCCGGCGAATAACAGGCAGAGAGGGATGATACGCTATAGGGCTGATAGGACCATATATCCCCGTGCTCTCGCCGAATCGTGTTTTTTCCATTCACGAAACAGGATGTCGCTGACTATGACCGCACCCTTCACTGTGAACACCACCTATCCTCCATTGCCACCATCGACGGTGACAATTACGACCGCCACGGCGACTCTGACACCGTCATCATATTCTGAAGGTCAAGGAGAGGTTCTTGGTGGTCAAGCTCGCTCTAGGAAATCGACTCCTCCTCGGGCTGACTCTAAGGGCTCTGAAAGAGAGCTTGATAAGACTCCGTCTGCCCGGGCAAAAGGTCGGTCTTGAGGCCGTCGCCCCCACGTATTACTAACGCTGCTTCAATCCCGCCACTCGAAGTACTTCCTTGGGTGAGAGACGTACAAATTGAGGGATTCGAAGCTCCAGAGGGTATGCTTGGACCATACGACTCACGTAGGTGACACACCTTTTCACTGATTCACTGCGAGGTCCAGCCATTCCTGACGCTGTTTCTGTAGAGCCTCCATCTCGACCTCAAACAATACATCAACCTCAGCCAGCGGTCAGGCCCGTTCATCCGTTCGCATACAACGCCACCTCGACCATCCCCTTTTCAGCCCTAGCCGAAGAAGAGACTCCGCAACCTCGCCAACGTCTAGACCAAATGGGCTCAGTGAATTCGCTCGAAGAGCAGAGGCCCAATGTGGCAGGTCATCGACCTGAGTCGGAGGTGCTGAGTCGGGGAGCCGGGATGAGATATCTGAATCAGCCGCAAAGCTTTGGGCCTGGCGGGGTGAGCATGAGAATCGATACTAGCATGACCGGAAATGAGATCCCAAATATTGAAAACGGTCGGGATAGCCCTGGAATGGGCACCTTTGGGAGGGAAGCTAGTATGGAGCCAGTGAGACAACACGCTACGGTGAGTGGTGACGCCACGTTGGTACATCGCCGCTGACCATGCCTTCTGGATGTCATACTCAGTCTGTCGCAAGTCCCTCTCGGAAGGCAGTGCCCAATTACTCTCAGCCTCTCAGACAGCCGCCAGCAGAACCGTTACCACCGAGTCCTAAAAGATCTGCCAAAAGGCCTGTGAGAAATTCACCTGCTTCCCGCGCTGAACCGATCGAGCCACATATACGCCATCCTCACCACGACTTTCCTTTCTCGCACAATGAGGCTGCCAAAAAGCAAGCGGAAGCTATGGAAGCTGCCAGAGCGCAGGCTTACGCTCAGCTGGAAGCTTCTATGGCTCGCCCGGAGCCATCAGCACCCTCACCTCTGGGGCAGCAGAACCGGCAACATGCTCACAAAGGTCCACGTGAGACTTATCAAACTTCTACAAGTGGCCCTTCCTTCGGCCACATCCTGCATCATAACGGTGTGCCTGGTCGAGCGTCGACTCAGCTGGGTATCTCATCTCAGCCAATGTTCACGGCTCCGTCTGGTTTCAGCCAGGGTGGGATGAATCCTTCTTCGTTTGTGCCTATTCCATTCGGCGTGCCCATGGGGATCTCCGTACCGCGCCCCATGATGGTTATGCGGAACAGCGCAGGAGTTGGACTTGGCATAGGTATTGGGGCTCCAAGAGGTGTTGACGTCAGTATGGGGCACTCTCCAGGTCTGCCTGGCGTAGTTGAGAGTCCCGAAAGTCGAGGGAGGATGACAGACGTCAGAAGCGCATATGTGGAGACTATCGAAGACGTGAGCTGCGCTGTTTGTCGCTGCGATCTCTCAGTGCTATAAACTGAAACAAGAAGTTCCAGGAGCAAGAGCCGACCGTCAGAACAACCAAGACACCGAAGGCTAGGTCGAAGGCCCCGACACCTCCTGGACAAGATCAGATGCCTGCAAAGTCTGAATCCGCACTTCAGCCTGCCCGAAGTAGCTACGAGAATCCACCACCGGCAGTGAATATGCCTCGTTCGGTGAGTAGTTTAAAGATGCTAGACCTCGTGTCTTGATGCTTGGACTGACAGTCTTCCTTAGACAAATGAGCGAAATCCAGCTGGAGCACTGCCTCCACAGCCCGTTCCGTCCCCGGGCCGCACCGCTGTTCCCCTGGATACATTAGATCCTGTCGTCAAAGGGCCTTCTAGATCATCCACAAAAGCGCCCTCGGCAGTCTCCGAGACACAGACGTCCCCAACTCTGAGAAACCGCTCACCCCTGCGTTCTACCGCCGGAGTCACCGATATACGACCGGTTTCACTCGCTCCAACGACCGCCTCAAACGTGAGGCAGCTTGTGGCAGAGAGCAAATTCCATGATGATGCGCTGTGCCAACTCCTGGACGCGGCAAGACTGAACCTAATAGGAGACGAGGCGAAACGAGCTCTCCAAAGAGCCGCGAGAGCGAGGGTAATTGAGCTGAGAGAGATGAGAGAAGGATTCCAGGTAGGATCTCAACAAGCGTCAGACGATGTTTCTGACACGTAAGCAAGGTTGAGATGCCCCCTATCACGCACAGCAAGAAGGAACGAAGAAGCAAGTCCAAAGACAGGCATCGCCGTCCTTCGGATCACAAAGAGAGAGTTGAGGTAGATAACACGGAGTACACTACTGTTGTCAAGCTGACTCTAAATTCGCAGCCGACTACTCCTCCTTCATGGGCACAAGATGTAGGTCTTAACATAGCTCGTCCAGGAGGGGTCTAACATCCACACAGATCATCAATCGTCTGCAGCAGTTTGACGCTAGATTTGCGGAGCTCGAAAAAGCTCGATCAGCTCATGACGAAGTCACTCCACCTAGTCAGGACGTAGCCGGCGATGTGATCGAAGACTTCATGTTTCATGACATCCCTTCTTCCGGTTTCAGCCCTGGTGGAATACCGGCATTGGGAGTGCATGGCTTCCCTCCTGGTCTACTGGCCTCTTTGGGCATTGTCAATGGAGTAGCTCCTCTCTCTGAACGCAATACTTCACCGGAGGGCGCGTTCATCCGTACGATCTCACCCAGCGAACGACCAGTCGGGACTCAGCAGCCCGGAGACGTCATTTCTTGGGGCTCCGAAGTAGAACTCCCTCAACCAGGGGAGTCTGTGCCTCTCCCCCGCCCTCCACCCACTATAAACATCCAGGCCCCGACAGAGAGCAATATCGGTGCAAGGTCGAGTGCTCGAGCTCCTAGTGCTCCCCCGATGAGATCAGAGCCCAGGACTCCCAGACAGGTAGATGTTGAGATCATCGAAGAGCGAGTCACTCGAACACCCGACCCTGACCCGATACAGGAGAGGGAACTTCCGCCCGTACCACCTTCTGAAAGTATCCGTTCAAACCCATCACCAGCTTTGATATCTTCTGTTAAACTTCCATCGGCTCAGCAAACTCCTCAAAGAACAATCGCAGAGCCAGCGACTCAGCGACCAAGTCCTCGTACACCTCAACAAGTCTCTCAGACGGATTACCTTCCCGCCACAACTGCTATGCCACGCGAGGAGAGAGCCAGTACAATCCGAGAAAGGATTCACCTCATCGATCCTATCAATCCTCCACTCCCTTCTCCTTCTCCATGGGATCTCGTCACCCAGAGGTTATATTCTTGGGCATTGGTCTGGGAGGAGGAAACCTTTATTCGGGCTTTGGAAGGCATTAGCTTAGGACGTCAGGTTAGTGCGGCTGATCTGACTGCCACTATCAGCTAGCTGACTCAGAAAGGGCAGGTCGAGGAATTCCCGTTGACGGTGTACACAATGATGACCTTCAAAAGGTATGTGTCTCAATTCCCCGTCCACTTGGTGATCACTCCTATGTGTCGGAGAGTGCTATGAAGCTGAATCGCGATACGCATGAGCAGAAACCTCTCAAGATTGATGACAAGCACTCCTATGCTACCTTGTGATAAGCTGTTTGTCCCACCAAATATGGCCGATGCAATCAACAAAGCTGTTCACGCTGTAAGCCTTCATCTGTTGCAATGCGATGGATGTGAAACTTACACGAAGACACACACAGACACGATTTTCCGATGCGCAGCAGATTCTTGAGGAGCTCTGGTACCGTAAGTGGCGAGCCACATTGAAAGCGAGACAGCCAGTCGGGAGTACTGACAATCCGCCAGCATTTGGATTTGAAGCTCCTCCACGAATCATCATTGCACTCTCTCGACATCGTAATGAGGTTAGAGTTGTTCAATACATGCCATGGTCCACAACAAGCACTAATGAATCCCGATTCGTAGCTCGACCACTGGACAGCTCATCGATATGATCTTGCCACTGGACATTTGACAAGTTATTCCGTGAGCCACGAGGAAGAGGCATTGATTGATGGACGTGAGTGGTTGCGATTTTCCCTTTGGAATGATAGTTGATGACTATGCATTGTTTTGTAGGCCCCTTCATGTGTAAGCTCGACCTTTCAGTCTTGAGCGTGACCACTTCCGAGACTGACAGCGTGCTTTACAGGGTGGCACGCGATACGTCAGGCATGGCCGCAACACCAAATCCCTCATCCGGATAACCTGCATCAAAGAGTCGAGAAGATCAGGACGGACGTGGAAAAGCGGAATGACAACTCGTTAGTGGCTGTGAATATGAGCAGAAATTTGCTCCTGTGAGTGAAGGCTGCGATGCAGTCTGATAGTAAAGTAGAAATGCGGCTGATTCTTGGTTAGTGGCTGGAGACCTGAAAGGGAAACCGATATTGTCAAACTTCGAGAATTGATATGGATGGAGGTGACTACCTGGCTTCTTCGTGGATGCTTGAAGGCAAAGCTGATACGCAACGTATGCTAGGTTAAGAGATTGCTGAAGCGTAAGCGACAAGGAACATTGATAGTCAGCATGGACAGCCCCGACCATGTCTATGAGGTTTGAGCTGGCAGCGAGTTTGTGTGTTTGTGAGGGGTGATAGGGATGAGTGGTTCAAAATCTACAGTACCTGTCTCATGAGGAGTGAAATGGCTGTGATACATCTTGAAAGTTGAAAAAATCTTGATCATCATCATTTGTGGCTTCTATATCTATATGAGAGACATGTTAGATTCTAGTCGACTGAGATACAGTAGAATTCTTGATGTAGGCATGTAATATTCTCGGAGTCTTCTCCGACTAGTCTGGAATCTCAAGCAAGTCCCAGGGTTCTTTGAGAGAGGCAGAACAATTAGTTGTTAACATGTGATGCAATGCATGAGTACTATGGACAAAGGTAAGAGACTGGGAGCAAGTAGACGAATACGTACACGTAAAGTAATATACATCATGATATCAGTCATACAATAGGGAGTTTCGACCAGCTCGTATACGTATCGCAATGACGTTCAGGCCCGCCGTCGAACCTTGGTACCGATCGCAACCCCCTTCCTAGGTCTTCCATGGGCATCACTAACCCCCAAGAAATCTACCATACTCCGCTGAGCGCCGAGGGGAGGTACCGAAGCGGGCAGAGGAGGGGGTAACATGCCCCTCTCCTCATCCTTCCCCCTTCTCTGACCATCTGTTGACGAGGATCCTGCCCGGCTTGTAGATGTGGAAGGTTGGATCTTGGAATCTCTCAATGGACTCGTATCAATTCCAGTGAGATCTACGACGGGGGAATCTTTCTCCAATCGTTTGCGTTTCTCGCTCTCCTCCCGTGTCGTCGTGAACGGATTCGTTCGACTTCGTTTCTTCGGATTCGTGTCTCTAGACCTCCATTTATCTGGTGTCGTGGGGCCTGAGCTTCCCTCAACCAGAACAGCGAGTCCTGATCCGCCACTGATGCCTACACCATCATGATTTGCAAGTGATGTGGATCCTCCCCGGAAGTATTTGCTCGTAGCTCGAGAGGCAGATGGGGGATGACTTTTCGTCGAGGAGAACAGATCGTTATGATCCAAGTCGAACGAGTATGTCCTTGATGTCGGATGTCGGGAGGTTGATGGGCCTGCTGGAACCTTACTCGCAGTCGGCATCAAGTCGTACTCGTCCTCGGCAAACGACGGCATGTCGATGTGTAGAGACTCGTCCGCGGGCTCATCGTGGTCATGCGGCTTTCTCTGGGAAGCCTTGAACACTGACGAAGGGATCTCTTCGATACTCGTATCGAGAATTTGTTCAGGGGAGGTCGGCGAGAGCAAGGGAGGTAGGTCCGTCGTGTTCAAGTCGTCGTGTTCGATCGAAGGTCGACGAGTAGCCTTGGAACTTGTCTCCAGTCTGGCTCGGAGCTCGGCGTTTTCAGCTTGTAGCTCGTCCACTTGGGATTTTAGAGCTTTCCGGGATTCGGCCTAAGTAGCACGCCCAATCAGAAAAGCACCCTCTAGCCCCAAAGTACTACTCACTTTCGCCTGATACATTCTCAACAACTTTGTCCGTTCGTGCAAGGTATCATTGAGCTGTTTCCGGTCTGCTTGCTCTTTCTCTAAGGAACTGGATGACCAAATGTCAACAATGCTCTCCCTCATCACCTATGCAATCCATATACTCACCTTTTCAGCATAGCCATCTTTTTCTCCGCTTCTCTCTCCCTTTCTACCATCTCTTTCTTACTAGCCCTCCGTGCGACCTGCTCCTTTTCCAGTTCCCTCTGAACCAACTCCGATTCCTCCTGAACTTTTCGTACCCTCTTGTCCGCCCTGGCCTGTTCGGCTGCAATGGCTTTGCGAAGCTCGTGGGGGAGGGTGGTATTGCGAAACTGGGCGATCTGGGCGTCACGGACATCAATTTCTGCTTCGAGATTGAGAATGCGGTCGTTCAGAGTAGGTAAGAGTGGATGGGTCTCAAGACCGTTGCGTAGTTTGTTGATGGACGCTGTCAGACCGCCCACATAGGTCTAGACGGGGAACAAGTCAGCAGTTTGAATGGAAATCAATAAGGAAAGGTCGCTCTCTGTGCGCACTTTTATCCCCGCTAGTGCTTTTGCCGACAACACATCTTCCGCCAACCCCTCGGCTCTTCTCAACATGCCCCTTACGTCCCCCTCTAGGCTCTCTGGACCCAAGCCCTCCGCCTCATTTCCCAATCCCCTTGCCCGTCTCGCTAACGCCATGACCTCCTTATCCTTTCTACCAGCCCCACTGCGCCTCTCCTCAGCCCATCTCACCGGCGAGCTCCCAGCAGCTTGACTACTTGATCCAACTCCCCTTCCCGCATCGTCCTCGCCAAAGTTTATGAACAGCCTGTGGACAATGGGGAGACCCGTCTCAGGGTCCGCGAAGCATTCCGTTCGACAGGTGGGACATTCTGCAGGTGCTTCTGACAAGGACGGAGAGTTCTCGCGGCGTTCCCGGGCGTTGGATATGTATTGCAGAGACTGGGCTTTGAACCATTCTAGAAGACAGGTCTCATGGAAGACATGGCCTGCATCGAGATTTGTGAGTAAGGGTTTCAGTGGATGATAGAGAAGTATGACTTACCGCAGTCGGGTGTTGCTATTTGCATTATCTCGTCAAGATCATCCTTGCGATTAAAGAGGGTGTCCATGCATATGGCGCAAGCAGCATCGTCTAGCCTCTGATGGCGAGGCATCTTTCCGATGTCCTGACCTCACGCTCGATTGATATCAGTGCGTGGATATCCTCTCGTCAAGACCTTGAATCGAAGGTCCGCAAGACGTGGTCAACCATGTGATGCGAGACCAAAAAAAAAGTCGCGTCGAGGACTGACTGATAGCGCGTCGTCGCCACTGAACAACACCAATGTATGCTGCCCCGAGATTCTGCGGAGATGTATGAGCTCACTGAACGATGGTATGATCGGAGCTAGAGTTATGATCCAGGTGGGTATCGCCTTGCATGTAAAGATAAGAAGAGGGGGGGTGAATTGTTGTCAACATTAGTTAGTCGAGTGCGGGGAAGGTTTGTCTTCCCCACATTCTGTCCTGGTTAGCTAGTCATCCCATTCGAGAACCTCTTCTCTCATGACATCCAGCGCCTCCTCTTCCCCGTTCATCTATATTTCCAAGAGCGAGCTTCAAACCCTGAGTGGCTCTACTGCAGGCAAACCATGTCAGCTCCCCAAAGCAGCCTGAGCCCAGACGATGCCACCCAAGACGGCGAGATGATGACCCCGCTCGGGACGCCAGTAGCACCTGAAATGCACATTATCATAAACCCAGCTGCTGGCCACCGTCAAGCTCCGACGTGTAAGTCAAACCCCTCCTTCCCTTTTCGAGACATCATCAGGGAAATTTCCTAACTCGTCTCCAGTCGTCCGCGAACATGTCCTGCCTCTCCTCCAGGATTTCGGAATATCCTACCGACTCCATCAGACGTTTGGTGTTCGAGATGCTGGACGGATCGGACGGGAAATCCTTCGGGGGATCAGACTTGAAGAAGAGGACAATCCAGAAACCCCTTATACGCAGGTCGTCATAGCGGGTGGAGATGGGACGGCACATGAGATGATTGAAGGGATTCTCGAAGGGCTCAGGGAGCCGGGAGAGCGTATGTTTCTGGGTCGATGGGAGTTGGTCGTTCTTCCTTTGGGTACTGTAAGATAAATCGCAGCAATCTTTCCAAGCAGTAACACTACACTAACGTTCCCACCCTCCAGGCTAATGCTCTCTTCTCGTCCCTCTTCCCACAGCCAGGGGAAGTTCCTGCTAACATGAGCCCGCATCTCGAAGAACATTTCCGGTCAAACTCAACACCGGTCGATGTCGTATACCGCCTCTCCTCCCTTATCGCTGCACTGACAGCAATGTCTCGAACCGGTCGACGACTCCCTCCACCCGTTTCCCTTCGCCTCCCCATCACACTCACCACCATTCTCCCTCCACGGCCATCGAGTGATCCGCCTCCAGCCCCCATTCCGTCCCACATCGTGCTCTCGACCTCCCTGCATGCCTCGATCCTCGCCACTTCCGAAACTCTTAGAGAAAGGTATCCCGGAATCGAGCGCTTCCGAGTCGCTGCTGAGGAGAATCTCGGCGTCTTCTTCAAAGCTAATGTCAAACTCCATCCGCCGAGAGGTGGGAGGGTAAAGCAGTACCATCCACTTCATCGTTGGACGGAACCTTTCACCGCTGATCCCACCCCCGCTGAGACATCATCAAATGACTTATTCCTGTCTGGGCCATTCACGTATCTTCTCTCATCGACGACGACACCCCGTCTTGAACCAACCTTTGTGATTTCTCCTCTCCTCGCGATTTCCCCACCAAACGATCAGGACCCTCCGACAATGGACGTCATGATATTGCGACCCCTCAGAGATCCTGATGTCCGACGGCATTTCATCAACGGCGAATCCACTGATGAGTCCGAACACAATGCCGATGAAGCTGCGGCGGAGGCTTGGAAGAAGAGGGCCAAAGAGGTTTTCGGATGGGCATACAAAGACGGTGAACATATTCAGCTGACCTACGGCGCCAGAGGGGGAGAGGCGGAGGTTGGAGGTAATGGTCTAGTGGTCGCAGAAATATTCAGATGTGCTGGATTTGAGTGGATCCCTTGTGTAAGTCACATACGCAACTTATTAAGATCTGCGCAGACTGTATATTCTCTTGACATCTGTGCCATGGAATGCAGGATTCAACGCACGGGCCCTCGCACCTAGTCTGCGCCGACGGGTCACTCTACACCATCCCACCTAATGGAAGCGCCGAGGTGAAGATCATGGACTCCGGGGTCGGCAGTGACCGGAGTGGGTTCTGGGTATGGAAGTGAAGTGTAATGACGAAGGAATGGTTCATGAGTAGCGGTGGCCGGATTTCCATGTAGCATGCAGCTGATATTGCGGCGGTATTGTAGAAAGACTGTAGAAAGACGAGAAGAGAATTGGATGGACACTTCGGAGTAGAGCATAACATATGTCTATACACTAGATCCCAGTCTCCGCTAAGGCGTTCAGTGCAACATGTACCCTGTATATGCTCAACGGACGGTGGTCTGGAAAATTGTCAGGAAAGATGATCGCCCATATATAGCTAGCAATGCGAGATGGGTCACCCTGATTGTCGCATCCGCACTATAAAATTCTATGGATTGTGAATACCCGGCCTATCTCCATCGCCATAATTCACTGACTCTCTACCACCACTCCACCTCCTCTACGCTATCTGCCCCAGGCCACACTACAAGTCACTCAGTCCCTGGACCACCAACGCCATAGCATCGCGACCTTTTTCGACCCAACCCTCTCCCTTCTCCTTCCCTCCAAACCCACCAGCCAGACCAATATCCGACCCGAGCTGCGCCGCGTTGTCCTCCTGCTTCCATCCGCCTTTCAGCCAGGCTTGCCCGGAATCTTTGGATCGTCCGACGTTTTGGGCATGTGCTCTGTCGGTCTCTGTGGGCGATTGTTGGGAGATGTAGAGTGCTATCCGCTGTGGGATTGTCAGCTAGCTGTCCAATCTGCAGAGTGATAGGGAGGAAAGAGCCGTGTAAGATGGTCAAATAGCCACACTCACAGGTGGAATTGTTACTCTCCCCATCTTGAAGCAATACTCGCTTACGGCCAAACAACACACCACCCCTCCGTCCGCCCTAGCCCCTCTAGCCCTAACCGAGGCCTGCTTCTTCACCTCCTCAGCTGTCTGTGGAGTATTCGATCCCGATGCCGAGGCTGAAGAGGTCGTCGAGAGCAGGTGGATTTTAGATGGGTCAGGCATGGCGATGGAGGGTCCAGCCGGCGTCGCGTCAGACATCGTAGTGTGAGTATGTTTCCCGTGATGATGGGATTTGTGCGAGTGGGCATGTTTCTTAGGGTAAATGATGAACTCCGTTACGAGATATAGCCTGTTCTGGTATCAGTTGAGCTGTTCGCCGTAAGCCAGTGCTTCACTGACCATTTCTCGCCCCATCCTCCACATCTCGTCTCCATGACGTATTCACTTCCTAGTGGGATCTCCTTGAAGAATACATAATGAGCAGCTCCGAGCGCCGCATGAGCTCCAGGAGTGAACAACGGGGACATGGCTTTGATACACCAATCCATACGAGTCGCATCCAGTGATTTGGCGTATGAGCTATAGTAGACGAGAATAAAAATCAGGTCTGATGAGCTTGACTCTTTGGGATGTCCCGGAATTAAGAAAAAAAGCTCACGAGTTTGACAAATGCATGTTGTAATCACAATCGTCGACCCAAGCAATTCTCTTCAACTTGGTCACCCATCCCCCGACACCACCAGCATCGTTATTAGCCTTCTGCCAGTCGCTGAAGTATTTTGCGTAGCCTTTCTGGTATCTCTGCCTGTATGCGTCGATGGGTGTCCACCAGACCCTAATGTGCCAGAGGAAGGGCCATGATGGGGAGTTGAGGATGAACAGGAGCAGGAGGGCGAGTTTTACTGTACAATTGGGGCTGTCAGCAGGGAATCTTTGGAGGGCTAACGCTTGAGCAGAATGTAGCATGGCTACAGATTATGGCACAGAGCCAGAGCATCAGGAAACGTACCAGGTTTAGGGATAAATGGGAGTAGAGGTGTTGAAGAGTCTCCCAAGCTAAGGCGCTGAAGAACAGCTTTGACACTATTCGCCAAGGCCACAGGTAACTGAATGACAGCGTCCATTGTATGTATCGATATAGTGGTAACAAGACACAATAAGAGACGACACGATAGTGAGGGCACCGACAACGGGAAAAATGGTAAGAGGTAAGGTCAGTTTACAAATACTTTTTCACAGCCAAGCGCGGTCTTCGGTCATGACCTGTCAAGATCTGGAAGAGACGGGGAGGGCTAGGACGTACGCGAGGGAAGGCCCTGGGGGTGGTGAGTGACATGATAGCGCTGACGGCAGACGAATTAGCGGTGTTGGATCGCCGCTGGTGCGAGAATGGTTGCTGTTTTGCTGTTTGTCTCGTCGTGGATCAGGCATGGGCGCCATTCCCATTATCCCATTATCCCAATTGACTCACGTTACTCAGGTACCTTGCCTCGAATCGGTGTTTCCCGGATAAGTTTTACCGGTTATTTCGGACTCTCACGTTGGCTGGGCGCGCCCGTCTTGCGTCTGAGATAGAGTGTGGCGTGGGCACACGCAGGCTACTGCTGTACGATTTAAATATCACCTACCAGCTATCATAGTATGGTCATAGCTTTTACGAGTACGATTCAAATAGACACATGAGACTTCAACCCACCATCGCTGCTTTAACTTATATACGCGTCCAGATCACTACGGAAATTTGTTATCTGTTACACTAAACCACCGCATCCCTCAGGCAGAACGAGACGATGACCAGTTCACTGAAAGCTCTTGACCATGCAGCTAGCTCCTTATGAATCTCAGTATCTGCCCAATAATTACAAAGGAGTCGACATGGAGTCCAAGAGTATGCAGTCAGCGTGTACATGCTGGAGAACGATCCAAGAACATCATCCGTTCATCCGCGCCTACCGTCATAGATTGCGGCAACGACCGGCCCGGCTCACCCGAAAGATAATGCTTCTAGCGCCCGAGAGTCCGACACACTTGTGTTGTTCGTATTTTAGCGTTCTCCAGATATCTGTGTATATCAGCTTTCTGCAGATCGAATTCGTCTCTCTTTCTCTCTCGCCAATACAGACGAATCGACTCGTTTAATTCAAGACCATGTCGCCTTTCCCAGTCGTTGACGCAGAGCTCTTTCTAGAGTGCCAGAACACCCTTGGAGAAGGTATGCTCTCGGCTCATCTCTCCCACACCTCCAATTAGTTGCGCAGCTATTAATTTCATGTTTTGGACGCAGGGATCCTTTGGGACTCGAAGACCAACTTGCTCCACTGGGTTGATATCGATGAGGCCCAGATCCATACGTCGGTATCTGGTTCGCTCTGTTGCATCGAGGTTGGAGATGAGTTCTGACCAAACTCATAGCTTGGACCCCGAGTCCAAAAAGTACTCGGTTGATGCGTATCCAGAGAGCAAGTTCCTCACAGCTCTTGCACTTCGAAAGGAGGAGCCAGGGGTATGTCTTTTGACTTGTCCTTATCTCGATGATGCTTCACCTACCTTGCGCCAGGATTAGCAGCGACTAATGGCCTCCCGTTACCTTCAACCAGTTCATCGGGACCCTCTCTCACTCTATTGTCCTCTTTCCGGCCCCAACTACGCCAACGGAGGTCTCCACATCACCGCAAGTCAACACCCGTCAGTCCGTCAAGACACTCTCGGCACCCATTGGTGATGGAGGTCACAGCAGCCCGATCAGGTTTAACGATGGAGGGTGCGATGCGCTGGGGCGGTTGTTTGCGGGGAGCATGACTGTGCCAAGCGCCAAGGATGGGGTGAAACGAGGGGAGCTCTGGAGGTAGGTACGCGGTTGACGATGGCCTGTCTTCGTGTTCTGTATAGCGTGGCTCGGGTGGATTTCACGTCTACCGTTCTGGGTTGAATGCTGACATTAACCCTCGCCTCAGATACGACCCAGACGGTGGACAGACCAGGGTCCTAGTTTCCGTAGGAACGTCCAACGGGATCGGATGGTCGCCCGACAACACTAAGATGTGTAAGTGATCTTCTATGCTCTGGCGACTAGTGCTTCAACTTGTCCCAGCCTAGACCCATGCAACCACTAACATCCAGAGCAGATTACATCGACTCGGGCACAGACGAAATTTCCGTCTTCGACTTCACCCTCCCGACCGCGGCGCTCACGAACCGCCGTCAATTCGCTGCGCCGCCCCCTCCCATCCCGGGCTCAGACCGACCGACCAGCGGGGTATTTGACGGACTAACAATCGACGAGGATGGCAATGTCTGGGCCGCGCGGTGGAAGGACGAACGGATTGTGGGGTATTCGCCTGATGGGAAATTATTGGGAATGGTAAAGGTTCCGGGATGTAAGAGTCCTACTATCCCTTGTTTTGGTGGTAGGTCGATCTCCCATCTCCCTTTTACACTTTCTTCCCAGTGTTCAAGATAGCTGAGCTGGACGCGATATAGGTAGAGACCTCGATACGATGTATATAGCTACCGCGCACTCCAAGCTTGCGGGAGAGGGCGATATCCAGTCCCAGTTCCCCAATTCTGGCGATCTCTACAAACTCGATCTCTCGTCCGGCTCGGCCGCTCGCAAAGCTCTAGGCTTGGGAGACGGATGGAAGGGAAGAGAGAGGAATAGGTTTGGTGCCTAGAAATGTGGACGAGGCATGATGAAAAAGGACATGAGGGAGGAACGGCAGATCATGGAGTGCTTCGGTATATCATGGTCAGTGCGGGTGGGATCTGAGGAGAGGTCGTGACGTATTGGTCTGGTATCGCTCAGCAATAGATGCAACGTAGTCGTTCATGTACGATGGATAAAGTGTCCATATCCAACATCGTTAAGCGGAGCTACCACATAACGATCATGAATCCAAAAGAATATCCTGTTAAGCCAATCCCTCTCATCCCTACTGATCCTCTCCGAAGAGATCAGTCCTCCTGCCCATAGAAGTAATTGACGAAAGGCTTTAACCGCATCAAGAGAATATTGAAAACGGGCGACGTCGTATTCTGTGACGCAGACAGTCAACATCATCCCAACTCTTAACTCCTTTCAGAAGTGACGCAGAGGATATTGCAGTGCCACCAATACCAAAAGGGATCCAACAAGAAGAACTCACCACCCGACTTTCCTTCCCTCCCAAAATCAATTCCCCAACCTCATCCACTTCCCACCCCTGCATCTGACTCCACACCTCCCTCCTCACAGCCTGCCGCTCTTCTTCGCTTGCCCACCCTCCTCCGGGATTCACGGGGACGATCGCTGGAAGGCCCTTTGTCTTGTCGAATTTTTCTCGGTTTTTCGTGATCGTCGAAGGCGTTTTGATGACGTGGTGTTGGGCTGTGGAAAGGCCTGAGAGATTGTTGCATGTGTGATAGAGGTCTGGGCGTCTGGCGTAGATGTCAGCTCCTTACCAATACGATGAGAATAATTGGCTTGACGATGACGATGGTTTGGCCGGAGTCGCGTTGGTGCTATACGAGACGGAGACTCACTTGCCAGGTTTATCTCGGAGACCTCCAATACCCCCTGGCTCTTTCTGTGCAGCGATGAGGATGTATTCCTGCAATGCGACTGGATTGATGACTTGTCAGTTATTTGCCGTGGCCTCTGCAATGGATGCACTGGGCCTGAAACTTACCTCGGTTGAACAGTGGCGGAGAAGCTATAAACGAGTCAGCATCAGTCTCATATGCATTCCATATAATTCCAAATGAGAAACAAAGACCAACTGACCAGCAACCTCCTCCCATTCCCCGTCTCCACCAGTTTCACCACTCTCATTCTCCCCTACTTTCTCCCTCCTCAACAAATCCTCCAAGACCGGGAACCCGCCACCAACCCACCACCCATAACACCCGTCAACCAGCTTATTTGTCCGCCCCCTAAATCCACCAGCCTCAACCGCCTCACCCTGCTGAAGAGCTGACCATCTCAAGGCAGCTCTCAGATCAACCTTCTTAGGGAAGTCCCTTTCTAACGAGGACAATGACAACTGAGAGGATGGCGGACGAATAGATCGGAGGATGTAGTACGAGTTCAACGCGCATGAGGTATAACCGCCGTGGGCTTCTGCCATCGCTGCTCTTGATGTGGGGTTTGATGGGGTGTTGAAGATGTCTGCAGGGGGTGATGAGGGAGCTGTGGTGTTGGGAAATACAGATGCCGAGAAGGGGAAGGAGGAGCAAGCGAAACCGCCTTCGTAGGTTTGACAGGCTGCGATGAAATTATCGACGTTGTGTAAGAGTTCCGGTGTAAGAAGATCCAGTAGACAAGCGACAACTAAGAGGCAATATGTCCCTCTGGTGAAACGAGGCAAAGGCAAGTGAGCACACTTGGTCTTCAAAACAATCAAGTCAAGCCGAGTATACAGAGACAAGTAGGACCCACCTGACATCAACCTCACCACCTTGACAAACCACGAACCCCCCATCAGGTCTTTTACATCTCATGAAGAATTCATAGCACCTCTGCCGACCTTCGGCTAAGGTATCCCACCCCCCTCCGGGAGAAGAGTTCCCCGCAATGGCAAGGGACGAGACGGAGGCGTAGGTCGGCAGAAGATGGGGGAGTTGAGAGTTCGATGGGCCCCCTGCAAAGCCTCCCAGAGGCGATTGAAAGTGAAGGAGTGTTGATATGGCTCTGGAGTGATATAGTAGCAAAATGTCAGTTATAGAGCCACGGTTAAGAGACCACAGCTGATGTCCTGATTGGAGTTTGACGTAGGTTCGCCACGAAGAATGGTAATAGGCAGTACAGAAGGGAGACTTTCAGTCAACTCACCGATCCTTAGTCCCCTGATCCACTGCAACACCCAACAGATCAAGACTATGCAAAGTCCAGAAAAGCAACCATGGCCGACTAGCGTCCAGTCCAACAAATCCAGCGGGAAGTCTGAACAACGTCGAAACAAGGAACTGGGAATGTTCAGTCTTCCTCAGCGTCGTCGTTGGGAAACTGTTGACATTCGGGGTATCGGTGGTGAGCGATGAATCCAGAGGGGGAGGGGTGAGTGCGAGAAGGGTTGATATCAGGTGCTCGGTTTCACTTTGTTCGGTGAGGGTTGCGGTTGGATGGGCGTTGGTGGGGAGCGGAGTTTGCGGGAGGGTGTAGATTGATGGGGTGAGGGTGGTTGCCATTGGTGATGAGCACTTTGGGATCGGGGCCTAATGGTTGTCAATTGTTAATGTGGTGAGACGCCGGCGATGGCGGTCTTGTCCAACACAATTATCCTGCTAGAATGGGGGGTTATGTGTATATGTGCATGGATGAAACAGATCATATTGCAGGTTGCTTTATTGTTCTTTCGGTGGTGGTCACCTCCACTCTGGGTGCACTCCATGTCAGGCTGAATCTCAGAGTCCCTGTCAGGCTCTGAAATGCTTGTTCCACTTATCGCCTTGACTGTCACTTAGCTCATAGCAATGCACGCCAACCCAGACGGATTGAGAGCCAACGGGTCGTCATACATCTCAGTTGCAGACATCTATGGCTAAGCATGCACAACTCGTGAACGCGGCCTCATCGTCCCCGCGTGCTCACCACACACATTACAGTCGTCCCCCGCCACATCACTCACGCCTCCACATTGCTCTTCCCATTTGTCGTTCAAAGTCGTCAGCATCCTCCCCTATTCCATGCGCTACAAATGCAGTCCAGTCTAGCCGAGCATAGCTAAGGCCTTCTTCAACTCCGATCTAGCGGTCTCTACATCGTCAAACTCCAAAGCAGAGATAGCCCATCTCGCATGTTTCTGAGTTTGCTCAATCTGCTTCCTTGTAGGCGGAGCTGGAGCTGTGGTGACGAGGGAAGGGGGCGGGGGCGGCGGAACCGGATTCGTGAGGCCCAGTCCATGCGGATGGGCTATATGTGACGGCGGCTGCGATGGGTATGAGGCAAGCGATGGCGGCGGAGGAGGTGGAACATTGGTGGATTGCGGTCTAGGCTGCGGGGGGATCGCAACCGATTTCTGAGAAGCTGCACTATCTCCCCTGGGTCGCGATGCAGGATTTGCAGGAGGTAGCAGTGGTGATGATTTTGGGACTGTCGGTGATGGTACGAAAAGGCTGGGTGGGGGGGCTGCGGGAGCATCGTAGGATTCCACCGTTACGTGAGTCGTAGCTGGCGAGAGAGGTGCACCGTCCGGACCCATGAAGCGAACATTTTTCTTGTCTTCGCTAGGTGATCTCGGATTGGGAGGAGGAGACGGACGGTCGCCGCCGTTGGTCGCTCCAGATGGCATACTAGCAGGATTTGACGGAAAGTTGAACCGTCGCTCATCCTCTTCGGGTAGACCGGGAGTAGCGACTGTGCTCCAAACTCCTGATGATTGGCTCAACGACCTGGCAGGTGTATTGGGTGGCTGCATGTCTTCACGAGCTGATGTATCAATATTGGGAGGAAGGTTTACACGAGGGATATGCAGTGGAGAAGGTTTGGGCGAGATGACTGGGCCGCTTTGTCGAGGGGATGAGGTCTTGGAAGATGGTTGACTTGGAACAGAGGGTCGGGAAGACGAAGACGAACCTTTGGCGGCGGGAGGAGAAGGAAGTCGTTGGGATGAAGATTCAGGAGGGGATCCAGTTGGAATGGATGGAAAAGGCGAGGCTTCTTCCGCTATGGCTAAGGATTGATTAGCGTGAATTATGAGCTAGATTGGCAGCTCACGAGGCCCAGGGACAGGCGTCCTCCCTTCTCTGAGTGCTTTCGCCAGATCGGCGGCCTTCCATCTAGCGTATTGGAGTTTTTGCTCCATCTGGGTTGTACATCTCAGTCAAAGGCGATCCGGTTCACAATTTGCCAAGCTCACCTCATCTGTCATACCGTTCTCAAAACATCTCAGTACTTCGATGAACTGACCTGCCACGACAAATTTTCTAATAGTAGCTCTAAACCATGGGCATCAGAATTGCACGCTCTCAACGTAGGATTACAGGCTACTCACTTGCCAGTGTTCCCTGCCCGATCATCGTTGTCCGCCGACATGAATACCTTGAGCGCAAAGTTTTCGATGAAGGCACTACCCGCTGCTTCGTTAGTGACAGCTTCATTTGTCACCAAGATGGCTTTCATCTGCTCCAGGGCGTCTAACAGTGACATGAGGAACATAGTCCCCTCTTTGGTCCGATTGGGGACCTTCAGTGCTGTTTGCGCAGCAGAGAAGCAGCCTGCGAGGTCATAAAGTCAGGCCAAGCACCGCATCAGTAGACTGACAGACTTACACCAATACGCCACAACCGGCTCCGCCTTTTTCAGTTCCCGCGCACGTTTGAGGATCTGTTCACATGCTTTAAGGCCTTCAGGAACGGTCTCGGAAGGAATGACGACGGCATCCATCCTTGGTATCAATGAGGGGGGCAGGGGGGAGGTGAAGCTGTGAGGCCTTTTCCTGAAAGGCAGTGGAGGAATAGGAAGGGAGGTAGAGGTCTTATTAGGAGCGAGGTCGGGCGAAATAGGCGGGGTTGGTAGGTGGGTGTTACGGTGGTGATTAGACTGCATAGTATAAAAATTTGTGATAGAGTAAAAGGGCGTTGTGGGAACGTGGGTGGCAAAGACGGCGAGTCGGGCGATATATATAGGCTGGTCAGCGGTGCTCGCGAATACGTGGTGGAAAATAACATCGCGTCGTGACGTGGGGCATGAAACTGTTTTTCTGTCATCAGACAAAGAGGGGTCGATCCATCAACAGAGGATTGATCAACATGCTGCTGCAAGAGGCAAGAAAAAGGTCGGACAGCCGGCAAGCTTCGTACACAAGGGGTATGAGGGGAGGGGTGAGGGGCCAGGAGGCGCTGCTGGAAGCAAAATACCGCATAGTGAGACTCACGGAAACACCTCAAATCTCTCTAGTCTGGTCAACTAGCTTTGACGGACGTCGGATTATCCGGACTGCAGCGTGGTCGACCTATCCAAATGGAGTAGGAAGTGAAGCTCGACCGGAGCGACTGTATTATACCGGTGTGCGTTCTGACGCGGTCGCCGATGGGAGCAAAAGTTGTCTGTTGATGAGTGGGATTAGTGGGATTAGGGGTTGGAAGCACAGCGATTTGTTGGTCGAGGTTGAGACGTGGTGATGTAACTGTCAAAGGCAGGGAAAATGGGAATGCGCTCGGCTGATGGTCAATGGGAATGCGAGGACTATGACGAAAGAACGCAGCGTGTCTCGGAAACGGTGGGCACCGGGATAGATGGCTTTGATCTGTGTGGTGCAGCCGGTGAGTCACTGTCGTCGCCGAGGAAGAAGCTGGGTGATGAACTAGCTGGAAGAATGGGGGAGGATGGTGAGGGATGGTGAGGATGAGGATCAGTTGGACAGAAATACGGCGTCTTTAGTCGGACCGAGAGTTGCCACTGCTTACGTCATCAGAACGGCATATACACACACACACGCCACGTGATCGGCCATTGGATTGCCCGCATTAATCAATTGATCTCGTTGTTCCTTCTTTCTGCGTGTTCTTCTTCTTTCTTCCACACCCATTGACTCGGGAGCAAGCGGAGACAAGCAACGACTGCAATGGCTTCTCAATGGGGTAACCACCAACTAGCGATGGTCAAGTACATACCACCAACGTACACTCGCTGTGAGATCATTAGCCAACCAGACACATTCGACATCCAGTTGAAAGATGTTCTACCATCATCCGAGATTAGCTTACGCCGCTGCCCCGATCAAGAAGACTGCAAGATCACAATTGACGGCCATGTACGATATGACGAGTACAACAAGTTGAGTAAGGTCCCAATCGTGCAACCTGATGTCGTGTTCGTGTTCAACGCTTCTTTCTCGAATGCTATTCTCAAGCCAATCCTCCCGCCGATCGAATCATGGATCCCAGACTTCATCAAGGCCTTAGAAGCTTCTCTGAAAGAACACAAAGTGCCTTCCCGTACCATCAACTATGACTCACCCCCTTCTTATGCGCTTGTCTTCAAGACGCCCGAAAGCAAAGCAAAGCGATCCATCACATCGCGGGACACCGGTTCAGAACCAGCTTACAAGAAGGCGAGACAAACCAGTTTCATCGAAGTCGGCGAAGACGTTGACGGCATTGTCCCACTTGAGATCGTTGACCACGAGACATCAAGCGATGAGGAGGACTGTGACCCCAAGATCCGCCAATGGCGCGTTGGCAAATTCCCAGGCCATCAAGGAGCACACGTCAGACCCTCGAGGAAACGAGTCGCACTTATCCCCTCGTCACCCTCGAGTCCCAGCAGAAAGCGTGTCCACAGCGATGTGAGTCAAAGTACCCTTATCCAGCAGTATGTCACGAATGAAAACACTGAACCTAATGCAAACACTTCAATGTTCAATGCTCCAAAGAGTATATCTGACACTGCCGCTCGCGTATTGAAGAAACCGTTCCTCCCGCCAACTAAAGTCAAGCTTCCCTTGGCCAAACGGAGATCAGTCTCTCCTACTGACGATTTCGCTTCCCCTTCCTCTTCTTTCTCAAGTCAAACCAAGGTATCGCTCTCGTCATTTCCCAGATTCGGATCGTCGCCAATACGACCGTCCACTCATTCAAGCTCAATCATGTCGAAAGCGACCATCAAGCCCTTCAAGAGTCCGTTTATCCGTTCCTCTGCGCCTTCCCCTCGTACTTTGGCTGGGTCATCAAGACCTACTCGGTCCTCTCGACCCAGTATCATATCCATCGCTGGCTCTACTAGTTACTCCTCGTCCATTTCGTCAGAATCATATCTGATTAACCAGCTAGAAGTTCAAGCGCGAACCCTTCGTCAGGCAATCACCTATCTGACCCGCCCGGAAGAAGATGAAAGGACGATCAAATTGATTAACCAATGGCGTCAAGCAGGTCGTGAAGTCGTCGAGAAACTCTTTGAACAGATTCCGAGACCTGTAGAAGATACTCACTCGAGCCCACCAGGCGGCGGCGCATACGGGAATGGATCAATGTATTCGTACTCAGCAGAACTAACGAGGTTCGACGGATATCACTCTGAACTCTCCGATGACCTTCGGAAAATTATCGAGAAGGCGCCAAAGAACGCTGACGGGGATCCGATAGATTCTGAGGGGAATTTATTGATACCTGATCCAGATAGTGTGCAAGACGTACAACAAATCATAGAAGTCGAGGCGAAGAGGTCGAGCAGGCATGAATCTACGCGCTACAGGTCGGAGTTGTAAGTGCTCTGCATCCAATTATTTTTTGCTTTCTTCTTCTCACTAACAAAGATCGATGAACCCGGATTGACAGATACGGTTCAATGCCCTATCAGGATAACACATCTGACCCAGAAAGGTAATTCACCCCGACCTACCCTCTGTTATCCACGTTCCTTCCTCCTTTCAAGGAAATTCATGTAATCTGCTCTCGCCTTGCTCCAAATTTCCACGGATATGACAGCTAAGCTAGGACCTGACACATCTCAGAACCTTATCCTCATACCCCCACTTCAATAAATGGGATTACGGCGCCCTGATGATGAAGTTAGGTGTGGATCCTGTTTTGCTAGGCTGGAATGAAGAGGATGAGGATTGGGATGATGTTGAAGTTTGAGGTTTAACGCGCATGCTGGTCTTCGTGATACGACCGAACCTCTGCCCCGTTTCAGATCAGTACCATTTATCGTCATGACCAACATAGGGCAGTCTTTACCATCTTGCTGATGGTGTATAAAGTCCACCATTCCATCTGTCTCATTCAATTATGCTTTCCCTCTTCATACTTCATATCATCGTTACCATTTTCACATGCCCGAGTCGATTTATGCCATGTAAATAAATCCTTCTGTTCACGTAGTCATGGCCCCCATGATCCAGATGACAACCGACCAAGGCTCCCTCATACCCTCATACTTGCCATACTGGACAGCTGATGCATGACCTACAATAGCTCACGCAACGAGATCAACCGTGGGCCACATCTCACTTGCATCTTCGCCATGCATTGCAGATCAAATATGTACTCAGTCCTTCGGCGTAACGGCATGAGCTCTCTCGTCGTCGTTCCTTCTCATCTCCATCTCCCTATCATGCTCCACAAGCACAATTGTCACTAAACATATCACTACCATATGCAAAGACACTGTCCTACTGCTTCTTCCCCTTGCCCTTAGCCTTGACGACCTTGAATCCCAAATCAGCCTGAGAACTCTTCGGTACAGTCTTCACGACATCCGCCAAACTCGTCTTCCCCTGGACACCCATCGCACCAATCGTCGTCGCTGCATTACTTCCACCCAGCAATGACCCCTTCGATACCGAGTTCGCACGATTGGCAGCATCTGCTCGACGTCTGTCGTAAAACTCGAGCGCGAATCGACGGCCATCAAGAGTCGATGAATTTTCATAAACTGATTCCGAGATTATCTGGAGTGTCTCGGCCTTTTGGGATGCTGGTGGATTTATTGGGAATGTCAAGAGCATTTGAATGAATTCATCCACTTATATGACAAGCCATTAGTATGCTGTCACCAGGAAACCCAGGTGAGCAATTACTCACTGTTGACACCAGTCAGGCCGTTTAGGGCTTGCTTGGTCCATCTAATGAACTCGACAGATGGGGCTGAATTATCTTCGGAAGGTTTGGGGAGTTTTGGTGTGGCTATTGGTGATGCAGTGGAGGAGGGCGCAGTAGGGATGGAAGGGCGAGGAGGGACAGCAGCAACAGGTTTGGTGGGAATGGCGGCTCGGGGGACAGGCGTGGCGACAGCTGGGGTGGTGGGCTTCCCGCCGGCTCCAACAGTGCTCCATCCGGCAGCTGCAGCAGGTTGGACAGTCTAGGAACCAGAGGTCAGCAGATGTCTATCGATATAATGTACGTCTCAGAAACTCGACTCACAGCAGCCAGATCAGCGTAGCCTCTCTTCTGATTCGCCGCTGATATACCAGCCGCAACCTGCTGAGCTCGTTGAGCAGCCGCAAGCTTTGATTTCCTCTTCTCTTCCTCTTCTTGAATCTGCTTCAAGGTCTTTTTGGGTGCTGACGCATCGCCATTACCCCATACTGGAGCGGAAGGCGTAGAAGGTCCGGGTGAAGGAATCCCTGGAGTTGATGTCTGATTCTGACTCTTTGTCCCAGAAGAAGGTAAACCCCAAGCCATCGATGTCGGGAACTCTTCCGAAGCCGCGGTCCCATTCGATGGCAAAGGAGACGGAGCAGCTGCTCTAGCTTCAATCAACGCCGCTTTACGGGCTTCAGCTTGTTTTGCCTCGAGAACCTGAATCTCGCGCAGGGACGGTCCACTGGGGGTCGTTTTCGTCTTGTCCTCATCCTTGGTTGCCCACGGCGCAGATTTGGCTGGAGTAGAGACTTTCTCAGGTGTCTGCGGAACTGAGGGTGAGTCCAACACCGATGCTTGTCTCGTGGGGGGTTTCGGAGGGAGGGAAGCGTGGGCTGGAGGCAACTTCGAGGTAGCGGCGACTGCGGGTGGGGCTACTGGAGCAGAAGAGGGAGTTTGAGTAGTGAGGGGAGGAATGATAGAGGATTTCCGACTTGGAGGTTGCGAGGACGTCGGAGTCTTGGTAGGGGTTGGCTTTTGGCCCCACACCGAAGCAGGGGCTACAGCAGCTTTAACAGCCACAGCCTCCTCCGGAATAGTGGGAACTTCTGCCATCTCCTCCTCAACGTTAGCCTCGCTAGCCATCTCCTCTGGAATGACAGGCGGCTCCACTTGAGCTGAGGGCTCCTCTGGGACTGCGTCAGCCTCGATTCCTTGAGGGAAGTACGAGGGCTCGTCCATCGAAACTTCTGGTTGGGTTTGAGGTAGAGGTTGGGGTTGAGGCTGCAAAGGCCAGGCCTGTTGGACAGGCTGAGGCTGATATACCGAGGGTGCTTGTTGCTGTTGAGGGATGGCCCAAGGGGAAGCAGGAACCGCGCCGACTCCAACGGACGGAGAGAAGAAGTCGCTGGACTGACGAAGAGCAGGCCCACCGATGACTGGCGAATACAGAGCAGGTTGTTGCTGTTGGAAGGCCAATGGTGCCGAGCCAATCGGCGAGGGCACTCCGTAGCCATTACCATTCATCCCATTCACTCTGTTGAAGACAGACTGGGGATTTGGCGCATTCCACGCTTGACCGGGACCTGGAAGAAACCCGCCTGGTCCGGCTGGAGATGTGATTTCGTTTCCGTAAGGATTGGTCGAGAACTGATTTGGCGAAAATTGCCCGTTACGATCAGGCAGGAACTGGTGATTAAACGCCTGAGGAGCAGGCTGAGGTTGAACTGGTAAGAGAGACGGATTGTGGAGAGACAGATTACGGAAGGAATCGTTCATTCCCGGAAGTCCATTCATCGGCACACCTTGCAAAGCGGAGATTGGGATCGGGAGATTAGGTGGGAGATTGCGAGGTCTAACAGGAGACAGGAACGGCTGGACAGCGTTCCCAGTAGCGATTTTCAGCTCGGCAAGGGTATGGAAGGATGTTTCTGCTTGTCGGCGGACTGGCAGGTCGTCGGTGAAGTAAGAATGGGAGTACCAATCGTGCATCTGGCTTGCAGCGAAAGGGCCTATGGGTTGTTATTAGTCGGGCGCCCTCTTTCTCATTTATGACCTACCTTGCTCCAGACCTCCCGGGTCGCGATAAAGCCATTGCACCGAAGACAAATCCTCCTTCTCAACAGGTACAGACGATTCAGGCCCCGGAACCGGGGACTCGGCCTCTGCAGAATGGATCGAGCTGTTCTCTCTTACAGTAGAATCTCTTTCGGGAAGAGGTGTAGCTGGGGCAGTTGCCATGACGGATTCGGTGGCATGCTCCCCATTGGAGATGGGAACATCGATCGTTCTGGTGATATCCTTGCCTGATTCTGTTGCTCCAGCAGCCGTCCTCCACTTTCTTTGACCGGTCCCCCAGCCTGGTCCACCACCGTTACCAAAAGCACTCAAGTCGCCCGCTGCTGACCCATCTGCCTTAGCGCTCTCGTCGCTCTTCTCCCTCCACCTCGACGCAGCGGGGTTGGGATCCACTGAAGAAGCACCCGCTGCGGTAGGAGAAGTGGGGCTGGTAGGTCCTGGAGCTCCAGGCGTCGCCGCTTGATAGAGGGTTGTTGATGACTGTGTAGCAGTACTGCCAAACGCGAGCACGCCCTCGAAGGTGCCTGAGGTGGTCCGAGTAGGATGTCTCCAGCTAGGGGCGGCAGAAGCACGTGGTTGTTCTGTGATTTTTGGTTAGACACACGTCCACAATAACGAAAGATCCACTTGCCTCCCAAGGCCTCTGAACTCTCAGTCCTGGTCCGGCCGATGCGCTTTCCTGGTACAACCCCGCCAAAACCTCCGCCAACCGACCCCGGCATCTTGCCTTCCGATGTCCCGGGACCATGAACCCCTCCTCCTATTCCACCCATGCTCTTGCCACCTCCCACTCCACCACCAAACGCGCCTCCCTCACCCCGACCAAATCCACCAAAGGCTCCGGCTCGACCATTGATGGGGCCAACAGAATCCTTCGCGGTCGGTGGAGCAATCGTGCGACGAACAGGAACGGCGATTGAGTTAGGCTGGGTGTCAGAGGGGGTGCCGGAGCTATGCAACGGCTGTCGACGAGTCGGAGCGGGAGGATGGATGGTGGTGGCAAAGAGCTGAAATCATGCTTGTAAGTTTCCGGTTGCGCCTATCAAAGAATTCGTGCTTACCTTTTTCTCAATCTCGGTCAGATCCCTCAGACCGATCGGGCGTCCGACTGTCTTGCTGATCAACACCCCATCCCCCTCTGCCATCTGCGCCAGCTCAATCGGCCTCTCTCTGACCTTCTCCTCGTCGTAAAGCCCCAGAATCTGTTCTCGACTATACCTAAATGGGTGAGGATTGATATTCCCGTTTCCGTTGAGTGCATCCGACGGATACGGGAAATATGAATTCTCAGTGGGTACGCCAGGAGAAAGTGGTGTATGGGTAATACGGGAATAGGAAAGCGGAGGGTTGGGGGCAGAGCTCTGATTGAGGGGGATCGATGTGTTTGGGGATGCTGAGCGCTGACTCTGAGCCAGAGATGGGAAGGGGACGTTGGAGGTCGGAGCTGAGCTCAGCTTCGAGGGAGCAGGAGGAGAAACGTCGGAGGTAGGGGTGAGAGCGGTCCCGGAGGGTTTGATAGGTTTGACCCATTGAGGTGCAAAGTGCATGGACATCTAAATTTCGAAAGCCAAGGAGGAAATATGTGTCAGCTCTTCGCTTGCCGCTGAGTCAGCAGTGCGCCGAGGGGTACGAGGACCAGACTACTGTTATGGTCTGTCTGCTGAGCTGCCCGTTATGTCTTGCGAGACATCTGCGAGCAACGCCTGCTCCATGGCAACTGAGATACGCCATATCTCGCACCACCTTGCGCAAGCTTAAGCCACGAAAGATAATGTTTCGACATACCTTGAAACGACAAAAACGATGAGCTGAATTGATCGATATGGGTGCGTTGGGAGTCGTGTGAGCTTGAAATGGAGTCGATGCAAAGTGAGCAGACGAGTGGGATGCAAGAGGGGTGGTAAAGGAGCAGGAGGAGGTCGAGGTTGTTCACCAAAAAGTCAACTGGACCACCGGCAGACGACATGGCTTCGGAGATAGCGGCGTTTAAGGCTAGCAGCAATGTGGCGTTCCTTGCTTGCCATGTATCTATCTAAGGTTATTGTTTTCGATTCATTGTTGCTAGCTTAGCATAAGTAGCCGGCATAACTAGCTCTCGCTTTCTCATTCTAGACTTCACTGAGGGTCGCGAAGAGGAACACCGCCTGCTTGCTTGAAAACACGATCGATCCATCATTCTCGATTGCAGGTTGCTATAACTCATCGTCCTCAAAACGCTGCTCGGTCCCATCGTAGCATCTGAGATACCTCGATGAGCTCTGCCTCGGCCAGGCAATGCGGTTCCATGTCGTGAGTAGCCGTTTTTCAATGAAAGTATATGCTGTCATAGCGCCGCTTACCAATCTGTTATAGCTCGGCCTCGGCTCAATTGGCTCTCTCATTGCCTTCCACCTTCGATCGGCACTACCCAAAGCGCCCATCTCCCTCATCGTCAAAACAGCTCATGCATTTCCACTTCGTCGACGAGCATTGCGTGGACTACCTCTGCCCCCTCTGGGACCCGACTCCCCAGAGAGAGACTATGCAACGGAGGAGCAAGCCCAGGTCGGAGTCGAGAGAGATGGAAGACAGCAAGTCGTTGGAGGCTTCGACGTCGAGATCTGGGGCGCTAGAGATCGTACAAGGATCGACAGGGATACTGCGATCTCGACGGAGAAGTCGATATCGGCTTCGACCCGTGTTGCAAGAACTTTGCATTCGTTGTGGATGCCTCACAATGGTGAGGAAGATGCAGACAAGATCGACTCCCTCATCGTCACCCTCAAAACCCCAGCAACCCTTTCTGCCCTCTCATCGCTCAAACCCAGACTTTCATCGTCGTCAGTCATCACTTTACTGCAAAACGGGATGGGAGTCTATGACGAATTATGCTCGGAACTCTGGCCCGATCCGACGACCCGTCCGTTCTTTATCCTCGGAACGACAACGCATGGCGTCACGTCTACGAACGAGTTTGGGAGAGTCGTACACAAGTCCAAATCAGGTGAAGGGGAGATCAAATGGGGGATGGTACCTGATCCCAGAAAGATGATCGATTTGGAGAAATGGATTTGGGGACAGGACGTAGGGAAATTACCAGTTCTCTCGCCACCACTTTCACCCCCTCTTCCACTTCCATCCCCTCCATCTACGATTGGCACAGACCTCCGACCCCTCCACACCACTTTGGAGGCGCTCCTATCGCTCCACGCCCTCTCGCCAGCCCTCCTTCCAATGCCTCATTTACACCATCAACTCCTCCTCAAGCTTGCCCTCAACTCAATCATCAACCCATTAACCGCCATTCTGGGATTTGGAAAATTCCCGAACGGCATGCTTTCAACTTCCGAGCCAGCACAAAGACTCATCAAGCTTCTAGCGACAGAAACCTCCCAAGTGCTAGTCGCATATATCCACAATCTCGCCACACCTCATTCAGCGCCGTCAGATGTTATCCGTCTCTTCTCAGTCGATAGTCTCCGGTACAGGACGACAGCATTGGTTCGTGCAACCGCGAAAAACATCAGTTCCATGGCTAGTGATGTTGGCCGAGGTCGATTGACAGAGATCGATTACATCAACGGATATCTGATTACCCTGGGGAAGAAGCTGGGAATTGAAACCCCGAATCATCAGATGGTTAGACAGATGGTCAAATTCAAATCCGAGGCCAATGGACTCAATTCTCAGATCATTCCTCCAACAGTCATGGGGGCCTCGCAAAGGCCTGCGTCCAGCGGGATGCTTTTACATCCAAAAGGGGTTACGAAGAAGGAGCTGAGGAAAATCGCTTGGATCGAGAGGATCAAAGCCAGGGATGAGGAGGAGGCGAGGATGTCAGAGTACCCTATGGGACTACCTGTTCATCAGGTTAACGGAGCTCACGCTTTTGATGATAGAAGTGTATGGTCTGAGGATCCCCTTGAGGATAGTGTGGAAGAGATGGGGAGGGGCATCAATAATGACTCTACCTCGACGGAACACGAGCCACTTGCTGAGCAGACGATTGGAGATCAGCAATCACACTCAAACACCCAATACCGGCATCAGCATCAACATTCTTCTTCAGGATAGGATTATCATATCCACTTGCATCATCATCATTAGGGTAGTCTACATCATATGCATGGTCGTGATATTCTGATTTGTCTATTATACATTACTAGCAGAGACCAGACCCTCCCAATGCCCTAACAACCTTCCCGCAACCTCTCACCGTATATATTCATGCATTTTGAACGCCTGGCTAGTGAAGCCATTCAATCCATCGTGTCCCAGCTCCAGAAGCCTCCGACCTGATCCCATTCCATCCGTAGCATCATCTCGAAGCGGTGAAAGTGCGGAAGGTGTAGGTCTGAATGTTCCAGCGATGTCGGTATACTGATCAGTATACAGACTTATGATGGATAGATGTACTAGCGCGGGTCCGGGACATGATCGCCCCCTCATGGACGTATGACGTACCCTGAAGCACCAAATATCTTGAGTCCTCGAACATGTGTATCCTTCCCGTTGAGATGATTAGCGATGATCAAGATCCGTAGATGATGGCATGGTATTGGTGGTCTGATGGGGACATATCAGCTAAAGCCTAACGAGTCTGCCCTCCTGGTTTCCAGCTTTGGAGCAGGCAATAGGCAATAGGCAATGGGGAGATCCACTAACCCATCAACCACGGGACCCTCATCTCCTGAATCCATTGGACGAAGCGAGATATTAATCCAGCCATTGGGTTTCGAGAATTCCTGGAATTGCACCTATGGTATAGAGCTTCAGCTACGAAATCTTGACGTTACGCTGATTGGAGAGGAAGTAAAGTCGCACATACCTCTTGGAGATCATGAACACCCGTTCCCGCTCTTATGGAGATTTTGGATGGGGTATAAGAATCATCTCGAGGATGTGATGTGAGGAGCGCGACTGACTGGTATGATGAGAGTTGATTTAGAACATATTCTTACTCATTCATACATGGGGTGTATGAAGCGCCGGGAAGACATACAGAAATCAAAACACGTTTAGGGAATGAGAGGTCGATCGTGTGAGGTTGAGGGCCTTCGGATCTGTTGGAATGGATCAGCCGTGAATAGATCTTCAAACTATCTGTTAAGGGAGGAAGGAAAGAACGTTGATAAGGTAATGACACCTACTGCCAGAACGTATTCTCATTCCCGTCTTTGAGGTTCTCAACTCCGAACCCATACTTATGACTCGAAACAGCCCATTGAGCCAAGTATCCTAGTTCGGGTTTCTCATCTGCGTATAAGCAACTTCGATCAGTGGGCCAAGTCCAGGCTGAATGATGTATGTAGAGTCTTGACATCCACTGACTTTCATGAACTTCCTCGTCGTATTCTGAGGGATCTGCTTCTATATCTGGTTCGTGTTCAGGCTCGGACATGGGGTTGCAAGGAAGTGAGGGAGGGAAAGGCTTTTCTGGATTCAACAATTGTTATCTTGTTATTGACGGTGGCAGTCGCGTCAAAATGGCGTTGAGCGGTTTGGTTCAGCTTTCTTAGAGCTTGGATGTAGTACTCGACCTGGCTCACAGGTAAGCATGGCATTATGCACAATACATAGTTTAAAGGCTGACTGTATCTCCTAATTGCAAAGACGACCAACGAATCAAACATGTATACATCACCTCCTCAAACCCTTCAGCCACTCAAACCCGTCTAATTCCCAACCCTAACCTCCCCCAATCCTTTCTCATCACCTCCCATCGCCTCCGGAATCCTGGGAATCCCAGAAGCCCGCCTACACCCCCCACAGAAGTGCATCTGGCAGTAACCACCGTTCGAACATGCGCTACTCCGTATAGAAGTCTGGCATCGCTCGGAGACGATTTTAGGGATGGAGGGCGGATGCGGGCAGGGGACGACTTTGTAGGGGTCCCGAGGGAGGGTGGGGTCAGCTTGGTGGGCTAGGAGGTAGGCTTTGCATTGCTTTTGCGGGGCTGGAGTTGGGATTGCCGAGGTGGGAATGGTGGTGAGAGGGGTCGTTGGGGTTGTTGGGGTTTGTGGCGAGGGTGGTGATGGGGTTTCTGCGGTTTGGGTCATTGTTGTCATGTAATCGAGTCGGTGGGTGTGTGTGGTGGGAGTGAGTAGAGGAGGGAATGTGAGGGTGGAGTATTTGGGATGGGTGGTTGGTGGGATGCTTGGAAAGCTAGCTTATGGAGGCATATATATTTCCATCCAACTCCAAACAGAATGCCAATCTGAAAGGAGGCAGTATGAAAGGTCACAAAACACGTCGGAAGCGCTCAGGAGGGCGAGCACAAAAGTATGCTCGTAGCAGAGTTTAGGGTTGAGCTGTCAAGAGAAAGCCCAATCGGATACTATAAAAAAACAAGCAGGACAACAGAAAATGCATCGTGGTACGTCTGGTATATACCAATCAGTCAGATACTGTAGCAATAAAACCTCGACTCTACTTGATCGATACAATCAGAATTTGACTTTCCTCATCGCCATTTCCATGTTGTGCATTTAAGCTAAAATACTGATGCAGGGTATAGATCATTTGATGCGACCTCTACCAAACCACACTGGGTCAGAGCTTTTCTCAGCAGATCACCGCTCAACTTTGACATCCCCGTCCCTCGAACCAGCAATGCCAGACGATCCTATCCCTAACAAACTAACAACATTTTCCAACTCCGTCTCCGACTGCCGATCTTTACCTAGTCTGCTAGCGATCAACACGGCGAGCAGATGTTTACACTGTATCCGAGGCACCAGTCACATCAGTCGATATTCGCGAAAGCATGGCTTCCCTAATCATTTACCAGTATCGTCTTCTCTCCCATGAGCGAGTTGTACAGGAATCCTTGACAAGGACAATACATCCTTCCAAGTTCCTCTGCTAGGCGATGCAGACTTGTCGTCTCATGATATGTCTCGGAAACCTCGGACTTCGGCGTTGCTGAAGGGGTCTTCGGTGGACTTGACGGTCTACCGGCGTCGGTGGGCATTGCATCTCCCGGTAACCCCTCGGTCTGTGGATCGTGATCGATTCTTGAAGACTTTCCGAGAGGCAACCTGGGCGGTGGCCGTTCCAATATAGATGGGTCGAGGTACAGCGTGTACCATTTTTCGCCCGACATGACCTGTCTCGGATCACGGATCAGTTTCAGGATCCGACATTTACCCCGTGCTTGTACGACTGTTTCATGACGATGCATGGTACAAATATGCCTATGCCTACCTGATAAATGAATCTTCCCGAATCCATAGAGACTCTTGTGACTAGTCTCAAGAGATTAGTTTGTTCGACTCGCTATCACTTAGTCAAGCAAACTCACCACCCCGGGGATCGTCAATAAGCTCTAGAGCCGACCGCAGCATCGGCCCAAATATTGCGTAGAGTTGCAAAAGGATGGCGTTAGAGGCTGTGATGAAGGGTCCGTTAGTGCTCGGGGATCTGATGGGAGCTGATCGGCCGACTAAGGCGAGCGGTACACGTACGGGCGCTAGATGGGGAGAGGGATTGTAGGAGGGTGTAAACGAGGAGAAGAAATTCATTGGACGGAGGTGGCATTGGTGCTACCTATCAAGTCTGTATAGTTTAGTCACATCTAGACATGAGCTCGTAGCTAGCTGGTGATGAAAGCATGAAGAAGATGGGAAGCTAGTGTCTATGATATTCAGAGTGTAGTGTCATCAACGGACTGCCTCCACCGAGTCACGTGATACTTGCCACCGGCCGAAGCCTAGCCTGTTGCTCACGACTGTGCAGGTCCCAGATCCCAACAGAGAGAGAGGTGTTGTTGGGGGGAGAAGATTGATCTCGAAAGCCTCGTGTTCCTCTATCTCTAATCATATCTCACCGCCCATCACGGTATCCATCTTGGTACAGCAGCTAGCTAGGTGGTACCCCGCTAACCTCCAATCTACCAATCTCTCAAATCCAATCAACCGTGTCCTCCGTATACCATCCCATCCAAGCTCAACTCTGTTCCAGTCGTCCCATAGCTCCTTCTTCCATCTTGCTTCGCTTACCTTATTGGTGTCGACGTAGAGCCGGAGCAAGGTTAAGATGAACAGAGTTAGTACAACTATGATGCTTAGCTGTCATCCTGCGCCGTATATCGTTCGCTCAAGAACACTGCTGACCTGGATACTTCAGATATTCGGGACCAACAAGGCTAAACCCAAGCCGAACCTTTCCGATGCGATTCAATCAGTCAGTATCTTATTCCAATCCGTCCTGTGTATATAACCTGCTGAGGAGATGACAATGTCTGAATGATGACTAATACCTTCCTGTTCCCTGTCTAACCTTGCAGACAGACGTGAGGATCGGCTCTATCGAGGTGAAGATCAAGAAGCTCGATGCAGAACTCTCAGTCTTCAAAGGCCAGATGGCCAAGCTTCGCGAGGGACCAGGCAAGGTGAGCTTTAAAACAGAAGATCTAGTCATTGTATCTGACGGTGGCGGACTTCCGGCAACCTCCCTTCCTTGGACGGTCTCAGGCAGCAATCCAACAACGGGCTTTGAGAACGCTCAAGCAGAAACGGATGTATGAGGGCCAACTCATGCAGCTTCAACAGCAGACGTTCAACATGGAGCAGGCAGCTATGACGACTGAGAACTTGAAGAATACGGTTAGTAGCATGACTAGCGGAAAGAAGCTTCTTTCCATATGCTTCCCTTTATCTTTTCCTGTATACTTGGGATGATATGCCCTAACAGTGCTCTGTAGATGGCCACGGTGGATGCTATGCGAATCGCGAACAAGGAGATGAAGAAGCAGTACAAGGGGATCGACATTGATAAAATAGAGGTGGGTTCTCGTTTTTCTGATCAATCTATACCGCCGATGGCGGATGTGGAGGATCGCGCGGTCGCTTACACGCAAATCCATAATAGAGTATCCACTACGACATGGAGGATTTGATCGAACAAGCGAACGAGATTCAAGAGTCGCTCGGAAGAAGCTACGGAGTCCCTGACGAGGTCGATGAAGCAGATCTGCAAGCAGGTATGTATCTCTTCTCCCTCGAACCATAAACACCCTACGGCGGTTGGCCGGTAGAATGTGGCCAATCAACGCGTGATTGTCCAAGAGCGTGTCGTCTTTGGGTGGATCGTCGCTGACTATCCTCTGCCAGAGCTCGACGCTTTGGGGCTAGATGACGAACCGATAGGAGAAGGCGAGACGCCGAGTTATCTCCAGGATTCTATGGCTTTACCAGATTTCGTCGACTCAGCACCCATTGAGGAAAGTCATGTGAGTCACGATCTGAACAATCATCGTCGCATTGTGTACACAACAGAATTATTATCTTAGATAGCTGACGGATATCACAGCAATCTACTGGACCTACTGCCGAGGTCGCCAGGTAGCTGAACATCTAGAGGCGGCTGAGACGTCAGCTATGGAGAGGTATCGGCGGAGAGGGTTGACGAGGGATATGCCATTCCTGAGAAGCAGTGAAATAGAAGAGCAGCCATAGCGAGGCACAATCAGTCTCACGAAGCGGGACGTGATCGAGATTGTTGTATCATTATCATCATCACCACCTTGACTGGACATATCCTTCCTACATTACGTCGTACGACCCCACTCGGCAATCTCTATGTCATCGTATGTATTGTATTGTACTATATCTTGTGGTCACCCCGTTCATGGGCTTGGTCGTCTGTCTGTGCTTGGTGTCACTAGACAATATGAGGAACCTGATCTCCATAGGTCACGCAGATCGAGGGCCATATGCCGTGGGGCTCTGGCGAGAACGTTGCTCCCATCGTGATCCGCAGAACCATGCGAGAGTGAACCCACTGTCCAGTGAGCGCCGGCATACTGGGATTCCTCGATCCCAAAGTCGAAGACACGTATAAAAGGCCGGAAGAAAAGCCTCAAAATCTGAGCTGCCTCGTATCAACACCTTTCATCGGTCCCTCAATCCCCTCTACCACCGACCCTGCCTCGCCATTACTAGTTTCCACAGAAGGGATACCAGAGGCGACCAATCGGGGTCGGATATTGAGCGAAGCACACAAGAGTTTATATCGGGCTCGAATTGCTGATAAAAGATTAGCGAGGTCTGGGGGTTGCGATTCCCGTATTGCATCAGAGGAGGTCGTGTCGTTGTCATTGGGACCATCAGTGGTGATGGGTATCGAAGTTTCGGAGGGTGTAGGGTTAATAATAGGAAATCCAGAAATAAGCTTAAGAAGCTGTTTGGCATGTCCCAATGCCCTATGATGCTATCAGTCATAATTTCCAGATATCCGATATCTTCAAGCTAGTGGAAGACAACTCACCTAACCTCTTTCCCCTTTGGCGACGACCCACTATCTAAGACTCGTACCCAAAACCCAGCCCATCCCTCATAATACCCTACCTCCTCCCATAGCTCGAAAGCTTTTTCCTGGCCTAGAGCCCGACCTTCGAATAACCCGTGAAGTCGGCCGTGAGCGTGCCCGGAATCGTAGCCTTGTTGGAAGAATCTGTGTATACCGTTTAGGATGGGGTATTTCTAGTAGTTAGCTTTTTGGTAACTCGTATGTCTAAGAGGGGGGAAATGGTGATCGGAAGGTGATAGGTAGTCGAGCTTTGCGAGATATAGAATGATGAGGACGTAGGGGTAGAGCTTACGATGATTCGACGTTGGTTAGATCGTCTAGGATGTTGGATTCGGGATGATCTCGTTCCTCCAGAGTGATGTCGTCCATCTTATGGATGGGCAGTGGCCACGTCAAGCCTTGTTGTTGGAGGTTTCGACGTCGTAGGGAGGAAACGAACTAGAGAGACTGACTGGCTTGAAAGGTAGGACAGGGATTTGTTGTAGAGACTTTTCAACTTTTGTCAGACCTCTCTGCCTATTTTGAGGATAAAATGTGGCGGGTCTGTTGCGGTGGGGGGAGATAAACTTGACAATCAGTATTATACGCAGCAAATTTATGCATAATGATATCCTGCTAGTATGCGAGTTACGATGCTAAGCATACAGAAACAACAAGGTGTTATCCGATAAGGCCCAAATAATAGCGTCTGCTCATTCCCCTTCAAGCCCACATTACCCTCCTCCTCAAAACCATTCCAGCATAGTAATACACCTCCACTACACAACCTCAACCCCGCTCCGACACCAACACTCATCATCCCCTCACAACAATCGGCCAGCCTTTTACCAAATTGGCCTCAACATCCACCACAAACCTACTAAAAGTACTCCCCTTGGTGCCCACCACTATCCTCCCCCGTGCAGCAACCTCAGCGTCCGCAAATGCCATCAAAAACCCCCTGAGCGGCACGCCATCTGCCTCATTTACTAGACCTCCTAAGCTCGCTTCAACAATCTCCCGAATCCCAGGAGACGAGAGCGTGAAAGCACAAGGATACGTCGAGTGGACTAGTCGGAGGGCTGGATGGGAGGTCGGATCAGTAGAGTCTGATGCGAGGAAGAGGGCACGGTTGAGATGTTGTAGTGAAGCTGGGGTGTGGAGGAGTCTTGGACAGACTAGGGAGCCCAGGTGTCTGCGAATCGGTTTCAGGGGTGGGAGGCTTTCTTGTAGTGGCTTATAACGTTCCGCATACGGGTCGATGTAGGGTGCCGGTATTCCAGGATATTCATCCACTTTGTCTTGAGGTGTCGTCCTGTCGTCCTCGGTCAGATCGCCTGTAGACGGAAGATCATCCGCAGCCCGATATCCCTCCTCCCCCTCGCCCCTCAGGACTTCAGCTCGCCAACCCGAACTCCGCTTCCACATTTTCTTCTCGACGCCAGCCAAGGCTTGATCGTTGACCCCGAGGGATCTCCCCAAGGTCCACCAAGCTTCACGCATGTTTCGACCGGCTTCCCATCGGAAGACACGCTCGTTCACCCGAGCGTGGAGAGAGACGTAGGCGTCCCCACCGGCCAGTAGATGTGATACCGTTTGAGCGAGGTCTACGATGATTGGGTTGGTGATTTGCATAGCGGCGAGGACCGTTTCCCGAATCGCCCTCGACGATGGTAGAGTCAGTCGGAGTTTGCTGGTGGAGAATGTCGAACCGAGATGGAGCAGCTTATAGGATGAGAGATGCTGGAGCGTTCGAAGATCCATCCGAGCTTTGAAGGATCTTAAGTCGGCTTCGTCGTAGGGATCATCGTATATTCTGAATGTATACCGTCCCTCCTCCTCTAAGTAGTATACGTCACCTGAATCCAGTCCCAATCCACCTTCGTCTATCGGCTTCTCAATGAACTCTGTGGAGAAGTCCCAGCGGTCAACCCAGTTTCCCCCAGTCACTGCTGAGATATCAACCAGCCAATCCCATCCTACCCTGGTCCCGTCGTAGTAACCCACACACTCCTTGGGTACATTCTTGGTTTGATAAGTGTCTTTGCAATGACCCAGTCTGCTCTTGTCTGATTTCTCAAGAAGGTTCCGCAATTTATGCAGAGTTTGCCAAGGTGGAACCCGTCCTAGCCAGACGGGGGGAACCAGTAATGTCCGGTTCAAAAGTTGGGCGAGGATAGCCGCGTTCTCCAGCGCTATTCTCTGATTATGAAATCCGGAGTGAGGGAGATAGGCCAAGTATTTCGTTTCGGGAGGTGAAGAGTTGGTTGGTCGCAGAGTAGGATGGGTATTGACTAAAATGGGTTTATTGGGCCGGTGAGCTTGAGCTCTAAATGGTGTTTCAGGTCGAAGATTGGGATTGAGATACCCCTCTAGATCTACATCATGTAAAGGTACCGGAGTGATTGAAACAGAAGATCTTCCGAAGATTGAAGTGTCGTTGGCCCAGATGTAGATGATAATCGAAACTAGGACGAATGACAGGATCGCAGGTCCTGGTCTAGCGAGTCGTCGAAGTAGGTGAGCCGGTAGAGCTCGAATAGACGATTGAGGAGGAAAGGGATCTCTTCTCCCGGGCTTCCCTCTGCCTATTGGATATCTCCCTCTCTGTGGGTGTCCAATGATCAGTACGGAAACGCCCAAGGGAGTGGTGTACCAAGTCTAAACCATTCAACCTTCACTCACTGACAAGGGTAGGTTGAGCTCAGCTCTTCGTTTGCTTGTCGACATGGCGAGATCATCCTCGAGTGGATGCTGTAGTGTAGGATACTGGTAGGAGATATACTGAATAGGGAGAGCGGAGACGACTCGGTGGGTTGGGTGGGAAATAGTGCGCGGCTGGTTGCTCTTATAGCCGCCGTCCGCCGTTCATAACCATCAATTTGGTAGGTCAACTACGATTTTGTAGATTAGTACCCGCAAAAGCACTCTCGATGCATTTTGAAGCAGGACGATGACTGTCGCACGCAAGCTATTCCATCGCCTCCATATCAGTGATCGATATGGAAAGGTGAGTTAGTAGTGACTCAAGTGAATCCATCGGACTAAGTAGTAGGCAGCTGAAGCGGGAGCATTTCTTCTGCAGAATGACCCTTAGCACAGCTTTGGAGGTTTCATTCACCCAACATCTATGTCATATCCCGCTGGAGTTGCTGGACATTCTTTCATTCACTACCACTTAGGTATTGTATCATTCCTCATAATCTGCTCATCTGTATGATCCATTAGTCAGTGGAAATCTGTGTTCCCTTGTCTATAACGCAGCTCTGTCGACGCCTTTGCCACCATACCACACCTAGGGATCTCATCGCGTTCCGCCATGCTTCCCATCTCCCGCACCACCCTTCTACACGTCCTCGCCCTCACCTACGCTCTCACCCCCGTCGAAGCATTAAACAATACTTTTGTCGAAGTCGGTAACTCCGGCGTCTCTGCTCAACAAATGTTTTTAGGACGACCCAACAAAGTTTACATCGTCGACAAGACGGAACGGAATCCTATCACTGTCAACGGCCATCCCGCTTGGGCATCCGAGTATGATACCACCACTAATACCTTCCGGGCGATGGATGTTCTTTCCAACAGTTTCTGTGCGGGTGGTACCGTGCTAGGCAACGGGACTTGGTTGAATGTTGGTGGGAATCAAGCAGTCACTTATGGTGGTGCTTCTATGGACCCTAATCTCCAGTCGGGACAAAGCCCATTGAAAGACTGGGACGGTGGAAAGGCGGTACGACTTCTTGATGCCTGTGATGACGAGTCGTGTAACTGGGCCGATAATCCTGTGAATTACATGACGACGAGGAGATGGTATCCGAGCTTAGAGACTTTGGAGGATGGCTCGGCGATTATCCTCGGTGGCTGTCTATGGGGAGGTTATGTCAACTATGCTGATAATCAAAACAATCCAACGATCGAAGTGAGTTCATCTTGTCAGAGCGTGCTTCCGAAAGTAGGTGTCCTAACCTGGTGGCCATCCTAGTTCTTCCCCAAACGAGGCCAACCTGTCACCCTGAACCTTCTCCTTAATACCATGCCTGTCAATCTCTTCCCTCTCACATGGCTTCTTCCTTCGGGAAATCTCTTCATCCAAGCAGACTACGAAGCCGAGATCTTCGATTACAAGAAAATGATCGAATACCCAATAGCCAATATACCAGATTGTGTCCGTGTCTACCCTGCATCGGCAGGAACTGCAGTCTTCCCTATGACGCCCCAAAATAATTGGACGGCAACTATAATCTTCTGCGGCGGGACTTTCCTGCAATCGGACCAATGGACGACGACTTGGGCTATCAACACGTACGCGGCTAATCAAAGCTGTGTGACAATTTCGCCGGACGTCGAGGCCAAGTGGTACCAAGATGATCCACTAGATCTTGGGCGCTCCATGGGTCAGGTGAGTTCGTGAACTGCGTCTTATGGTGGAGCGAGCTGACTCGTTTACAGTTTATCAATCTTCCTGATGGACGCTTGTTCTATGTGAATGGAGCACATTTGGGTACTGCCGGCTATGGGAATGACACGTGAGCTTACCACTTGTTTCGTCTTTCTGGTTATGATGCTGATTCAAGCGTATGGCATATCCTATAGTTGGGCAATAGGCCAGTCGTATGCTGATCAACCGATATATCAGTCTTGGTAGGTCCGATTGTACCATGACTACCGTGGTATCGGAGTACTCTATCCGTCACTGTCATGGAGAGGCTATGCTAACAGGATATGATCAGGTACTTTAACCCAACCAAGCCTCTGGGCTCTAGATGGGCAAAGGCCGGCGTATCAAACATCCCTAGAATGTATCACTCTTCGGCAACGCTCTTACCGGATGGAACGGTTCTTGTCTCGGGTAGTAATCCCAATGCAGATTGTGAGTATCGCAATACACCTCGTTGTTCCAAGCTCGACTTCTTGACTGACTCCTTACTTCAGACGTCAGCGCAACCAATCCACCGACTTCTGCGTACAAGTACTTTACGCAATATCAAGTGGAGATATTCTATCCAGACTAGTAAGTGTAACACTAATCAGCTTAGAGCTTTGATACTGACGAATGGTCTAGTCATGATCACGCTAAACCAAACCCTACTGGGATGCCAACAAGTATCACGTGTATGTCCGCCCCTCCTTGACGCTATCTGGTTGGGTCCGCTTCTGCGCAGAGCTGATATGTCATCAAATGATCTACAGATGGCGGTGATTACTTCAACGTCAGCCTGTCCATCTCCGATCTCTTCAACAACCCCTTGAACATCAATGCCACGAAAGCCGTGATCATTCGAACAGGATTCTCGACTCATTCAATGAACATGGGTCAGAGGCACGTCGAGTTGGCCACGAGTTTCACGAGTAACAGCGACGGCAGTGCGGTTCTGCATGTTGCTCAATTACCGCCTAATCCTGCCATCCTCGGTAAGCTGTCTCTATCAGCCAACTAGTGGAATAATACCACAGAAGCTAATTCGATGCGCCTGATTAGTACCCGGCCCAGCCCTTTTCTTTATCGTGGTTAACGGTATACCGTCAAATGCTTCCTGGATCCAAGTTGGGGAGGCTATCATTGGGACTCAGCCGCTACTGCCGACGACGGTCCTCCCGCAATCCATTATTTCCGCTCAATTCTTGGCCCAGTATCCCGGTCCATCGCTTTGAGTGCACCACGTTGGCGACAAAGGTTCAGCGCAGTGATTTAGCGCATCTCGGAATGATGAATATTTCAATGAGTATACGTCGTTAGTAGTAGTGGGATAGTCCCTCTGAATGATTCGAAAAGTTGATGTTCATGCGAGGGGGAACGAGCGACGTGGAAGTTTTCCGGATGGTTTTGACGAGAGTTTGTTACGAACATGAATAGGACATTTGATGGGCTGCTCCGGCTTGCTCATGACGTAGTTTAGTATAGGTCTATCTTCTCCTTGAAATGTTCTTTGATGAGGCTTAATGAAATAATGCGATATGTCCACTTGGTTGCATGGGTCATTGGAGATATCTATAGCGTTCCCGGGTATTGATGCTGGGTAGTGGCCAAATAATCCCGACCGCAAGACGAGTAACCGGCGATTACGTTACATTGCCAGTGTTGTGTTGTGGATCTACGTCCATACATATACCCAATTCCCACCGACCCAGCATAGATCATGCACCTAGCCCCTCCAGATCCATCAGAATGCTCGAGTGCAAGTTCCACGCTTGGTCTCACAGCATGAAGACAGCTGACCGCAATCCACAGACCCACGATATCCCAACGCTAGTCCTCTCACTAGGGCTTTGTATAGGTCTGATCATCAGCTATCTCCCTCAGGCAAGTTGCCTACCTTGTCTACATCACTCAAACAGACTACGAGCTAATACTACATAACAGCATATACGAATCATCTCTGCTGGCTCATCTGAGGGTTTCTCACCTGTCAGTTCATAGAGAGCCGTCCATACCGCTTAGGGACATCGGAACTATTCAAGCTGATACCGTCTTAGTGGTACCTCTTACTAGGTGCAACGTCGTCTGCTTCGGGGATGCTTAATATCTTGATCGTGCAATGGCCTTTATTCCAGTGCTGTCGGATCCTCGTAAGTCTACCTTCTACCATTCTTCAATATTAGCCGTCGTTCGCCGTGTAGCCAATCAATTAATACTGAACGATGCGTTTTCAGAGTTTTGGACCATGCTTCGAATCGTTGTTGGGGTTTTATCAGGTTACTCTACAGTGGATGCTCTTCACCATCATGTGTGTCTCTCAAATCACCTCCCACCTGCCGCACTAACGCCTTAGTGTCCCACCTAAAGAAAAGAATGACTTAGAAGTTCAGAACTGACATTGGTATGCCTAACAGTCTCGTCCTGTACATGGTTTACTTTCCCGTTCATCTTAAATACTACAGAACCCTTCCGCTTGCTGGGTCCGGCTCGTCATATCTCGCCGTGTCAGAAGACGTAGCACCCAATTCGGAAGACTATCAAGCCGACGACGAGAGTATCGTCGAGGAACATGTTCATGGGGCCGCCAAGAGCGTCAGGACGCATGTGGACACCACGCCAGAATGGAGATTGGCAGTAACTCTAGCTGCTGTCGTTGCTCTGCATCTGTGAGTTGCTTTGCCAACAGTACCATCAGACCACTGATCTCCGTACACCAGTACACTCCTTCTCCTCCTATCTCTTGCCCTCCTACTCACTTTACCTTCGACTAAACCACCCCATCCGCTTCTGAGATCTTTGGCCCTCTTCTTAGGCCTGTCCGCAACGCTCCTCGCAGTCCTGCAGTATGCCCCACAAATTCATAAGACGTATACATCGGGATTAGTCGGGGCCTTGAGTCTGGGGACAATGGCAATCCAGGTTCCGGGGAGTGTGTTGTTCGTCGCAAGTCTGGTGGTTAGGGAGGGAACAGATTGGACCAGCTGGCTGGCGTATGCTGTGACGGGATTGATGCAGGGGGCTCTGTTGGTAAGTGGACCATAGGGTGTAGGGTGAATGGAGAACAGAGAGCTAACGGGGCTTGTGCCGTGGCAGATTATTTGTTTGTTTTGGAAGAGGCGGCAGACCAATTTGGGAATTGACGATTTCGGCAATCCCCTCGGAGAGAGTGAAGCTGTTGCGGCTGACGAACGGACGGCTCTCGTTCGCGACGGCGATGATTGAGTCTTTTCATTGGGTTCTGAGATAAATTGCCACAAGTATGTATGCTTTACATCATCTTATGGTCCATCTGCCCGATCGCTTGCAGGGGGCAGATTGGCGCCCATTAAAAGTGATTTCGTTGACATTGGATTCACATATTCACATATTCTTATTCTCTTCTAATCCCCATCAAGAGGCTATATACTATAGCTGACTAACAGACCACTGAATCTCCGAACAGTTCGATTTTGTTCCTTATCTATCATGAGCGTCGTCTACCTATCGGTGAATCACTGAGGCCTCAAGCAAAATACGGATTCAGCCCTTGCTCAACCAATCTCTCTGCTTCACCATCTCGTCCAAACGTTCCTGGTGTCGCGACATGTTTGACAGCTTTGTTCGTGCCAGTCTTCTGATTACTGACTTCTCCGGCCCCAGAAGAGAAGATCGAGGCTTCCACCTTCCCCCGTCTGGAAGCAGCACTGGTAGATGCCCGTCTCAAGCCAGATCCATTCAACTCACCCTCGCCCAGCCCTATTCCGAACCCGAGACCATGTCGCTCGTCGGCAAAAGAACCAAAAGATCTACTCGAACTCATCCCGATGTCCCTCCGATTCCGTAATGACAGTCTTCGATTCAGCCCTGAGCCCGGGGAGATGGTAAGAGAGGTATAAGGCATGCCGGCGTAGGAGGAGGGGGATGATGGTGAAATGAGTGGCGGGTAGTTGTGTGCGGCCAAGGTCTTTGGGGACGCAAGCAGGGAGGGGGGAGTTTTGGTCGGGAGTATAGAGGGGCGGATGAGAGAGGGCTGCCGGCTGAAATTGCGAGTCCTGGTTTGGGTCGGGGTGGTATTATTGAGTAAGGACGGGGAGCTTGAGTCGGCTTTTTGCTTAGCGGGGATAGAGGTAGGGCTGCTCGGATTGATGAGTGTGAGTTTTGCTTCCAAGTTGGCGGATTCAACGTGGAGCCCAAGAGTTGTGCTGATGCTGATCTCACTCGAATAGCCTGCGTCAGCCTCAGAGCTGGGGGTTATCGACACAGGCACTGTGGAATCCAATTCTGTTATGGGCAGATCGGAGGCGGTAGGCTTCTTGGAGGGATCGAGCAAAAGCGCTTGAAGTTGAAGCTGTAACGCACTGGACTTCGATGCAGGTCTGAAGCTCGGCTTCAATACTAGCGAGGAGGGGGTCACAGGACGAGTGTGTATACTGAATGGTCCAGGGAGTTCGAGGGGCGATGGTGGCGTGGTATCCATATTCACGGCTTGAATGAACGGGACGAACGCTGGGATCAGTCTCGGGGAAAATATCGCGTCTAGTTCGGACTGAGCCTGGGAACCGTTAACTTCAAGTTCACCCAGAACTTCTGGCTCGTCGTGAGCTTCATCCTCTGCCCTGTCGTCCACATCCTGGATGGGGAGGGGAGGGAGATTAACGCATGTCGAACGAGGTGCTGGTGGGCTGCTGCAATCCGGCGCCAGCGGGACGAGGACCTCAGCTCCCTGTCCTTCTGTCGAGACAGAGGGTGTCGAGCTTTCTTCGTTTTCCTCAGTAAGAGGCAGGGAGGGGATTGACTTTCGAGTGCTGAGCCTTGGTATGGTCGGGAGAGCCATGGGTGTTCCGGCCCTTTGAGTCGGGAGGCGAGTGGCGGTTTCCACGTCTGCCTCGTGTGCCATCTCGAGATGATATCCGTCGACATTTTGGGTGGTGTTTCCAGGCTCCAGTTCGCCGATCGGGAATGGAGCGAGGTTGGACAAGTCAATTCGGAGGGGCCTGGTCGTCGACGGATAGAGCCGACGTCGAGAAGCGACAGTTGATGTCTCGATGTCTCCTTGGACGGAAGAAGTTTGGGTTGACTGCTGATCATTCGCCGACGAGCGAGCATCAAGGGATTTTGAATGAACGTGTCCTGGAGCCTTGCGACCCCACCAAACTCCAGCTCTAACCTTCTCCCATCCAGACATCGGCCCCTTAGGGAGGCCAGCTACCTCCTGTACCTCGCCCGAACTCGAGCGCGACAACCCTCCAGAGGAGGTCGAGTCCATCCCAACTCCATGCGAGCCAACCCACGTCGGCATGTGTCGTAAAGCCGGTCGGACTCCTCGACCAGTTCCAAAAGACCTGGTTCCACGTACTACGATCCCTATCCCGCGATGAGCCAGGACAGGCGACCTTGGTCGAGATTGATCGTGATCAGTCTCTCCCTCCGTCTCGGTCTCCGAGTCTGTGGAGGTGGCAGTCGTAGATGAGCCTATAGAGGAACTAGAACCACCGTGTGTCAGGGATAAGGAGAGGGAGAGGGAGGTTGAGGTCGGGTAGATTGAGGCGGAAGTAGAGTTGGAGGTGGAGTTTAGACGAGGAGGCGGGAGGAGTTGGTAAGATTGGGACATTGGAGAGGCGTAGGTGATCCGAAGAGATGGGACGGGAGTCGATGTCATGTTGGCCGAATAAACGTACTTGGAGAGGGATACTATTCTGTATGAACGCGAATAGTGGACAGCGTCGCCTGAAGTTGGGGTTGGATTTATCAAAAAGCCAACGCGGTGTTTCAAGAAGTTCTAGTACGTGATATGATGTGAGGAAGATGAGGATACAGAGATAGCTTGGATGTCTGCCATTTGTATTCTTTCAGAAATCGTAGATCAGTAACCGACAGAGAGGAGTTGCTCGTGCCAGAGTAGGGATACTGCCGGAATCAAGAACCAGTCTGAACAGGGGGGAAATGAGGTCGTCACGCTTCAGTCTAGGTTTGAGATGCATCTTGTCCTTCGTGTCCTCGTATGGCGCAGGGTTGGGGTTGTAAAGTGCAGGGTAGAGAGAACGATCGGTCAGAATAGAACTGATTCTGGCTGGATGCAGTTTGAACTTGAATTTTCACCTGAGCCAAGGTGATTTTTGGTCGGTTTGGCGGTGCCTCAGTTATCTTCCCGATCACATCATCTTAGGTTGGGGCTGCGAATAGGGTATCAAACCAGAGTACATGGCCTTGCTCTATGCAAAGACTATCCCCACTACGCTACGGCGTACAGAAACCAGGCCTGCACCAGCGTCCAGAAAGGACTTTCCAATCTGCAACGTCGACAAACTGCCTGAAGTCTCACTCTAATCTACGATAGTCAATTCCCTCGTGCGGTTTTTGGCATACACATCCTTGTACTTGTTCCAGATTCTGCAACCCCAATAATTAATCAGTCCTTGCGTCATGAGACCAGAATTAGAATGCGACACGCTAAGCTAAACTTACCGCATCAACTCGTCGATGTACAGTTGCTGCACTTCCTGGATAAGATCGTCGGGAGGACTATGGTGTCTCTCCACATGAATTGGGCAACCGACTAATAGGAAGTCAGAACATAGATCATCTGATAACGACCTGCAGGGTCACTCACCGACAGAGACTATAGGATGCCGGAATGGCTAAAAAATGTTGTTAGCATGGCAAACCTCCAAGACTGAAGAATGCCTTACCATCAAGCCATAATTGTCTGATCGTGACGTTTGACATCAGCAGAGTAGAGCGGATGAGAATAACCAAAAACCTACAGTTGAACAGACTAAGGGAAGTGTCAGCGTAAGAAGTCAAGTAGATACTGATGATGCTTACCCTCTGCCATGGAAAAGCGGAAGAGTGAAACCAAACATTTTCTGAAATTTCCTCTGTAACCGATAGACTTGAGAACCTTTTGCATTTGCCCTTAATGCCAGTAAGATCAGCTGAGGTACGCGCCAATGAGATATGCGAACAAATAAATGACTTACAGTTGATCATATATCTACCAATTTGCATGTCAACACTCATCAATATCCCAAACTTCGGCGAACGTGCTGACTTACATCATTTTCTCCAAAAGAGAATACGGGGACAAGATCTGCACCCTCCTTGATAGCCATTTTGATGAACCCAAACCTCTTTTTCAATGTCAAATCGTTGGTCCCCGGATGCGCAGCCAAACTCTCGGCCGCCCCGCCGACAACAATTGTTATTGCATTTCCTGGTCCGCTTGAGAGGATATTTGAACAAGAGGCCTTCGAAACGGATGAGATTCCATGGAAGAGGATCAAATCTCGGTAGAGGGGAATTTTGAAGTTTGACTCTGTGACGGATTGGAGGCGGGTCAGATTAGGCTCGTCCATCAGCATTCCCCATACTAAATGAAGATGCAATCTGGGGAGTATGGCGGACTTTACATACCAAGAGTCAATAAATGAGGCTTTATTCCTGGAAAGAAAGTTGAAAAGCCCGTTCCCTCCGTTGCGAAAGTCGCGAATGCGCCCCTGCAGTAGCGTCAGTGCAGTTTCAGATATCTCATATAGCAACGACCCACATTCCTATGATGCCGTGAGGATGATATCCGAACAAATATGGCCGATCCGGGGGCAGGTCCGCCTCCTAGATTTGTCAAATGGCAAGTCAGCCACAATTCACTGTTCTCGGAAGGTCCGAAGGGGATGCTTACCTTCACAATACTATCCGCAAGAGAGCATCAATCAACCAACGTCAGTCCATCTCCCCATGATCTGACTGAAGACTGTGAGTAAATGACTGACCTGCATGGGTAGTATTCTGCAATAAAATCGCTAATGAGCTTGTTCTCTCATCCACACCTAGCAATCAACGCAACATCTTGTCCAACTTACGCGCAAAATATTTCCATATCCGCCCTCCTCTGGCCCATTCTTTGGGTCTTCCTCCCCAGTCTGGGGCTTTATCAAACCAAATCCAGATACAATAGGGAATAAGGACTACCCAGAACGGGGGAATTGACCTGAAGTCGGTGTAAGTTTGAGCTCCGCCAGTATGTATAGTGTTGTGTGATGCTTCTCAAGAGATAAATGCGTTGGTCTGTCTAAGCCGATCAGAAACTCACACTAGAAGAAGAAAGACTATGAGGCATATCGGAAGGAGAAGCGCCCATGAAGCCACAGCTGCTGTTTGAAGTCTCCGATGAGGAGGTATGTTAAGCGGCGCGAACCTGGAAATGTCAGTTACTTAACAGCGTATCCCCCGAGCCGTAACCACCGTTTTCATCAACTCACTGGACCTCTACACCTTTCATATCTGGTAACTGGGGCAGTTTCAACTTGTCCATTAAAGGTGACTTGATCCTCTCTCTCATCGCGGCCAGTCCCCTCCCTCCCGCCGACTTCCCTGGGGATTTATCTTTCCTCCCTTTCTTAAGTGAATGTTTACTCGACGTTCCAGTAGTTGAGGTGGTTGGCGGAGGGGCCAGTGTACTGTTACTATTGGGATGGGACGAAGAATGACCCGATCGAAGCCGCAGACCTTCCCCTCGTGAAGATCCCCGCTGTTCCCCAGACTGCGTCACATCCCTCATCGGGTCTGACTGCTCATAGAGAGAGGCTGTCGCAGCTTGCAAAGAATGTGGGGGAGAGGCATAAGGGGGTGAGATGGCGGTCGGTGTAGTTGCCGTTTCTCCGTCCACATCAGCATCCGCTTCCGAGCCTTCGGTTATCCGTCCGGAGTCGGTCGTCATACTACCGCTGGATTGGGTGTCGATACGTAAGGCAGGATTGGATGAGCTGGATTTGGAGGAGGTATTGGTGTGTTTGCCGTGGTTTGTCTCTGGGAGGACGGCGCCGAGAGAGGGGAATTGAGGGTTGGTCATTGGATCTGGTAAAGGACGAGATGGAAAAGGACACGCGGTCTGTCGCGTTCTAGGCGATTGAGATGCGGCCAACAAAAGTCATGAAAACGATGAATGATATGGTACGATGCTATGGCTGTGCTGTATGGTAATAAAATGATAGGTTTGTCCAATGCAATATGGGGTGTCCTGGGTCTTGGGTCTGCGGTGGTGTGAGATGGACGGAAGAAGGCAGATGGGAATGGCCATGTGTTGCTTCGGTTATATGACGTCAACAGCCGGCTCACCATACGGCCACGTAGGATAACAAACCTGATGACAATCCTAAATATGCATTCTAGATCGGTACACTTGCATGCTATGTATGATGGAATATGAATAATTTATACTGTGCTATCAGGAGATAAGAGGGGATATAACCCAAAAAACCAGCGAGCTCGAAACAACTCCAAAACTCCATCATCTCCCGGTGAACCGCCTCTCGAGGTATCGCACGGGTATAAATACCAGCGTGACGACGGCAGCTGTAAGCTCGAATGCGATGTCTCCACTACGGAAGTACCAGCGTCAGTGGATGTCTTCGATCTTTTTATAGTAAGCTACTAAGGAAACACTCACTACCCGCCAGCGATTTTCTGAGCGATCCATCCAGTCCACCAAGTCTGCGACATCCCAGCCGCGACCACGGGAACACCCTAAAAGCGCAGTCTGTCAGCATCAGCTCCCAATGGTGTTCCTACGGGGAGGAGTAACAGTGTGGCAGCTGAACTTACGCAACAAACAGAAACAACACTAGCAATTCCGATGGGCAATTTTCTGAGATTGTCCCAGACGTCGAGCGGGTATGTCTTCTGTGAAACAGGGTTTCGGAAAAGGAGGGGCTCGAGCAGTACTTGAGGGACGTAGATTGCTGTCCAGTATGCCAGAACTGCGAGGAAATTTGACAAGGCCGTATAGAAGTGGTCGGCGCCGACGATCTTGGGGTTTGTCAGCATGCTGCAAGCTCAGAGCGCCCAGGGAAACTGACTTACTGCGATAGGGAGATAGATAGCCGATACGACAATGGCAAGGAAATATCTCGGGACTGAGCCTTCGATCAGCTACAGCTCTATCTTCGGACAAACAGCAGATCGACTTACTCCTAACAAGCCAAGGAATAGCTACTTGACCGCTTAGTCCACAACTATATATCGTAGGTGCGGTGTTGGCGATCACACTGAAGCAGAAGAGGACCATGACAAAACGCGCCGCGCCTCCTTCTCCACACATCGCAAACAGCAGATTTGGGACACCGACAAGCGACGCATCGTTCCACTCTGGGATGGAGAACGCGGCGGCTTGGCATGCTGCTCCGAACATCTGGATGAGGACTATTGGAAGGAACAGGCCGAGGAATACCCAGATAAAGAGCGTAAGTCGGGGAGTATGAGACGGTAGTGTAGTGGTCTGATTGACAGGGGTGGTCTCAGCTAATTGAATGGTAGCAGCTTTCAGTGGAACTCACGAAATCACTAGCAATAGCTGAGTAACTGATTGTGAAACCTATCAAACTCGATCCATACCCCAGAACTCCACTGGCGGTGACGCCCGTCGCTTCCTGTGCAGCCTCGGCGACCGCAAGAGGAAGCTGAGATCCCGTGACACCGACGAGTACAATGTATAGTATCAAGATGATTGGGAACGAAGTGAGGGAGAAGATGTGCAGTGCGCGCAGACCCGTAAATGATAGCTAAGAGCGCAAGAATGGTCAGTACATAATATCGCCATTGTTAAGTATGACTCACCAGAAGGGAGATGGCGGCTACGACTACAATACCAACGGTCCAAGACATGCTGTTATTGGACGCAAGCGACAGGCTCTGTCCGCCAAGTATGACAGTCAGGGACAAGAACCCGATGAGGGTAATACAATTAAGTAGTCCGAAGAACAGTGCCGGGAAGAAACTGGTGGCATGTTAGCCGACGGAGTATTGTGGCTCTGAAAAACAGACATACCCAAGAGCAAAGCGGGCTTGAACCATCTGTCTCATACCCGTCTTAGGACCGTTGGTAGCAAGGTAAGCGACAGGAAGACACGCAAATGCCGTGAATCCGATGATACATCCTATGCAGGTTCGTAAGGGGAGTTCGAACAGTGTAGGGCCGAGCATCCCCTCCGAGAACTGGTCGTTTGATACGAGATTAGCTCGGATCCCATCTTCGGGAAGAGAAATTAAAGAGCTCGATATATGCTACGAGAAGGAATACACTGTTAATGAAAAGACGAAGACTTACGGTCAAGATGTTGGTGTTAAACGCCGCCCATAAAGTCGATTGCGGAATATAAGATCTCCAAGTGAGGACCTCTCGTTCCTGCACCCAGAAGTACTTAGTATGGATCCTGAACAGTTATTCGTACGAAATAGTAGAGAGAAAACCTACATCCTCCGGCCGAGGAACGATTCCTCGTTCTTCAACTCCATGTTCCACCAAAATGTCCATCCCCCTCTTGGCCAATCCCAATATTCCCCCACTCTTCCCTTTTACCGTACGAGTAGGAATCCCCAGCTCCTCATCGCGGTCAGACGCCAGATCTGGCGATATGGGTCGTGCCTTGCTCTCCTCTTCAACTGGCTTGGGATGCTGTTGAGCATCAGAAGCGTAGGGGAGTGGCATGATCCGGGGTGTGTTTGGGTTTCGTTATCAGCACCCTGGCTGGTTCGACAGAAGATGTCTCTAAGCTTGGACGGGTGGTATTGTTTACAAAAGATCTGGCGTCTATAACGATCGGATATCAAGTTTGGGTTATAGAGATACAGTACACTGTTGACCGATGAGAAGATGAAGAGAAGACGGATTTATCGAGTCGAAAGAAATGTCATCCTAATCTTGTGTGTTCCTTGCAATTCCCAAAATACAAAAATAATCTAGATCGGCTCGATCCGATAACAGATTTGCTCCCGCTCACAGCGGCGACGGCCGCCACCCATCCATCCTCCTCAAGGTACTGGGATACTAAGGTGAGGGACTTCATACTAAACATATGCATATATCGACAGGTTACTGCACCATGACCATCTCCATGCAACCTCTATTCCACAAGACATCAAATGTCCATCAACGACTCCCTGACCCTTGAAGCTTCCAGCAAGGAGACAATGATAGGGATTAATCTCCTTTTGCCAACGATCGCAAGCGCCACGAAGCCAATACTGTGAGAGGTATCAGTGAGTCCCCTCAAACCGCTCAGTGGATCGTCCAGCCAACACAGCCCAGGTAATCCTGGTCGGTCGGTATTCACAATCTCTCAACAAAATCGTGATCCCAGCCCGTGCGAATCTCGCCATCCTCCGATTTTCCCAAACAATACGACACTCCGGATGAAGGTAGTTTCCGCGCCAATCCTCGCCCAGTACATCATAGCTTTGATGATGGGCTGTATCGGCGCGTTCTGATGAGTTGTCCATCTTGGATTCCCCATCCTGCGCCGTAGATCTCAAGGCGGAATGGAAGGCCTCGAAATCCCTGATGGTCTCCGAGCATCATCTGCCACTTTCAGTGAAGAAAGGGCAGAGTAGGAGTACTCGAAGATTGGGTAGATTGATGAAGGGGAGGGATGATATTCGTTAGGGCCTTTACCGAAATCCACTTCGTCGATCTTCGGAAGGGCTGGTCTATTTCCCCAACGACGGCATGTACGTCCCGCCTTACTCTCCATCGTCTTGGACCTTTGGAACGAGAAGTGTAAAAATGAACGCTCCTGGTCGACTCAAAGGGAAAATGGAGGACGGGGATCGCAGAAGGGCTCACACCTTTTACAGAATACATCATTGCGGGAGAGGGAACTCACTGGTACTTGCAAGGCTAATCCTGGGGAAGAGAAGGGTCGGATGTCATCAATATAGCGACGTCTGCGCCGTCTTAGATTGTCAGTCGTACCATCGTACGTGCGAACTCACCTCCAGGCGTCAATCGAAGGGCAAAAAAACTGATTATGTCATTGATACCGTGGGACCTGTATGATACAATGTATGTATGAAAAGACGCTCAAATGGACTAGTTTTTCAGATCAGCACACAAGCATAATCGAACATAGAGAATTCCATCTGTACTCACGCCGCTGAGGACAGCCGTAAAGTCGTCGGCCTTTACAAACTCAATCTGTTATGGGTCATTGTCAGCGTTAACGTGGTGACGTACATCACAACAACCCGAACTCACCCCCGATCCAAAGTTCCTTCTCGATTCTTGATTCAAAGCCATCTCGCCTATATGAATATACCTCCGATAAGGTAGCAAATGAGGTCTACCCCGCATGCCCATCAAATCCCGAAGCTGCCAAACCTCAACATCCTCCAAAGTCAACTCCGCGCCCCTGGGTCCCCTAATCAAGCCAACCTTGCTATCGCCAGGTTTACCCGGATTTAGCGCCTCCTTTTCAAAAGTATCCGATCGAACACCTTGGCAGCGTTGCACCAATGTCAAGAAACTTTTAGCTTCTATAACTGATTTTAGCCACGTCAGCCAGTTTGCACAGGCTTGTTGGAGGTGAAGAGATGGCGGGGATATTGACACGGCTAGGCCGCCGCCTGATGCAGCTTTGGAACCCGAGAGGGCAAGGAGGTTGTGGTCCAAGAATAGCGAGTTCGTGAGTGTGGACATGGCCTTGCCCGGGTTAGGACATCGTCTGGCAAATGATGGAGGATTTAGCACACCACAGGACCCAGCAAAAACCTGGAGACGTAACATTAGAACTCACTGCTCATCCCCCCGCGAAAGACTTGTCCATTCCACCACAGCCGGAATGACATACGCGTCCCAATGCTGACTGGTCCTGATGAGATCCATGATCTGTCCAAACTTCTCAGGCGATCTCAGAATAAAAGTAGGTGAGAACGTGACTAATCCACCACGAACCCAGATTTCCTTCACACCCCACTGCTCAGGAGGGAGTTGAAGAGCTGGGCCAAACGCGTAAATTTTCGTACGACGACCTAAACAGTTCCGAATGGAAGACGATCGAAGCGTCCGAAGCATCTTTGCGTTACCCACAAACATGATCTCGGGTGCTCCTTCTTCGGGATTGACAGCTCCTACACGCAGAAAAGAGGAGTGAAGGTGGTGGTCGGTCGGCATTTCTCTGCGTCCCGGGTAACGTTGTACTGTCCTTTGATTGAGGGAAGAGAGGAAGGAATCGTCAAGGCCATAGGTGCCGAGTAGAGAGTTATATCCCGTGGCTGGAATCGCAGGTTTCTTGTTGAGTGTCCCGAAGGGATCCAAAGCGAGGTCTGCTTTTACAGGGTTGGGTAAGTCGGGGGCAGGGTCGGAGATGAGGGGAAGCGACAGCAAAAGGACGACAAAGCCTGTTTGTCCCATTGTCCATTGGAGATGAGACACAACTTCAGGATCGACATGCTTGGCTGAGATCAAGACAATGGCGTAATGACAGTCGATGGGTTCATCGGGTGGCGCCTCAGTATAGCTTACAAAGATCTTCCATAGGTGGACTTAGTCAGTACAAAGTGTCGCCGAAAGGGAACAAAAGGACTCACTCTGGAAGAATCGGCGGCTCGTCGTTTCAAGTGTTCCCATTCCGCAAAGCTCGGGGCTTCCTTCGGAGCATTATGAGTCACTTTGGCCCACTCGATGACCTTGGCCGCGTTCCTGAGCGATCCATCCAGGTTATATCCCTCCATTTCCTCAGGGAAGATGGTCATCCCCTCTCTGACGGGTGGCGACAGCAGCTTCTGCAAAACAGATACACTTCGAGAAGTACTGTTCGAACCATGACCTTCACTGACGTACAGCCGGACCGGGATGTTGACTTCCTGTTCAGTTCGGACAGGGAGACACAGTATCGCCGAGGCCACAGTCCGAGGAGTGATTGCTTGGTCGCCTCCTGACGCCACGCGAGGAGTAGTATTACCACTTGCACTGTAAGGTGATTTAGGAGGTAGGTTTGGAACGTAATTCGGCGACATCATGGACGCGTGTAACGGCGATTGACCGGTTTGAGCAGGAGACATGATGGGAGGATGGTTCGGCGAGTATCCAGGTTGATGAGGTGATATTGCGGGTCCTTGAATTGAGTGCTGGCCCATGTGAGGACGGAGATAATGGGGCGATGGACCTGGTATCCCGGGACCTTGCCAGGAAGAGTTGGGTAAAGGATCCCCCTTACCGGGGCCAGCAGGAGGAGCTTGCTGAGCAGATGCCACAAGATTCCGCCTAAGAACCGAGGAAGTCAGCAACCACAGAATAAGAACGGATGGCTCTGGTGGACAAAACTCACCGTCGTGGATCATTCTGTTCGTTGTATTTCCCCACCGAAGGGATCCCTTGCATATGCTGAGAGCCACCAGCGAAGGAGCTAGGGTCATTAGGAGGTTGTGGGTACACCAAATTAAATCCCGCCGGCCTTCCCATCGCGTTGGCACCGGTTTTCACAGGCAAGCTTGCATTATAATGTCCCTGGGTTGGATTTGCTAAGGGGACGAAGTTTGCTGGACCTTGAGGTGGAGGACGACCGGCGTAGCCAGCTGGGCCAGTGGGTGGAGGTCGTATCATTCTTGGATTCACGGGAATTCGGGGTGCAGTCGATGTAGATGATGCCGCGTTGACATCCGGTCTGACTGCTGCGACATTCTTCCGAGGTATGAATGGCAGGTTGGCAGGAAGTGGTACCTTGGGGCCAGAAGGGAGGACATTAGTCGATGTTGAAGGGGCTTCTGCCGCTGTCCCGGTGGCTAATGCTGGTTGTACTCCTTCATGTCGCGGACGAGAAGGCCCCCCTAAACCAGGCGTCTTTGCCTCTAAACCTGTACCCCTCAATGATCTGAGGGTCGTATCGCGAGCAGGATCAAGAAGGCTGTCGAACGTTTTGATCCTTTTCGGCTGTTGATACAAAGCTCTTTCGGTCAGTTTGTCCTTATCCGCCAACCATGCTGGTCGTCTCTTGGCTTCACTCGTATCCGCCGGTACTGGCTCGTCGACACTAAGATCTATAACAGGAGGAGGAACGACTGGCTGCGGAGTGGAGTCCACGACCTCCTTGTTGGCGGGCATCTTTGACTCAGCAGTAGTTGGCCCAGGGAGGGTGACAGAAGGCTCAGGGACTGATACTTCTGGGGTTTCGCTTTTGACGGGGTTGACCATAGACGGAGTGACTCTTGGGCTAATGACGGCTGCCTCCGACAGTCGACGAGGTCGTACATAAGGCTTGTAAGCGGGTATCTCTGGTAAGATCGTTTCCGCCATTTCCTCTTGCTCCTGCTTCGCCACCTGAGTAGTAGTTATGTCGACAGGGAGAACTGCAGAGATATCGGTAGACAGAGGGCCGTCTGGCTGAGGATACTCCGTTGGCTGCAGAGGACTACTGAGTTGTCTTGCACCCTGTGAGATCGGTGCCGGATGCTGTACTTGGGTTGCACCCTGTGAGGTAGGTACCGGTTGCTGCTTGGTTTGAGATGCCGCTGAAGAGCTTGGGACCGGGGGTTGGGTGACCGGCGGAGGATCGCGTGACCCATCTCGAGAGATTGTTGCAGTCGTAGTCGACAGAAGAGCACTCGCTTCATTCAATGGAGCACCAGATTCTGATGGTTGATCGGCAAAGGCGTCAAATATACCTGGTTCAGGAGCACCAAAAGTTGGCCGCTGCTCTCCGTGGAGTGGGAGGAAAAGTGGCTCCTTCGTCGTGGTGGTGACAGGTTGGTCAGAATGGCGAGGTATTCTACCAAAATCCGCTAATCGATTTTGCGTTGATGTGGATGTAGATGTCGAGCTGATCGCATCTCTCTTGAACTTCTTCAGGGTCTCAGCTAGGCTGACTGATTGAGCAGCCATCCTACTGCTCTCCGCCACAGGCTGTTCCCGCTCGGCAGGTGGCGACGTTGAGATGACTCTGAACTTCCTCTTCATTCCCTGTGACATGGTGGATGCAGGAACGCCTGCTGACGAGAGCATGGCACTCGGTCCGGAAGCAGAGGGCGGGGCCTTGGATCCACTCTCGTCAGCCGTGCCATTTTTGGTAGCGTCAGCCGCAGCTGCCAAGCGCCGGCGTTCCTTCTCTTTTTTCCGTTTCTTTTGCCAGTAATAGTCTGAATCGGCCTTAGTCAATGGCAGACCTGCTAGTTCCTTCGCTCGGCGTCGTTTGTACGTCTCATAATCCCGCTTTGGACGTGAACTCTTTAACCATGCCTCTGGAAACAGACACGTCTTCAGTGTTAGCTCTGTAACTCCGGCCCGCCACTAGATAAAGGCGTAGTATGCAACTCACTGAGTTTCTCCTTCGGTGTCTCAACCATCTCGCCTACCTTGCCGCCAGGCTCCTTCTTGCCTGTTCGGACTTTCCTGCCTAGTGATTGCCAGAATCTTGATGAACAGGGATCAGTAGGGTTACCAGTCTTTGAACGAAGCAATGCCTTGACTCACTCATCGACAAGCGGGGTGTCACTAGGCTTGCCCTCTTCACCGACCTCAAACGAGCTGAGGGGCTCGACTCTAAGATATCCGGAAAATCGTCAGTGAAAGCGAAGAATAACGCGGGAAGAACATAGGTAAAATGCAACCCACGTATCGGATGCAGTCTTGAGGTAGCCTTTCCACTGAGAACCAAGTGACAAGATCAGACGAGCCGGTCACGAAAGAGGGGAGAAAGGGGGGGAACACACCATCACGCCATAATGCTATCGGATTAGACAGTATCACTATCAGTACACACGGTGTCCTCATTTCGAATGCTCTTGCCCACTATGCCCATGCCCATGCCCAGACTCACCCAGCCAATGTATCCGTCTACCCGTGTCTTGCGCGAATCCATATACTTGGCCCACTTGATCGCATCTGGAATAACACCATGACGGGTCGCCCGTCGTCAATCATCGACACCCGAGGATCATACCTTGACCACCAAGCTGAGGACGCTACTATCTTCGGTAGGAGGTCCAGACTCACCCACTTCATACACTGGATCAACGCCTTTATCCTCGGTTGTCACGTCACTCTCTGGCTCGCTATCCGAATTGGCATCCGACGATAAATTATCCTCGTCGTTTGCCGTCTTGTCTGTGAGATTTTGTCGCTCCATCCTCACTTTTGACATCTCCTTTGCGACCGAGCCTAGTGGTTGAACCATCTTGCCCGGTGTATTGTAGTCGGCGCACTCTGCAGACAAGAAATGGTTTAGGATAGATGAGAAAACATTATTAGGGGTACGATAGGGATAGTTTCCAACAACGTCAAAGCGCGTTGATGAATCCCAATATCCAGAAGATGTAACCTCGGGCGTGCTGAATCCCAAAGCCCGAGTCCCAAGCCCGACAATGAAGCGAGAAGCGTTTTATGTAGCAGATGATAAGGATATGAACAGTCGAAATTGCGAATTGGCGACAATGGTTAATGGTTGCGTTTGGGATTTGCCGAAAGCCGCCGGATCTTTATCGCGCAGCTGTTGTGTTTACAATTACGAGATTGGAGGGGAGACAGGAAGCACAAAGGGGGAATATGAGAGAATGTGCCATGCATACATCTATCAGCAGACTATAGGAGACTGGCCTTTCCTTCTCATGCAACTGATGCATCCTACCTGGAGACGAAAGGATGTGCTGATACACTCTAGCCAAGCTACATAGTCACCCTCACAGAAGGCCTCCGTACGCCATACCCACCAACCCCTCCCAATCCCATTCCCCGGGTCTCTCCCGGAAACCCCTCAACGCTTCACTTCTTGCAATCCTCTTCTTCGCCTCACTCTGACTCTCGCCAATAGGAGCTATCGAGCTACAATAGAACCTCTGGAGAGCTAGGGCCAAAAGCTGAGCCTGGTGCTGAGAAAGCAAAAACCCCGGATTGGCCAAACTACCCGCCGGTCCTGATGCTGAGGCAGGAGATATTTCGCCCCGCATCAAGACTGTGGAATGTGATTCTGAGAGGTCTGGATAATGCGTCAAGACCAAGTGGGGTTGTGCCCATTCACCGGCTTTCTTGAATTCTTCGAGAGGGGTGAAGATGACCGAAGTCGTCGACGGGAGTGGCCGAGTCGATGGGGGACCAGATGTTGTGGGCGTTGGATGGAAGAGCCACTGCATGTAGAACATCTCGTACGAGTCCACTTTGACGGCTTCGTCATCTGGTTTGACATCTCCAGAAGAGGAGGGCGTAGTAGCATCGCGAGGGAGGGGGATGACGAAGAACGGGTTCTCTCGGGCGAGTTTCAATATTGAGTCGTACGTTTCTGCAGGTAACGACGCGGACAGATACGAGTTTGCGAGAGTAGGATGGAGGGTGTGATAGGAAGTCCAGATTGTTGAGATCGCTTTGGCGTCATGAGGAGTCAGGTGAATCAAGGGGAGATTGAGGATAGAAGACAGCGGCTAAGAGAGTAGACAGACAAACAATTCAGTTGCATGATCCTGATGAAGTTCATCTGCATTCAGAGGAAAGACTCACCTTTACACCAGATCGATCGCCTTGAGCTTGAGGTTTCTCTGTGGGCTTTTGAGATGCAGGCTGAGCCTCGATACCTCGGACAGGCTTGGCAATCGTCGAGCCCGACGACTCCTCCTTAACCCCTGCCCCTGTTCGAGGTTTCACTCGACTCTTCATCGCCTCCTTGACAGACGGTACCAATACTTTACTCTTCAGTTCCTCAAGACTCTGTACTCCCTCTCTAAACCCCATCAAAACAGAATAGAAACATTCATCAGCAATCTCTCAATGACAGGCAGAAAACAACTCACGCTTCAATCTTCTTCTTCAGCTTGTCCCCATATTTCTCTTCAAACGCTTTTCGTTTCCGTTCAATCACCTCACGTGGGTTCAGCTGCTTGTCTAGCTCTTGTAAGATGTTGTTGCTTGGTCTGGAGGTATGAAGTGACTTTCGGAGTGCCAAACGGGATTGGTACGCCCTTGTTGTGGAAGGGAGCAACAGAGATGTGGAGGCGAATGGGGACGACGATCTCAGGAGTCGAGGAGATTTGACTATTGGTAGGATGCTGGACATCGTTGTCATCTTGCCCTTATGTCCACGATATAGGAAATAGCTCTGACGGGTAGGATATGCAAGGAACGACGATCTTTCTAGGGAGATCAGAGAGACTTGCTCAAAGTCGGGTTTGGTCGTTTGAGTTCATTTTGGTGGCGAATTCTGCGCTTCTCAATTTCGCAGGGCAACCCCCCAATGGCAGATAGATCTGTCATTCCAGACTATTCGTCCCAGTGTGCAACACCAGGACCAAGCTTTTGCCATTCAATTCATTTTTTCCCAACTTTACTGGAGCCCGACAAGGCGAGAAGCTAGCGAAGGAGATGGAAAGAGAGAAGGGGAGGACTGCAAAATGCTACGGATAAACTCCTCCACACGCCATCGCTTGCCACGGATCCACCACAGTAGGTTCAAACCCATTTAAGCGGCCTGGTCCTTGAGGGACTTCTCGTGCTTGGCCTTGACATCCTCGATACCACCGACCACTGAGAAGGGCATTGCGCATTAGCGCCCAAGCTCATTGACACGTCTTAACGAATAACGGGACACTCACTGTAGAATGAAGACTCGGACATGGCGTCGTGCTTACCGTCGAGGATCTCCTCGAAGGCGGTAACAGTCTCCTTGAGAGGGACAAGACGGCCCTCGATACCGGTGAAGACCTGGGCGACGGCGAAGGGCTGGGACATGAATCGCTGGATCTTTCGGGCACGCTCGACGGTCAATTTGTCCTCTTCGGACAACTCGTCCATACCGACTGCGAACGATTGTCAGACGCAACAACGAGACCATGTTTTTGGGTTGTAAACTTACGAATGGCAATGATATCCTGGAGGGACTTGTAGGCCTGGAGAATCTGCTGGGTACGGGAAGCAACGTTGTAGTGGCGCTACGGAAGATGATTAGATTTATACAATCGACTGTTGACGCAGAAGACGCACCTCGCCGACAATACGGGGGTCGAGCATTCGGGATTGGGAGTCGAGGGGGTCAACAGCGGGGTAGATACCAAGCTCGGCGATACCACGAGACAACACAGTCTAATTGAATAGTCAGTTTCGATTTCTCAAATGCAAATCAGCCAATTTTAACTCACGGTGGCGTCCAAATGGGCGAAGGTGGTGGCAGGGGCGGGATCAGTCAAATCGTCGGCAGGGACGTAGACAGCCTGGACGGAGGTGATGGAACCCTTCTTGGTGGTGGTACTGAATAGGAGCCGTCAGGCCGGTTCGTAAAGACATTCAACTATAACTCACATTCGCTCTTGCATACCACCCATATCCGTGGAAAGGGTGGGCTGGTAACCGACAGCGGAAGGAATACGACCCAAAAGAGCGGACACCTCGGAACCGGCCTGGGTGAATCGGAAAATGTTGTCGATGAAGAGCAACACATCCTGACCCTCCTCATCACGGAAGTACTCGGCGATGGTAAGACCGGTAAGAGCAACACGGGCACGGGCTCCTGGGGGCTCGTTCATCTGACCGAAGACTGCGGAAACTGTTAGCGAACCATAAAAGATATTATCTGATGATCGAAACTTACCCAAGGCGACCTTGGAGTCACCCTCGAGGTTGATGACACCAGTCTCCCTCATTTCGTGGTACAGATCGTTACCCTCTCGAGTTCGCTCACCGACACCGGTGAAAACGGAGTAACCACCATGAGCTTTGGCGATGTTGTTAATGAGCTCCTGAATGAGCACAGTCTTTCCGACACCGGCACCACCGAAAAGACCGATCTTTCCACCACGAGCGTAGGGAGCGAGGAGGTCGACAACCTTGATACCGGTCTCGAGGACCTCAGCAGTGGTGGACTGGTCAACGAACTCTGGTGGGTCGGCATGGATAGAGGCGAGCCTGGGAGAAAAGGTTAAATAAGTATGAGGTGATACAAATCAATAGAAAAAAACACTCACTTGACACCCTTGATCTCTCCACGCTGGTCAATGGGCTGACCGATGACGTTCATGATACGACTGCAGACCTCATCAGCACAGTCCGTTACGCCGGCAACCGACAAAACTCACCCGAGACAACCGGGACCGACAGGAATGGTGATGGGGGCACCGGTGTTGACGACCTTCTGGCCACGGACGAGACCATCCGTACCGTCCATGGCAATACAACGGACGGTGTTCTCACCGAGATGCTGAGCAACCTCCAAGACGAGACGACCACCTTCGGGCGGGGTTTGACCTTCAGAGAACTGAACGTCAAGGGCAGTCAGGATAGCGGGGAGATCGTCGGACTCGAAGTGGACATCGACAACGGCACCAATGACGGTCTTGATAGAGCCAGTCTGGAGGTTGGAGGGGGTGGCGTAGGAACGGGTGGCATTGACTGAGTACAGATCAGCATCCAAACCCAGATACAATCTCGAGTTTGACATCGCTTCGCCCCATTTCGGCAATTGCCCCGAAATATGAATCTATTCCAACCCCATACAACTCCCCAATGCTAACGCTCAAATCCCACCAAAAGAATAGCTTGGGCAACTTACCAGCCTTGGCAGCGACGGCAACACGGCTCGACTCAGCCCTGACTTTGGGCAAAACGTTCTGAGCCTGGTTGACGGCGGTGGTGAAGAAGGCTGCGTTGGCCCTGGCGGTCCGGAGGGACTGCCCGCCTCGCCTGGATAGACGGATAGCAGAACGGGTGACGAGAGTCATGTCGTCAAGACTGTTTTTGAGATGGTGGTGGGAGAGGGGAGGGGGGGGAGGTGAGGTGAGGAGGTGGTACGGGGGGGGAAGGTGAGAGATGAGCAGAGGATCGGGGGGAGAGAGGGGGGATGGTGGTGCGCGGTGCGGAACGGCTCTCAAAGGGCGACGGCGTTTCGCGGCGTTTCGGGAGCCCTCGTTGCTGGCACTTGGCGTTGTACTGAATGTGCAGTCGAGCTGCTCTTCTGAAATATTGAACCTCCTTCTCCCATACCGACCAACGACGAGTACATTGAGCCATTGACTTCCAGCTAAGCGACTGTTAATGATGAGCTTCGCAAGCCGCTTCTTCTCATCCTCATCGAGGTCGCTGTCGTCTTTGGTTGAAGCCAACAACGGCCGCCTGCCAATTGCAGCCCACCATCTCCCACCGCCAATCTTCAATCTCATTCAATCCCACATCCGAAAACTAGACGCATCATCTGATTTCAACCCAGCTTCTCAATCAAAGTCAATCGTGATGCCAAATCCAATGATTTCGCAGAAAAAAGCTCTAGAATCCACGTCATTCATCCGACCGGGCGAAGATCGAATCACTCATATCCCTCCACAAATATCTCGTCGTCGACAAAAATCCATTCTATCGCTATACCCTTCTTACCTGGTACCTGCGTGTCCGGAGAATCCTTCGGGTGATCAGTTACTGGTCGAATGGTATGATGGGAGGGTTGTTGAGTTCTCTGGGGAGGTGGTGATCAAGGAGAAGAAGGGGGTTTATGGGTCTAGGAAGAGGATGTTCAAAGGCCATAAACATGAGAGGGAGGCTCCTGCTCGGAAGAAGGAGACGGAGGAGAGAGTTGCTGGAATGGAGAAGAGGATCTTGGATTGGAAGAGGGTGAGTGCTGTTGTTGTCGTCCCTTGTTATAGGAGTGTAGGCTAATTCAAGATGTTTCAGGCAAAGAGCGAGACCAAAGTCAGTACCCGACCCTCATTACCATTCTAGCTGGATTAGATTATGGTCCAGATACCCATGCATGTATACCAGACAACTGTATTGGAGAAGCTGCACACGATGAAATTCAGGAGGACCATTGAGAAGTGGCAGTATTTATTGACTTTTGGCAGATCTGACGTAGACCTTTCTACATCGTCGTGCACGACGAGATGCTGCACCGCAAAACGTGAGACTGCCATGTCGGCTGACGAGAGCATGAGCTACATGCCTTATAGACAACTGTATATAAAGATCACATAGATTTGCTCTTGACATGGAAAGACAAGCCAAAACTCGCTGGTCCCAATCCACATTAAAATCGGCCGAAGTCAAAAGTGGAGGCAGTCACCCAAACCTCTAAAACTCATCTCCATTCTCCAAATCTAATCCTTCAATACTCCTCACCTCACCCCATCCAGACCCATGGCGACCCAAACCCCCCTCGTACCATCCCTGTACACCCTCCTTCCCACCTCTCACCACCTCCTAATCCTCTCCCGCCTCTCCCTCAACGCCATACACGTCCAACCCACCCAAATCCGAGATGACATCTACATCTCCACGCATCCCGTTGTCCCTGGTCAGTTCCGTTCACTAAGACTCCGAGCTGTCCGTTCGGATACCAAGAAAGCTAAGGGGAAGGGGAGGATGATGGATGGAGAAGGACAAGCGGAGGAATGGGAATACAGCTTGGCATACATGTCGCATCCACTTTCGGCTAGGGAATATCAGGAGATGAGAGTTCAGGCTTGTATTTCCGTTGAGATTGTTGGTATGTCGAGACGACGGGAGATAGAGGAGTATATAGAGGTTTTGGGATTCCGGTGAGTGCCGATACTGCTGTTGTATCGCTATTCGTGAAGTGGATCACGGTACCAGTTCTATGAGTCTGCGAACCAACGATTCCGTTCACCCCCATCTTTACTGTACGATGAACAATTCCTCATCTCGAGACTGACCACTGTTCTGTCTCCCTTCCTTCCTATTCCAAAGGCATTCCCACTCCTACACCCAAACAGGCCACCTCTTCCACCTCCCTCTCCCTCTCCCTCTATCTCCAAATCCCATAACTCTACATTTGACAGTCACCCGCCTAATACCTCTTGACCCCCTCAACCCTTTCAAATCACCTGAATCCGACCAAACGTCTGAACCATATTTCGTACAGCTACAGCCATCCCGCCCAGTCTCTGCTGTAGCTGCTAGAGAGGGCGATGTAAGTTTGTCGGACGTTATGGGGTACATGAGGGACTTTACAGAACGGGTTGATGGACTTGATTGGGGGACTGGCAAGTGAGTAGAACTGCACTGCGTCAGCGAAGCTACGAGCGGCTGGTTGAGATGTACATGATAATGCATGGGATACTATGATGTATGCACCACAGCTACGATGACTACGTAGATGAATCGACAACTCTCTGAACACCTCTGTCCAAGCTTGAGATATATACAACCTTCTAAAGTATCACCTCGAAATCACTATCGCCTGATTGATCCGCCTGACTGGTCTCCTCGACTTTCCTCTTCTTAACCCCCGAGTCCCCGTTTTGCATAGTATCTTCCGCCCTATCGTCCTCTGGCGCAGACCTCTTCAAACCCACCAAGCTCGTTGTTGCGGGCTTCGGTGATATCGTCGGTAGGAATTCGATAATCTCCGGTTCAGGTGATGGCGAAGGGACTGGGGCTTTTACAGGCCGTCGAGGAATATCGGGCACCTCTTCCGGCAGGACATACTGTGCTTCGGTATTTGAATCACTAGTCAAGGGTGTTAGTGGAGACTCCTCAATTATAGGTTCATCAAGGCGTTATTCACAGCGTGCGACATGAGAGCGGAACTTACAGATCACAAACACAGAAGTGGATCGGTCGATACTTTCCATCCTCGTCCACAACCGTCAACATCTTCCCCCTCTCAACTCCGAGATCTTCTAATGTCTTCTCGTAATTATCGTCAAAGTCCGGATCAGCCAACACCCTAGCGCCCTCATAAATCGTCCATTCAACTTTATCGTCCTCCTCGATCCCATTGGATTCCGTACCATTTGCGTTGGAAGCATTCAGCTCCTTTTCCACCCAATTACCGACAATGTCCAACACAAACTTGCCAAGCGTGCATCGCTTAACGTCAACCTTGATCGGGATGTAAACGTCGCGGCAGACTGAGCAGTTCTCATCTGGTTTGTTGAGTGGGTATTGACCTAAGGGCTTTGATGGGTCGGATTTCAAAAAGACGTTTTTGGTTTTTTGTAGATTGCCCGCTAATAATGCTAGGGATTGCATGACAATGAGTCCAGCAATGATCGCGTTGGTGGTGGCGATAGCAGGGATAATGTTTCCTGCCATTTCTGCATGTCGACAGCACATTAGTAGATATATCAATAAGACAATGGCATAATAACAAACCTTTGACTTGGAAACGTGTTTTGGTGGCAATCCCATAAGCCGTTGCGCGAAGGTTGGCAGTAGCCAAGACAAAATCCAGCGTATCGTCGTCATCCTTATCAAAGGAAAGCACGAGATCTGGCCGAGCGATGGAACGCGCAGCTAGTCTCTGACAGCTGATGGGATCGTCAGCCAGATTGAATCGCCAAACGCCACGGCATATTTACCTATCCATGAAGAGTTCCAGATTTTCTCGTACGGTGAGTTCGCGTTGATCCTTGAGCCCAGTAGCGGAAGCAGCGTTCCCGTTGATGCTTGACTCCGCTTTCGACTCCGCTTTCCCGTTCGCTTTCTCATTTGCCACTCCGTTTGCAGGAGTACCGGGGACAGTAGGTGCTGGTGGACCTCGAACGGGGGGCGCAATGAATGTGCCTTCCATAATGGCGTCGTAGTCCAAGGGAACGGGACGAACACGCCCAGGCACCTTCCACATGTCTTCCATAGCAAGCAGTCGATTGATATCCTCGTTGAACACCTGGTGGAGACGCGTGAGCCCGGGTCCAGAATAAGGACAGCTGACTTACCTTGTGGAACACTTGACGTGGTCCATCCTCCTCGCCCAGATTCTTACGGACCTCACGGAACGCAGCAGCTTCCTTCTTCAGGTTGTCAATCTCCTCAGCTAGGAATGATCATAAGCTATCTGTAGGCGAAAACGGAGGATTTGAAAACATACCATTCTCTCCGTTCTCTTTGGCCTTCTCCAATTCCTCACTGTCCCCCGCCTCATCATCTTCACCAAAGACCTTGCTAACAGCAGAGATCTCTTCAGTAATTCTCGTTGATTACGCGCAGTCCTAGCAAAGGAAACTCACTTGAATAGATAACTCTTCCCCCACACTATGCAATGTATAGGCTCACTAGGGGTGGATCGTATCGTACAGACTGGGAACGATTTGGGGGTCTGTTTCGGTACACAATCAAAGCACTCCGTCTCATTCTGTGAAACATCAGCATTGCATTGGCTTCCGCTGGTCTCGTTGAAGCTCACTCGGACAATGGGCGTAACCTGTCCCAGATACCCCGCCGTTCCAGACTCAATCAAAGGAACATTCGCAGCCTGGCAAAGACGATTGACGTGTCGCCTTGCGTCTGGATGTCCCCGAGAAGGTCAGCTACGTCTCTCGCAGCTGGTCAGGATGACTCACCCATATTGTCCAGAGCATTCATCACCAGCCCAAAGCCTCTCACCCACTCGACATCATTGGAAGCCTCTTTGACGTTTCCGTGACGAGCATGTATCTCAATCCCGGATGAGGGATTGAAGTGTCTTGCCGTAGCTGCGGCAACTAGAGCCTTGGGTTTTGAGATATCGGGTTTGCGGAACAAAAATTGTCGATTGAGGTTGGAGAGGTCAATGGTATCCAGGTCAATCTGTAGGTGATGATCAGATGACGAGATATCATCAAAGTCCTGCTAGACCCGATAGAGATACGCACAATCTCGATATCAGCAAAGCCAACCAACACCAAGTTTTTCACTGCATATCGGTTCATACGTCAGCATTCCTCCAATCATGGAGACAGAGCCGGAAATGATCCTCGGATTGACTTTGAATTGTCAACACTAGCAACAGACACTTACAAAGCTCGCAACCGATGCCGCCAGCTCCGACCACTAGAATTTTGGTCTCCCTGATCTTCCCAAAGACTTCAGAACCAAGAAGAGCTTCAACATGGGCCAAACGCGACATGAGGGAGCCTTGTGATGATGATGGTATCAGCACGATAAAGAATAAAATCAGAGTGTAGACGTCTAGATGAGACTCAGTCGCCCTCCACTTGGGTGTCGGGATAAAACAAAACAAAACAGAAAACAAATGAGAATTGCTTCCGCTGCAATGTTGTCGAGGTTTGCTTGACTGTTAAGATCCCAGTCCATCTGATCCAACATAGGTATAATCCGATCCGGCGACTTTTCGAAGCATTGACATACAGCATATTGTAGATAACTTGTAGACTACATAGATTCCAGTGTCCTGCCTCTTCCGTCAGGGCTCCTCTGGTGGACCAAACCGCCTTCGAGGTTCTTAGATCAATCAGTCGCCAAACAACAGAGTCGGCCGCACTGCTTCGTGGACCAACACTATGGCGCCTGTACGTTTCGTTAGCCCTTGATCTCGGCTTTTACTGATGTCTGTTCTCATTCAGAAGCCATGTCCGTTCTGTAAGACTGCCAAGTATCTCGAGACGGATCACTCTGCCGGTCGAATAGTGTATGTTCTCGCCTCCATCAACACGCTTGGACCCTTGCTGAACAACAGTCCTCCAGATGCCAGCAATGTGGTTCGATCGTAGAGGAGAATATTCTGGTGTCTGAAGTAGGATTTAGTGAGACGTCCGGTGGTAGGGTGGTTGTGCAAGGCACGTTCGTGTCGAACCATCAAAGTAAGTTCTTGTCCTCTGAGCTTCTCAGTTTGTCGTCGGCTTCCAGCTGACACTCAAACAGCTGGTATATCGGGTTACCGTAGTAGTGCTGGATCTGGAAGCTCTGAACGGATAAAGGGGGAAGGTAAGCTGATTATGATAGTGGCCCCAAGGTGGTCTGACTCTTTAAATCCAGGAGCTTCAAAGATAAAACAGCTTGGTCTGGAAATGGGAGTTCCATTTCACACCTACAACTCTGCCGCTCGCCTCTTCAGTCTCGCCATCGATAATAGATTCAATCGAGGTCGAAAGACAGAATATGTTATTGCCAGTTGCCTCTATTTACAATGCCGTTTGGCGGCCGACGCCCATATGCTCATAGATTTTAGTGAAAGACTAGCAGTGAGTTGGATAGACACACATTTACATCAGCACTGCTCGTGTCTAACAATTTTCCTCCATAGATCAATGTCTACGAGCTTGGCTCAACCTATCTGAAACTCCGGACTACACTGCATATGGACATTGACATCTTGCCTATGGTCGATCCGGCAATTTACAATCTTCGATTCGCCAATCAGCTGGATTTCGGCCGAGAAGATGCCAAGATTGTCGCAGAGGATGCCAGTCGTCTAGTACGCCGCTTCAAGTCTGACTGGATGACTCAGGGTCGACGACCAGCAGGGGTTTGCGGAGCATGCTTGATTATTGCTGCAAGGATGAGCAATTATCTCCGCACCCCAGACGAGGTTGCGCAGGTGGTTAAAGTCTCCCCTGACACTATCAAGAAGCGTCTTGTCGAATTTGGAAGGACAAGAGGCGCCCATTTAACTGTGGACGAATGGAGACGACTCAGTCAAGACGAGCTTGACAGAGGGACTGAGGGAGAGCTTCCACCTATAATGAAGAAGCATCAGGCGATGGCTTTGAAGGAAGAGGCGAAGAGAGAGAGGAGCGAGTCTCAACAACAGCAAGATGAAGGGGACATGGTTGGGGATGAAGAAGGAAATCCGAGAAAAAAGAGACGGAAAGGAAAAGGAAAAGAGAGTAATCTTGAAGTAGACGACGTAATGGCTGCCGCGGCGGAGGGAATCGAAGTGAACGGGGAAGAAGTGGATGACGAGGACGACAACATGGCACCGCTGCACGCGGAGGACTATGTTCCTGTGTTGGCAAGTATGGGAAAGGATCCAGCGGAAGCCAAGGCAGATAAGATGAGGGCCAAACAAGCACTACTACGCCAAGCCAAACATTTTGCGGAGGAGGAAGAGCTTGGAGTGGACGACTTGGTGGATCTTGCTCAGGAGGTTGTGGAAGCTGCTGAAGAAGACGGAAAGACCGATGAGAAGGGCGAACAGGATACACCTCTTCGCGAGATTGGAGGGGAGGAGCCCGTGACAGCCAAGACTGAAGCGCCTCGTTTCGATAAATGGGACGATCTTGAGGCTGTTTATCGTCATCTGGAGGAACGGTATCTATCGGATCAAACAATCTTATGGAGGGGTAATGAGCTTCGAGCGAAAGTATTGCTTTGGATCCAGGATCGGGATCCGCAACAAGTCGTCAAGGAGATGGAAGCTGTTGATAGAGCTAGGATCAACAGGGAGAGGGGGGCTAGGGTGAAGGCTGAGGAGGTTTTCGAGGATTTAGATGACGATGAGCTGGACGCTTATTGGGTGATGGGAGAGGACGAAAGACAGGCTAGAGCTAGGATGTGGTTGAGCCATAATGGGACTTGGTTGGAGCAGGAGAAAGGTGAGTTTCCATCACATGTACAACAATCTGTCAGTGCTGATTGAAACTTGCAACTTGCAGAAAGACTGGAAAAGAAAGCGGCATACAACAAAGCCCACGGGATTGACCCGAACAAGCCAAAAGTGAGCTGCACATCTTCTCGCTCATTCTACTTGTTTGCTGACAAGAATGAAAAAAAAAAAACGTCAAGACTAAACGCAAGCGGAATACCAATACTCATCGCGGTCCATACAAAACCGCAGAAGCGGCTATGGAAGGCTTCAAAGCGGCCAAGAAAATCACGAACCGGATCAATTTCGCAGCCCTTACTAAGCTTGGCATCACCATGGACGATGATAAGCCCGGGGTTGGGGGTAGTACGTCAGGTTTGCAGCGGATGGATGACGAGAAGGAGGATGACAAAGACGGTAAGTTCATATGGATTTCGGCTGTACGTTCAGGTCGATCGTCGCAACTGATGATGGTACTTTTTTAGATGACGAAGCGTTTGCCAATGGGGAAGAAGACGAATATGATGAAGATTACGACGGTGCTTATGACGGATGACCTTGTATATTTTTGTATGATGGGACAGGATCGAGATATTTCAGCGGCATCTTCTGGACCTTAGCGATGACTTCCTCTTGTATCGGCGGTCAGGCATTTTTATGTTGTTGTGTCACACATGTATCAGGTTCAATCACTTGGCAGTGCCCGTCCTAGGTCTCCGTGAGGTCGAGAAGGGACATGTTCTCGAAGCAAATTCTCCCGATGAGTGGCCACGGCAAAGAAGACTTGGATGAGAAATGCGTTGTGTCGCAAAAGGAGAAACAGATCAACAACAACTTCTCTTCGCACTGCAGTGGGTGTGATGACCTGGCAGCTCATCGTCTATCAGACGCCAACGCTCTGTTATCCCTGCTTCCGTGCCCTCCGCCGAGCCTCCACTACCTTCGTCTCAACAGCTGTGACCACCACCACGTTATCCCCAGTAGAGGTGACTCTAGACGTCGAACTAGAGAGAAAGTCTACTGAAGGGGTCCCGTCATCGAAAGTCGATGTAGCTGGGAGATCAGGGATGCTGAATGTAGAAGTGAGCTCGGAAGCAGCACTGGTACTACTGAAGCCTTCGCTCCCTAAAGAGCCGGATCCCATTTCCTGGCTAACAGGGGTAGAAGGGGGATCCAGCCCGGATCCGATACCTCCTGGACAAATCGTGATGGTATACTAAAATGTATCAACGGATGTAGAGTCAGACTTCTTCTTCTTCTTCAGTTCTGTGACCAGACTTACATCAGGATTTCCAGCGCATGAAAATACGGCATCATTTGCGTCACTGCGCAGGAATGCTTCATGACTATACTGCATGCCTTTCAGATCGTCGAGACAACTCACTCGTCCGAATACACGTAGGCATTGTGGCACATATTCTTGTAAACCTCGTAGAAAGCTATCAGGTCTCGTCAGTACCGCATACCACTATCTCGGTACCAAAATAGAAAAGAAATCGAGAACCAACGAATCATGCTTGGGACACAGGTATTATGATCCTCCCAGGATCCTGTACAGCAGCTAGGCGAGTTACCGGGATCGAAAGGGATGATCGTGATGCTCTCTGTATAGGCATGAGCCCGTCAAAGTGTCATCACCGAAATCCAAGCTTACGGAAATTCACTCCAGCCAGACATGCCGAGGCACAGCTCCCTGCGCTTCCGATTAGCAGATGATCTTCTGAAGAATTAATGGTGGTATGCCTACATATTTGAGATGACCCTTTAGGATACACCAGACTAGGATCACAGGCTGTCAGGAGGTCGGTCTGAGTGCCGCAAGACGCGGTGATACACGATCCTATCGATGGAGCAATCTCCATCGGGAAGTTGAATCCTGGTGTCTCGATCAGCCTTCACTGTACCTACCGACAGTCTTGGGATATTAGGAACTCGCCGTCCACCATCGATACTGCGTGAATAGCCTATCAATTTTTCTGCACTAAATTATGGCAGAGGATACCCACTATCATACGAGTCTTGACCCCCAGGGATCAAGGTGAACTCTGCGAGCTACACAAGTTTGACGAGATTCAGCACGAAACCTCGCCTTTCACTAATAGAGACCGGCTCACCGTTGCTCCCTGCCCTCCACTCTCGTACCCTGAACTGCCGTTGGTGAGTTAGCAACGAAGCTGGGTTGACGCTTGGAAATACCCACCAAGCGAGCTGGTCCCCGCATCCCCCAATCACACACCCCACAGCTCCTGGTTGACAACCATTCCGCACCCAGATCCTAGAAGCCTCCCCTGTAATGCGTTTCAATGTTGAGCTTTAAATATTTCAGTCGAGGTCCAACTTACATCCATCAGGAACATGGAACTGGTATTGTCCAGGAGGCTGCTCCCATCCTGCCGGTTGGAGGGAGCCGTCAAGAGCGGTCGGATCGCCTCCTGCTCCCGTCTGGAAGGCTGGATAGATGGTTCCAGAGCATTGATTGTCGATTGTGATTGTCCGCAGCGCGTTGACAGATAGGAATGCGAATGTGGAGACACCCAGAACCAGGGGTGTATACTTCATCTACAAGGAGATGTCTTCAGGAATTGAAAGATTTCAAAAGACTTGAGTGGCCGATGATGAATGCCCTAGTCAGGAAGCTTGAGATACGACACTCATCAGCCCTAAGTCAATCCGTTTAGAGCTCCATGTGAGTCACGTCCAAATAAATTCGAAACTTCACTCCTCAGTCACTTGGAGGAGTGCCGATAGCAGGGGCTTCAAGGGTGCGCTATCCTTTGAAGCCAGATGTCTATCAGTGTCAGATGTTAGGTGGACCCTCAGAGCACAGTCATGACTGATATCATCAAAATTGTGATCGTCAAGGGATATCGACGTTGGGTATGAAAAATATGATTCTGCCGGTTCTGTGCAAGCAAATAGATAGCAGCGGTGCCACATCCCTTGGTCAGCTGCCACGTCGTCGAAGAGCAGGGCAATGGAACGGCGGATTACACATACATATCGAGATCCCCCTTTGTAAGTCCATCTTCTTCGTGCCACTTGCATGCGCCTTTGCAACGTTTGCTTGCAAGAAAGACGATCTCGTCGTCGTAATACTCTGCATGCGACGCTCGTTGACTTTTTGCCTCTTCACCTGGGCAGTCGAGACATATCGAACGCCACAAACGAGTCCGATTCGTAATCCCGAAAACACCCACCGTCTATTGCCCCCTTCATTTGTGGCTCTTGTGCCTCGAGGGCAACAATATACTGCCGCCTCTAACAGCCCCAGATACGGGTTGAAAGACACATCCCATGCATACACAGATAGCCATTCTTCTCTGCACTGCTGCTGACCACCTGATTGCTGGGATCCGCAGAGCTCCAGACCAGGAAGGACGGACGGAAGAGGTAAGCTTTGAGTTTGAATCATATCGGGACGTTAAGCGAACTCCCAAGGCCGAAGGAAGCGAAGCCAGCGCGCGTCTCGCTCGTCGCCTCATGTCGTCCGTCCGTCCGTCGTTTACGACCTTCCCCCCTCCTTCTCACACCTGCAGCACCAGCGTTTACCTATTCCTCGGCTTACCATCTGTTACAAACCTCTAGTCACCTCTCTTCCATCCGTGATACACCCCTTTGCATTCTTCCCTCTCCGCCGACCATCGCCTCGCCTCGACCGGGAACGACTCCGAGTCGGCGCAGATTGGACACGACTGAGGACGGTGAACGGTTTCAGGTCGCCCCCTGGAGAGGCGAGCTTGGACGGGTTAAACGGAAACAAGGCAACGCAACTCAACCTTGCCTTATCCCTCTCACCCACCCGTCACCACTCATTCGGGGCCTCGTCTGTGGACCCCTCCTGCACTCTCAAGCCCACCCGGACCCCGCCCTCCATTGACCGCCGGCTACAATAATTGACCAACCATTCACCTGGCGACTGCCCCGTTGACAACATCGACCATCTGACAAAGGACACTCTTCATCAAACCCCTTGTTTGCGACAGGTCGTCTGATACCTGCACTGCGGAGTAGCCCCAGTCATGTCTACCAATCAGACCAGTCCTGGGCGGAAGATCAGGCATCCCCAAGCAGCATGTGAGTTGGATGTCCTAGTCAGCCTCGGTCGTCCACTGACTGTCTCACAGACACCGGCGCGACGCCCATGACAGCAAGTGATACCCAGGCCGCAAATTCTCGCACCGTCGAGTATCACCGACCGTCTCGAAATTCTGCCAACTATTCATCCAACACTGATCTTTCACTGGGAATGACATCAACCGGGCCATTCAACCCTGCCTCGTCATCCACCAGTCCCCGCATTCCTCAAGGTCAGACACAACCCGCTCCTTCGGCTTTCCGGTCACCACACATATCGACTGGTGCATTTGATGCCCCCAATCTTCAACCCAGTCGAGCTGCTCCTCCTCCACCTGTTGCCTCCTCCTCTCGGCGCGATTCGGGATTCGGATCGTCACCGGCCCCAGGGGCGTCGTACATGTCAAGCTCAATGTCGAGAACGGGCACTCAAAATTCCAAGTCGAACGCCAGCTCCCCGAATCCCAACCGCTATTCAGCTGGAGCAACCACAGGTTATAATTCCACAGCGCCTCTCCCTTCAGCGTCTGGGACCAACGGACTACCCCCACAAAGACCTGTGCGCTCAGGTACTCTGCCTGCAACCAACGGAAATGGTGATTATAGTGTCTCAGGTATGCCCACAAACGGCTCCAGCGGATACGCTCCTTTGCAACCGATACGACCTCCCCAATTCGATGCTGTTCCATCTCCCGGCCCCGCATCCGGGTTCGCATCGCATCCCACCCCTCCCCCGTTTCATCATCAACCTTTCTCAGCACCTGGTAATCCCTATTCGAATATTCCTGCGCTTGAGAAATCATTCGATGAAGCTAATCTTGGGCTGGGAGTTGGGACACCAATGCACATTGTTGATAGGAAGGAGGAGAAGGAATTACCCAAGGAGCCCATTCAGATGGGCCGAAATCGGAGCGGAACGGGCAAGAGCTCGAGAGATAAGAAGAGTGTCTTTGGTGTACTGACTGGTGAGTCCAGTAACGATTCTTGTACTAACCAGTCTCAGATCTCCTCTCCACTAATAAGTCGCCAGTCATTTCGACCCCGTATGACCCGATCCACCTCACCCACGTCGGCTTTGACTACAATAGCGGTCAATGTGAGTCCCTATTATTCGCTACTCGATACCAAGCTGATCCGTCGTTCAAGATACTGGGATGCCTCAAGAGTGGCAGAAAATCCTGGATGAAAATGGCATCACCCGCACCGAGCAAGAGGAAAACCCTGACAAAGTCCTTGCCGTTGTGCAGTTCTATCAAGGCCAAGATGCTCCCGAGTCTCAAGAAGACGAAGTATGGCAGAAGATGCGAAATGCAGGTCCTGCACATGGGGCACCATCTCCTCCAGTCCCGTCATCGAGAGATATGTCCAGGGAGAACAGCAAGGAGGATGGCTCTATGCGACAGTTTGCCAATCCAGTGAGTAGTTGAACAATCTCGTATGGCAGAACAGAAGTAGGGACTGATGGTGCTTGCAGCGCGCTGCCCCTCCTCCCCCTGCCAAGTCAGGGCCAAGTCGCATGCAGGTGGGTTGGATGCGTGTCTCACCAGTAACTGTCGCTGATACTGTCCATAGGCCGAGCGTCCCGCACCGACTGCACCGGGTCGGCTTCCTCCTACTGATCTAACGAAGCCACCTCGACTGGCCCAACCTCCGTCAAGCTCTGCCGTACCGCCTTCGCTGGACCGTTCCGCATCCCACCGCACACCGCCAACCCACCCACCGAACAAGAAACCTCTCGATCGCTCCGTCTCCACCCGTGCTCCTACGAGCAGACCAAGCCAGCCTCAGCCGGTGCCACTAGCGAAGTCCCACTCTCAGTCGAGTCGAGGGCGGGCATCACCAAGTCCCGGCACTGCTGGATCTGCAGCTGCTGCATTGGCTCGACAGCATACACAAGGCAAACAGCAACAAGCCCAGCAGGATACAGCTCGACGACGCGATAAGGATAAGGAGAAAGAGAAGGAAGAGGTTGTGAAGCAGTTGCGACAGATCTGTTCACCTGGAGATCCGAATCTTGTATACAGGAATTTGGTTAAGATTGGTCAAGGGTACGTAAAATTCTCTGATGGGAACGACACCATACTGACAATCGCCTTCAGTGCATCGGGAGGAGTATACACCGCGTATGATAAGAAGAATACACCGGTCGCGATCAAGCAAATGAACCTCGAGAAACAGCCGAAACAAGATCTGATCATCAACGAAATTCTAGTAATGCGCGAATCATCACATCCAAACATAGTAAACTTCAAAGACTCCTACCTCTTCAAGGGAGATCTTTGGGTAGTGATGGAGTATATGGAGGGCGGATCATTGACGGACGTCGTCACCGCTCACTGCATGACCGAGGGTCAGATCGCCGCCGTGTCGCGGGAGACTTGTGAAGGACTACGCCATCTGCATTCGAAAGGTGTCATACATCGGGATATCAAGTCAGATAACATCCTGCTAAGCTTGAATGGCGATGTCAAATTGACAGACTTCGGATTTTGTGCGAGAATTGCCGATCCCAGTACAACAAAAAGAACGACAATGGTTGGAACACCTTATTGGATGGCGCCGGAGGTGGTTGTTCGGAAAGAATATGGACCGAAAGTTGATATTTGGAGTCTTGGAATTATGGCGATTGGTGAGTCATGAGATGACGGCTGTCTTTGAGGTGGTGACTGACGGTGTTATGAATCCATTCAGAAATGCTCGAAGGCGAACCCCCGTACCTCAATGAAAATCCTCTGAGGGCGCTCTACTTGATTGCGACAAACGGGACACCCAAAATCAAAGGCTGGGATGGTTTGAGTCCGACCTTCCAAGATTACTTGCACTGCTGTTTGACAGTGGATGCGGAGAAACGACCGACAGCTGAGCAACTCCTTCGAGTAAGTCGGTGATGGGTGTCCCCGGGGCATCATTATTGCGTGCTGAATGCGCTTGTTCTTCCAGCACGAATTTTTCGCTAGACGTGCCGATCTTTCCACACTGTCCAAGATCATTCGCTTGGCCAAGAAGAACTAAGAGTCACAAACCATTCAAATCCGCGCGAATTCCTCATCACCATTTATCACCTCCAACTCTTTTGGCCTCTTACTTGCTTACATTGCCACGCACTCAATCTGTCATCGAATTAAAATGAAACATAGCCTTAATCTCCGTAATGTATCTATCCTTCCAATTCATCGTCACCCGCTCGTTCTCGCACCAGAGATGATAACCTCAAATGCCCCTCTTATTCCGAGGTCTTTTGAGTGATCGTGCTTTTATATCATTTCAAAGAGAAGCTTCTACCACCCCAGCATTGTTGATGTCTACCCTCATTTCTTTACCTACGTACACTATGCCTCTCTAGGAAGTGCTACATTCCGGATTTCGAATTGTAGAGCGATTGTGATGAGATTCAGGAATGCTCGATCGTGTTGTGCGACCTCTCCTCAACTTTCTAACCCATGGCTATCAAAGGTTCACACGTACTGCTTCGCTTGAAAACGAACATACACCAGATGGCTGTCGCGTGGTACATAGCATCTCACCAGCTCTGAAAGTGGTTCCCGCAATACATTATGATGCATTGTTGTTGTTGCTTGTTATCTCCCCCTTCCCGCGCGACCAGTCTCTCCCCTATGCTAAAGCCGCGACCCAGCCGTCTATCGTCTCTTCTCAACGACCGCCGAATCCCACTCAGCCCTCTCCAAATCCTCCTTCACGACCTCTTTCACCAATGGGGTGAGGAAACGGACGTCCTACAAATCAGACGTCATTAGTCAAGCTGCCATATGATACAAGTCCTCTGACATAACTCACCTCCTCAGGCTTGACCCATTGGTCTTTGGGCAGATCCTTGTGCAGAACGGATTGCTGGAACGCGACTCGGAGACGGAAAGCTCGGTCGTAGCTCTCCCTTGCGCTTAAGCGGGAGAGTGCCTAGGGAGGGCGGAATCGACTATCAGTATCTATTCCCAAAATCGAGAGGGATCATCTGGATTCCGAGAGGAGATAACAACCCACCTTCTGCACATCCTCTCTCTCCTCCATAATCAAATCATCATACTTCATCCCTAGACCCCGATATCCAGCAGCATTGGCATATGCGTTGGCCAAGGGTTTCAGGGCCTTGTAAAGCCCGCTGGCGTGTTTGTGGATGAGAGGGGCAAGGCTATAGGAGTAAGAGGGTTAGTGGTTAACCATGTTCGATTTCTTCCGGAACAGCTGAACTTGAGACAGGCGCGATCGTTGGGATTTGGATGGCCGGTTCCTCAACATGGTGGAGATGATATCACTCACGAGATACCGAGGGGTCCGCCTAGTAACATGTTTGTATCGGTTTGAGGGAGACTGTAGGAGGATACAGCGGAGATGTAATTCACTAACTACCACGCTCAATCGCAATCCGCGCAAGGAGACTGGTCCGACGGAGTAAATCGGCGTTATCTGGCTGTGGCTTCTGACGTGCCTTCCCGACGGTGAGGCTGTGTGGCGAAATGTACAGACAGGGTTGAGGCGTTGAGGCTTGGTTCAGAGTCATATATTGCAAACTCCATTCACTCTCGTTTCCCGTTTGATGTGACGTGATGTGACGTGTCAGAGAATTATATAGCTGTAGCCGTAACTGCAGTCAAATCGGTCCCCGGACTGTAGCGGGCGTCGTGGCAGGCAGTGCGAGGACCCTTTGTGCTGGAGTTGAAAACGACCCTTTGTGCGCGATGGCTGTTGCAGAGAGCGCGAAGAGCATCTCAAGCTTATAACCCCCCCGGGCCATTCACTTATCTCTACAGAGCTCTGCATATCTTGTTAAGCAGCAGAACTGTCGTCTACTCAAGATCATGACGTTACCCCCGCCCAGCAAACCTTCACCCATCAATCAAGCCAAATCCTCCGTCACCCCAGCTTCTCCCAAAACTCCGCAAACTTCCTCCACCAAAGCGCATACGGATGATCCATCCTCTCCTAATGTTCATTACTACCTGTCCCCCTGGAAAATTTCGAAGACCAATTGCCCTTGCGTCACTCTCGAGGTCGAGCCGGCATCAGCCCAAGCCCTTATCGACATGCAGCAAGCCCGTCTGCTGGAAGTTTGGCAACTAGTCATGAAGACCACCATCCCGCCACCGGTAGCAGTCGTAAAATCCGCTGAACGTATGCTTCGTCGTCTTCGAGAAAGCGGCCACGAAATGTTCCATATCTGCGGTGTGGACACGCCCAAAATCGTCATCGGTACGGGAAGGCGGGAGATCAGTTTCACGGTCATGGTCCCCTCTTCCGAGCCGGAAGAGGAGAAGTCGCGTCATAGAGTGTTGGCGGAACTTGTCGTCCATTTCTACACCACAGGGGAGAGAGCGGGAAATCTCGAAAACGTCGCCTACAGATTTCAAGAGGACTGGCAGGATTGGCATCTCAACCGCCCAGAGACCTTTCATCCATTCCTTAACGGCCCTCCGAAAGTCGTTCTTCAAATCGATAACAAGCGGTGGGTGACAGGAAAGATGATACTGGGAAAACTTTTCGTGGAGGTCGTAAGCGCCTTGGGACCCGAAAATAAACTTGTCCCGGAGCCCTTCATCAAGTTCATCGGGAGGGTTGGAAGGGTCTTGAAAACTCAAGGGAAGGAGACTGCCATCTTCGAGGTGGAGAGAGTCTTCATGGACAAGGGTAACTCGCAGGACGGGAGGAGGCACATGGTGCTGTTCGTGGCTATTGCGATGTTTGTGGTAGTGGAAGGGAAACAAGAACCTGTTGCCGTTGTCACAATTGAAATTCCCAGACCAAGGACGGATGGGAAGCCGGCAGTCGTCGGTCCTGTGATGGGAGTTACGTATAATGGGGAGTGGCCTGTGTGTCACCAGTACAGAAAGAGTGTTCCCCCTCGCATCAACCGTTTGCTGAATGTTCAGTGATCCTTGAAATGGCTGTAGATACCCGATATGTATGACAAAGTCACCTCATATACTGAAGGCCAGTTGACAGGAAATAGCCAACGCACCCCGCGGCCCCGAGCAAAAGAATATGCATGGCGAGTGCCACGTCACCAAAGATCCGCTGGCTCCATACAGTACAGGGAGCTTCTTCGGGTACTATTGATCATAGTCAGGACCAAACGTAATGCACCTGTTAGCCAGAGGCTTCAGTAGGCATGGAGCATATACATAGAAGTCATGACTTATGACCAAATTTCTGAAAGCGGCATAAATGGGCTGGGTGGCTCCACAGTGCCTTCGCCGACAACAGGATCCAAATTACTCTTGCCACTTGTCTGTGCCACAGAAAACAGCAGGCTCCGGAGAGTCTTGGGAGGAGTAAACCAGATAAATGCCCGAGGTGGCCGTTCGTAGACCAATTTGGCCTCGGCATTGCCTTGGATATTGAGATGGTAGCCATCCGAAGAAGGCAAAACGTCTAAACGTATCCGCCGAAACAGAGTACTGCGGCGATGGACAAAAGAATAGGGTTCAAACGCCTTCGACAAGGGGGCGATGAGGTATCAAATGAGAAATACAAGGCCGGCCGTATTCCAATGTGACCGACCCTCTTGTCTTATGCCTTACTTGTTAAGTCAGTTATTCTTTCTTTCATCGCTCAGAACACTAGTAATAACTTGCAACATGTCCCACAACAACCGTTCCGTTTGTAACGATTTCTCCCAGCTGCTCTTCGACTTTCGTGCAGAACCCTATTGCTCCGATAGTCTCACGGGTCGATTCTACGAAAGGAAGTCCGGGACGACGGACTTTACAGCGAATGACGACCCGCGCATAAGATTACGTCTCAAAGACACAGATGGTACTTATATATTCGACTTTGACCAAGACCAAGGTCCATTCAGTACCATGATTGTACAAGGGCCACGCTTCCAACCATTTGGTGACAACCGATGGTCCACCACTGAGGTTACGTTGCTGTGCCCCAGTGGCGATGACAGCAGCAAAGGCGTCGGATATTATGGGGCAGTACAACTCAAGTCGCAGATTTGCCCGACGGTACGGAACCAATGGGGCTGTACGAGAATGGCATTCGAGCTGCAGAATGGAAGCGTTCGACACGAGTGTCTGGGAAAATATTCCACTTACGTCTCGAAGGTAGATTCTACCTCTCATAGCCTCAAACGCAGCCCGCTTTTGATTGCTAATCGGGAAGGGTCGGAACCGAGGCTCTTCGAATATGCGACTGACCCAATCTGACGAGGAGACTGGGTGACCCTCGTTTGCTGAGGAAGATTGAGGGCGCAGTATGTCAAAGGGGAGGCTGCCACTGTTTGATATTGCTTGTTTGATAAGCCGTAGCCAAATCATCCGTGTTGAAAGAATCATTGTACATGCTCGGTATGTAACGTCGTCTGGCTGCCGACCGTTTGATCGTGATCCAGATTCCCTGCCGGATTTGGGTGAACATCGAACGAATTACAACGACGCCACCACCATATTATGCAGACTTTTATGCTGAGGGTGTTGGGGTATCTCGTAAGCAAATGGAAGAAGAAAGCTCGGTGATCCCTTCTCTCGGGCCCTCAGAAACATGATCCTTTGGCAACTAGGTCGTCCAGCCTCGATTCAGAGTCGAATGTCGGAAGGCTAGCTCTAGCTTATGACAATTGTCAGGGCCCAATTTCAGCATTGTGCCGGATGTCTATACGATAGCGATAGCAGAAAGGGTATTATGCAGTCAAAAAATCCATTTCGCAAAAAGTCCATAAGCATCCGACGGAGCAGTTTATCATTGACAATCACAGCACTAAAAGTCCGCCCGCACATTCCATCTCCATTCGGCGTCATCTCATTCCAAGACTGACCAACCCTCAGCGCCGACTCGACTTCGCTCGCTCCTGACCTTCACCACCATGCATCACGGCATCCCATCATCGAAATCATGAGGTGTAGTCGCCCTACTAGAGTTCCTCTGCGCAAGTCCAATCTCACTCAGGTTGACTCTACTAGAATTTCTCGACAAAGTCGGGTAATCCGGATGAAGTCCCGCGACTGGCGTCAGTATTCCTGACGGTCGATCGCCACCCGCGTCGGTCGAATTGAAGAAAGCTGACATGGGAGGGTCGTTCCATCCTACTGACCCTTGCATACCGGCAGGCGAGGAGGGTCCACCACGAGAACTAGCGATAGATGACGACGAGCCGTCGACAGACAGGAGGGAGAGATGGTTAAAGTTATTGGAGTTTTGGCGGGGTCGTCCGGGTCGACTGGTTGTTGCCTTCAAGCGAGGTGGAGAGGAGTTGATTCCAATGCCAATGCCTTGGCTTGATGCTGAGGACGAGGTGGGTATGTCGATACTGCTAGCTGAGGCTGAAAGGATCCCGCTACCTGCTGTGGACGGCCTGGTCGAGCGCGCCTCAGGGGAGACAGATCCCGGTCGGGCTATCGGAACGCTTAAACTCCCGTTGGCCAGAGTGCCTGAACCCGGTCCGGAATTACTGAGCAGTGAAGCCGGTGTGAAGAAGAACGAGTCTCGTTTCGGCGAAGGCGGCTGGGAGACCGTGTAGTTACTGGTGGTTGCATACGGGTTATACATGGTGGCTGTAAGTGGCATCGGCGAGTAACGCATCGATCGAGACCTTGGGTCCGAGTAGTGATTACCAATGGGAAGACGTTTGAGCATGTTTCCAAGTCGTAATGACCAAAGCCGTAATCGACCTGTTATTCTCGCCGGCTTCGTAGGTGTCAGATCGTAGCTTCCATCCTCGATCGAAAGAGTAGGATCGTTATCCTTAAACCACGGCCAAGAGAAGAAGCCAGCCGACGGAGACATCCGTGGGGCATCGCCGGAAATCGATGGTTTTCTCCCCCGTCGCGGAGAAGATGACGACCATCTCGACGAACGACGACGAAGTGACGTAAAGATACACGACAGAAGGATCAATGCGACTAGACCATATCCCCACACGACTTGGATACCCAAGGCAGTCATTTGTCGTTCAAACCCGCCTATTGCGAATCCTGACAACCCGTCCGCACCAATCCAGCCCGCCCAGGGGTTCGGGTTGTGTAACGGTATAGCCTTGGAGGCTTCGATGACCATCTTCCCAAGCGTCCAGCTGATTGCAGTCTCTCCTACTTCGTCCATACTCTGGAAGTGATGCTTGGATTGAAGACCCTTATGCTTCGCTCTGCGCTCTGCTTCGGCATTTGTCTCTCCCAGAGAACCTCCAGTCAAAGTGTCGTTGCCGCCGGCGTCGACCAGTCGAGGTATACCAATCCCTTCGTGGAGAACGTTGGAGATCCATGCACCCTTGAAGCATTGCATTTGAAGTCGAGACAACTCCACCTGCAATACAACGGCTGATAAGCATCTTTCTCGATGAAATCTAGATGGTTAAATGGTCTCACCTCAGCCCCTCGCCAGCCCTTATCATCCTCCACTTCGCTTTCAATATCTCCCCATTCCCTCGCACAAAACTGACTCATTCCATTCTCCCATTCCCCCCAGTCCCACACGCCACCGAGCCCCAAAACCTGCTGAGCCGTGTACCAGTACTCGCTGATCCCGATGAAGCCCCTCTGATCATCCCTCTCAAAGTCGATATAAGGTGTTGGCAGACCAGCAAAAAGACAATGCGAAGTTGGACAGGGTGTGGTCGACGCTAGAAGCGGTCGTAGATCGGATATACAGGTAGAAAATGATCCAGAACCAACGAAGCCTGGATGTTGAGTGGGATCATGCGATTCCATCGTGAGGGAGATAGGTAGACAAGGATCCTGGATTTTCGCATTTTCGTCCAGAATCCGTCCCGAGTCTACATCTTGTCGCCATTTGTGCACGAGCTGTTCGATGTATCTTTCGCGAACTCTGTTAGTCCCGAAACCTAACCATGAAGCGACGAATACTGGCCACTGAACTTCTTCTCCTGAAAGAAGACGAAGGGAGACCGTTTCGAGGTCAGATAGCGGGAATTCTGAGCGTGCCAGTTCAGCTGGAGTAGGTGAGAAGGCTAGTTGGGTCGAAGCGCCACCCATATCGAGGAAGCCGAATGTGGGCGAATGATGATTCACGTCGACGGGTGTAACAGAGTCGGGTAGAGAATCTGAAGGAGCTTCTGCAAGAGGCGCCAACGGAAGAAGATTGGAGCTTGAGCTAGCAGCCGCACTCGAGGTGGTCTCAGGATCTGGTGCGTGGCCAAATCCATCCATGAGATAGTTGACAGCAACCCATCCCCATATCCCTTCTTCCTCTCCTGTGATCACTCGGACGTTTTCCCCACATGGCCCAGCCGAAGATGGTCCTCCAACGGTGAAAGGATAGTCTTGTCGCAGGACTGTACATGTTGCATCCAGAATCGCATCTCTGGATTCGGGAGGGAGAAGTCGCATACCGGCAGTGGCCAAGACATAGATTGGTGTCGTGGCATGTTGTGATGGAGGGATTTGTTGCAAGGCATGGGTCAACAGAGGCGAGAGATATTCTGGAATTTCTGATGGTGCAACAGTCGAGATACCTGTATATGATATGAGCATCGGCCCTTCTTGAATCTATGCGAAATGTAGACGTCTACTCACCAGGTTCAACCCTCTTGACCCAGTTCTCCCCATCGACTCCCTTACCAACTCTGACCAGCCGTCTCAAAGCTTTTCTCTCCATCTCTCCCTCTCTCTCCTTGCCTTTCCCACGATACCCATCCTTCCCACCCCACCACCATTCTCGTCCTCCATGACCTCTCTTAGCCTCCCCTACTTCAGCTAAAATCTCAGCCCGTTCGAGATCTGGGTCCCGCCAAGAGTAAATTTGCAGTCGTGAGCCCGAAGAGCCGGCATCGATCACGAGAGCGTAATGAGTTGAAGTCGAGGGTATTGACGGGGCCATGTTTAGGGCCCATGTACTGTATGTGTGTTGTTCTTATGCGGAATTAGGGGTGGTGAGGACAGAAGAGAAACAAGGGTTCCGGAGAGTGGGGGGGAATGGATTCGGACTGCTGTCCACGTCTGAAACACGTCCTCGTTGCCGCACCGCCGGCCCTGCACTGGGGATGATTTCGCCTCGAACAAAACTCTACTCGATACCTCGCTGCTTCTCTGCACAGTACTAATTACAGACAGATCAGAGCAAATGTATCATGAATATATTGAAGAAATGTGCCGAGGATGAAGTGGAAGAAGAGGCCCCTCTAAACAGCAATAAGCAGCGGGAGAATTGCCTCTTGTGGAAAAAAATAGCAGGAAGAATTGAGTCCCTGTTCAGGGGAGAAGACGGTTACCCCAGAGTGCCAGAGTGACTGCGCGGGATGGATTCAGACATGACCACTACCACTTCTCTATATGGGGATCGGAATGCATGGGCTACAACATCACAACCTAGCCAGAAGGGTATTATTACAGCGATAAAGGAGCGAGATGGTATACAGTCAGAATGGATATAAGAGGCCAAAGGTCCAGAAAGATAAGACGCGTTGTACAGCGCCATCGAGGTTGGCTCACAGAGCTTCATTGACCTGGATCTTGGAGGACCACTAGGAGATACCTCTCATCTAGATCACGAACAGAAAGGCATTATCAGTAGATGCTGGTTAAACTGACCCTTGACGACATTTCAAGCTCACCAGGAGTGATGATCAATTCATGTCGTTTCGTCCGTATTCGCATAAACTTAAGTTCGTCCTGACGATTCCACGGATCAGCTCGAACTCCTCCGTCATCTCAACGCTGACTACAGATCCATTGGGGACCATAGGAGAAAATGGACTCACACCGTCATCCCACTCTCCCACAGCCTTCGAGACACCCTCCACAACGCCTTCCACAGACTTGGCATATCTCTTCCCATTCTCACCCTCAAACGCTGACCCCGAACTCTGAATGATCCAAGCCCCACTTCCTCCATTGACCACACTATTCTCCCCATCATCTCCTCCTCTTCCGGTCGTAGCTTGCAAACTCCGAGCAAGGACCATCACTCCTCTGACATTCCTGTATGCCGACAGTCGGGTTAATGTCGCTTCTATCTCTGGAGGTGGGGGGACGATAGAGGTATCCCCCGACTGGATGGATGATGAGCCGGTGTAGGAGGATCCGGGATGACCATTTGGAGCGGATTGTGCTATCGCTTCGCTCATTTCTCGGTGCGGGTGATGGGATAGTAACCTAGGTTGAAGGGTGACGAGAATGGTTGCTTGAAGTGGAGGCTTAAAGGGGGGATCAAGTAAGTATAGCTGAGCCACGGCGTTATTCTCGAATACCCCGATATGATCCGGCTGATGGGTTGTTGTGGCACTTGGTTGTACCAAGATTTCGATCTCTTGACTTTTCTAAACCACTCGCATTCCACCTCATCTTGTTGTTATTACCGTAACCTAGCCTTCGCACGACAGCAGCTTCGAGCTCCCAATCAGAAGAATCGTCACTGCATTATCCCCCACATTTTTGGTTGGAAAAAACGAACGATATGGTTGTGCGTGGTCAATTCCATCCTCCGCTGGAGGGCTAGTCCTATTCATGACCTGGTCATATGTAACGAACTAACTAATATCTCTTGTTTCCCGTACAGGCTTCTAGATCAATCCTGAGAGTGGCGGGACGTTCCCTACGGTCATCTCAGTTAGTCTCCTGCTTAGGACAATCTCCTCCATATTTTGCTCAAATTGCAGTCCCGGACACTAACCAAATTGATCCAGGTCGATACGACCCTCCGCCTCCGTTCTCCGCTCTTTTGCCTCCTCCTCCTCGACACATGCTGAGAGCTCCGAGACCGCTGCTGCTTCTCCAATCTCCCCCAAAATCGCTCCTATCGTCGATACCATTTCCTCCTTAACTCTTCTCGAGGTATCCGAGCTGGTCTCGGCGTTGAAAGTGAGTATCACCCTCTTACGACGGAACGAGCACAGGACACTCGAAATGAGACCATTAATCTACCTCCGATACACACGAGAACTGATACCATACCTCACCAGACCCGCTTGAACATCACCGAAATCGCCCTTCCAGCCTCAGCACCCGCCGCATCGACCGCCGCCTCCACAGCAGCTGCAGCGGACGCTGCACCAGCCGAAGAGAAGCCCAAGGAGAAGACAATCTTTACGGTGAAGCTTGAGAAGTTTGATGCGGCTAGCAAGGCGAAGATCATCCGGGAGGTCAAGGCTTTGATGCCTAATATGAATTTGGTTGAGGTGAGTTCGAGGGTTCCTTTACTGTTGGTTCTGGGGTACAGGCATTGGAGGCGGGGCTGTGCAGGGATATGGTCATCGCGAAACCAGACCTGTACGAGAGTTGGCAAGGCGGGTCGCCTCCAGTCCTCTCTCATGCTAAAGACACGGGGTGTATCAAGGACAGAAGCAAAGACAGCTGGATCCATTACACACGACTTTATCATTCTGTCGACTGAGAATATCAGCTAACATAATTATCCAGGCAAAGAAATTCGTCGAATCAGTTCCCCAAACCCTCAAGGAGAACTTACCAAAAGAGGATGCCGAGAAACTGCAAAAGACATTGACGGATCTGGGGGCTACTGTCACGCTTGTTTAGGGGATGGGGTAGATGGGGTCTGCATGCATTATCCTCTCAGCTTTCAAGCTTTCATGGGCTCTTCGTCATCGCCCGCTATCACTTTACGACAAATCGTCCTGCTCAGACTCATCTGGTTGCTTTCAGACTCTCATACTTGCTACATTAGGGGAACATGGAAGAGTTATGAGATCCTTCTGACTGCGGAGGTTAGGGGCTTCTATCTCTAAACTAACAAACTAAGTCTAGTGTCTATTTTCTACTAACTAACTAGAGAGTAGAGGTTGGAGTGCCATCTCCTAGGATGATAAGATTCTCTACGGCTCTACGAATCTAGAGAATGTGCACCATACTACTGATCAGATAACTCTATTAACAACCCCCTTTCCATCCAGATAATTCGCAAGGATATCAATAGCCCTCACACATCCTTCATAAGTCGATTCATCCGTCGCACCCCCCCTGTACCAGTGTATCAGTATGGTGACCGCAAAACCTCACCACTCGGCCAGGAGTCAGTGGAAACTCACAGATGAGGCAGACAAACGACGTTCCTCAACTCCCGTAACTCGCCCAACGTCTCCCCATGCGCCGGCTCAACCTCAAACACATCCAACCCCGCTCCACCCAACCTGCCCTCCCGGAGTGCCTCAGCAAGCGCAGATTCATCTACAATCCCACCCCTAGACGTATTGACAATCACAGCCGAGCTTTTCATCCACCGCATCTCCCGTTCTCCTATCATCCGTCTGGTCCCAGCAGTCAGTGGAACATGGATACTCACCACGTCCGATACCCTCAGAAGCTCCTCGAGAGACTCTACCCGTTTATGAGGGATGCTGAGTGGGTATCGAGTTTCGGGTAAAACCCATCGAGAGCTTGGGGAGCTTGGGGAATAGACTAGAAGCGTTATGTTGAATGGTTGGAGGAGTTTGGCGGTTTCGTAGGCGATGTTACCCATTCCTATTAGGCCTATGGTTTTGTTGAAGAGACCTGGGGAGAGGTTTGTGATGGATTTTACGATTTCACCGGATCGGATACGGTGGTCGATCTCGAGTACTCGTCGGAGGACGGTGAGCATGAGCGTGAGACAGAGCTCGGCGACGGGCTGGGTACGACCGCGGAGGGACGATTGTTGTATGATATGGTAGTGTTACGTCACAGAGTAGGGAGATGAAGTCGTCATCAGTTCCATATGCAGCAAGTCATAGTATCACAGACTCAGGACCAGGGGTTTCTTCATAACCATGACCCCACTCACAGCAGCGTTCCCCCCTGGGTTATTGGTAACAACCACTCCCCTCTCCTTACAAACCTCCAAATCAATCGCATCAACCCCAACCCCATTCCTCGAAATGATCCGTAACTTAGGAGACCGTTCTAACCAATCTTTCCGATACTGTCCCACGCGTAACACTGAATTAAAACAGATCTCATTTAGCTCACCGCGATATACAAGGATTCAACGTAAGACAGAACTGCCTTCCGAACTAGTTTGAACAGACTCACGAACTCCATCACACTCTGCTAAGCATTGGTTTATAGGTGTTCCGTCTAGATAGGGACGGAGGATCTTGTTGAATCTTTGCGCGGCGTATAGCTCTGCGCGAGGGTGGAACGGATCTGGGAGGAAGATTGTGGCCTGTGATGCGGTGGGGGTTTGTCCCTCTGTCGGTGGAGTTGGAAGGTAGGACTGGGTGGCCATCTTAGATTACCTGGTGGCCAGTTGTCTATCAGGGTAATATAGTAAGTGATCTCACTTCCATGAACAATTTGGTGCAACGCTCCTTTCATCCATATCTATACTTTGAATCTCCGGAATCGATAACGGCGCAACGAATGCCGTAAGCCGCGCTTAAAGCCTGCTGGCCAATCCCTCATATCCGTCAATCCCAAATATCAAACCAGGGACAATATATGCATAGCTGACCCAGCAGCATACTACACGCACAATGTCCGTGTATCTCGTCCCCGTCCACGCGCCCAGAATTGACAAGAGACAAGGTTTCATCATGGACATTAACAGCAAGAATTCTTCCTCACCAAGGACAGTCGACGATGAGGTGGATAGCTGAAGCGTTAAACAGTTGCTTGGACAGTTGCTTAAACCAAGAAGAGAAATCGTCACAGAGAAAGACAGTCGAAAAGGGAATATCATGAGGGTGATCAACATAAGCGAGGCTAGGTAAGTAAGGCAACAAGGATTGGAACAGAGATGTATGGGGAACCCCGCATAGCGAGCGAGAAGCGGAGCAGGGATTCGAAGAGGCGTGGAATTCGTGTCGAAAGGTCAGACGGCGATGAAGCGTGACGACGGAAGATTGTCTATTTGCCAAGACCGAATCGTTTTTTCTGCTTGACGAGAAATGAAACATGTCAGCATAACCCGTTCAGCATAGCCTTCCTGCCATTATGCGGGTCCACTCACAGACCCCTTCTCAGGCGTTAATGGGCGACCACTCTCTATCCTCCTCTTCTTGTCATCCAGCTCCAGTCGTTGCTTCTCGAGCGCCTCCTTCATCTCTCGATGACGAGCATATAGCTCCTCCTCGGACTGCTTCAGCTTCTGCTCCTTCTCCTGGACTTTCTGTTGGAAGACCATTTTCATTTCGGCTTCCATCTTTGAGAGTTTGGCCTCATGCAGTTGACGTTCTTCGGCCTGCTTCGCAGCGGGGCTATCGTGGTCATGTAGTCAGCTGGGGGTCCGTCTAGAGCACAAGTAGATTCCTTAGCTCACTTTGTTTCCCTGAACACACTCTCGTCCTGATTGACACCCATGGCCCGTAATTTGTCTGTTCTATAGTTCTCGTATAGCACGTCATTGGTGTGTTCCCTCAGCTCTTCCATGTGGGTCCTGACGAGCATCTGGCGGAGCTTGACGAAATCGCAGTGGGCCTCGTTGTCGACTTCAATAACACCCCATGGGTATGATCGACCTCGGACTTGACGACCACCAGACGCAGTTACGAGGGTGTCTGATCCGACAACAGCGAACGGGACTTTAGACTGCCATGGGATTAGCTTTGATGTGAGAATCTCGTGCGTCCAAAAGGCGACTGGGGTGCTATATAACTCACGATGATCTCTTCGTTCTCTTGGATGGTCTCTTCATCTTCATTCTCGTATTGTGGAGGTTGGAAGATGCGGATACCATGGTGGTGGATGTCCGCCAAAATCTGGTCTCGATAATAAGTGACGGTTCATAATCAAATCGATCCTTCTCACCCTCTGCTTGAACGAAACAATCTCCTCATCGGTCAGGGTGTCTGCCTTAGCGATGACTGGTATTAGGTTGACTTTGGTATGAAGGCGTCGCATGAACTCGATGTCGATTGGTTTTAGGCTGAGGAGGGATCAGGATGCAAGTTTGACGTATTGGGGGAGCTGACTCACGCATGGCCAGTCGGCTGGATAAAGTAAATGCAGGCATGGACACGGTTGTCTACCAGTTTTAGTCTGTTTACTCTGTTCTCCTGCTCGAGGTAAGAATCAAACCGTGATTCAATGTTGTCGACGATGGGTTTCCAACTAATATACGACGTCGTGTCAGTCCAGACCTTGAATGCAGAAGTCAGGGTACTCACCTGTCATCGTTGTTCACGAAATCACCAAACCCGGGAGTATCCACAACCGTCAATTTGAGTCTGACTCCATTCTCCTCGATTTCTGCCGTATGTTAGTGTTAGCTTTGACAGCCAGCGGCGGGTGGACAGATGACTGCGCAATTCTCACCTGCGGAGATACTCTCAATCTGGACTGTCTTCCCTCTGTCGGCTCCTGGTTCGGGAATCTGTTTCGGCTGATACAGCTTGGTTTCAAAAAGGGTGTTGATGAGGGTGGATTTTCCGAGACCGGACTCGCCTGGAGACGATATAGCATAGTATTTCCGTGGCACAATCAAGGGGACAGGTCGAGACAGTAAAGGAGGTTTGGGAAGTTGAAACAGAGACGGAATAGGATGAGATGAAGAGACGGGACGTCAGCATCAATTCGCATCAACCATATTGGTAGATGGAAAACACGAAAAAGGCTCGAGCTGAAAACCCACCAACTACCATCGCAACAAACTGAAACCCTCGCCTAGAGAACACCCAGCGTCAGAACAATACCCAATATTTACCATCGAAACAGAGAGTATCATGCTCTCCATCGCTTAACTCACCTGACACTTCGTCTGTGGACCTGATTTGGGAGATTGGAAAATCCTACCCAGGAGGCTAACTTCTTCCGAACGGCCGGTGGGTTTTGAGAAGATGCAGCTGCTACACCATTGGGACCATTGGTGTAACCTCCATTGGGGGTTCCCGCTGACGTCCGATGATCAGCACCTCCATATGTTCCATTGGGGGAGATGGAGCCGCCATTGGATGTGGCCGAAAGGGGTGGGTTGTCGTAGTACTGATCTCCCATGGCAGGCGCAGTGATGTGAGGATATAAAGTGGTATGTGGGTCAAGGAGATGGAAGCTTCTCTGGCGTGGCAGGTAACAGTAGTTCAGAGGACAGCTATACTGTGCAGAAGAGAGAGAGGAAGAGGAAGCTGATGAAGTGATAGAGACGAGAGGAGGGGGGGGGATGATGGGTGAACGAACAGATGAGAGGGGAGGTGTCTGCTGTACTCTGCTGTGAGCGCTTTGACAACGAGGCTCGAGCGCGACTAACCCGAACCACCTGGCGCGCTCGGGCCAACTGGTTCGGGTGCCACAGAGCGGTGTTTCGGCGATATCAGTCACTTCGTTATGTCAAGCCAGGAGATTGATTCTGTATGTTGCTCTCGATGCTCTTTACTCCATACCCAGCGCGTCACCCATACTCTCTTGACAGAACTCTCAGGGAGTCGCAGAATCGTTGGAACGAGAGATCCAGAGCGTAGTGCGGTCTCACGCTAGTCGTGACGCTTTCTAGCTAGTGAAAAATGAGACTCACACCCGAGGTGAGCAGCCTTTTATTTATGCAAACACATTGTCGAATATATGAAGCGAAAGGTGTCTGATATTCGCTTGATTACCTGCAGTTTGTGTCAAAGTCGTCATCTGTCAGTCTGATTCCTGTCTGACCTGTCATCCAAGAATGGTAGGGAGTTATGCTGAATGTTTTAGCAGCATCTGAATTGTCTGAAAGAGCGTGAACTGGATCTTCGAGGTATGTTGGTCTTGCGACTACTGATGAACGTACCGGAGACAGTGTTTAGCGGGCAGTTGCTGATCTTTCAACCAAAAACTAGGTCTCCAAATACCAGCTATCGAGAATTTGGCGTCGCATCAGGGGAGTTATGACACGCTCAACCTGACGGATAACTCCATAACGGTGCTAGGAAATATTCCACTGTGTGAGCTGTCTTTTCTATCCTTCCTCATATCTATTCATGGCTGACAGGATTGAAATGCTCTCAGCACCACGGTTGCAGGCTCTGCATCTTGCTCAGAATCAGATTCAGACAATCAGTCCCTCATTAGCACCTAATGTAAGTCACCGCTCATTTCGGATCATCAGCCGGGACGATATGCTGACAGATGATACAGATTCCCAATCTTGTTACCCTCAGTACGCTTTTGCTTTATGCTCAGGTCAACGGGAAGCCAGCTGACGTGCTTTATAGTCCTCACCAATAATGCAATCACATCTCTCGCAACCCTAGTCCCCTTAGAATCTCTAACCTCCCTCCGGCATCTGTCCTTAATAGGCAACCCCGTAACGGCACACGAGCACTACAAAGAATTCGCAGTATGGAAGGTGAGTCCCGGCAGACATTCTCGACATTACACCAATCATGAGCTCCATCTCCAATTCCCATCTCTTCTCAAAATCGCCAACTAACACGAAACCATCAGGTCGCAAAAGGCACTCTCCACACCCTAGATTTCACAAGAATCAAAGACTCCTTACGCGAAACCTCTCGAAACCTCTTCATAGACTCCCTCACAAACCTTCCCAACACCTTAGCAAACCAGCTCAGTATCCCTACAACCTCAACAATCCCCGGCGCCTCCCTTTCCCTGGCCAGCACGAAACTGACACAAGGAACGGGAGTTAAAGGCGGTAAAGGGAGGTTGATGACACCCGATGAGAAACGGAGGGTCGTTGAGGCGTTGACGAGGGCGGAGACCGCTGATGAAGTTAGAAGACTGGAGAGGATGTTGGCGGAGGGTCTGGTTCCGGATGGTGGGATTTTGGAGGGCAAGGAGGAGGGAGGCGGGGTGAATGGTGATGCTGAGGGGAATGGGATTGAGGCTTAGGGATTTATGGTTTGGGTCGGGTGGGATTATGAGCGGAGATGGAGAGATCATGGTAAAAATGTCATTCATAGACAGATATGTTACAATAGCGAATTCACCATCGACCGAATATGAGCAAGTATGAGTAAACATCCGTGCGGCCTCATCGACGATGTCCTTTAATGTCCAGCAAGTACAGTAACCGGTTGCGAGCTCGTGAACCCAAAGTCACCCGGCGTTTTGACATTAGATTCGTCGCCATCGCACAGAATGACAAACAAAGGTGGTTAACAATGTGTAAATCACTCTCCGATCTCCAAACCCGAGCAACGGTACCAGACAAGTCTATGTACAATCACTTCAAAGCCTCTACCAGCCACCCCTTGAAATCTGAAATCTCTGTCGGACTCGACGAATGCCCAAGACCGTTATACGATTCGAACCTCAGTCCTGGACGGGCAAAGACGGTTCCGGCGGGGAGAAGGGGGAACCCAAGTTTCTTGACGAGGAGGTCGACGGATTGAGCGCCGTCTGAGGTGTGTCAGTGGCTGTGTTCATGTGAATAATGTGGGAGTGGGAGGGACGATGGGAAAACTTACAGATGTATTGAACCACTGGATCTTCTCTGCCGTGGCCCCAGAAGATTGGCAGGTCTTTTGCTGTAGGGCTCAGGAGCTATGTCACACAATTCGACTCATTAGTCCTCTCCTCTCGCCACAGATAAACAATTCAAGACGAAGACGCAACACACCTCTTCAACTTTATGGTTCAAAGGGACCCAAGTACTCAAACACCCCACCCCAGCCAATTTTCGCTTAGTACTAATAGCCGTCAACGCAGCGATCACTCCCCCCTGACTAAATCCTCCCAATATGATCTTATCCTCCGGAATCCCAGCATCGACCTCGGCTTGTATCAGCTTATCCACCGCTGCTATGGAAGCTAGCAGACCCTTCTCGTCGTCGTGTCGGGAGTCTGAGAGCTTGTCTAGCGTGGAGAGATCGAACCAGCCGGGCATGGACATGCCGTGGTTGATTGTTATGGGGATTGCGGGGGCGTGAGGCAGGATCCATTTTGTGTTTGGGAATGAAGGCCAGAGAGATTTGGCAACTGGGAGCCAGCCGTGTCCTGTTTTGGTTGTCAACGATGTTCCATTATGGAATATTTGAAAGGTAAAAGGATGTATAGAGGATCAAGGTAGACCGATGGCGACATACCACTATCTCCTAGACCCTGGTTAAGATATCAGTTCGAACGGACAGATTTTGGAGCCGGCGCAAACGAAAAATACGTACATGTAGGAATATAACGGTACTAGTATGGGCCTCCTTGGGCGAGATTTTCAAGTGCTTCAGACCAGCAGCCATGGCGATTTCGGTGAAAAGGAATTCTGCTTCGCGTAAAGGCACTTGAGAGATGACGGGAGGAGAGCTGGTCGACGTCCAGTGTAAACCTGCGAGGATGAGGAGGGCAGCCCCAGCAGTAACTAGACCGAGGACTGTTCGGGTGGATTTGAATGCGAACGTGGTGGTGCTGTTGATTGCGTGCTGATTATGCTAGAGAAGCTAGAGAAGAGTGTACTAGTGTATGGTGTATTCTGAACAGATCGGAACGCGAATCGTGTCCAAGACTAAGAGACCGAAGTATCCGGTATCCGGAGCCCTTTGTGTGACGGAAGCAAATACGCCACACTCAATCACGGGATCCACCCAGACTGAAATACCGACAAACTCCGCTCGCCTCGAAACCTCCAAAAGTCCCAAGCCAGTTTCGACAATTTCGCTCTCTCTCGTCTTCAACCACTACATCAAAATGGTCAGTCCCCTCTCCTAGTCGCTTGACTGATCACATTGTCCATGGATGACATGACGAGGGATGCATGACTGACACTTTCCCTCCCCCAGGCTCCCAAGAAGGCTCGTGCCCCCCAAGAGGCTGCTGTTTCCCTCGGTCCCAACGTCGCAGAGGGCGAGAACGTCTTTGGCGTTGCTCACATCTTTGCTTCGTGAGTTTAACTCTTCTCTCTATTCATCCCTTCATGGGTGTCGATAGTGTCGAGCGTTAGAACTGACGGTGATTGTAATTGCAGGTTCAACGACACTTTCGTCCATGTCACTGATCTGTCTGGAAAGGAGACTATCTCCCGTGTCACTGGTGGAATGAAGGTCAAGGCTGATCGTGATGAGTCCTCTGTGAGTGTTGATCTCATTTTTCCTTCTTCTGGTACTCGCCCTGCAGATTTTGGATGAGCTTCGAACATTCGAGGGAAACTCTTTTTTCATGAGTTCCCGCTGATATTCTACCCCCAGCCCTACGCCGCCATGTTGGCTGCCCAGGACTGTGCCCAAAAGTGCAAGGAAGTCGGCATCACCGCTCTCCACATCAAGCTCCGTGCCACTGGTGGAACCGGTACCAAGCAGCCCGGTCCAGGAGGCCAGGCCGCTCTCCGTGCCCTCGCCCGTGCTGGTATGCGGATCGGTCGTATTGAGGACGTCACCCCCGTCCCATCCGACTCCACCAGGAGGAAGGGTGGTAGACGTGGTAGGAGATTGTAAGGTGTTGTTGTTCGATGGATCAAAGGGGTGGTTTTCTAGATTATTCGAGGGTTATCTTCGTAGTCTCGCTTCCTCTCTTGACCCTTCTCGAATTCTACATCCTACCCATCTTCACCTCATTGTCGCTAGATAGCACGCGATAGGCGCCTAGTTAGGAATAGCAATGGTCAATATCCCGTGGCTTGTCATCCTGCGATTGCATCGGTTTCGTTCCTGCACAGCGTGAAAGCCACCGCAGACATTTGCATCCTGTCTCTACACCGGTTTCGCCCCACAAGGTCTACCAAAGCTAGGCATCCCATTAACTTCTACTGACCACATGGTAACATGCGTTGATGTAAGCACAGTACAGCCTTTGGCGTTACAACCAAAGCCAAATCAATGATAGACCCGCATACCACCCTGCCAACCGGCAAGGTAATCAGATAAAAATGTCTTCCTTTTCCTATGAGGAATTGCCTGAAACGGAAATCTGCCGAGTCGGCCGAAGCAACGTTTGATTTCTTGCGTCGCCACTGGTTACACAGCCATTTTATGGTTCTTTCTGTCCTGCTATTATTATTATTCATCCACCTATTCACACATTGTAGACTAGCATAGATGGAACGGGATTCGATAGCATCGTACCCGCCCCGGTAGCCCTACGAGTCAGTTGAAACCTCGTCTCCACCTTTCACGACGCTACGGTATCGCGGCAACCCGGTCTCGGTTCTTACTCAGCAGCCACTGCAGAACGACGTGGTTACCTTACTCTCTCGGCAACTCTTGGGCAATACATTTGGTCTCAGTCAGCTTGACCACAGCCATTTACTCGTTTACTCGCTGCCCCCTCATATCGGTTAGCTGTCACCAATTCGAAATGTCCGCCGCATCACCAACTCACCGCAAACGTCGCTCCTCCCTTTCCAGCATTGCCAACATCATCTCCTCCCCCATCACCGCGCTCTTCACCTCCCCATCACGCTCGACCACTCTACCCCTGCCAGCGGAGGATGAAGAACTCCTCACTCCCTCATCAGACAAAGCATCCTCCTCCAAACTCCCCCTCCTTCCGGTCAAAGCATGTAAGCGGGTCGAGCTGAGAATTGGAGGGATGACGTGTGGTGCCTGCGTTGCTTCGATTGAAGGCCAGCTTGTCCAGCCCGGGATACAGAGCGTGCAGATCAGTCTGCTAGCTGAGAGAGGAGTTGTGGAGTATGATGACGAATTTGTGGATGAGAAGGGGGAGAAATGGACTGATGCTAGAATCGCTGAGGAGATTGAGGATATTGGGTTCGACGCTGAGGTCGTGGAGAAGAGTGAGATCAATGCGGTTGAGCTGAGGGTGTATGGGTGAGTCATCGAGCTGTTCATTCATTGAATCTGATTGCCGGTCTTCTTATACTTGGGGCGCCTCAATACTGACCAGCCTATAGATTGGACAACGACCAGCTGGTTCCCGAGATCCTAACGACCACGTCCGCCCTCGCTGGCGTGCACTCTGTCTCTATGCCCTTCCCCCACAGTCATCTTTTCCTAACACACTCCCCACTCCTCATCTCCCTTCGCTCAATAGTCGACACCCTCTCCATCGCCTTCCCACATCTCACTATCCTACCCACACAAACCGTCAACGACTCGCAGCGGGCCTCGCTACAGAAACACAAAGAAACCGCACAATGGCGAAGAACTTTCACCCTTTCGGCATGTTTCGCCGTGCCGGTGTTCATTGTGGGAATGATGAGCATGTACCTCCCACATTGGTTGATGGGATGGACCATGTGGAAGCTTCATACGGGGATCTATTTGGGGGATGTCTTTTGCTTGATCTTGACGATACCTGTCCAGTTTTGGTTGGGTAGGAGATTTTATGCCAATGCTTGGAAATCTATCAAACACAAGTCTGCCACCATGTAAGTTTCACTGATCCATGACTGTCCGCATCCGCTGATACTGCTCAGGGATGTTCTCGTGGTCCTTGGTACCTCTTCCGCATTCATCTATTCAGTCTCGACAATGTTTGTTGCAATCTTCTCTTCAGATCCAGACTACCACCCGCAAACGTTTTTCGATACCTCGACCATGCTGATCAGTTTCGTCTCTCTTGGTCGCTATATCGAAAACCTTGCGAAAGGCAAGACGTCTGCCGCATTGACAGACTTGATGGCTCTCACCCCATCTTCTGCAACCATCTTTATCAACCCACCGTCAGCTGGGGAAGCCGTCGACAATTCTCTGCCAACGAGGAAGATTCCCACTGAACTTGTCCAGGTTGGCGATGTTGTCCTGCTTGTTCCTGGCGAGAAGATTCCAGCAGATGGCGTTGTCTTGAGCGGGTCTACGTCAGTCGACGAATCGATGGTCACTGGCGAAGCCCTACCTGTGCCTAAGACGGTCAACTCTCAGGTCATCGGAGGAACAGTCAATGGCCTGGGGACAGTCACTTTCCGAGTCATACGTGCAGGGGCCGACACGGCCTTGAGCCAGATTGTGAAATTGGTCGAAGACGCTCAAACTTCAAAGGCACCCATCCAACAGTTCGCCGACAGAGCGGCTGGAGTTTTTGTGCCCATCGTTATCTCCCTGGCCCTGCTCACCTTTATCACCTGGATGGCCATATCACTCCTCGAATCGTCTGGATCTCTACCCGACGTCTTTCATTCGCCGGGAGTGTCCAAGTTTGGTGTTTGTTTGAAACTCTGTATCTCTGTGGTCGTCGTGGCGTGTCCATGCGCTTTGGGTCTTAGCACACCTACCGCGGTGATGGTTGGGACTGGCGTTGGAGCGAGAAACGGGATTTTGATCAAAGGTGGCAAAGCTTTGGAGGCGAGCAAAGATATTCGTAGGGTTGTTGTCGACAAGACTGGAACCGTTACCGAGGGCAAGATGAAGGTCGCATCGACTATTTGGGCCCCGTCCAGCGCGGGAACCTCAGCGAACGTATCGGACTTCGATAGCCCATCAACATTATCGTTGACGACCGCAGCCAGTCCGCTCCAACATCACACTCTCCTCGCGATCCTCTCTTTGGCCGAATCGCGCTCTGAACATCCCCTAGCTGTCGCAGTAGCCGCTTACGGTCGAGAGATTCTCTCCGACGCTCGTCTTTCACCGCCGAACGGGGAGGTCTTGGAATTTACCAGTGTTCCTGGCGAAGGGATCGAAGCGGTGGTGAAGCTCTCACTGGGAGGGGTGGTGGAACGAATCAGGATCGGGAAGCCATCCTACATTTTATCGCCAGAATCCGATCCCAAGTCTGAGGAAGCCTTCGGCTCCCCTGATCTTCCACCTACATTGAAGGCTTTCGAGCAGGGTCATGCTGCTCAGGCCAGAACTGTCATCTTCGTCTCCGTCTTACGACCATCAGTATCCCCAATACCAGTGCTTGCATTGGCACTCTCGGACTCTCCCAAGCCGTCCTCAACGCAGGCTATAGCGGCGTTGAAGGCTATGGGGATCAAGGTCACGATGCTGACCGGTGACGCAGAGGCTACTGCTTTGGCTGTGGCTAGGGAGGTGGGGATTGATGAGGATGAGGTGCACGCAGGTGTCAGCCCGAAAGGGAAGGCCATGATTGTCCAGTCATTAGGCGAGAAAGACGGAGGCGGCGTGGCTATGGTGAGTGTTTTTGATATTCGTCTCTCTCAATTTTAATCAGGACAACCCACTGATTTCTGGGTCCGCTCACAGGTAGGAGACGGTATCAACGACTCCCCGGCTCTCGTAGCAGCCTCGCTAGGGATCGCTCTCTCCTCCGGAACCTCAGTCGCCATTGAAGCCGCCGATATTGTCTTGATGCGAAACGACCTCTTAGACGTCGTCGCCGCGCTCGATCTTGGTCGGACGATTTTCGCCAAAATAAGAGGCAACCTAGTCTGGGCATGTTTCTATAACGTCCTCATGATCCCGCTGGCTATGGGTGTCTTCCTCCCCTGGAATATCCATCTTCATCCAATGATGGCAGCACTAGCTATGGCATTTTCCTCAGTTTCCGTCGTGATCTCATCTCTCACTCTCAAGGTATGCTAGTCCGATTATTCTTGACTGCAGAAAATGCTGATTGATTGTCGATATAGTGGTGGCGTAGACCACGTTCATCAATCCCCCCGGGGACAGCTTACCACCGTGGAGGCGTCCTGCGGGGCGTCGGGGAGCTCATCGAGGAATCGCAAGGGGCGCTGAAGAATGGTTTAAAGGGGTTGGTGCGATTTGGGAAAGACGTGGAAAGAAGGGGGAGTACTTTGCCGTTGTTGAGGAGACTGAGTTTACGGGCTGCCAGCGCTAGTGCTAGGAGCGCGGCGGAGTATGAGGCTATCCCTCTGGAACCCGGGTTCTCTGTTTAGGGCGTCCTCATTTGGAGCAGTTGAGGTATGATGGGCTGTAGATATCAGTGACCAGTGATGAATCATGATCCCATGTCCTGAACGTTTCGTTTTACTCGATGTAGGCTCGTCTCCTGTAGCGTTCCCGCCTTTTAAAGCCTCGAAGTTTGCAACTAATTTCCGCTTAAAGGAGTGGCATCCGGGATCATCCTTTCATCCCATCGAGTATCAAACTTTCCCCCATCGTATAACACTACTCATCTTTAGACATACATTTCAACCCACACCACGTACGTACCAGCATCCATCCATCGGTCCAACTCAACGACGAAGCCCTGACTGACAACCAATTCCTCCGAAAGTCCAACGAGACAGGAATAGTGGCACTCACCTCTCACTTCCCCTCTCCGTGAAAGAGGACCCCTAGCATGTCCGCCACCGCCCCGCCTGAACTCAAATCGACAACAGCCTCTGGCCTCAAGCAGAGGATGAAGAAGATAGGGAGATGTTGGATGGAGATCTGCGCGGCTGTTTTGGCGGGAGCGGGACTTTGTTTGATATTCGTCTCCACATTTTCTAGAGATGGTAAGTATCTCTTCCTTCCCCTCTCCTCTTCTCTCGCGTCCATTTCGACGCCATCACTGTTCTCCCTTCACCCCTTACCTGAACATGACAAGTCAGATGTGGGAGCTTAGATCGCAAATTGATCGTAAAGATTGCCATAGACTTGTCATCGCTGTCATCCATGGATGAAGGGACTGCTGTCATTGTCAGGAATTCTGGGATTGTTTTACTCGCTTTCGGTGGGGTTTGGGGGATTTTGCTCATCTTCTGGCATTGTATGCAAGAGGAGACGCGTAAGAGATGGCGTCATTGTCCCGTCTGAATGCTTGCCGATCGCTCATGGTAAACATGAACACCGATACTTACCGCTCAGCCTGGGGCTTAAGAGAACATTTGAAGCATTTAAAATAGCAGCAACCTATTTGATGGACAGCGACTCCGAATTGATGCCAACCACCGTACCCACTGTTCATTCGATTCGATGCATTTTTTGGTAACTCCCCTTCCAACCAACCACGGAAAGAATGAAAAACGTTACTACTTGTACCATTCTTTTTCTTCCCATTCCCGTTCCGCCCCACTCCAATCGAATCTCCGCCAAGTATCCGACCCAATTAGATCTATACTCCTCGCATCTCCAATGTTCCCACCTCACGCCTAATCGCTTAAGCGGTAAAGTCGGCAACGTGAGCCTCGATGATTGTCTTCATCTCAGTCTCAATGTCCTTGGTGAGGACACCGCCGCCGAGTTTCTCGAGGAGAGATTGGTGCTGGGATTTGAGTTGCTCAGTGCTGAAAATGATAGGTCAATCAATGCCATATCGAATACCTCGCTAAAAACGCTATACGAGCGACAACTCACAAGGACTTCTCCCAAGCGGTGATCTTGTTAACAGGGACTTTGTCGAGCATACCGTTGACACCGGCGTAGATGAGAGGAGCCATGACCTCGGTGGGCATGCTGTAGTAACGCCAGTCAGAGACGCAGTTCTTGTCCTCACGGAAACAAGATACTCACGGGTTGTATTGGGGCTGCTTGAGGAGCTCGGTAAGACGGGAACCACGGTTGAGGAGGTATCGGGTAGAGGCATCCCTGGGATGATCCGAATCAGTCAAAGTGCATATAGCAGATCAACCTCCAGGAAAACTCACAAATCGGAACCGAATTGGGCGAAAGCGGCGACTTCACGGTACTGAGCGAGGTAAAGCTTGAGGGAACCGGCGACGGACTTCATGAGCTTGGTCTGGGCAGCGGAACCGACACGGGAGACGGACACTGATAGCGAGGGTTTGTGTCAGTTGACTGACATTCTACTGATCCCGGTGGAGCTTTAATGACTCTGAACTCACAGCCGACGTTGATAGCTGGTCGGACACCCTTGAAGAAGAGCTCGGCCTCCAAGAAGATCTGACCGTCGGTAATGGAGATGACGTTGGTGGGAATGTAGGCTGAGACATCACCACCCTGGGTCTCAATGATGGGGAGAGCAGTGAGGGAACCACCACCGTATTTCTCGTTCATCTTGGCGGCACGCTCGAGGAGACGAGAGTGGAGGTAGAAAACCTGGTAGTAGTGTTCCGTCAGCGCTCACTCTCCTAAAGACCGAGTATAGGGTCAGGTGGGCATCTTGGTCACTCACGTCACCGGGGTAAGCCTCACGTCCTGGGGGACGACGAAGCAGCAGAGACATCTGACGGTAGGCAACGGCCTGCTTGGACAAGTCGTCGTAGATGATCAAGGCGTGCTTTCCGTTGTCACGGAACCATTCACCCATGGCACAACCAGAGAAGGGAGCGAGGTACTGCAGGGGAGCGGCTTCCGAGGCGGTGGCAGCGACGACACTACAACAAGATGTCAATAACGCGACCAGTAAAATCCGACCTTGCACTCACATGGTGTACTTCATGGCATCGTTCTCCTCGAGGGTCTGGACAAGCTGGGCGACGGTAGATCGCTTCTGGCCGACGGCGACGTAGACACAGTACTGCAGAAGGTGTCAGCATAGCATCCTTGTCAGGGGAAGATACTGATCATCTAAATGCAAGAACCACTCACGAGCTTCTTGTTCTCCTCGGCACCGTCGTTCCACTTCTTCTGGTTAAGGATGGCGTCGACGGCAACGGCAGACTATGAGAAATGTCAGTACAAGCCGCGATCCCAGACGGCGTCACGCACCTTTCCGGTTTGACGGTCACCAATAATCAGCTCACGCTGACCACGGCCGATCTGAAAGAAGGGGAGTCATCAGTTTTATCGACGACCAAATCAGGCGAGATAGACATACAGGAACCAAAGAGTCGACAGACTTGAGACCGGTCTGCATGGGCTCGTGGACGGATCGACGGGGAAGAATACCGGGAGCCTTGAGCTGGGCCTTGGTCCTGCCAACAGATTCGATGGGTCCCTTGCCGTCAATTGGGTTACCGAGAGCGTCAACAACACGACCAAGGAGACCGGGTCCGACTGGAACATCCACAATCTGTCCGGTACGCTTGACCGTGTCACCTTCCTTGATGAGACGATCGTTACCGAAAATGGTGACACCGACGTTGTCGGCTTCCAAGTTAAGACACATGCCACGGACACCGGAGGAGAATTCTACCATCTCTTCGGCCTGGACGTTTCGGAGACCGTAAACACGGGCGATACCGTCACCGATGGCTAGATGGGAGGAAAGCGTCAGCCGTAAGTCAGGTGCTAATTGGCAAAGACAAAACCTGCTCGATGAAGCGAGTTATGCGAAAAAAGGAGCATCGAAAACTCACTGAGCACTCGGCCAGTCTCCTGGACATCACCACCAACGGAAGCACCGGCAATTCGGCCCTCAAGGATGGAAGAGACCTCGGAAGCGGCTGTAGACGATGGGGGACGACGAAGAGTTGGCGATTTCGGTATCGGCCGAGAAAAGATGTTTGAACCGAGGGGACAACGAAAAGAGAAAGAGAGAGTCAAGGTGAGCAGATGGTCGTCAGCTTCTTCCAAAGGTGATTCCTCAACACCAACGTACCAGGCTTAGCAGTGGCGTAGGTCCTGACAGAGGAGGCAACGACTGGTGCAAAGCGAGCGCGGGCCTACGTGAAAGAAACGTGGATATCAGCTGCAATCCTCGAAGCTTCCCCAAGCAGCACCAATCCTCTTCTTCCTCCTCTGCCATCTCTCCGAAATCCCTCTCCACAATTCTCTGATCATACCCATACACCCGTCCGAGCTCCTCTTGCATAGCAAGGCCCCCAAGTTATTCAACCACTACCCATAACCCCTAGGTAGACGCAGACATTTTCTCCTACGCCAAGCAAAACACTTACGCTAGACGCCGCACCGCGGGAGACGGTCCGTAGGGATGTTCTGATGGCGGAGTGCATCGTGGGGTGGAGGGATTACTTTTGAGGGGAGGGCAAGAAGTGGAATGCAGGAGGGGGAGGGGAGATGGGGGGTGGTGTAGGCGAGGGCGAGTGGGCGTTTGGGAGCGACGGAAAGGAACTAGGGATTGACGGACGGTGTTATCGGCATTTCAGTGTCGTCCGTCAGGTTCCGGCTGTGGCACAAGGGATGGGGAATTGTTGCTGGTGTTTTTATGGATTTATCCCAGAATGTTAGTGGGACAGGCTGTGATCTTGGAATGAATGAACAGGAATTAACGATTCATCCTACCGCTATATCCAAGGTCACACACTCAAACACTGAAGATGGCTCCTCGACCAGCTCTCCCTGGAGGTATGTTTACATCTGAGCTCTATGGGCACAGAGGTCGCGGCGCTTGAGACATAGCTGACTGACTTATACTATTCGCAGCGCTCACCTCCCGGCTTCCATCAATCAGCCGTACAATGCACACCTCCTCTCCACTTCCACCACCCACCCACTCTCTCCCACCGGTCGATTCATCCCCCTCCCCAATAGCTTCGACCAGCTCTCTCCCTCCCCGCTCCCCGACTCTTTCCCATCTCCCCGCCTTCCTCCCCGCGAAGACTCTACCAACCGCCAACCCAACATCGACCACCACCGCTCTAGCGCATCTAAAATCTCAAACCACTCCATCAACAGGGATCTACCTCCTCGCCCGACTCCATTCCCGGACTTACCTCCTCCACCCTCGTGATACCCTCACGCTACCCACGCTCAAACCCCTCCTCCCGCCTGGATCTATCTTAAACCTCACAAGGATCCTCGAAGTCGGGTCCAGGGATTATGCGATAAAATCCCCAGCGGCTGATGGACGGTCGTTGAAGAAAGCTGCGGAGAAGGTTGTGACGGCAGACAGATTCGATGTGGCAGCTCTCGAGACTGTGCCGCCTTGGGTTGCACGATGTGAATTGACGGTATTGGAACATACCAAATCGCCCATGGAGAGGACTGTTTTGAAGAAGAGGAGAAAAGGGTACAAGAAGACTATCGAAAATAAGCAGGGTTGGACTAGGTTGAGAGTAGGCGATATCATTTTGGGTGATGGAGTCCCGCCGGTTGGTGACGGATCCGGGGCGAATGAGCTGCTGGTGGAGGGAAAAGTAGTTGACTCTGCGTTATTGTAAATCATGCTGCTTGATGGATTTGGGTTCATCAATCTTCCGCAGCGAGCTTGCATGATTTCATCTTGGTTTACTGCTCTCGGCGAGCTTCAGTGTCATGTCTTATTGTGCTCAAGCGACATCTGTGGCGCAATTGAAGCACCCAGCGTCTCAGCCTGCTCTCGGAAGTTTAGTCAGGCCGAACAGTTCGGAATCCCCCATAATACAATGGGTATCCCGAATATGAGCTATCACGCCTGTTCAAAGGTGTATCGCAGGAACCAAATAATATAACATGTATCACATCGCAGGGAGCAGAATCAACCCTCCCTATGAATGCTGGACCGAATTCCCGACGGCGTAAAAAATCCAGCCCGACTCTGCCAGCTTCTAATGACACCAAGCCCTCGACTCGTAGGTACACGCGTTGTCTTCCTTATAGCTTATGACTTTCCCAGAGACTTCTTGGAATTACCTACAACCGTACTATTCACCTTTGTGGCGAATCTCAAACTGCACAATGATTCGCCGAGATGCGCAGCTAATGGAGAGAGGTTGCACATCATGAGGGTCTTGCTTGAGCCTGTTTAAGGTATAGGAAAGGTGATGTCAGGATAGGAGAAGCAAGAGACGAGACGATAAGAAAAAGTAAGATGTCAGCTTATTCAATATGTTTTCACCCGACTGTTAGAGGCACGAGGCGAGGACGTACCAGACAAACTGGATTGCAGTAATCTTGTCAACGTCGAATTTCTGTATGGAACATGGCCGCCCTGTTGCCCTTGCCCAAGGGCTCCTATCACATCTGCTAGAGCCGAGAGGGATTTATTGATATTGATTGTCTCCTTCATCCGGTCTTTGTTGGAGTCGGCGCCGGAAGAGGCTAAGCGTTCTGACCCGGCTAGATCAACTGTCAAACAAGTTATGTTAGTCGCATCTATGGCAGCAGAAGAAAGATTGCCCGGTCGGGGGATAAAAGGGTCTCGGATGGAGAAGAGAGGCTCACCAAGGTTGAGAGTTCCTTCACATTTCTCCTCAGTCAAGGGGTTGACACCTTTGACTTTGAGTGAGAAGACAGAGTGCGATCTGGACGAACGTTCGTTCATCAGTGTGGCCGCCACCGCTCGTCTTGAGCTCGCTCTTTCGAGCAGCATTGCAACTTGTCGAGGGTTACTGAGTGGAACTTATGGAGGCGACGTCAGTGATGGTCCTAAGTCACCGGCTTCTTTGGGTATGAGATCTCCAATGTGTTGGACAGTAGAATACCCACTAGACACAGTATCAGTTACCGTCATCTTTCCCTCTTTATCCAATTTGATTTCATGTCTTTTAGAATCGAATTGTCCGCTTCCAAGAAGATCATTGATCTAATACAAGTCAACCAATTGTTTCTCGTTGCGCGAGAAATACCCCCTTTGCAGTCCGTGCAGAAGACTTCAACACTCACTACCTCATTGTACACCTCTAAGAATGATCCCTCCATCACATACTTCCATCCTCGATCCTTCAAGCCTCCACTGACTTGGAAGATCATGTCAATAGCTCGAGGGATCATGCCAGCATCATAGTCATTCTATGTTTTGGTCAGGATAAGAGCCTCCTCCTAGAACAATGCGGGCGATATTAATATAGGCATGAAGCACTCACCGCGCCTCCCTCCATCGTCCATGACTTTCCAGATCCAGTTTGCCCGTATGCAAATATGCAGACCTTTCACGCACGAGATTTAGTCACTTATGCGACGTAAGCCCATGAAGATAACCCACGTTGTGTCCATCAAGAACGCTTTGAGCCAACATCGAAATCTCCTCGAATACCTCCTTCTGTCCCGCTTTTGGTTTAAAGACCTGGTGAAGCCCCAATGCCATCAGTATCGCCCCTCAGTCCGTCAGAGTATAACCAGGACCCACTTTGTCGAATGAAAACGACATGACCTGCTCCCTCTCTTTTCCGGTTGCGGACTCAGTTTTATTGGTCAGAGTGATCTGACTTTGACCGGTTTCAGCTTCGGTTCTTTCGTCGCCGTAAGCAATCTCGGCAAGGGCATCTGGGGAATCGGATTCATGTGCTGCGTGGCGCAAAGGTAAGTCAATCATGTATAACTACTTTAGCAGGGAGGACAGGAAGCTCACGTAGTGCTGGTCGAACACGAGCGAAAACTCGAATGTTCCCTACAAGACGTCAGTCACAGCTGTCCGGCATATCTCAGCACTATTAGAGACGACTGACCTTTGAGCTCCTGGACCTGGTTGTGTAACTTTCGACGAATGGTTTCCGCCGTCCGTAGCTCCTCCTCAATCTCTTGAACTCTACGGTCCGCGGCTGCCTGTATCTCGCTGACCTTGCCATTGGCTCTGACTTCTGCGTCCTTCACTTGTTGTTTGGCGACCTCAAGTTCAGCTCTCATGCTTGAAACGGCGAGGGTGCAGCGCTCAATCTCTGCTTGAAGAAGAGAACACTGAGTCTGTGATGCTGTGAGCTGTGCAGACAAGGTGAGATGTTGTGTCGACTGTGAAGCCAGTGATTGCTATATCGCATGGAATTAGCTGCTTGACAGCTGTGGCTTGTTTGGAAACTTACCTTGAGTTCTCTAATAGTCTCTCGTTCACGGCTAAGTTCGTCTCTGCTATCCCGCAGCTCTTCCTCTAGTCCTCGCTTCTCCCGGTCCTTTCTGGCTATCTGTCTCTCGAGATCGTCGACTTCCCTAGAATGAGCCGACCGTAAAGCTGCTATCTCTTCAGAGGCAGAGGAAAGGTCGCGACGAGCTTCTCGCTCGGTATTCTGGGTAGAAGCCAGAAGTGACTGAAGGTCTGCTTGCGACATCTGAAGCGAGCTGACTGGAGGGGGGTCAGCCTCTCCACTACTAGTGGAACAGAAGACGGTCCAACTAACTTTTCATTTGCCTATGATCAAAACTGTTAGCGCATTCCTGTTGGTCCGAATGGTCCACTCACTCCCTTTCCAGCAGATCTTTGAATCCGCCAACCATTCTTTCTACATTCTCTAACCGCCCGTCATGGCTCTGCAATAATTTTTGAGATGCATGAGTGAAGTGCACCACCGCTCTGATGCGGACGACATGCCCCATGGAGACTCACTTTGAACTGAGCCACGCTTGCCATCCCACTTCCGATCGCACTCATACCTGCCGCAGCACCTGGACTGGGTCCGCGTGACGGACCTACACTTCTCCCTAGGGTCGATGCTGGACGACCTGTTCCCGCCCTGGTGGTGGGGCCACTTCCAGCCGAGGAGCTCACCGGGGGCCTGCGAGCAGCCGCGATACCCGCCGGACGAGCTCTGGTCGCAGCCGATGTCACGCCTGCATTAGAGCTTGTAGGTACTGGTGCTCTTCTTGTTGACGTTCCCAGGCTCGTAGCGGGTCTAGTAGCAAGTGTACTGGAAGGTTTCCGAGTGGTGGTGGGCGCAAATCCGGAAGTCGTTCCTCGTTGCGATGTTCGGAGGCCGGTGGACGCTGATGATGCCAGAGAAGAGGAGGATACTTGCCGTTTGTTCGCGGCTGGAGCTTCAGTTGGACTTTTTCGCTTGTTGAGAGCTTGTAAGGTGAGTGGAGCTGGCTGTGGGATGGAGGATGTTGTCGCAATCGAGTGCTTAGAAGGCGAGGTCAACCGGGGCAACCGCGATACAGGTGGCTGTTGACGGGATGTAAGCAAGCTGAAGCTGCATACGCTGTTAGGGATGGCACTGACGATATTCTCAATGCCGTCCGACATCGTTGCTGCTTTACGAAGGAAGCAGCGAGGTGACCTTGTGCAATGGTAATGATGAAAGGTCTGATGGTGAACAGCAGCGTTCAGTGGATTCATTCTCGTTCTTGTTTACAGCAAGATCACTCGCGTGGCATGCTACCACCGAAAATTCCCCGTTTGGGCGAAATACGAAAAGATGGGACGGCCAATGACGTGTGATTTCCAGTCAATTCTTCGCTTCGAGTCGTATCAAAATCAAAGACTTATCGGCTATCATATATGACAGTCACCAGCCAAAGTGCAAGATTGCATCTCCCTCCCTTCTCATCCTCCCCTCAGCTTTCTTTTCCTCTCTCCTCGAACGCTCCACCGTCGCCCTCTCTCAGACGGCTTGTCCCTTGCTACCATGCTCCGCCGTATCTCCTCCCTTCCCCGCCCAGCCCGTAGTCTTCTCAGCACTACCTCCATCCGCTCCTTCACCAAGCCCTCTCTTCCCGTCGCAGCCGCACCTCAGCTGTCCAACTCTAACGTTGTCCTCGAGCTAGACGCAAAGAAGGTCGGCCATGAGATTAGGAAACGAGGCCTGAGCAACGCAGTGTCTGGAGGCCGTGAGGGTGGTATGGACAGGGTGAGTTTTTACTGTTCCTTCCTCCTGTCTGGCGTTCCAACGAGCTCGCTAATCTCTGCACCAATTCTTTAGGACACTATCATTCGCCTGCTATACTCGCTTGGTTCCCGTCACGAAGTTGAACGATACCTTCGCATCTTCACGACCTCTTCTAAAGCTTCTTCCAGCGGTGTCCTCCCCGAAGCCAAATTCGCGGTTCTCAAGTGAGCTTCTATCACCATCTAAGGTACTGTGGCAGATCTGTTTGCTGATTGCGACAACCTCGTCACAGGATTGGAGGTGCCATTCTTTCCAACGAGATCGACGATCTTGCCTTGTCGTTGTCCTTCTTGAATCGACTTGGGCTCTATCCAGTTGTCCTACACGGTGCTGGTCCTCAGCTGTATGTTGTTACCATTGTAGCTTGGACACCAATATTGACGTGATCACTCGACAGAAACGAGATCCTTGAAGCGGAGGGAATTGTTCCAGACTACGAGGACGGTATCCGAATCACCGGTGAGTAATCAATGCAGGCCGGGAATCTTCAGCTGACACATACATACAGATGCCCGAACTCTGCAGATTGCCCGCGTACGTCACAAGCTCATAGCACCTTGTAACCCGCTGACATTGCCGTAGCGAGTATTCCTGCAGGAGAACCTCAAACTCACTTCCGCTCTTGAACGTCTCGGCACACGGGCTCGACCCATACCTACCGGCGTCTTCACCGCAGAATATCTGGATAAATCCAAGTACGGCTTGGTCGGAAAAATCACCAAGGTCGACAAAGCCCCTATCGAGGCTGCCATCAGGGCAGGATGTCTTCCTATCCTGACCAGTCTAGCGGAGAACGCCGAGGGACAGATGCTGAACGTCAACGCAGATGTTGCTGCTGGAGAGCTTGCCAAGGTTCTAGAAGTAAGTTGTGCTTGTACGGAACATCATGCAATTTGCTAATGTCCCCGCAGCCTATGAAGATTGTCTACTTGAACGAGAAAGGAGGTCTGTTCCACGGCGTCACCGGGAAGAAGATCTCTCTGATCAACCTGGATGAGGAGTACGAGGCTTTGATGAAAGAGTCATGGGTCAAATTTGGCACAAAGCTGAAGATCCGGGAGATCAAAGAACTGCTCGACACCCTTCCCCGCACGTCATCCGTCGCTATCATCTCCACCGACATGCTGCAAAAGGAGCTTTTCACCGATGCTGGAGCTGGAACACTCATCCGCCGAGGCTACAAGCTTTACAAGCAGGACTCTGTAGAGGCTGTCGGATCCACCCAACTCCGTCAAGTCTTTACCGAGCGTGACCCTGAAGTTATCTCCGGCCGCAAATCTGTCGCAGAGATCTTCAGCAGCTTCAAATCTAGCCCGAACACCATCTACGGAGACGAGCCTTTCGACGTTGTGGCTGTTGTTTCTCACCCAGAGGGCGAGACCGCGGTGATGACCAAATTCCTTCCATCGCGAAACGGGATCCTTAACAAGATCGTTGACAACGTCTTCGACGCCATCAAGAAGGATCACAAACGACTATTCTGGACAGCCAAGGCTGACGACGAAAACCGTGCTTGGCACTTTGAGCGGGCTGACGGCAGCTTCACCCGAGCAGGAAGGAGTCTGTTCTGGTATGGTGTCGCGGACATCAAGGAGGTCGAGAAGATCATCGAGGGCTTTGAGGACAATGGACGGATCGAGAGAGTCTTCCTGCCCGTTGGCCCAAGCAAGCCTCCTCATCGCCAAGCGGAAACTTCCCTCGGCGGTGCTCGAGCTTTCTCTACTTCTGCCCGTCCATCCCTTCCATCTAGTTCGCAGGCGTCGTCTCGACGAGGATACGCTACAGCTGTCGAGACTCCTCGAAAGCGAGTAGCTCTGATCGGAGCGAGAGGCTACACCGGACAGAACCTCATCTCCTTGATTGACTCGCATCCATCGCTCGACCTAACGCATGTGTCATCCCGTGAACTTGCCGGGCTCCCTCTGAAAGAGTACTCCAAATCCTCGGTATCCTACTCCAACCTCTCGGCAGCGGATGTGGGGAAGATGGAGGAGAACGGCGAAGTTGACGCGTGGGTCATGGCGCTCCCTAACGGGGTTTGTAAACCTTTTGTGGATGCCATCGATGCTGCTAAAGCAAAAGGCGGCAAGGGGGTGATTGTCGATCTGAGCGCGGATTACAGGTTTGAGAAGGAGTGGACATACGGGTTGCCGGGTGAGGCTTTGATTTCTTCATGAGTCGATGGACGTGTATTGCACGGACCATGGAGGGGGGGTTGTACGGATGTATCGTTCATAGCGTTTCATCCCAACCTCCCGCCGTCCGTGCTATTCTCAAACCTCTTGTAGACCGGAAAAATGGAAATGATAATGTACTGAAATAATGAATTCCTTCTTCTCGTTTCCTCTTCCATCTCTAGAACTTTACTCTCGAGAGGCTACGAAGACTGCTACCAGGATTTCCAATCCTGGCTGCTACGCTACCAACACCCAGCTACTGCTTGCGCCCCTCATGCCATTCCTGGATCCGAGTGATCGACCTACGGTGTTTGGCGTTTCGGGCTATTCTGGCGCTGGTACAAAATCTGGTGAAAAAGATGCAGACGGCCGACCAAAGACTGTGCCCAAGGTTGTGAGTGTGCTTAATTCCCTCCGTTCTCTTCATCCTATTCTTTCATTTGGTCTAGACTATGCATTTCGCAAACATCTAGAGATCATGTCTGTTCCCGGCTAAGATTGACTCTGCTGACGAATATATCACAGGGCCCCTCAGATCTGCGTGGCGGAATCCGACCATACTCCCTAACAGACCACATCCACGAGCGCGAAGCCTCAACCCGTCTCTCCACTCTCCTCCCCTCCTCATCTACTTTCAACCTCTCTTTCATCCCCTCCGTCGCCCCCTGGTTCTCAGGTATCATCTCCGTCCTCAACGCCCCCCTCTCCAAGACCTTCCGGGCATCCGAGATCGTCGACCTGTATACTGAGAAGTACGAGGGGGAACGATTGGTAACGATTGGAAAGGGGGTACCGGACGTTATTGACATTCAGGGTCGACATGGGTGGACGATGGGTGGAGTCCAGGTTCATTCGGGTGGGAAGCGGGTCGTCGTCGTGGTATGTTCTCTCCTTCCCTTTGTCTCGTACTGGCTACACGACCCGGTGGTTGTCTTTTTATGACTTAGATGGGAAGCTGATAGGATGACAGGGAGCTTTGGATAACCTGCTGAAGGGAGCTGCCACTCAGTGTATGCAGGTACGTCCACTTTCATGTTCCCCTGCTACGTTTCTCACAATCAACATCACTTTACTGATTTTCCCCCTCAACTCCCTACTGCAGAACCTAAACCTCGCGCTGGGATACGACGAACTCGCCGGCATCCCTTCTGACAAAATTTAAGCCTTCGCAAAGCTGGTAGGGAAGGGCAATGTTGGGTGGATGGAATAACTGTCCGGTAAAGTACATCAAATGGGAGCATAATATGCAATACTTTTATATCTACTGTGCATGATTAGATGTGCGGTCATAGGACACAATGTCTTTCGTTGATCTCTTGTTCGTCACCGTCGCTTCTCTAACGCTCTATCATGAAATGATCTTTCCGTCCGGTTACCCCAGTCGTGAGATGATCCTTGAGGACTCTCAACTCTCCCCTGTTTCGGTTTCCCTCCTTGCATATCGCCCAAGCCATTCGCCCTCCCCTGCGACTCATTACTCCCACCAAAGGGCAGCGCCACCGAACCACCCATCCTCTGGACCAACCATCTATACTTCTCATCGATCCTTCTCGCCAGATCAAGGGGGGATAGGACCCGCTCAAGATCCCCGGTCCAATCCTCAACAAGTTGATCTGCTGTGGTGTTTAGCCGAACATGGAATCGCCGATCGGAGGGATGGTTGTACCGTTTGTAATGGAAACGATTATCAAAGAATTTCCTGTCGACCGCGAAGAATGGTACAGACCTGATTTAGGAAGGATTCTTGTGGCAAGAGGAGCAGCAGGACCAAGGCGACGTACCCATCGAACCGCCTGACGGTATCTTTGATGATGTACGACAGCTCCTGCCAGCCTCTTTCCGGGGCATAGGGCATGAATACCTTCCATCTACCGAAGTGCGGTCTCCATCTGAATGATTATAGCAACGGTCAGTGGTCTGTGATCGTTGCCATCACGAAGAAAGCTTGATTTAACCTCACCTCAAATCGGCGGTTCGGTAGAAGTCTAAAATACCTAGAGTCTGGGCTTTCAACACCACCATTCTTTGTTCACCCTCTGGCAATGGGGAAGAACCGATAAATCCATTGTGCGTCGACAATTCGACAGCATTGATATAGTCTTCTAAGGAGTGTTTACTAGGATTATATAGCTATAGGACGAGCGAATTAACCACCAGCTCCGTAAGAGTAAATCGTCATCTCACTGACCAGACAATCGCCATCACGGCGGCCGAGTCTTTCAGCGCGAAACGTATCATGAGACGTGAAGGTGGGTCCCCCTCTGCTGATTGGCGCCGTGTCTTGAGTCGGATGGGACTGACTCTCACTACTCCACGGAGTCGTCCTTGAGACACAGCCTTCACCAAAGGTATTTTCGTGCTTCAGAGGTCCTCGGTGAGCCGGGCGCCATCGAGAGAGTCGATCCAGGGGGAGAGTCGGTGCCACATTCACGATTTTCTTGCTACTGTCACCTTGTCTGCTATCGCTGTCTTGCCGAGCTGTCTCTGAGCTCAGATCTTCATTGGGAAATATTTCTTGCCCAACGGAATTGGTCTTCAACCCTATCGTTCCAGCCGGTGGTTCTTGAAGACGTTGGGGATCGGACTGGACCGTTGTGGCAGTCGAAGCTATCGGAAACGATATGGCATCGATAATCCGAGGGTCAGATTCTCCCTCGGTATTCCTTTGGTCTGAGGAATGCGGCGATCCACGACGGGTATCGCGCAAGCTTTGATCCTTCCCAGCGCGTCGCGCAGGGGGAGAAGAGTGCACATCGTCACTGAAACACAGATCCTCGATCACCTCCCTGGAAGATACCATACTGAGTGAGATTTCATCTAGCCTGCGACGAACTCTCCGGACCTCAGCCAAAGGTATAGGGGGAGACGAAGCCCGACGACGGGAACGACCGATCTCGATAGATGACACCGAAGATACAGACACCAGAGATGGGGTAGGCGAATGAGGGACAATCCCCTTGTCTGTTGCCTTGGCAGCCTCCGCTATTTTACCAGTAGGCATAGTTTCTGCAGTGGAGCATTTGACCAGGTCGCGAAGGAGGAAATAGTACGGGTATTTATACTCGACCAGTCCTGAGACCGCTCGACATCTCTTTCAGCATCCCTCGATGGATATTATTTCGTCAAGCGGGAGAGCTTACCTCGAACCTCCTTATCCTTAATATCACTGAGACAAGTCCACTCCTGCCTAATTCCCTTCATCGGAAACGATCCGGTGATCATCTTATCCCTCAATCTGACTTCGTCAGCTGGATCAGGACCACTGAGTAGTGACCTACGATTTGATCTTCGTATACGCAGGATTTGGGCTCTGACTACCCCACTTAGGTGTTGCGACCCATCCGCCCTCGACTTTCTTAACATTACCGAGACGAGCAGCTTCCTGTAACCACTCTCCATAGTCGCCCTCTCGAATGAAGAATTCAAGACATGCGTCCCTGGCTGCTATCCACTGGTTCTTGAGACGAAACGAGGGGGAAGGGAAGAATGCTTGGCGGTAGGTGGCATTTGACGATATTTGGCTCAAGAGTCGGAGGATCTTGCGAGGGGTCCATCTGGGTACACGCGTCAATTTTACGTTTCTCTTCGACTTGTGGGTGGCGTGTCACAGTCCGGGGGGTGGGGGAGGAAAGGGGGGGGGGGGACTTACGATAGGKGGATTTGAGTTGCTCGATGGGCTTGATTGGTGGATCGCGGGACCATGATGGCATGGAGACAGTTAGATGAAGAATAAAGATGAAAGATGAAGAAGAAGGGAAAAAAAGAAGATGACTCCACGCTCTGGACGAAGAAGACGCGTCTTCTGATCCGCACAGGCCACATCCTCTTTGGGTAAACAAACAGACCTTCTTTCTGATCGTGTCAATTTGAATGGCAGATTTCCATTTAGTTCGTTTGAGGCCATTCAAGAGCGTGGAGAAGTGATCAGTATAGCAACAGCAATCGCAAGAGTGGGTTTTCAGCGGTCCTCGCATTCCCTACAAAGTCCAGCAGCTCTAGTTGTCGGCGCTGTGGCGCTGGGTGTGGTGCCACATTGGGAATCAAGTCTCTCGTTTCTCTAGTACTAGTGGCTCCACGAGTCCGTTTGAAAAAGATAACCAGAACCCGGAATGACATCACCACGTAGTAAAGACATATATGGTCGTCTCGTAAAAGTATCAAGACCTCCTTATTCCCCTTATACCACTTCAAGCATCCACGGCATTTCACAACTCCCATCCGCTCACATTGACCTTCATTGGCCATTCCCGAACTTCCTCCTTTCTTCGCTGTTTTGTTCCCTCTCCAACGCTTTCCTGTACATCTTTCCAAGCTTCATAGCGAACTCCAAAGGGGTCACTCGATGAACTATATACTGATTTTCCCAGGTCACGCTAGACCTGAATTTATCATCGAGGCAGACGTTGAACCTCGTTACCTGGTCTTGTGGGCCACTCAATAGGTTGGTATACCGTTCGCAGAATTTTCTGACAAGCCAACAAGTGGTATCAGCGAGCGATTCGGCTTAACCTCCGGGTGGAATGGGTTCTCAGAGGCTCTTCTACTTACCCCCCATGCAGCTCCGTAAGAAGCTTGATGGTCCACCTGATGTTGTTCATTGTCCCCGAGTCCTGCTCGTGGAACATATAAACCCTCCAGCTTTTCAGATCTAGCCGACTGTTTGTGGTCAAGGCGTCAATAATTGGGACAGATATGCAGGTGGAAGATGATACATACCCGAGGCTGGAGGGAGATGTGAAGTACTTCATGAAATCTAGAGGGCTCTCAATTATGCTAGCACTTCCTCCGTGATGTTCAGGCGGGGCTGTGATATCCAGGGCTGTGGTGGCTATTCTTCTGTGCTCTTGGGTGTATGTCATACCTGCAAAGTGGGTTTCATGTTGTGGGTTCCCGTTTACGGGCGGCAGCGCCTATGAGTCTGTGTAAGCGGGGGGCACGATGGCAGATTCGTCAGCGAGAGATGAACTTGCTCGATGGTCGTCCTCAATCTTCCTCTTTTTCCACCTGTTCTCTGTGCTAGGCAGATGGATCCGGGATCTAAAATTCTCGATGGCCACGTCCCCAATCCTCTTCATTAGCCCCACGCCGTCTTCCGAAAGTGCTCGTTCCACCTCAGTGCTAGAACCACCCGCTGACGCCTCCCTGTTTGGGACTTCCGGGACCTCCGAGCCTGTCGCGCCACGCTTACTGCTGGACATGTCAGGCAAAGCGGCTGTTATGTTATTTGTGCCTGCGCCATCTATTCCGATCAAGGTTGGGAAAGCAGCCTGTAGGGGGGGAGACTGTGGCATCCACGTGTCTGTCTTCAATACGTGGTATGTTCTGTTCGTCCTCTCTTCTGTAGGACTAGCGGTTGAGTTCACTAGGGTCACTGTAGTCTCTGAGCCCTGTATATTTTGAGGCGAAGGGATAAAAGGAGAGGGAGGGGGAGGCGGTATAGGTACTTTGAATTGACCGTCACGAGGCGACGCCGGTACCTCCGGCTGTACGCTGCGAGCAGAAGGCTGATAGGGACTAACTGGCGGCGGAAAGCTGGGAGAACGAGGACGTGGGATGTCTGGTGCTGGTATCTCGGGACCAGCAGATGTGTTACCAGGGGAGCCTGGAGGAGTGAACAGGGACTGGAGCTCTTCACTGACACCGCGGTTGTTACGGTCGATATTGAGGGCGGGATTCGCAGTCATTTTCCGTGCACCCTTCCCAGGTGATTTTCGTTCAGTATGGGTTCTACGCTCCACCTCCGTTGAGGTAACCCGTTCCTGCTTGATCCGCGGGGCTCGGTAGAAGACAGCTGTAGGGAGATGTACTTCGGGGGTTTCCTGGGAGGCTTCGATGGGCTGCTGTGTGGTTTCTGCGACATCGCATGGCTCTCGAGGTTCTTGATTCCATTCCTCATCGTCGATGATTGCCCAAGGCTGTTGCTGACCATCCTCTGTTTCGGTGACCGGTCGACTATGACTAAACGACGAATTGCTTAAGCGGTCGTTTAGGCTCCTACGAACTCCACCGATCGAGGGAGAAGTATTTGGCACTGAGCTCAAGCTGGAGGTGCTACTAAGGCGCCGATGTCGTCTGACAACACCCGTAGGTCTGGAGACCGCAGCTCGTTGGACTGTTGGTAAAGTCGGTTGAGATGGCGAGGTGATAAGCTCCTTTAAGAGGAAAAAATACGGGTATTTGTTTTCGATCCGTTCTGCCACACAGGCTGTCAGCTCTCTGATTTCCCAATACAGTTAAGCGTAATGTTTCAACTGTTTTGGAAGTATACGTACTTCTATGCTTTAGGGGAACATCATCAATAGATTCCCACTTGTCATCAATTTTCGCGTCTAGTTGCATCTTGCCCTTCTTGAAATTCTCCCTCAGCCTATCGAGACCACTCCCTCAGCTTCATCGTCTATCCAGATAGAAAGAGAGAAACACGTACATCCGAATCTTCCCCAATACAGGATTATTCACCGATACAGTCCACAATTCCGTAGCCTCCCATCCACCCGTCGGAGTCTTGACAACTCGTCCCTTCTGAGCAGCATCTAACATCCATGCCTCATCTTTGAGGAACTCTATACAAGCTTCGCGCGCTATTTGCCATTGTCTCGCGAGTTTCGATAATGACGAGGAAGGGAAGAATGCTTGTCTATAGTCTGAATTCGCTTTGATCAGAGTCAATAATTCGAGAATCTTCTTGTCGTCCCAGCTGTGTCTTTGTGTTAGTGATCGAGAGATGTGTGAAGGACAATGGGGGTACTTACCATATCCGGAACTGAGATTCTTTGTCAGTCATTGTGTTTGTAGAGAGATAACAATAGATGTGGGAAGTGTGATGGGGAAAGAGAAACACGAGGCTATACATATCTCTCTCCGTTGCTGTGGGACAGTTTATTTGATTGTTGATGGGATAACTGGGTCAATGTCCTTGGTCTGTGCAGTGGCGCGTTTCATCCGGCGTCCTCCGTCTATTGTTCGCCAGATGGGCGATAGAACCGGGAACCGCAGAACGTTTCAAGACTAATTCGAGACAGTTGAGATCGCCTTATTGTACTCAGCTGCTCTATCCTTCCCGTGCTGTGTCCGATCCTCGGCGTAGACTCGCACGAAATGAACCTGGAGAAGCCGATAGGTAACATGTTCTTGAGGTGGCAGTATTCAGAGTGCCACATCCAGACTCAACGGCTTCGACATTCGTCGACTGGGTGATAGTCTCCAGACTACTTATCGGTCGCTTTCCGTGTTCCCACTTGTGACCAGGAGACGGTTGCACAAGTTCACCTCACTACACGCCAGTGCATATGCAAAACCTATAACTAGATTTATGACAATGCATAGATAAAATCATGCTAAGATAGCCCACTGTCCATGTAGGAAGAACCCTTCGCCGCCGTCATCACCCCTCCACAGCCTCACCCGGAAGCCCCACAACCCCGAGACCGATAGCCTTCCTACTCGCCCATAGTCTCGCCGCCTCCCGACCCCTGCCTACTCTCACCTTCAACAATACCGGAAGAGGGATCGCCAACATGAGCGCCAGAAACAGGAAGCCCAGTCGGATATTACCCGTCAGATCGGAGATTAGGCCAACGATCAGCGGGCCCAGGAAGGAGGCTGATTTGTCGGTTAAAGAGAACAGAGAAAAGAAGGATGTTTCGTGGCCCTGGATGTGGATTAGGTGTATTCGCGATGTAGTGTAAGTGGATAATGGGGTCGGGTTAGACCTGACTTACAGGTGGAATGAGTTCGGCATACACCGCTCGTGAATAGCTGTTGAATGGGCCGTAAAGCTATCCCAACGTATCAGTCTCGTTACAAACTGCAGTGAGCTGTGGGAAACGAGCAACTCACTAGCCCAAACCACACAGCCGACACATAGATCTCGGCCTCAGTCCTCATCCCCCCAAACGGAAAGAGCAATCCCAAACACGCATATACAGGGACGACCTCCCCAGCGAGCGCCAGGTAGAACAGCAACCTATGGTTAGACTGATTCAAACGTTTCTGGAGGAGCGGCGAGAACATGGATGAGATGAAGGCGAAGAAGAGGACGGCGATTCCTAGGAGGATCACTTTGGGTGGTGACATCTGGAGGGTGGAGGAGGCGAACAGGATGGCGGTGTAGGTTACGGTGTGGAAGCCTGACCATTATTTGATGTTAGCCTAGCAAAGCCTTACAATTTGGAGACAATCAGGATGAAATGATTCTCTCACCGTCCGAAAGGAAAATCCAAGCTAGGAGGAATGTGTACAAATCCTTCAATTCCCTCACCTCACTCGGCTTGACCATCTCCCCAACCCTAGACCAACCTAATCCCAACCATCTTACTCGTCTAGCCAGTGATCCACCCCAGCTCGCACGACCCAAATCCTCCCCTGCATACCCGTCCCGAGTTCCTCCAGGAAGCCCAATCCACGCAGGGACTGTGAAGACTGCCCACCAGATTCCAGAAATACCAATAGCGAGACACAGACTTCGTATCGATCCGTGCATTAACGTCACGGGGATGAGGAGGATGATCAGCACTGAAAAGCCAGATAGGAAGCCTAGGGCTGTTGCTGTTGATGAGAGACGGGATGTGGTGAGACTCAGGATACGGAGGTAGTGCGGTTCGGGGTTTGGGGGATGTATCAGATCGGTTGAGGAGATTTGTTGGATGATGGGTAAGGGGAGGGGGAGGAGATGACGTTCCTCGTCTGAATCTTGATGAAGGTGCCCGTTTGGATGTACGTCCCCATTGTGCGCTTCACGAGATACACCGTCCCCATCAAGAACAGCTCCCTCATCATCCTCGTACTCATCGACCTCTTTCAAAGCTTCCCTAACCCCTTCATCCTCCCTCGCCAGACCAGGCAAAAAAGCATTCGAGCAAACAGCCGCAACAGCGTACCCCCCATTCCCGATGATTGTGAGTATCGCCGCGAGAACTGGTAAGAATCGACTGGGTTTTGAAGGGAAGAAGAGGAAGGTGATGGCACAGAGAGAGCCGAGGTAGGCCGAAGTCAGGAGAACTCGTTTCCTCCAGTATGCTGAGGAGAAAGTGAAAGAGCAGGCATAAGCATATAGTCAACGCTTGAAACCTTGAAGAAAAGATGGGAAGAGACTCACAACTATCGGCTATAGGACCTATGGAGATAATACAAATTGCCTGAAGCGCTACAGCGATAGACTTGACATACATACTACCCTCTCATCAGTTCTGTCCATTCAATAAGGGAGATACACTAACCTAAAAGACGCAGTATCAACCCAGACACCCAGTATCTTGGCTTTACATACAAACTCCCCATCTCCATCGCTGAGTGAGCATGGTATTTGGAGGTCGGGAGCGATGTATCCGACTTCTCGGGCTATGTCTGAGCGCAGTCGGGCAAGATAAGCTGGGGAGCTCTGCTTGTTGCTAGTGGGGAGGTTGTGTATGGAGAAGGAGGCTTGGAGACTTACGCTCTAATGTTATAGGGAGGAAGATTGCCTACAGTTGCATTATATCAGCCGTTCATCTCCAGCGAGACTGGTTCGAGCACGGGTGAGAAAGAGACGAGAGATACTGGCATCGAGTGTCCAGGCTATAATCTTGAACTCACCAATGCACACGCCGAGAATACCTCACTAGCAAATGTATAAGCATACCAAGCCCCGACTCTCCTCGGTGGAAGGTAACCACCCATCGTTTCCGAAAACGCTGGACAGCAGTTCCGTACTCTGTTCAATCGAGCCGGACGTTGTTTATTTGAACAAATGTCAATGCCGGAGCGTAGAATCTTGTAAGCGTAGGGTCAAGACCGGGTCACCAGCTTTATGTATCTCGCATGATGGGTTGCGGGCATGCGCAACTTCAATCGTTGAAAGTCAATGAACAGACGGTAAAGATAGACTCGGGCTGACGGTAAACAAATCATCCTCCGCAGTACCGCAGTGGTGATTCACCGAGTTCGCCGGTTTCCCGTAATCGCAGGGATGTTTTCCTGCGCCGAGGTTTGACATACACAGAACTGCTGCTGAATCTCAGGCGTAACACTGCATACACCCTTGCATGCGCCCCTGCCATACCAGCACGACGAAATGGTATATAACTGTCAAATAGACTGGGGTATATATTACGAAACGGACCAACGAATGCAGCAGGACCTTACGGCACGCTTAGCGCGCCAAATAATGCCAGCACGGAGGATTGATGCGAAGGTAGATGAAGAGGTAAGAACAGTGTCCATCAAGAGGTTTGGGAAATACGAGAAAATTAGAAATACAAATAGAGAAAAGCCTGTGTTCCTACTGGTAGGAAAGTCCTTTCAGAAACAGGGAGGGAGTAAGGGAGTTTTTGGGGAGGTCAAGAAAAGCCTCGCTGCTTAAGCGAAGAGAGCCATAGCTCCGGCAACAACGGCAACGCCTACCAAGGCAGTCGCTCCGGCTGAGTTGCCGTTGGGTACGGTCCACCTCGCTTCCGCCGAACTGGTGGAGTTGAAGCTCGAAGCCGCAAGGGACCCAGCCTCAGACGTGATGGCGCTGATGAAAGTTGACCCGCAGGTTGAAGCGATTCCAGACCACAAAGCAGACTGTCCACCAAGAATGGGGGAAGCGGCCAGGCCCAGAGCGTATGGGACCGCGGTCTCCCATTTGACGTAAGCGACTAGGATCTCACGAGTGCATGGCGTGCAGAGGACAGAAGAGGCGTAGGTGGGCTGCAGGAAGAGGAAGGGGAGGTTGGTTAAACCGTAAACGGTCGCGTTGGGGGTGATGATGGTAGCGGTTGAGACTACCTGGCTGTCACGACTCGAGACGAGAGACATGAATCGTCGGCTGAGAGAAGAGGTGACGGTGATATAAAAATTTGCAGCAGCGAAGGCGATAGGGTCAACGACGCTACCGGTAGCAGCGAAGTTGGCGAGGAGGGCACCGGATGACGCCGAAGCCGACGCAGTGGCTGACGTAGCGGTCGATGATCCAGAGGACGAGGCGGTGGACGAACCAGAAGTCGACGAGGCGGACGAGTTGGATGTCTTGGAAGTGAGGTTGGCAACAGCCGCAACGACCTCGTTCACACAGTAGTCCTGGTTTGCAGAGTCGATGGCGCAGACTGCGGATTTCAGGGGGTTAACGACATACAAAACATCGTAAAGCTGTCGGACTTGGGCGTTGTAGGCAGTCGCCGAGGTCAACTCGGCGTAGCAGGAAGAGTAGAATTGGCCGAGCCATGAACGGATGTTAGCATCAGTGCAGCCTGATGTGGCTTTGCACAGCGAGGCAAGGGTGTAGTTGATGACCGAGGTGGTGAGGTTGGCGCCGGAAGTGGGAGAGAAGGAGGCGGTTGCGTTGATGAGTGGAGTGACGCAGGTGTTGAGAGTAGCGTCGGAGTTGAGTGTGGTCAAGAAGCTTGTGCAGTTGGCAGTGATGTTTGTTGGGATGAGGGTAGTCTGGAGGGCGGTCAGCGGGTGATACAAATAACACGTCTAGATGCGCTACGGTCGCCGAAAGCTCTGAAGTACACTGCAGATACATCCAACGACAGCAGCCATCGACCAGAGGATAAAAGTAGAAGCTGCTTCGAGTAAGAGAAGCTTTCACTCCCACAGCAACTCCCACACCAGCCGATACCCTCAATCTCGACTGATCCCCCCATCTTCACATTCACAAGAGCCGAACATTCAAAGGATCATAGCTGAAACACTAACCTGTCCACGGACAACGGCTGCCAATGCCAATGCAACAACGGCGAACTTCATGGTGATGTCGAGTAGCGAGATATGAACAGGGGATTGAAAGGCGAAGGGTCAACGGTCAAACGATGTGATCCGTTGAAGAAAAACTGTGTCGCAGGGTGCCAAGAGGGTCTGCGGACAAAGGATGTTGTTGACGTCTGAATTCTTTCGAGTCGCGTCAGTCAGTATGAGCTGTGTGTTGGTAACGAATGTGAGTGCGGATCCGAGTGGCTGCCGCGGTGGTGAGCAGGCCAGAGTTGCAGAGGAAGTATATGAGCCTGTCGAGACTTGTCTTTGACTAGATGGTCGAAGAGAGGGGGAAATAGATGTGAGGACGACAGGGAGTAAGGGGGAACAACAACCTGGCAATGGCAATGGGATGGGCGGGCAGCGGGTGAAAAGAGGTCCGAGACCCATGTGGCGGAACATTATTACCCGAACAGGAAAGTGTGGCAGTCTGCTGCGCTTCACCCCAAAACCCACGTGGCTGCTTTTTGTCTCGCCCGTTAATCCCATTCACGAATAAGAAATGACAATGATAATGACGACGCCCAAGATCGTGGATGCAATCAATTGCATTCCATCTCGAGAGATATCGGTATCTCTATAGGAGCAACTGTAGACATTCTCTGTACACTACCCCGGTACTCTATTCCCCTGTACTATTCACCACCATGCCAGGCAGAAAGCGCATGCCCCGAGTCTATCTCATCCGTCACGGCGAGACGGAATGGTCCCTCAACGGTGAGTCTGACGTAGTGGTCTAGATGCAGCTGCTGATTTTCACAGGTCGCCACGTATGTTCCCCTGCACTTTTTGAATATATCCAGCAATCTACTATATCTCCGGGCTGACACGATAGCCTCGCGCAGACTGGTGTGACTGACATACCGCTCACCGCCAACGGGGAACGAATAGTCACCGAGATGGGTCCGCGGATCATAGGCGAGGACAGTGAGTTGTCCCTCTGGCCGCGCTTGACTTTGTCAAGAGCTAGAACGGACAGCAAGAGCCGTAGGGTGACACGGACTAACGTAAACATATTGAAGGACTGATTAATCCCGCTCATGTGCGATATGTGTTAATCTCTCCTCGACAACGTGCTCAGAAGACTGCAAAGATCGTATGTCACACCCCGGGAGATGTGCCTTTACGAAATACAATCACTTATACGAGCACATAGATTTTCGGAGACAACCCTCCATCCAAAGCTGCGATTCATACTGAGCCCCTAGTCGCTGAGTGGGATTATGGAGCGTATGAGGGAATGTTATCGAAGGATATCAAGAAGGAGCGGCCGAACTGGAGTATCTGGGATGACGGGTGGGTGCCTAAACTTTGGATGTCACTCTCGAAAGACTCAGAACTCATCACATCTATGTCTTGTAGGTGTCCACCTGGCGAGACGCCGGGTGAAAGTCCACAACAAATGTCCGATAGAGTCGATAGCGTTATTGCCAAAGTCCGAGCGATTCATGCGGAGGTGAGAATTCTTTATCCAAGATGCACACGGCGGTGTCACTGATTGCGACTTTATCAAGGCCGAATCACGGGCCTCATGTCCGGAGGAGGTGGACGATTCGGATGTGATGATCTTTTCGCATGGGCATTTCTCGCGGGTATTCATTGCGAGATGGTGTGATCTGCCTCTGAAAGCTGGATATCATTTTGCTGCGGATGCTGGTGGAGTGAGTTTGGTAGCATCACATGCGCGTCGAAAGCTTCTCAAGTGAATTGTCACTCCACAAATACTGATGTCCGTTTGTACACCAGCTTGCCGTCTTGGGATACCAGCACATGACCTTGAAGGAACCTTGTGAGTTCTATCTGTCGGCGAGTCAAATGATACTCATCACAAGCTGACATCGGGAGTAGCATTGATGGGTCTCAATTGGTACACGGAAGAGAGCATGAGAGGGTAGAGCTGAATCTTGTCTATGCATTCTATGATAAACCGAGGAATATGATATAGTTCGGGCATGGCCTACCTCCACTCGGGTGCACGCGACGCCGTAAAGTGCGTTCTGGCGGCGATGTCCGAATCGACGAGTCCAAATGGATACCGAGTCTATTCTTTTCCTGAGCAAGCAACTATTCTCCCCTCTTCCCCCCTTCAATCCTCTTCCCTTACATGTACATATATGTACATTGGAGGTAATCTCAGAGACTGTATATAAGTTATCTCTGAAATCCGTATCCCGTGTATCTAAACCCCCTCTGTCCTGTTCATAAACCCCATAGAGATAACACCCAAAAAATGTCACTCCCCTCCAAACCAACCGCCAACCCCTCGTCCCCACTTCTCCAACCCTCTTCGGCCCCCTCAGAAACCGCACAATCTTTTTACGGCGCCACGGACGATGTCGATGATGGCGACTCGACTTCTTCGGGGACTGCTACACCCCCTGAGAAACTGCACAAGGAGTTTAAGGAGATCTGGGCACTTTGTTTGGGTCTTTGGACAGCGTGAGTTCTGCCACCTGTGCGATATGGTTGTAAGACTGAAGAAGATGGTCATAGGGTCTTCTGTTCGGCTTTGAGTGCGACTATCGTTGCGAATCTACAGATTGAAATTGGATCATATTTCCGTGCAGGGTCTTTGGTATGTTCTCATCCACCCAACAAGAGATCCTTATCTACACTTGAGATACTCCAAGAGTAGCGCCATAACTGACCTCTCCTCTTACGTTCATTTCCCTTCTCCCTCCCCCAGTCGTCATGGCTGGGAACCTCCTATCTCTTAGGTCTAACAGCTATGACCCCGTTGTACGGACGTCTTGCCAAAGTGATGGGCCGAAAGGGAGCTATGCTTCTCGCCCTCAGTCTCTTCTTTTCCGGCACGATATTCTGCGCGATAGCACCTTCTATGGGCTTCATACTCTTCGCGAGAGCTATTGCCGGAGCTGGAAGTGGAGGTCTCTTGACTGTTACTGTAAGTCCGCGTTGGCTTTTGCCAGTATTACTGTTAAAGTATCGCTGATCCAAATCGAACGATAGGCTATCATCATTAGTGATCTTGTCTCTTTGGCGGATCGAGGACTGTATCAAGGTATGAGAAATTTCAGTGGCTCATCGTCTGGACGTTAGGCTGATACTGTGTCTTCATCCAGGAGGGGTCAACGTCCTCTTCGGAGCCGGCGCGGCGACGGGAGCCGTCCTCGGTGGTTGGGTAGCTGATAAATGGGGATGGCGAATGGCCTTCTGGATGCAGGTGAGTGACCTGATTTTCGTTTCTGCACAGTATTGCCGCTCTTCCTAGTCACTTACACGGATCTCACCTGTATCAGATTGCACCGATCCTCTTGGCCACCGTACTGGTCATTACCCAAGTCCACGTTCCCCACCATAAAACTGAGGAGACGGCTTGGCAGAAGTTCTGTCGTATTGATTGGGCAGGATCGATCGTCCTGATGATCTCGGTACGTCTCGTCCATCCCTTGACATATACTGGCATCGTTGTATCCTACCCTATGCTTTTGATAGCATTGATGCTGATTTCTATCCAGATTTCATCGCTTTCAATTGCGTCGTCCCTGATGACCTCGTCTGGCTACAAAATCACCAATCCAATGGTTTACTCCCTCTTGATCACTTGTATAGTCACTCTACCGCTCTTCGCATACATCGAGAAGAAAGCCGCCGAACCTATCCTGCCGCTGAGTCTTTTGACGAAAATTCAACCGAGCTTGGTCCTTATGGGATTCGTATTGACGACCGCCACTAATTTCTCAAGGGTGAGTTGCTCTTCTCTTTTCGTCGTAGAGTACAAGACGGGGTGGTACAAGATGTCACTTGGACTGAAAGTATGCTGACGACTATGTTCAGCTGTACATGCAACCGGTATATCTGCATATAACCAGGGGTCTGAACGGATCGGAGACTGGTCTCCTGCTCCTTCCGTCATCTATCGTTGGGTCAGCTTCATCCCTCTATGCAGGCTGGCACATGAGGGTAAGTGATATATTGTCTGGATAGTGATACCGTAGAGTTTCCCGTCTTACTCATTCTTTTTACAGCATTACAAAGAATACAAATGGTTCCAGGCGATAATGTCCGTCATCCCCTGGGCCCAAGCGTTATCCATCATGATCTTCTGGGGAACCGAGACGTCCGTCCACAGATTATGGGTGGAAATGGCAGTAGGTGCCCTAGGTGGTGGAGCAACTATCACAACTCTCCTTAGTATGTGCACTCTACAATCCATCTTTACTGCTTTGTATCCCTTGACAGAAGATGCTGACACCGCTCGCAGCCGCCTTGATAGCCAGTGTAGAACCGCACCAAATGTCACTAGCCATCTCAGCTTGCTACCTCTTCCGCGCGATTGGCCAAGTAGTCGGCGTCGCGATCGCCGCTGCCATCCAGCAATTCGTGCTCTCGACTTCCTTGCATGATCGACTGGACGGGTATCCGAACAGCGAGGAATTGATCAAGAAGATCATAGAAGAACCGGCAACTTTTATACCTACTTTAGAACCTGTGTTGAGACTTCAGGCTAAGTTGGCGTATCTTAGGAGTATCGAGGGCGTATTTGGTGAGTCCTCTGCTACGTTGTATTACGTGAAGCAGCAAAGGTTGTCGAGGCTCGGGAGATCATCGAGCTGATGTCGTTGAATTTCAGTCTTTGTCGTTGGCGGTGGTGTGGCTTTGACTGGGATTTGCTTGATGATCAGGGCGCACCCGCTTCATTAGAGGGACGGGCGGCTGTCTGGAGACTCTGTCGAGGCGGACGAGGCGGACTATGGGGGAGGGTTTGGTGCGACCCTCGTCACGTGGTGAGAAACTTAGAGATAGATCCTTTATCTTTTAGACTGTAGACGATTACATGTAGATCTCTTGGTGAGCCTAGTATTCTTGTGTTGGTTGGAGTAGAGAGTATACCACGATCTGATGCATGAATGTCCTTCTTTCTTTCTACCATCGTCCGCTGATCATCGTTCACCTCCTGACCTCCTGTTCATCATTCCCCAAATCCTCTCTACCTCTTCTCGAACAAATACTTACCAACCCCCCAAGTCTCCCCACCATCCAACTTGAAAAACTCCGAACATGCCATAAAGAAGACTCTAAACCTATTAAAACTCTTAGGACCCTCAACTTTCCCCAGAGCCTCCTCCAAAATCCCCAAGCCAACTTTCCGATTCGCATCCTGATTCTTCAACCAATCCTCGAGCGTCCTGGAATAATGCGTCCCATTGAGATACGACGAATGGAGGAGGAGGAGGTCTTTCTGGAAATATGTGAAGAGATCTAATGACGGCATCGTACCACCTGAGAAAAAAGTTTGGGCCATCCATCCATCGTTCTCCTCGAAATGGTAGGGTGTCGATTTGTGGCAGAATATGTGGATGTACAGGAGACCTTTTGGGGCTAGCCAGGTGGAGATTTTTGCGAATAGGAGCGGGTAGGCTTTCATGTGTTCGAACATTTCTATTGAGAGGATGTGTGTGAATCTGCGGTGGGATGGTCAAGGATATGAATCACACATGTGTGGTGTAAGAAATGATGATGATGAACGGGGGAATGACACTCACTGTCCCTTTTCCTCGAAGTCATAGACGTTTACATCCCCAGTAATCACCTGCACATTTTTGAACCCCTTCTCCTGCGCCATGGTGTCGATATGTAACTTCTGGGTACGGGAGTTGGATAACATGGTGATAGAAGCCAGCGGGTAGTGCTACGAGGTAGACAGGACCATGGCCATGAATCCGTCAGCCAAACTTGCCCTCCACCGACGTCCGACATAGATAAATAGATCAAAAGCCACAGACCTTGACATGGAGTCATGGACATCACTCACTTCAGCAAGGAACAAACCCAAACTACCCCATCCACAACCCAGATCCAAAATCTTCAACCCCTCCCCTTCCCTCCCAACATTCCCTAAATCACTAACGCTCGTTCCCCCCGCCGAGGGAGGCACACCCACGCCCCTCAATCCCGGCCCCAACCTGGCCTCCAAACAATATGTAGCCAATATGGCGTCTTCCGCGTCGGCCAAGCTCGACTTTTCGGTCGGATACATACAGGACGAATACTTCATTCGGGGGCCGAGACAAAGTTGCAGGAAGGACGTCGGTACTTCGTAATGCTGTTCGTTGGCTTTGGATTGTTCGATTGCGATAGGTCTTGAGGAGAGGTCTTGGATGAATTCCATTTTCGCAGCGTGGCTTGCGGCAAGACTTCCTGTTTGGTGAGCATGTATCAGTGATGCTCTCTGTGATCTAGGAGGTCTTGGTTGGATTCTGCAAGAGGGGCTTGTGTTTCTGACTTACCATGGTCAATCTCTCTTAAGCGCTTTCGACAGAGTTGCCGAATGACCGGTCGGAGGACAGCATCGGGTATGTATCCCTGGTCGAGGAGGGAGTAGGCGTAGTCCATGATAGAAGGTCAAGTAGTGCTGGCTGATTATCCTGCTCTGACAGAAGAAGAGCAACTTTAGAATCAACACATAGGAACTACATATGCATGCGGGATGTTCCCACTCGGGTCGTCATCGGCAACTCTACCGATCGATCGGCAAGGCACCGCGTCAAAGCTTAATCCCTACTCGGGGCCGTGCTTTTTTCTAATCTAATGACAAACAACCGATTTATGGGTTAATCTACCGATGCAGTGACCACCGACAGGAACCCTTCTTACAACCCATGCACCATGGTTTTCTTGCTCTCCTCCCACTGTACCAACCACTCCTTGACAAAGCTCTTCTCCAGCTCGTGGACATCCTTGATCCTGAACGGTTCCAAGGAATGATCTGCCAAGCCATTCTGAGCCACCGTGGCCGCTTTAGCATGCAACAGATGTCTGAGTCGTGAAACGCGGACTCACCTCGTCGTAATGGTGTACACCGTCGAAGATCATATGCACAGGCTTGTTAACACTCGAGCTCCTCCTGGGAGCAAAATCGCTTTGGGGAGTCTAGTGGCATCGTTCAGCTTTGCAATGACACGCCGATAATTACAATAATAACAGCTCGTCAGGAGTGAACATACCATAGGTCTCCAGGGATCTCGATCACCATCGATGAATGCCAGTCGATCCATCTCAATCCCGTAGTCTCCTCGTGCGTTGACCTCCTCCACGTCAGGCCATACAGGTACAGTGACTTTCTCCCCAGGGGGAAATGCCTGGCGGCATATTTTAGAGGTATATTCGAGAGTGAGACGCTTGGATACGATAGAGGGTCCAGTGAGGGGTGCTGGCATGAAGTAACCCCACTGAGTGCAGACTGACAGACAGCGGTGTGAGTCTTGATCAGTCCTAATGACTATGGTCGCACGTTGTGGGAGGGGTATGCCGTCACAACGAACCTTGGAATAACCAAAGCCGCCATGTCTGGCTCATATCTGTTTCTCTAAACTTGCTGTCGTCCTGTGTTCCGAAACACTGTGCAACGATCGTCAGTGATTATCAGCGATACTTATTCTTAGTTCAACCCACGTCCTCAATATCCGACGCAGGATTGCCATCAGTCCTAGGGCATCTTGACACGATACCCTCCCGTACATATGCAGCGTAATTTACAACCTCAGCTGGACTGTGAGACGACGATCAGCACCACACATTACCTCGTGCCTCCACTTACATCCTGATGAGACCGACTTGACTTCCCGCTCCCCCAGCTGTTAATGCTTCGCAGAAGTTGTCAAAGGCGCCAGAGCCGACTAAGGAATGATCACCTTCATCAGGTTCCCTGTTCACTTTGCCAATTACGGAATGACCAGGACCCTTGAGAAATGTGGCTTACCCGCTGGGTCCCAGTTCTTAGCCTGCCAGAACCCTGTGAGAGTTCTTGTCAGTCTTTGATCTTACATACATACATACAAACGATGATCAGAAGAAGCACAACCTACCTATAGGACTACTAATAACGTCCGCAAAATCCGCCGCATCACTTAGCTGTCCGAGCCCAAACAGACTCTTCAGACCCGTCGGTATAGGTTCCGGAAGGTCTAGAAGTCGATCGATGACGATGATAGCGGACTGCAGAGCTGAAATGCATTCCTCCGAGGCATATTTCTGGATCGGATCGTAATACTCGGGGAAGTTGACTTGGGCGTGTGTCACAGCTAATGAACTTGACATCAGTATCTTTAGCACTGCCGTGAGGTAAGGAACTTCCCGCTCGTGTGGAGAAGACGTACCGCTACTTGCTATCGCTCCCCATACCAGATCAGGGTATTGAACTCGCATGTGCGCTGCTCGGGCTCCGGCGTATGAACCTCCGTAATATATCCAAGGGGTCGAATTGGGATGCAGAGCTGATGGGTTATCAAGTTCAAGCAGGGACTTTGGAGGCCTAAACGTCTCGATGAACTACGCCGACATCAGTTTCTTTACGACTGCGAATTCTCAATAAAGAAAGCCATTAACATACATGGGCAGAGTCAGCCATGGCCTCAGCGTTGTTCAGATATCCAAGATCATCGGTAGAGAAGGATGCTACAGGCACTGATTCCCCATAGTACCTGATGCATACGCTGCTGAGTGAAAGGCCTCCTAATTGCGGCGGTAGAGTGGAAACGTCTGGGACATTTGAAACTCACCGATGCTCGAGAACGATAGACAACCCTCCCGTAGCGTTCGCTAGGATCTGTAGGATTCCAGTCTCGAGGAACGGCAGCCTATCCTCCCCACTTGTCTCGCCTCCATCAAGGACGAATACTGGTCCTCCAGGCTTGTAAGAGCTCGCGTCCATCCAGTATCTCTGGCAGAAAGTTCCATTGACGGTAGACGAAAAATGAGAGATAGGTTGTTCGTGACAGTAGGCTTGGTATTTTGGTGCGACAGTCTTCGGTGAGAGGTATGGGTGCTGCCCAGTTGACTCATGGCTTCTGAATCCATGTCAGCTGGGTACAGTAAGTAACTAGTAAGTCTTGACCTACTTCCAAGACGTTGACGCCGCCTGAGACTCAACATCCTTCAACAGCGCCCGCCATAGACCGACTTGTGGTCGACCATTCAGAAGGAGTTCACGGTGAACTTGAGCATCTAAACGAAGTCTACCTGCGATCGCCGATACTGCTAGCAGCGAAGTGAGGATAGCCACGGGAATGGCCCTCATTATGCTTGCTCGGGATGATACAACCACGAAGATAACTCGGACAACAACCTCAAGGCAGCTCGGGGAATGCGGGGAACGGAGAAAGCCTAAATCTCCGCTAATCTACTCGAAACATTTTGTCTTTCCTCAGCTATCGATTGCTCAGTGCTGCACAAAATGCCAAGCTGAAGAGTAGTACAATCTGCATAGTGGATAACATGTATCGCCCACCCTTCCAATCGCATCGTGAAACCGACGCAACCCCGGACCGAACCTCGGAAGACTACTGAACGAACCCCCGTCTGCAAAGAGAGGGGGGCGGACTTGGCTCTGATCTCTTCCGAGCACCTGATATTGCCGTGGAGCGTTATCGGCAATCAAGCGACTCTGGGGGCCCAGCAGATATTAGTGATCTCGCTCAATTGCGTCCAAAGGAAATACGACTCACCTATAAGGAGGAGATGTTGAGAGAAAAGGTGTTGTTCGTTATACCGCGATATAAAGCCTGTGCTGGTGATAAGCGACAGGGCATAATTTACACGTAAAATGAGGATTGGTGGAGATCCAAGCTGTGTCCGTGCGTCGAGTTAATTATTTCGGATGTTCCTAAGTTACCTCTCGTTACCTCTCGTGAGCATCGAGTCTGAATCGTGGGTAGTGTGACAGCAGATTGTACCCACTATCCCATTGCCGATCAGCAACCTATGTCCGTATAGCGTCACGGGCGACAAATCGCCCAGTCGCCACCACGACGTCTCTCTTCCGTCGCCTCACAGGCGTAACTCGCCTGTTCGGTGAACAACCACCTCAGCTGCCATCCACTCCACCCAAGACCCCACCTCGTCCCTCTGCTCCAAATCTAAATAAACACCACTTGGGTCGTCGTGAGCGACCAAAAATGCCCACGGTCAGCTATCACCCGAACTGGCATGTACGATGTATCTCAGCACCTGGGCCTGATACCGATCTGTCCCTCTTCATCTCGTTTGACAATGCTCGGTTCCTGTTCGGCTGTGGGGAGGGCACGCAGAGGGCTTTCGTGCAAAAGCGGTTGAGCATGAAAGGTCTCAACGGAATTTTCGTTGGTGGAGGGGCGAGTAGAGGGAGAAATGGATTGGCTGGAGTCCTGATGACGGCGGCGGATACTGGGATGAACAAGCTGGATATTGTTGGACCGCCAGATATCTCGCATTACATTGCTACTCTGAGGTCGTCTGTGTCCAGGTGAGCTTTCGTTAAAATGAATCTTCTTCAAATGCTGAGAGGGCCTAATTAGAGATACACTGAAAGTCAATGTTCATTCATATCCGGCGGAATCCGCGAATGCCTCTGAGACCGTTTATGAGTCGCAGAACCTCACAGTGCACGCCGTTGCTCTGCAGGGAAATGCTGAGAACGTACTATCCGGAGTCATCAACAAAAGCTCTACTCAATTTGACCAGCTTGTCGAAGAAGACGCAGAGTCCCAACCGGGCTATGAACAGCCTGTTGAATCCCTGGCGACATCGACGGAAACTGTCCTTAACGGTAGGAATCACCCTTCTGGCGAGTCTTCATCATCAGTCGATCCCAATACAGGATCATCTGTTTCTGCGGGCGAACAATCTCCTTATCAGATATACAACTATTTGAACCGTAACTTTCGTCCGACCCATCTCTCTCGCTCGGATCTCCAGAAATGGTGCGACACAATCGTGGCTGATATGTTTCCCGGTGGCGTTCGACTCCGAGCTCCTGGAAGAAAAACGCCAATAGCTGCTGCTACGCCCTTCCTCACACCGTCTGGACTACTTCGACCTGCCAAACCTAGTAACCGACACCCATTACCCATGCCGTCAGCCAAAGAGGCAATGACAGAAATGGTGTACATTTTTCAAGCTCCTCCGGTGCGAGGAAAGTTTGATGTGAACAAGGCAAATGCTTTGAAAGTACCTAATGGGCCCTTGAGGGGTAAGCTGGTCAAGGGCGAGGACATTGAGGTCAATGATCCAGAAGCACCTGGTGGAAAGAGAATAGTCAGACCCGAAGATTGCTTAGTGGGGGGCGGACCTGGAGCGGTGAGTTTCTATTGTTGACGGGTTGTAGGAGCTTTACTGATGAAAATCGCAGATCCTTATTGTTGTGACTTGCTCCCCGTGGAATCTAGAAGCATTGTTATCGTCCACTGCATTCTATCCTTATCAACCTCTTCGACCTCGACCAATCGATACCGAGCCATCACACGTTCACCTCATGGTTCATCGAGTTCCGTCGGTAATCTGGAGGGATCGTCGGTACAAAGAATGGATGGCGGCGTTCGGGGACAGTACTCAAGTTCGTTTGATGTTCACTCACAATGGGTCTAGAGCTAATACGCATGTACAGCACTTGATTGCCGAGACGGAGGATTACTCAAACGAGATCTTTTTCACGTCATCGGCATGGAATGTCTTACAGTTGTCTATGACGGACTTTAATATCTTTCCACCTCCATACTCGGAGGCCACCGACAAGAAACGCTTTGAGCGTAAGTATCCTTCAAAGTTGCTGGGATTCGCAGAAATGACTGATCATGCAATAGCAATGGAACTCCCTCCAAACTCATCATTCCTCGCTTCGAATCATGTGGTGAAGATGCACCCACCCTCCGGGCCAGAAGTCCTGCCAAATCACGAGAAAGATATCACCTATCCAGCCAGTCCCTCGCAAGCAGAAAGTGCTCTCAAGGTCCTGCAAGGTGAAATGTCAGAATATGCGTTGGCCGCAAAAGAAGGTCGAAGATCGGTCGTTTCTCAGATCAAGTCCTTACGTCCCTCGCGAGCGGCAGGGGAAGACATCACCATCACAACGCTGGGTACGGGGAGTGCGATTCCTTCAAAGTATAGGAATGGTGAGTAGACGATCCTGTATGACGCTAATCCACCTGCAGTCTCGAGCACGCATCTTGATATTCCTGGATTGGGTGGAGTTCTGCTAGATGCCGGTGAAGGGACCCTTGGTCAATTAAGACGTCGATTTGGACCCGAAGGCTTGCGACAAGTTTACGCCGATCTCAAAATGATCTTTATTAGTCACATGCACGCGGATCACCATTTGGGACTGTCTTCCATCCTCGAGGATCGATTCAAGGTGGGATCCCTCTCCCTCTTCTCATCTTTTTGGTTCAACTGCTGACTATCGACACGTACAGCACGGTTTCTCATCCAAGGTCTACCTGATTGCACCTGGCAACATAGTGCTAAACCTGACCGAGACATCATCGTGGCAGCTTGGGGCTACGCAATCTGCTCTGGACAACCTCGTCTTCATTGACGTACATCGTCTTGCCCAGGGCACGGCGAGAAGCGATGTCAATGGGCATCGTCGTTTGAGCCCAGGGAGCCTAGGCTCACCTAAAGCTGCCGAAAGATCTTCATCCCCTAGTCCAACCCGAGCTATGAGAGAATCGACCATAGATCTACAGGCTGTCGAGGATGGTTTCAACGGTGTGAGACGGTGGCCGAGCCATAATGTGCTATATGACCCGAGCGGCAGTGAAGTCGCGTGAGTTTGTCACCTGCAGGACTTAGCTTGACCTTTACTGATGCGCGGGTGATGTAGAGCCCGAGAAGATTATAGAGCTCGGATGGACGTCGTGGCCGATCTCGGGTTAAAATCGATCGCAACACCGAAAGTTGACCATAGAGGTCAAGCCAATGGACTTGTTATGGAACATGTCTCCGGTTGGAAGGTGGTGTAGGTTTACCGGCATATATTATAGGGTTTGTGCTTAGCTTACTGATGTTACCACTCAGGTACTCGGGTGACACGATGCCTTGCGAAGCGTTGATCCAGGCTGGGCAAAATGCCACTTTACTCATACATGAAGCAACCTTGGAGGACGACAAGACTGAAATGGCCGCTAAGAAAGGGCACAGCACGTTCTCCCAGGCTATCGACGTGGGCACAAAGTAAGTCGAATTTCACCTCGTGAACAGTATCCGGAGGTTGACACCGCGATGCCACAGGATGAAAGCACGCCATATTCTCCTTAACCATTTCTCACAACGGTATCCAAAGCTTCCAAAACTACCTGAACCCGTAGCCACAGAAGACGGAATCATTCAGCCGGTCGTCTCGGTCTCTTTCGACCTCATGTCAATTCAAATCAAAGACATGTGGAAGATGGCTCACTATATGGACGCCATCTCGCTATTGTTCAAGGATGAGGTGGAAGAGGGTGACGAGGTGACGGAAGCTGTGGCGAAAGATGTCAATCCCAGTATTGAAGTGGAAGACGAGACGACGTCAGTGACCCCAGCGAAGCAAACGCAGCCCACTGGGAAGGTCGTAGCGAGCACGAAAGGGAAACAAGCAAAAGTCAAAGCGGTCAAAATGGAACAATCACCGGTACAGAAGCCCTTGATTTCCAATCGACAGAAGAAGAAAGCGATGGCGGGGAAAGGGAAGCAACTGTCTGTCATTGCTAACGGGACGCCCGACCATTCTCAACCGGAGGTGGTATCGCCGGCGGTAAACATTCCATCGAATGGCGGATCAGAGGGAGAAAGATCGAAGAGAGAAGGTAGTCCAAGCGTAAACCTGCCAGCAGGGAAGAAGATAAAGTCCCACTCAAGCGAGACTGGGGATTCGGTGGATGAACAACAGGCGGAGACGATGAAACATGACGATGGAGACACGAGCCATGCCTTTGGCCTGGCGTCGGTTAAAGTGGACAACCCAGTGGAAAGTGTGCGAGAGATTGACGACAAGGCTTCATACCCTGCATCCCCATAATTTATACCCTCGACTCTTGGCATATCTGAGATATACTACGTACTACCCATCAGTCTGAGCATGCATGTTGCTACTGGAGAGCTGAGCAATTGAGCAAAGAAAATCAATATGCCACGTCAAATGCGACGCGTCCAGAGCCACCGCTGAGCCGAGCTGAGCCACGCGATGAAACCAACTGCTAAGTAAATGAAATGTCAGAGCCGTTTCAGCAAGTACCATCTCCCGGATCCCATATCATTTCCCACTCACGCACTCTACCAGCTGTTCCCTCTCCATCCAGAGTGTCCTGTCTACTCCACTACACTCTTACACCAGGGAAGCAACAGGATAGCTTACGTTACATACGACGACCAACTATTAGACCATGGCTTCGGCCATGTTGAGTGAGGAAGATGTCCCGGCGCAGACATCTGCTACCGGAGGCATGGGGTTTGATGTGCAGGTGTTCAAGGACTACATCCAAAGCTTGCTACTACCTGGTAAGTCTATCTAATCTCAACTCTGTGGCTCGTTCGATAGCTGAGCCGGTCTTGCCCCTCAGTCATGTCGGCTTCACCGGAGGATCTTGAAGTCTCACTCTTCAGCGATCCGAGCTTTGAAGAGAAGAGTTTACGCTTCGCCACCGACGCTGGATGCATGGTCGTCTACATCACTCGAGAGCGATACATGGATGTAGATGAGGATGACAACCCCGTAGCCCGGGTGACCTATAGGCTGCATCTCCCTCCGACGCCTCCTCATTCTTCATCCGTTCTAACCACGCTAGCTCTCATCAAATCTTCTCCGGCTCTCGACTCCTTATCGCCATTGGGAACTCAGCTACATTTCGTTCAACTCTCGTCGTCATCCAATGTTCCACTTTTAGTGGCGGATGATGGAACTGTTTCCGGTGTTTCTAGCGCTGTGACCACGCCGACCCAGACGACTCCTTACGACGGTCTTCATAGCTTGGTACACTGGGGCGTTGCACCGTGGTTTGATTCTTATGTCAGTTCAAAAGGGGGAATAGCAGATGGTCAACCAAGCTCTAAGAAGGGTGGTGAAGCCCAGATGGGTAAGTCTTTGCATACCACAAATTCGTTGATCCGGGGCACTCTGACGTCAAAACAGGTATTCCGGTGACCAAGAAGAAGTTTGCGGAACTTGAACTCTCCCTTCTCCATCTCAAGCAAAACGTCGAGATCCCCGAAGCTCATCTTTCGGTCCATCCCGCTATCCGCAAAGCCGTCGCAGCATGTCACGCTTCTGGTAGTCGAGTGTCCATCGATGCCGTTGAGCCCAATAGTCTCTTATCCGACCCAGCGTTTCTGAACAAGCTTCAATCCGATGTCAATTCGTGGATCAAAGAGATCCAGGCTGTTACCAAACTCTCCAGGGATGTCGCTTCGGGCACTGCGTCTCAGGAGATCAATTTTTGGCTGAGCATGGAACATGCCCTGGAAGGCATTGAGAACCAATTGAAAGGCGAGGAAGTAGGGCTTGCATTGGACGTCTTGAAACACGCCAAAAGGTTTCATGCAACGGTCAGCTTCATTGCGGATACTGGTCTCAAGGAGGCAGCAGATATTGGTGAGTTAATCTTCTCATGCGATCGGTTTTCAAGAGTGCTGACTTTTACCCTCATAGTCCACAAACACAATATCCTGATGAAGGATTTCCCACTTGACGAATTGCTAGCGGCAACAGATCTTGAGAAAATCCAAGAATCCGTGTACTTGATCTTCGCACATATCAACAAGAAGCTCAAACTTTCGTGAGTCCCCTCCCATTCAGTGCCTGCTGACAATGTTAGACCGTACCCAATACGGCGTACCTTGCCGTTGGTCGAAGCCATATCCCACGACTTCAACGACCAGCTATTGAAAGTTCTCGGGAGTCAGCGTCTCATGTACATGGAGTATGGCAAATTCGAAGATGTGATGAGTTTCGCCGGAGAGGTATTTGCATCTTGGGACGAGAATATGAAGGACTTCACCAATGTCGCTCGAGAAGGTTAGCTTCTTTGCTGATTTTCGAAATGGTTAACTGACTTTCCACAGTCTCTCGTAAACGAGCGGAAAAATTCATTTCTATCAAGATTAATCCAGCACACGGGAAACTTCAAGAACGCGTTGCTTACCTAAGGGCTTTCCGTCGATCTCACGAGCAATTGCGGGTCATGACTGGATCGACCAGGAGTTTCAGCGGTCTAGGTAACGATGCTCCATTTGATATCGACATGGAGGAGGAGGTCAGGTTGAGCTACGAAAGCGTAAAGAACGTCGATGTGTTGGACGTCTCTGCAGGTGAGCATCATGCCAGACTATCCATACCGGTTTACTGACATATAGAACAGAGGGCTCAGAAATTTGGTATACTGCTGAGACAGCATACAATGACCGTGTCGCTCGAATCGAGAATCAGATCATCTCACGACTTCGAGACAAGTTGGCTACTGCTCGCAATGCTCAAGAGATGTTCAGGGTGTTCTCCAAGTTCAATTCCCTGTTTGTTAGACCTAAAATCCGGGGCGCTATTCAAGAGTATCAAACTCGTCTCATCGACTCAGTCAAGGACGATATCCGGCGCCTCAGACAGAAGTTCACCGCAAACTACCGCAACTCCCAGGCATATCACATGTCGCAAATGAGGGATTTTCCTTCGGTATCGAGTGCTATCATCTGGGCCCGTCAGATTGAACGACAGCTAGTCACCTACATGCGAAGGGTTGAAGATGTCCTGGGCAAGGGATGGGAAAGTTACGCAGAAGGGCATAAACTTCAAGTGGAAAGTGCCAGTTTCCGCGCTAAACTCGATACCAAACCTGTATACGATGCTTGGGTCGGAGAAATCACTCGTCGAGGGAACTTGACAATCAGCGGTCGACTTTTTGACGTGGTTCGATCGCGAGCCACAGCTGCCAACTCTCAAGGGCAACTTCAATTAGCTGTCCAATTTGACCCGCAGGTCATCGCATTATTCAAGGAGGTTCGAGCTCTGATCTGGCTCGGATTTCCAGTTCCGCTTACCATCAGTCACCGGGCGAAAGATGCCAAGAGGGTGTATCCGCATGCTGTTAGCTTGATGGAGTCCGTGAGGACATACACGCAGACTTTGGATCTTATCGAAGGAAATGCGGATATTGCGATTCTTCTGGCAAGCTATCGATTGCATGCACAGCAGATGATTGCCAAAGGTGGGCCATGATTTATCTACAGAGCACTGACCTGTTATCAGGAATGAACATGCAGTGGGATCATTTGGTCAACGCCTACGACGGTCACCGATTTCTTCCAGGAGGAACTCCTGATGGCCGAGAGAGCCGACACTTTGTCTTCGTGCGCGAGTTTGCTAGTGTGATATCGCTACTGCAGGTACGTCAGTCTTCTATGATGTTCGTTCGAAGTGAAGCTAAAGCAACGTTCAGGACAAGGCGACTGCTTTGATCGAGATCTCAGCGGACATCACCAGATTGGTGGAAGAGCTAGCTTCTTGTGACTTCTCTTTTGATGTCTTCTCCGGCCTTCTCAGTCAGGTTCAGAAAACAGTCGACCATCTCAATCTCGAAGGCTACAGTAACCTCGACGCATGGGTTGCTTCCTTGAATGAGCGTATTGATGTTGTCCTCAGCAGTCGTTTGGTCCAAGCCATTAATGCTTGGTGCACAGAGTTCACCAAATCAGAGGAGAGTTCAATAGCCAATGGTGACTCCAGCGACCGCGCTGCTGTAGCACACAAAGTCAGTCCATTCAATGTGACGAACCAATCCATTTGCTGAAATGTTTTAGACTGCGATTCAAATCAAACCGCTTGTTCACGAAGTGAGAATCCGGAATCAGGTTATATATCTGGACCCGCCAATTGAGTTCGCACGACAAGAGTGGTTGTGCCAGTTCCAAGATAGCCTTGGTGAGCTCGTACGGGACTTTCACGCTCCAGAATCTGGCTGAACTAGGTCATCCAGGAGTGTTGTGTAATTTGAGTCGCATCCGAAGTTCACGCTATGAGATCAGTCTCAAAGTCGATGAGGCTCCTCCCGAGGAGACCTCATATATTGGCTTGGTGAGCAAGGTTGACCTGCCTGAAGGAACCAGGCGCTAACGGGTCCTCAGTTGACCGGCTTCGCTACTTCTCCATTGGAGAAACCCCTCAGTCTTATTCAGGCCAAAGTACAAGTGGGCAATGAGGGCTTTAAGCGTTTACTGATCCTACCCTTCGTAGTCCGTCAGTGCATATGTCGACAAATGGCTTCAATTTCAATCCCTCTGGGATCTGGAGGCAGAAGCAGTGTATAATGTAAGTTGTATTGAGTTGACCCCCTTTTCGACGCTCGCTGACGAATTCGACATAGCGATTGGGTGACTCGTTGGCCGATTGGAGTCAATTGCTTTCCGATATTAGGCAGACGCGATCCACCTTTGACACAGCCGACACACAAAAAGACTTTGGGGTTTGTATCATTGATTACGCCAATGCTCAGTCGAAGGTGAACGCCAAATACGATTCGTGGCAAAGAGAACTCCTGACGCGATATGGCGGCAAACTTGGAACTTCGATGAAAGAAGTGTATGCCTCTATCTTGAAGGCTCGAACGGATCTCGAGATTCATTCGATCGAAGGAAGTTCGACAGCCCAGGCCGTTTCTTTCATCACTTTTGTACAAGATCTCAAACGCAAGGTCAAGACATGGGGTCCAGAGATTGAACAATTTGTTGTGGGTCAGAAGACTCTCGAGAGACAAAGATATTCATTTGCCTCTGATTGGCTATATGTGGACCAAATCCAAGGAGAATGGAGTGCTTTTTGTGAGATTCTGAAGAGGAAAGATGACTCTATCAAAGAGCAAGTCGGTGAGTATCGCGGCGGTTATTAGATGGCTTAGACTGATCATTACCGGACAGCTGGCCTGCAGCTGAAGATCGTCGCCGAGGATAAGGTCATTGATGGTCGCATCCGCGACTTTGTCTCCGAGTGGGAGTCGAATAAGTGCGTTTCAGTCCGTGGATAAGACTGACTTTCCAGGCCGCTTCAAGGTAATATCAAAGCCGAGACTGCTATCAACACTTTGAACGTGTTCGAGGGAAGGCTGGCCCGCCTCTCCGAAGAGTATGGCTTGGTCTGTCGAGCAAAAGAGGTATGACCAATTCCGACCTTTGAATCTCATGCTGACCTCGGCCAGGCTTTGGACCTCGAGCACTCGGTGGACGACCGCCTGACCCCAGTGACCGAGGAGCTGAGAGATCTGAAAGCCGTCTGGACGGCTCTGACCGGTATATGGGGCAGGCTCGCCCAGCTGCGGGAAGCTGTGTGGTCGACGGTGCAGGTACGCATTCTGAACGAGACCTGATTGATTACGCTGCTGACACGGGGGCCAGCCTCGAAAACTTCGCCAAGAACTAGACGCTATCCTGACATCGACTAGGGAGATGCCCAGTCGAATGCGTCAATATGCTGCGTTCGAGTTTGTTCAGGACACCATACGCTCTCATCTGAAGACCAACGTTATCTTGTCCGAATTGAAGAATGAGGCGCTTCGAGAACGTCATTGGTCAAAACTGTACAAAGCTTTGAAAATGCCTGCAAATTATGAGTCGAACGGGTAGGTCATTCTGCGCGGTATCAGAACCGAGTACCAATGGCTAATCTGTTGTTTCAGAATGACACTCGGACAGGTATACGATCTTGATCTCAAGAAGAATGAGGCCTTGATCAAGGAAGTCGTTGTACAGGCTCAAGGAGAGGTATGTGACGAGCAATGCTTTCACTTGCATTTGCTTACAATAACAATAGCGAGGCCTGGAGGAGTTTTTGAAGCAAGTCCGAGAGACCTGGTCGTCATACTCCTTGGATTTGATCAATTACCAGAACAAGTGTAGACTGATCCGGTAGGTCATTACTTCCAGACGTGAGCCTCACTAAATCTCTGTAGTGGCTGGGATGAGCTTTTTAACAAGTGTGGGGAGCATCTCAACTCCCTCTCAGCCATGAAGATGTCGCCATATTATAGAGGTGTGTAGAGCCGCTCATCGTTGTCGCCGTTTTCTGACGTTTCAGTAGTATTTGAGGAAGATGCGATCTCATGGGAAGAGAAGCTGAATCGTGTCCATGTTCTTTTTGGTGAGCGATTCTAAATTCGCCCGGCATTTTAAAGGTTTGACCAAATCGTTCTGTAGATGTCTGGATCGACGTTCAACGCCAATGGGTATACCTCGAGGGTATCTTTTCGGGAAGCGCAGACATCAAGCATTTACTCCCAGTCGAGAGCGCTCGGTTCCAAAACATCAATTCAGAGTTTCTGACGGTGATGAAGAAGGTCTACAAGTCGCCCTTCGTATTGGATGTACTCAACATCCCCGGAATACAGAAGAACTTGGAAAGATTGGCAGATCTGCTAACCAAGATTCAAAAAGCTCTGGGCGAGTATCTGGAGAAGGAACGATCGTCCTTCCCGCGCTTCTACTTCGTCGGTGACGAAGATCTACTCGAGATCATTGGGAACAGTAAGGATATTCGACGGATCATGAAACACCTCAAGAAGATGTTTGCCGGAATCTCAACCTTGCAACTTGACGAGGAGGAGACGGAATTGCAAGGTTTCGCTTCCCGAGAAGGAGAGGAGGTCAATTTCCGAGCTCCAATCGTACTGAAAGACTACCCGAAGATCAACGACTGGCTAGCCCGAGTTGAAGCCGAAATGCGCCTCTCCCTGGCTCAACTACTGTCTCAAGCGGTTACAGAACTTCACACCCTCTTCAAGGTCGATGCCGAGCTCGCTCTTTCAAGTCTGTTGCATTGGATTGACTCATACCCGGCTCAGCTGGTTGTCTTGGCCATTCAAGTCACTTGGACCGATCTTGTAGAAGGTTCAATTTCGTCAAATTCGCTCTCCGGAGTCCTCGGCCTGGTTTCAAAGACACTCGATCTGCTTGCCGATACTGTCCTCCAAGACATAGCCGTATTGCAACGGCGCAAATGCGAGCACCTCATCACCGAGCTTGTTCACCAAAGAGACGTAATCCGAAGTCTTATCGTGGCGGGATCCAGAGATCCAACAAGCTTTGACTGGCTGTATCATATGCGTTTCTACCTCAACGAAGCTGTCGAAGACCCCCTTCTTCGCCTCGAAGTACGGATGGCCGACGCCGTATTCCCATACGGTTACGAATATCTTGGTATCCCTGATCGACTGGTGCAAACTCCCCTCACCGATAGATGCTATCTCACCCTGACTCAAGCTCTGGACAGCCAGCTTGGTGGTTCGCCTTTCGGTCCAGCTGGAACAGGTAAAACCGAGTCGGTCAAATCCTTAGGAGTGCAGCTTGGTCGATTTGTCCTGGTCTTTTGTTGTGACGAGACATTTGACTTCCAAGCTATGGGTAGGATTTTCATTGGATTGTGCCAAGTTGGTGCTTGGGGTTGTTTCGATGAATTCAACAGGCTCGAAGAAAGAATACTCTCTGCTGTCTCACAGCAGGTACAAAGTATTCAGCAGGGGTTGGCTCAGGCTGTCACAGATCCTGCTGCTGAGGTCGAGCTGGTTGGCAAGAGATTGAAGATCAACCCTAGGACCGGTAGGTCAACTCTCTTCATATAATGGGGCTCTTCTAACATCTATTAGGTATTTTCATCACAATGAACCCCGGCTACGCTGGGTGAGTTGGTTGCCGGTGGTTTGGGTATATGCTGACCCACTATAGGCGATCGAACCTGCCTGATAATTTGAAAAGTGAGTGTTTTCGACCATACCGGGAGAGCGCTAACCTTGACCTTACCCAGAGCTGTTCAGAGTGAGAAGTCCTTAAAATGAGTGATGTCGATTACCACTGATCATATTCCAGAGCATGTCTATGACACGACCTGATCAAGAACTGATTGCTCAAGTCTTACTGTTCTCGAAAGGCTTCAGAACTGCGGAAACACTGGCGTCCAAAGTGGTGCCATTCTTCAACTTGTGTGCTGAGCAGTTGTCCGGACAGCCACATTACGATTTCGGTCTTCGGGCTCTTAAGGCTGTCCTCGCAAGTGCAGGGACACTCAAGCGTGACCGACACCTCAGTACTGGCGGTGACGCGACGCCTTCCGACCAGGTCGGAGAGCAACAAATCATGATACAGAGTGTGACTGAGACCATTGTTCCAAAGCTGGTGGCAGATGATGTGCCCCTGCTCAAGGCGTAAGTTTGGCAGCCGCGGCTATACTGATCAGAACAGGTTATTGGAGGATGTTTTCCCCGGTGTGGATTATGTGCCAGTAGACCTCGACGCTCTCAAGGCCAAAGTTACTGAGGTGTGCGCCGAGCGCCATCTGGTTGCTGGTGCTTCGTGGATAGACAAGGTGGTCCAACTATACCAGATTCAGTCAATCTCGCATGGATTGATGATGGTAGGGCCGTCCGGTTCTGGGAAAACTCAAGCCTGGCAGGTTCTCCTCGCAGCCTTGCAACGGCTTGATGGAGTTGAAGGCACAGCCTATGTTATCGATCCAAAGGCGATCGACAAGGAGGCTTTGTACGGTACCTTGGATCCAACGACGCGCGAATGGAATGACGGTCTGTTTACTTCGATTTTGCGCAAGATTGTGGATAATGTTCGCGGCGAGACAACAAAACGGCACTGGATTGTTTTTGATGGCGATGTAGATCCGGAATGGGTCGAAAATTTGAACAGGTGAGTCCTCAGCCTGAAGCTTAGCTGACCTCCCAGTGTCCTCGACGACAACAAACTTCTCACCCTACCCAACGGAGAACGTCTCAATCTTCCTCCAAACATACGGGTCATGTTCGAAGTCGAACATTTACGCTATGCGACCCTGGCCACAGTCAGTCGATGTGGAATGATCTGGTTCAGTGAAGACGTAATCAGTACAGCGATGATGTGCAAGCATCATCTCGAAATTCTGGCGACCTCACCTCTCGGTGCCGATGACGATGAAGTCCTTGATAATTCAGTGGGCAACGCGCCTCTGAGCGGCCAGCTGGACGTCCAAAAGCAGATCGCTGCTATCCTCGAGCCATACTACAATGAGGACGGTCTCATAAATTCGGCCCTGGCGTTCGCGAGCGACTGTGAACACATCATGGATTTCACTCCCATTCGAGCTCTGACTACGCTTTTCTCGCTGCTCAAGGCTACGGCTCGGAATGTGATCGAGTACAACGTCCGGCATATCGACTTCCCCTTGTCGACAGAAAAGGTTCACTCTTATGTGACGAAACGTCTACTCCTAAATATTGTCTGGTCGTTTGCAGGAGACTCTCGCCTCGATATCCGTGCTGAGCTCGGCGAGCATCTGCGCAAGCAATCCGGTATTGAGACTCCTCCTATGACGATTGGAGGCTCCCTCATCGACTACGACGTCAATGTCGCCAATTCGGAATGGGCGTCGTGGCAATCCAAGGTCCCTACCATCGAGGTCGAAACACATGCTATCACTTCTGCAGATGTGGTCATACCCACCATTGACACCGTCCGACATGAGGAAGTCCTATACAGCTGGCTGGCTGAACACAAGCCTCTCATTCTATGTGGTCCACCCGGTTCTGGTAAAACAATGACTCTCTTCAGCGCTCTACGAAAACTCCCCGATCTCGAGGTAGTCGGTCTCAACTTTTCTAGTGCGACGACACCAGAATTGATCCTCAAGACATTTGAGCAGTACTGCGAATACAGGAAGACACCAAATGGCGTGATCCTTGCTCCCGTGCAAATCGGTCGATGGCTGGTTGTCTTCTGCGATGAGATCAATCTTCCCGCTACCGACAAGTACGGTACACAAAGGGTCATTTCCTTCCTCCGGCAGCTCATAGAATGCAACGGGTTTTGGCGTACTTCAGACCTGTCGTGGGTGAAGATGGAGAGGATACAATTTGTTGGCGCTTGTAATCCTCCGACAGACCCTGGCCGTGTGCCACTCAGCCATCGGTTTATGCGCCACGCACCCGTGGTCATGGTCGATTATCCAGGGGAGATCTCACTTAAACAAATCTACGGAACCTTCAACCGAGCTCTTCTTAAGGTCATCCCGAATCTTCGAGGTCATTCTGATGCTCTAACGGATGCCCAGGTATCCTTCTACCTTGCTTCGCAGAAGCGATTCACGGCAGATATTCAGGCGCACTACATTTATAGTCCACGTGAACTCACACGGTGGAGTCGAGGTATTTACGAAGCCATCAAGCCTCTGGAGACTTTGTCCGTCGAAGGTTTGGTGCGCGTTTGGGCGCACGAGGCATTACGACTGTTCCAAGACAGATTAGTCGCGGAAGACGAAAAGGCTTGGACTGACTTGACCGTTGACTCCACCGCGAGTGAATACTTCGTCAATGCCAACCTGTCGGAAGCACTCGCCCGGCCTATTCTATTCTCCAATTGGACATCTCGACACTATATTCCGGTTGATCGTGGACAATTGAGGGAGTACACTAAAGCACGACTCCGAGTGTTCCACGAAGAGGAGCTGGACGTCCAGTTGGTTCTGTTCAATGATGTCCTGGACCATGTCCTCAGGATCGACCGAGTATTCAGGCAGATCCAGGGCCACTTGCTCTTGATCGGAGTCAGTGGTGGAGGAAAGGTGAGCTTTTAAGTCACGTTTCAAGCTGATACCTAGACTACTCTCTCCCGCTTCGTGGCATGGATGAACGGCCTCAGTATCTTCCAGATAAAGGTATCGAACAAGTATACTGGGGCAGATTTCGACGACGATCTCCGAACTGTTCTTCGTCGGGCTGGGTGCAAAGGAGAGAAAATATGCTTTATCATGGACGAGTCTAACGTGCTCGATTCTGGCTTCCTCGAGAGGATGAATACCCTTCTGGCCAACGCAGAAGTGCCCGGTCTATTCGAGGGCGACGAACATTCGGCTCTGATGACAGCCTGTAAAGAAGGCTCCCAACGAGACGGCTTGATGCTCGATTCTCCGGAAGAACTGTACCGATGGTTCACTCAACAGGTCGCTCGTAACCTTCACGTTGTCTTCACCATGAACCCCCCTACCAACGGTCTGGCAAGTAGAGCAGCGACTTCTCCTGCTCTGTTCAACCGATGTGTTCTCGACTGGTTTGGAGACTGGTCTGATCAAGCACTCTACCAAGTCGGCCTCGAGTTCACCAACACTTTGGATCTCGATTCAGCTTCTTATGAACCACCTCTACCGTTCCCTATCGCTTATCGCGATTTGTCTGTTCCTCCGTCCCATCGAGCAGCTGCCATTAACGGTATGGTCTACGTTCACCAGTCGATGCAAAGGATCAACGCCAGGTTGGCGAAGCGGCAGGGGAAATATAATCACGTTACCCCCCGGCATTTCTTAGACTTGTGAGTAACTCAGATCTGATTACGCTGACCGTAACCAGTATCGGTCACTATGTTCGTCTCTTCAATGAGAAGAAGGAAGAGCTCGAAGAACAGCAGAGGCATCTTAACGTTGGCCTTGATAAACTCAAAGGAACTGTCAGCCAGGTGGAAGAGCTGAGACACAGCTTGGCCGCTAAGAGCTCACAGCTGGAAGCTAAGAACTCCGAGGCAAATTTCAAGCTACGACAGATGGTTTCAGATCAACAAGAAGCCGAAGCGAAAAAAGCCGCTTCTATTGAGATTCAGGCAGCTCTCGAACAGCAAGACGAGTATATTCGTCAACGTCGAGAAATTGTCATGGACGACCTCGCTCAAGCCGAACCTGCCGTGTTAGAGGCCTTGGCAGCGGTCGGTAACATCAAGAAGCAACATTTGGCCGAGGTCCGATCTATGGCAAACCCGCCTGAGGCTGTCAAACTAGCAATGGAATCCGCATGTTCCGTCCTTGGTCATCAGATTGATAGCTGGAAGACGGTTCAGAGCATCATCCGACGCGACGACTTTATCTCGAGCATCCAGAACTTCGACACCAAGAAGATGCCAAAGTCGGTTCGTGACCGGATGATGCGTGACTACATTGGCAAGGCGTCCTTCAACTACGACACCGTCAATCGTGCCAGTCGAGCTTGCGGTCCTCTGGTTCAGTGGGTAATCGCCCAGGTCCGCTTCTCTGAGATCCTTGACAAAGTCGCACCCCTTCGACAAGAGGTTGCTTCGCTCGAAGAGCAGGCCGAGACCACCAAACAACAGGCTGAAGTGGTCATGGAGACTGTGGCTCAGCTTGAAGCCAGTATTGCAAAGTACAAGGAGGAATACGCTCTGCTCATCAGTGAAACTCAAGCCATCAAGAGTGAGATGGACAGGGTTCAAAGCAAGGTCGATCGAAGTATGACATTGCTTCAGAGCTTGTCTTCGGAACAGTCAAGATGGGACAACGGATCCCGCCAATTTGAGACTGAGATGGGTACAATTGTTGGCGACGTTATAATTTCGGCTGCCTTCCTGGCTTACAGCGGCTTTTTCGACCAGCACTACCGAGACATTATGCGTCGGGAATGGGTCGACCATCTCTCGGAGGCTGGAATCAGCTTTAAGTCTGACCTGGCGCTCTCGGAATTCCTCTCTACTGCCGATGAGCGTCTAGGCTGGCAATCAAATTCCCTTCCAGCCGACAGCCTTTGCGTGGAAAACGCCGTTATGCTAAGGCGATATAATCGATACCCTCTCATCATCGATCCGACTGGCCAAGCAACCACGTTCCTCCAGAATGAATACCGAGACAGGAAGATCACAGTCACAAGCTTCCTTGATGAAGCCTTCCTCAAGAACCTGGAAAGTGCTCTTCGTTTCGGTAATCCTCTTCTCATCCAAGATGTGGAGAATCTGGACCCTATCCTTAACTCGGTACTCAATCGGGAGATTCGACGCACCGGTGGTCGGGTCCTGATCCGGATCGGAAGCCAGGATATCGATTTTTCGCCGTCCTTCACGATGTTTTTGTCCACGAGGGACCCGTCCGTCGAGTTCTCTCCAGATATTTGCAGTCGGGTTACGTTCGTCAATTTCACCATGACTCGTAGTAGTCTTCAGACTCAAGCTCTCGACAAAGTTCTCAAAGTCGAGCGCCCAGAGATCGACCAGAAGCGAACAGACCTGATGAAGCTGCAAGGAGAGTTCAGGCTCAGGCTCAGACATCTCGAACGGTCTCTATTGCAAGCTCTGAACGAGTCTACTGGCAGTATCCTCGACGACGACAAGGTAATTGCTACTCTTGAAGTGCTCAAAAAGGAGGCTGCGGAGGTGACGCGAAAAGTGGAGGATACGGATGTCGTGATGAAGGAAGTAGAAGCGGTTACGGCGGACTATCTCCCATTGGCGCAAGCCTGCAGCGGAGTGTTCTTCGCTTTGGAGCAGCTCTCAACTATCAACCACTTTTATCAGTTCTCGCTCGACTACTTCTTGGAAATTTTCGACTTCGTTTTGCTTCAGAATCCAAACCTGAAGGGAGTTTCTGATGTAACAGCTCGCCGTGCTGTTTTGCTGAATGACCTATTCCTTGTCGCCTTCCAAAGGACTTCAAGAGGGCTTCTGCATACAGATCACCTCGTCCTGGCCATCACCCTTGCTAAGCTCCGACTTCGAGATGCCGATACGGAAGTCCATGAAGAAATGGATACACTGCTTGAACTACCGAGCGGAGTCGTTCACAACGAGCCTCAACTGAGCTCAGAGCAACGGCGTGCACTGGAAGGCAACGCTGGTACCAGCATGGTCAAGGCTTTGGAGGCGGATGTCGCGAACAATCCTGGCACCTGGAAGACTTTCATGAGTGCGACCGAAGCTGAAAAGGTGGTCCCATGGGCATGGGAGGCAACTAATGGTGAGTCATCTTGGCGATCTCAGCTGATTCCAGATATCCTTGCCGCTGCTCGTCGGGTCACTATCGTCAAGCTCTTCCGGCCAGACAGAGTCACGCAGGCGCTAGCAGCCTTTGTGGATCTTGCGTTCAAGACAGATCTTGCTTCTCAGGCGGACTTCGAGCTGGAATCAATCGTTCGAGACGAGGTTGGACCAACCCATCCTATTGCTTTAGCCTCTGTCCCTGGGTATGATGCCAGTTACAAAGTAGAAAGCCTTTGTCGAACTGCAGGCACGTCTTGCGCTTCCGTGGCCATGGGGTCTGCCGAGGGCTTTACTCTCGCAGACCAAGCTATCGCTAACGCAGCGCGTACGGGTTCTTGGGTACTTCTCAAGAACGTCCATCTCGCGCCAGGTTGGCTTGGTCAACTCGAGAAACGCCTGCACAGCTTGTCACCGAGCCGTGGCTTCCGGCTCTTCTTGACTATGGAAACGAATCCCGTCATCCCTGTCAACATACTTCGTCAATCTCGCATCATCATGAACGAGCCTGCCCCGGGTGTGCGCGCAAATCTACTGGACACTCTTCGAGGTCTGCCTCAGGCCCGCCTATCGTCAGGACCGACAGAAAAGTCGAGACTGTTTTTCCTTCTCGCATGGTTCCACGCTGTCGTCCAAGAACGGCTGCGGTATCTCCCATTAGGCTGGACGAAGGGATACGACTTCAATGATTCCGACTTTGATGCGGCTCTGAACACCATCGACTCGTGGCTTAATGCCATGGCCAAAGGTCGAGCCAATGTTGACCCTGCTCAGATTCCTTGGGTGGCACTTCGAACCCTCATTAAACAGGCGGTATACGGCGGTCGCATTGACTCTGATTACGATCAGAGGGTACTCGACGCGTTTGTTGATGGGATCTTCAGTGCGAAGGCATACGAGGCGGACTTTGCGTTGGTCAGTCATGCCGAAGGCGGTTTGTTGGTGCCGGAGGGAACGCAAATATCTCAGTTTTTGGCCTGGGCACAAGCTCTTCCAGAAAGGGAGCCGCCTGCGTGGCTGAGTTTGCCAATGTCAGCTGAAGGATTAGTCGCAACTGCAGAAGGTGGGTAGAAGCGTTTCGGTGACTGAGTAGCCAAGCTGACAACTTGTCCAGGTGAAGCCACTTTGGTCAAACTCAGGAAAATGAGGACGACTGAGGACGAAGAAGATGAGGCCGGACCTTCATCGTCGGGCACTGCTGGTCGACCGGCGTGGATGACCACGATGAAGATGCATGCTGAGGAATGGCTGGATTCATTGCCCAAAGTAAGTGCAATGCTCATCAAGTCGCGTAAGCATGCTGACATGTCACAGATTTTACCGTCTCCTCCTAATGAAAACTCGCCATTGGCTCGCTTCTTCTCTCGCGAGATCACGACCGGTTCTCATCTCCTTCGACGTATTCGCCAGGACCTCTCAGACCTGATTGAAGCTTGCGAAGGCAGGTTGAAACATACCAATGAGCTCCGATCGCTCATGTCGTCCTTGAACAAGGGTACAATCCCGAGTCATTGGCGTAAATACAAAACACGTCGCGGAAGCTCTGTTGGGAGCTTTATCACAGATTTGGCGGCGAGATTGGGACAACTGGAACGGATTGCCTCGGCCTCGGCGGCGAGTCAATCTGTGGGCGCGACATGGTTAGGTGGGCTCTTCCAGCCTGAGGCCTTCATAACAGCGACGAGACAAAGCATCGCGCATCAAAAGGGATGGAGTTTGGAACAACTGGTCCTGAGCGTTGAGATCGAGGAGAGCGACGGGCTAGAGTCATTCAAGGTCGACGGTGAGTCTTCCTTGCTTATGCATAAGCTGCTTTGTCCAACAGCTGATGAATGCCGCTTCAGGTTTAAAACTCGAAGGCGCAGCGTGGAGTAAGGGCAGATTAGCACTCAATGACGGGCACGCCGTCAGTCTGGGGACGTCACAGCTTACGTGGCGTAAAGCTGAGGACGCTCCTCCGTCCAGTGGAAAGGGTAGCAAGGGGATCACGGTGAATCTACCGGTATATCTGAATGCGGACAGATTGGACGTGCTGTTTGCTGTGGACTTAGACACGGATGGAGTTTCGGAGGCTGTTATTGCCCAGCAAGGGACTTGTTTGGTGGTCTCGTGAGACATGTGAGGGCGTTACGATATGCATGTGTTATTCTATGGCACTTGGGTGAATTATGAGATGTGAATGGTCGTTGAGCAAGTTGATTATCAGCTTTGTCGATATCCAGGCTAGAAGCAAAGGCCCTTGTTGTCCTTGGCACCCAGCGGGGTAGCACTATGCTCCTACTCATGGGCATATAGCCCAATCACGCACACTACAACTTCTCATGCCTCCACTCTAATGAGCGACCCATCGAATCCCCCATTCACCTTTGGCAAAACTTCCCTCCACAACCTGTCTCCCTTGCACACCTTCCACACCGCGAGTTTCGTCTACCCCTTGGCTTTCCCAACCAAAGTTGACGATCCTTCTAGCCGATCGACGTGACTCTTCCCTTTCCTCTAGAGGAGTCAGCTTATGCTTCACCTCCCGTACCACCCCTTCATTGGCTCGATCCCCAGCTATTTTATTGTCCAGAGAGGGTGAAGGGAAGACTACTGATTGAACTTCAGAACACAAGACCACATGACCGTCTGGATGAGATTTCAGTAGACTGTGAAATGTCTCTGCGAGGGTTTGAACTGTGTAAGAATATTTGGGCGATTTCGACCGCGTCCGACAGCTTTGTGAGCAGTATTTCCTGGGTGTTGAGGATTGCGTTCGCTCGATCGCTGCGTGTCGCAACATGTTAGTGTCTCGTTCGTGCTGCGCGGTAGCAGGAAGAAAGGATGGCGTGATATCATCAAGCAAAGTGAGTGATCAACATACGCATAACCCGACCACAGGATTGACAATAACTGCTGGCCTGTGGTGGAGGCGGACGAGCATTCTTAGCTGGTCGCGTGCTCATTGACATTGCGGAGTGAGCTCGGTGAGCCCGGAATGATGAAGGGCTACGACATGGTCTGGGTAGGTGGGTGTGGGCGAGGATTTGGGTGAGAGAGAGACGAAGCAGGCTGAGTGAGTAATGTGTACAGAGGTGTGGTGAGCTGCTGAGGAGGGAAGATTGTCGATCTTGTTGCATCAACAATCAACAATCGACAGAGGTGTCCGGGTAAATGGGTGAATTGCGGCTAGACACGGTCACAGAATTGCCTGATTGGGTAATATTCGTAAATGGAAACCGGTGACCGGTGAGTTCGCTGTCGTGCTTATTTAGCAGCCTGACTCGACAATTGTTCACCAACACCGAACAGCGACAACGACGACAACAACAACAATAGTAGCATATTATCATACAGTCATATATTGTATTTAGCCTTGATACAGACCGTCATCATTCCAGACCACCATAGAGGGTGAAGTGGACTTTGTCTTGCACATCATTAGGAGTCTGGTAGTCTGGTTCAGAACACTCGTCTCCTCCCCCCAAATTCGCAGCATCAGCCGACAACCAGTCGCTGTCTCAGTGCAACCATGTCATCCAACGGGTTCAAGAGCCCGGCACCTGTGCTTCCTGCTATGGGTCTTCATTCTTTTCATAATGACTCGTATGTCCCCTCCTGCATCCCCTTGTACTACCATCTCCTGCATCGCAATCAGGTTTATCGCTAACTCGTAACCGCCCTCCACCTTTGCAGACCACCGTTCGCAGGAGCCGGTATGGGTGAAGCTTTAGAACCTGAGACTCTATCTCTTGATTCATCCATCTCCAATCTGCCACCACGACCATACGCTCATTCTTCTAATGACTCTTCCGTGGCCCACTCCACCCACCCACTTCCATCTCCAACAGGAAATGGTCAGACGACCGAGCCATCAGCGGATTTCTCTACCTCCTCGTCGGTCGCACTACCAAACTCGCAACGAGGATATGTGTCTTTTTCAGATGATATCGCATCCCCCATTCCAACTCGGGATCACCAGCGTGTTTCTCCAGGAGATAATGGCATCTCGTCAGTCCGGTCACGTCGTCTAGTCTCCGGCTACCTATTCGGGAACCCCCCTTCACCCGTCGGCGAGCGTCCTCCTCTTTTCACCAACGCAGCCCAACCAACTGAGCAACCTTCAGGGCACGTGCAAACTCCTCCTCTCTTGTCTCCTTCCATTAAAAACCGAGACTCCCCACCTGTAACCTCCATCTCCACTCCAGTCCCTTCGGCGTCTGACCAGTCCTCCGAGGAGGCGTACGAAGCAACGGTGAACACGCTTGGAGAGATGAATGTATCTGGCTCGGCGTTAGCGCAGAGACGCGCTTCGAAATCGAGAGATAGGGATCGGGACGTCGGGTTCGACGCGCTCAATGGACTGAATGATGGGGAGGCAGATTTGGACGAGAGTGCTCCTCAGGCTGAGGGGGCTGGGACGGAGGGGTACCTCAAGGGCGTGGAGGGCGAGGCGGGAGCATACAACTTCCCTACACATCGGTTGAGAAGGAGCATGAAAGGTAGGTTTTTGGGTCACGAAGCTTCTCTGCTCGTGACTGAGTGTTTTGATTGGATGAGAATGGGCTGTCGGGGTTGAAGTGAATAACTTGAAGCAGGATGCTGATACCAGTGATATCCCATAGATGAATCAAAGATTCCTCTGGTCATTGGTAGGTTTTGTTTGTCCACCTAAGAGAGTCCCGCTCACTCGCCTATAGTCGCTTGTGGATCTTTCTCGCCTCCTACATATCTTCATTTGTGAGTTTGGCTGAAGAGTTTGTCTGAGGTTTTGGTTCCCGCTATATGCTGACCCCTATCTAGACGTATGTTCGAAATGGCAAAGGATGAGATTGTGGAAAGTCAGACGTATGAGATTATGGCAGGGTATTATTCACCAGTGTGAGTAATACAACCCTTTCTGGACACCACAAATTCGTTCGTGCATAGGCGTTCAACCCATACTTCCCTCTGCTCCTCACCGCCTCCACCGGGGCCTTGCCAAGAAGAAAGAAGAGATAGCTGACGACTTCTCCAGGTCGTCTTACTACAAGAAATCAGGTCTTGCACCCGCCCTAGACCGCGTACGGATGTGCGAGCTTGCTGTCGAACACACCTCGACGTGGCTAATGGTAGACCCATGGGAAGCTGGTCAACCGGAATATCAACGTACCGCTGTAGTCCTCGATCATTTTGACGAGATGCTGAACGGCGCCGGAACTCAGGGGGTAGTCCTGTCTAATGGACAAAGACGGAGATTCAAGATCATGTTATTAGCTGGTGGGGATCTTATCGAGAGTTTTGGGGAACCTGGGGTGTGGAGTGAGCCTGATGTGAGTGGTTTGACTGGTGGTGAGGTGTTGTCGCTGACACTTCCCAGCTGCATATCATTCTAGGTCGTTTTGGGTGCCTCATAGTCGAAAGGGCTGGGTCGGACGTATGGGCCTTCCTCCTGTCCCATGATATACTCTATCATCATCGGTATGTCTTTCTACCTTATGGAACTCGGATCTCTGCTAACACGACGTGTTCAGTCGGAATGTGATAGTCATCAAGCAACTGATTTACAACGATATTTCATCGACCAAAGTGCGACTTTTTGTTCGGAGAGGGATGAGCATCAAGTGAGCTACCTCTGCGCTGTGGCTCCGCACTGGGGAAACGACATTTCTAGATTCTTGGGATATTAGCTATCACGGCAGACTTGGGATTTGAGCTGACCAGCACTCTAGATATCTTCTACCCAATAGTGTTATACAATATATCCACGACCTCAAACTTTATCGGGAACCTGAGATGAAATCAGTAGCGGGGGTAGGGAAGTGAATGGCGATGGACAACAATGGAGGCGAGATCAAGGGGTAATCGATCAGGATGCGCAGTTGGCGACAGCTGCAAGCGGGGAACAAGGGGTACAATTGCGACATCAAAGACGGACGATCTCGCGACCATCGAGTGAGGTCTGGAGTATGGTGCTCATAGACATTAGAGTTTTCGAGAAGAAAGTACAGGTCTATAAGGGACTGTGTGGAAGAGCAAAGAATAGGAATCTAGCTGAATGTTAATCTTGTACTTGTATGGTCTTCTGAAAGTCGTGACATCATCTTGAAATCCCCCTGGAGAGATATACAGCAGCCATTGCCCCTATCCCTACTCCTGATATAAATGTGCCGATCCCCAGACCCCAGATGCCCAATCCTGAACCTTGCCCTCCGCTCGTATCTAGCGTCTTAAATTTCTTCCAAACCATCCAGCCTGCAAACCTTCCAGTCCTCTTCCCCACGCCCACCTCTTGAGGAGTAACCACTCTCCCCCCTTTCTCCCAACCCAATTCCAGTACCTCCCGCCTAATCCTCTCATCCCTGAATGCAGCCATCTCCTCTAATCCCCAACAATCGCACATCCCAATCATCCACTTCATCCTCCTTCTCCCAACCTCGCCTCCGACCCCATTCGCCCGTTCTCTCAAATCCTCCCTCAACCTCCCCACTCCATCGATAGCATCCTCTACGTTATCCGGCAAAGCCCTCGCAATCAGATCCTTAATCATCAAAGCAATTTTCGGACCCTGTCCACCAGTCGATACCATAATCTGCAGTGGACCTTTACGAATTTGCGAACCGAAATAGAAATCGCAAGAGGGCGGGATGTCAGCGACATTAATGGGGATTTTGGACTCGCGGGCGAGAGCACAGATTTCGATAGAGAGGTTAACGTCGTCTATGGCTGTGAGAACCATCGAGAAGTCGGTGACCTTGATGGGATCTGAGCGACCGAGAAATGCCCTGGATTGGTATGTGAGACTTCCAGGTAGACTTTGGGACGAGGCTACGGCGGAGTAACTGTCTATTCGGTATTTCACGGATGGATGGAGGTTCTCGGGAGGAGAGATTAGAGTCACGTCAGCTCCTGATTCCAGGAGGTAGTAGAGTCTTCCGGAGGCGACGACGCCTCCACCAATTAAGAGGACTGGACGATTCTCGAGACGATAGGCTAGCATCAATGAGGCGCCCGGGTGGATTTCGGGATAGGTTTCCGATGGCATCTATGGCAAGTCAGCATTGACCAGTCACGCAGCTTATTCATGGTCATACTGAGGTCCAAATAGTGTACTCATGGAGAATAAAAATTGGACATACATCTTCTAGACTCTTTGGAGGGAGGGAGGGGACTGAGATCGGTGTGGGATTGGAATTTGGACCTTGGCTTTGGCCTGCACTTGTGCTTGATGATGTGGATGATTCGGCCTGCATGGTGGAGTCGGCCTTGTGGAAGGGATGCACGGATTGATTGGATGCTGTGTAGTGACCACCGTTATTATGTGCTGATATCGAAGGTACGAGTAAGAGACGAGATGGGATCGAGCATTCTGTCTCTGAATTCTTGGTAACTGGTTTTGAGATTCCGGCGGCAAATCCGGAATTCGGAACCGACTCGAGTTTAATCTTGAACCCCCAGCCAGTCAGAAAAATAGTGCTGTTGTTGGTTCCACTTGCATACAAATCGATAATTAATATCATAAGAGTAGAGCATAGACGTCAATCTCATCACGACCATCGCCTGCATACTCACCGGAATATCATATCGACCTATCAAAATGGGTTACACTCTCGCTGTGCTCGGTAAGCAAGCACACTTCTATCCTTCTCAACCTCCAATCTCAATAGATCTCTGACTAACCACCTCATCAGGATGCGGAACAATGGGGATAGCCATCCTCTCCGGCGTTCTAACCTCCCTAGAGGCCCGACCAACACCGAACCCAAACCTCACAGGCTCAGAAGCCGAGCCTCCATCGGGGATATCCACACCGACAGCTTCACAGTTCCTGGACGCTCCGGAGAATGCCCTCCCGTCGAGGTTCATAGCGACGGTGGGCCGGGAGGAGAGTGGACGGAAATTGAAGAAGGTGTTCAAGGAAATGGGGGGGCTGGGGGAGAAAGTCGAGGTCGTTGCTGGAAAGGGAAATGTGGGCACTGTATCTGAGGCGGACGTGATTCTCGTATGGTACGTTATTGTCTCTGTTGAAATGATTGGCGAGCGCCGAGATAATCGGCTGCCTCAAAGGCAGACGCTTATGTGGAAGAGGATTGGGAATATGGATATTCATTCAGAAAGGGCTGACACCGGATTCAAGCTCTAAACCCCAGATCGCAAAATCAATCTTCGCTGAGGAGGGAATGGCAGAAGCCGTCGATGGGAAGCTTGTGGTCTCGATATGTGCAGGTGTCACCATTGCCCAGCTACGGTCGTGGGTACCGGAGAGCACTAAGGTGGTTCGAGCGATGCCGAACACTCCTTGTAAGGTGGGTGTCTCCGACTGTTTCATCGTAGAGTGACCCTCGCTCATCAATCGATTCAATCTCTTTCCCTTCTCCCACGTTGTCTTCCTCTTTGATGACCCCGATGATATTGTGACAATCCCTCATCTTGCTCTCGCATCTCCCCTGGTGAATTCATCACCCGACTCAAATGGCCCAACAGATCCGGGAAGGAATGACAATCGTCACCCCAGTCTCCGACCCCCTCTCCCGAGCCCTGATCCTTGCCATTTTCACCTCGTGCGGCAGATGTCGATTCCTCGACGAGAAGCATTTCGACGCTTGTACAGCTCTCGCAGGATCTGGTCCTGCGTTCGTAGCCCTGGTCTTGGAAGCAATGGCTGATGGGGGCGTGATGATGGGTCTTCCGAGAGCTGAGGCATTAGAGTTGGCTGCTCAAAGTGAGTTGCCTTTTCGCTACATACGGTGTAGAGGGTTGCTGACAGGTGGGTGATAGCTATGCAGGGTACGGGGAGGATGGCGCTGTATGCTGGCCTCCATCCAGCTCAGCTGAAGGATAGCGTGACGAGTGAGTTACCCAGAGTTCTACCATATGTTTCGCCTGTTCGCCCATTTCGGCAGGGATGGAGTATTTACTCTCGCTGACTTATCAAAAAGCTCCGGGAGGATGCACTATTGCCGGTCTACTGACCATGGAGGACGGGAGGGTGCGATCGACTATGGCGCGAGCAATCCAAGTGGCCACAAACCAGTGAGTAATCTTACTGTTCCGTCGGTTTCAATGGGCAGGTCTCGACCGTTCCCCAGCGTCGACTGGCGAGATATTCAGACTGTTTGGTGACAGCTTGTATATACTGACACTCATGGCAGTGCGGCGGGGTTAGGACAAGATGCGAAAAAGTGATCTTTCCCGGGGAATGTGGTTTGAACGGACATCACATACATTCTTGGCTCGAGTTTCATTCATGTCGAGGACGGGAATCGAATATATCATGATCACCTACTATACAACTCATGTGGATTGTGTTAGATGAGGCAAACTATGTTATCGTGGTTTCTTGCAGAAAATCCTTCACTCTCGTGCCGCCGCCATCAACGAGTGGTAGTTGGTAGTCATTGCAGATGAAGCCTGATACTGTACAAGTTGCCTTTTCGGTCAGCATCCTTTCCACGCTATCTCGTTACATTCCATGAGCGTTACACTGGCCGTTGAAGATCTCTCGTCATACAAGCGGAAGAGAAAGATAACATATTTCACTGGTTCTGGTGGGAATCACCCGCGCATAACTCGTCCTCAACCGAGTTTGTAGACTGACTAAACACGACGACCTCGTCAGCTATGCCGCTGAGAAGATCACAGACACATCGATCTCTTGTACGAGTAGACGTCCTTGGCACAGTCATTGGAAGTCAGGGTAGCCGTACCTCCACCAGTCAACGTATCTCGCTCCATGCGTGCATGGAGCGTTGACGGACTACACATGCATGCAACACAATAGGCCAACGCAGTTCCGTTGCTGCCACGTTTGCACTGCCACACCGGTCGTGACCGAGGGAGACTCCATCCGCAATTCAAAGCTGCCCCGCAATAACTTAAGATGACGTCTGACTGCGACGTAACAGTCTCCACTTCTCTCAGTCATACCATACATTATCATTGTACTGCCCACTATCTCGTACTATACCGTAGACTAACTCCACGTTCTCTGACTCGGTTCACCTTGGCTCTCGAAAATACAGAAAGCAGTTGTCGGAATATCGCCCCAGTCGCGAACGCTGACAGCTTCCCCACCCCACATCCCCGGCACCCCCGACTTGTAGCGCATCATCGTGATTTTGCTAGAGATGGGACTGAACAGTCCTATTCCTGGTAGGTCTTCTCTTCCTCTGAATGTTGACTGGGTATTGTCCTTGGAAAATTCAGGCAGATTTGGACTTCAGCTGATTAATCTTGACCACAGTCCGGCTGCCCGAGGAGTGTCGTAAAGCTGCAAAGATCTGTAAGTACTTGGACTTCGAGCGAAATTCCTCTGGCTACCGACATAAGAGGCGTCTTAATCCCAGCCCGAAGCTTTTGACAGAAAGATATGGTTGGCTGACAACTTCATCCACCCTCAGTGCGAAGTTTTGTGGACGTGAACAACAATGGGTTGGACAAGGTATGTATTGGTGACGTTGCGGGGCGAACTCGCTGAGCTGATCATACGTGTTCATCTCTTCCTGCTACATAGGTCATACCCCGATCTGTTCTCGAACGTGCGGCGGGTTTTGCGATTTTCACCGTTGTGAAGGCTGGATTTGTGTTTAGTGCCAGAGCTGGTTCGGGGGTGGTAGTCGCTCGTCTACAGGATGGATGTGAGTCTCCCCTCCTACTTTGGCCGCCGAAGTCCCTTCGGTATAGACCTCCTCAGCTGACAACTCCTCAGCTTGGTCTGCGCCTAGTGCCATTGGTTTGGGAGGGTTTGGGTTTGGTGGGCAGATGGGCGCTGAGTAAGTCTGTTCCTTTGTGTGAAATTTGTAAGCTGCACACTGATCCCATGTCTATTATCATTTCTAGGGTGACCGATTTTCTGATCGTTCTGAATGTGAATACATACGGCTCGCTCAGGGCAGGAAATCGCTGACTTTGCTCGTGTTTCCAGTCCCGTTCCGCTGTTGCCAGCTTCATGAGCGCAGGGAGTCTTACTCTAGGCGGTAATCTTTCCGTAAGCTGGTCCTTCTTCAAGCTGACCAAGCTTACCCCAAGTGCTCAGGTCGCTATTGGACCGCTGGGCCGTAATGCGGAGGGCTCAGGAGCCATAAACAACAAAGGAAGAGTCGCGGCCATGTATTCCTACTCTAAGACTAAAGGCCTTTTCGGCGGTGTCTCAGTTGAAGGCAGCTTGATCGTCGAAAGACAAGATGCCAATCGCCTTGCATATGGTGGAAATCCTTCGTCTAAACAGATTCTATCAGGAGTTATCGACCCTCCTGAGTGGGCGGACATTCTCATCGAGCAGCTGGAGAAATGCACCGGCTTGCCTGGAGGACAGAAATGGCGGGATTACGATGAAGATGGGGAAGGAGGCGGCATGGGTTTACCGCACACGCGAGATCGCAGCGGATCGACTGGATACGCCTTTGGAGAAGGGATTGGGTCCGGTGGAAGAGGATCGCCCAATCTCGGAGGAGGCAGCTTCACTGGCGGATCAAACGGAGGCAAGGCTGAGGGGAGAAAACGTTCAGGCTCTCTGTTCAATCCAACAGTCACAGCTGAGAAGTCTGGTCAGACGCCAACCCGACCGGCGAGCGCCGGAAGAAGGTCGAGCTCGTTCAACCCGTTCAGCGCGGGAAGTTCATCACCTCGGCGGGCGGTTCTTCCGTCGTCTGAATCGTATAACGCAGGCTTGACATGGGACTCGTCAGGGCCCATCCAAGGGTATGGCGGGCGGTCAAGAAGCGGATCATCAGCTCTGAGGCCGACGCCCAAAATCGACGAAGTATCCAAGTTCACTTCAGACTTTGATGATCACGATGTACTGAGTGCTGCGCCAGCACTGGACCCAGAGGACGATTTATTAGGCGAATGGGAGCCTCAATCCAGAAACTCGAATCGCATGAATGGTTCGTCGAAGAATGCGGGATTGATGGACATGGAGGAACCTGATCTACTTGGTCGGTGGGATGCAAAGGGAAACAACCTCTCAGCGTCATTTGCGCGACTATCAACCACGAACGGTGGGCGGAATCGCAGCAACTCCCGACCAGCGCCAACAGGTTTCGACGACATCGTCGATCTACGAGGCGACCATTTGCCGAAAGATTGGACGTCGTCCAACGATATTGGACAGACAGGATCGACAGGGAAAATACCCGACCCATGGGCTCGTGATAATAAACCAGTATCGACACTCGGTGCTCGGCCTCTGAAACCCGCGTCACCAGTTAAATCCCCTTTTGACGATCCCGGCGCCAGACGGTCGACTTCGACGTCATCACGTCCATTTGACGACTACTTCCCGGCGTCAGCGTCCTCCACATCCAGCTTGCACGCAACCCCGACCGCAGCGCCGCAGATCCCACTCAAACCGGGCCTCGAATCAGTATATGACGGGTATCCCCGTGCATTGGCGTTGTACGAATTCAAGCCGACAGATCCGGGAGATCTGGGACTCACAAAGGGGCAGATTGTGAAGTGCTTGGATAGTGTGGGGAAGGGTGATTGGTGGAAGGGACGCGCGGTTGATGGAAGGGAAGGGATCTTCCCCAGTAGCTATGTGGAGGTTCTAGAGATCCCCCGCGAGTTTAGGGGAGGATTGACACGAAGTCAGTTGAAAGCTAGGGTTGGGGGCTTGGAATTCGATTAGAAGGGTTGTGAGCTTGAGACGAGGGACGGGGGCATGGGGGCCTGAGGTAGTTAAGCCATTGCGTGCGGGCTGAAGCTTGGGATTGCAAAGGAGTGCGCATGGATTTGGACTACCCATTATATGTTTAAGATCGGGAAAAAGCAGCTGTCGTTACGGCTCATGAAAGCGACTAAAATGCATTTGTGAAAACTAACTATTCGCGTTTCTGGATGACATTACTATACTGGGAATATCCTCTCTGCCCATCCCAGGCTCATCTCTTTCTCGAGCACATATCATCGTACAGACTCTCCATTGAACATGTACGAGATGGATATCATCGGCCACCATGGGTATTTTTCCTTCATACAACAGCAACAGATTGTTCTCTCATCCCGTCAGACAGCAGAAGATCGTTTCCTATTCCTCTCTCACCCATCCGGCCAACTACTCAAATAGCTGGATCAACACAGACAAGCGCCGAGGTCGAAACACAGTAATCCGGCACAAAGTCCGGCTAAGTGAAGCGTCAGCTACATCCACTTATCCCAAGTCTGAATCCCTCCAGGAAGATATGCAACGTAAAGCCAGAGGGGAACACTCACCAAGAAGCCCACCACCGGCACCAAGACCTCCGCCACCGGTCCTGTTATACCCTTGATCGACGATTATAGGTTGCTGGGGATTCATCTGTTGTTGCCCGCTGCTGGATGTCAGTATTGTATTTAAGAAGACCCACGGAAGACTTACTAATACCCTTGATTTTGGGGTGGGTATTGTTGGCCCTGGGGCATCAATGTAACGGGATACCACTTGCCATCGCTGGCTTGATACATCTGTTGGCCGCCTTGTTGCATCTGGGATGTGTCAGTTGGGATGCATTTCCTGGATGATGGGGTATTCCGGAGAAGAGAGCGGGCAACTTACCTGGGGATATGGTTTGTTATTATTCATGACGCCTGTGTGGAATGTGGTTGCAAATGTGTTTCTCTAGGTACAAGGGATAGACAGAAATGCTGGGAGTGTATAACAGTGATGTACTGTCCAATGAGTTTTTGGATGCGGGAAAAGAAATGAGGATATCCAAGAAACAATGCAGCGGGATATATCTGGGTGGCGACGCATTCGGTGGCCGGTTGGTCGGAGCGTAGCCATCCGAGGCAGACGCAGGCGTGGCGATGCATGAGCGTAGCCGGCGCAGCGGAATCCTCTCGAGTGCTCGAGGGTTGCATCGCCGTGGCCGTGGCCGAATGTCCGCTCGGTTTTGACACGGCTATGCATGGATCGTATGATATTGATGAGGTCATAACCAGAGCTTGGAATGTATGTTGAAAGGAGGATGACTTCTTTCTGGATAATGGGTGTGGCGAGGTATTCATTGTATGACTTTTGATCCGGGGTTGACGGAGGCCTTTGGGTCGAGAAAACTTGAATTGGTGAGGTTATATCATATCTCGGTGGTGAGGGATGGATTTTGGTGGGATGTGTTAAATGACATCGTACGGTGCTTCTGATGAGCTGATAGGTCTCCACAGAACCTATTACTTTGTCTTCACTTTGAAGGACAGTCCCGCCACGCGACCTGCTGACGGCAGTCTGGTTCTTGAGAACCCTTGCCAATACACTAACTCGAGGTAGTCGTCACTTAATGCAGCGTATATTTGGGGGGCTTAGCAGCCTTAGAGATACATGAAGCAAGTGATGAGACCTGTTGTATTAAGGACGACTTCGCCACTTCCGATGACAACCCTCAACCTCCCTTCTCTAGTCATCCTTGGCATCCATCTCCCTTCCTCTCCACTCTCAACCTACATAACAACCCGCACTCATCCCAGCAAACAAGCATGTCCTGAACCCGAGTCAAGGTCCCCCAATCTACCACGACCCTCTCAGAGGAAATCAGGTATCCCAAGGACCTCCGGCTTAATATCAAAGTCAGGTATAATGTCTCCACTCTTCTCACTGTTCCCGAGGGAACAGAGGAGGAGAGAGACGGATGATATATCCCACCACGTTTTACCGCCCCCGCGAGAGGCTGGAGGCAGGGCTGGAGGTTATCGCAGCTGTGGGGGAGGGGTGATGGAAGGCAGGCGTAAGAATGGGTATAGTGGGGACAGTGGGGATGGATATCTGTCACCTGGGACAGCCTGGCGTTGAGATCTCTGTCGAGGGATAGTCATGAGATTGTCGACAAGGACGAGTTAGGAGTACGGGATTAAGGTTATGGAAGGACAAAGCAGGGAAGAGCAGTTCATCAGTCAATGCAGTAAGACAGAATCAGTCTTGACCATCCCGATCAGCAAATCGTATACCCCGTTCGTAAGCGATCGTACGGATGATCCATCGAGTATGGATACACCTGAATTGCCAAAGAATTGAGAGTAAGACAACAGATTCGAATCCAGACTGACCAGTTTGACTGGTTATCAGCGGAACTGCGGTGATTACTTCCCTAAATCAGATGTGGCACTTATACAATAGGCCGAGGTCACTCACCATCATCCCATCCCACTACAATCTCCTCTCCTCTCCTCATCAACACACCCTCATCTGTGCAACACCACCCTCTTCCCCCAAAATGATCCCCGCCAGACCACACAAGCAGTCCATGGCCGAGCTCAAGCTCCGCAGATTGACCGAACACAACCAGAGACTCAGGGAGGATCTTGCGAGGCCTCGGATACGGGTTAGCGAGGCTAGTCTTGGGTAGGTTCTTGTTCTGCATTAAGTGATGGACTTCAGGTGTTCGTGTCAATAATGTTGCTGACGAGTTGATAGATTGATCAAATATTGTACATCTACTCGGGATCCTATTGTGAGTTATTTCATTACTCAGCCGTATGACCTTTCCCATCCAAGACCCAGCGGACTTGGTCATCCCATTCCGCAAAGCACGGTCTCTCGACGTCTGAGTTCAGTCTCAACCTACCGCTCTGAGCTATTTAGCTACACCCACCGTCCTGCTCCCAACACATATGCGTCTATCGAATGGCACTGACTATTCTGCAGCTCACCAGTGTATGGGGACCGCCGGGGAAGGGTCAGGATCCGTATGCTCCTCCTGAACAGGGTTGCTGTTCGCGTAAGTCGCGTTTTTGGCCTCGTGTTTCATTCGTGACACGATTTTGACCATATGCTGCCATCTCCTCCTCACATACCTTGATGAGACATGATGCAAAGATGGCTGACAATTCTTGCAGTTATGTGAACCCTTGAATGGCTGGCAGTTCCCCACTGGCGATATATCCTCCTCCTGATCTCCTCCGCATCTCCTCTCTTGTCCTGTCCTGTTCGCTCCTGTCCTCTCCTTTCATCTTGTCCCTCCGGATCATGTACATAATGACGACCATCGCATCTAATTACTTGGGATCTATGTTGTCTTCGCTCTCGCGCATCTCGGTTCAGTGCTACTCGTGTAATGTCTAGGTTGTAAGAAATTGTTACATATAATGTATGATTGCATATCTGCCTCACGTCATAATCAACTTATGAGAGTACACTATCCGAACGCCTCTTAGCCGGACTATCCCATAAGCTGCGAGATATCGTCTGGGGGTCTGACGGTCTGGGAGAACGTTAACAGTCTAGGGGAGAAGGCGTCAGCAAAGCTAGCCCGTTCATCAAGTTCCCAGACAACTCTTCACACAATTCCTCCGGCGGAGAAGTCCTTTCGAGACGTCCCTTCGAGGTGATATTCGATGCCCCTTATGGGACCAAGGGCAGCAATACAATGAGATAGGGAACGCACCTCTTAACAGCCTGGATATATTTCCTCGAAACCTCATCATTCAGCACATGCGCGATATTATCCGCCCCGATCTTTTCTCTGGCACTTCGCTCGTGGATACCGACGGACGTCACACCGATTGGCCAGGCTGCGTTACCGATGGAGAGGCGGAGATAGGCGTCGTTGGCGCGTTGGTAGGACCGGGACTGCATGTGGTGTACTATCTCTGCTAGGTGGCGGACTACGTCTGGGGGGAGGTCCTGTAGGTGGAGTTAGCCTGCCTCAAAGCAACGAACGAAAATACATTGATAAGGAAACAACGAGAGGAGGTAGAACGGTAAAGCGGTAAAGCGGTAAGAGAGGAGAGTGATCGAAAAAACGAGGGGTCAAAATGTATAGTCGAAATGAGAGAGCTGATAGAATGGCACACTCACTCTTGAACGGAGAGACTTGAACAGAGGTTTCATGTTTTGTCCGGATTGCACCTGCGTTGCCGCTGCCAGCTTGCCTTGCGTCGATCGTTTAATATCGTCTGCGAATGCCGATTAGCTTCTGTGCTATGAATATTTACTGCGACCAACTTACCTGGTCTGTTGTCCAACCATTCCTCCCATTCCTTGAGCACATTCTAAGGGATTGGAGGTTAGCCCCGTATACGAAATCACGATGCCAAGACTGAATTCAGGAAAGTGGATTGTATTGAGGAGAGCGCACCTTCAACGCATAGTAAATCAGCGGATACAGCTTATTCGGATCCGTCTTGATCAATCCCAAATCCAGAATCCCCGTATCCGCGCCCTTCTTCTTTGCCACCTCCCCAGCGCTAGCACTCTCAGGAACCTCTGCACCCTTGCCCAGCGTAGCCTTATCCTGATGTTCGATATGTGCCAAACGAGCCTTCCTCTCTACTTCCCTAGACTCCATCGAATTCTCCATCTCCTCTAAAGCCCTCTTCCAATCGTTTTGTCCCGCTGCCCCAGAACTTCCACCGCGTTCTTGAAGGAGTTCTAACGCTCTTAGACGCAGTCTTCGGTCTTTGTCGGTCTCACCGAATAGCCTTATAGGCTGTCCCTTTTGCCGGAGACGTCGGATGCATTCTTCAGGGGAGATGTTGAAGGCTTCGACGGGTGTTGAGCTTCCGCCAGTGACCGGCTCGGGGGTTCCAGATCCTGGCGTGGGGGATTGGGCTAGTCGTGCTAATGATGCTTGTTTGGCTTTCTCGGCCTGAGTAGACGTACACATGTGTCAATATTCCCTCCGGGATAAGATCGGGAGTAGGTAGAAGAGGAGACCCACTTCGCGCTTCAGCTTCAATGCTCGCAGTTCATTCCTTTTATCCTCAGCTATCTCGTTCTTCTTCCGTTCCGCCTCCTCCTGTGCTTTCTCCAAGTCGGCTTTCCGGAGATACTTCTTAGGTCCACCTGATGATTCGCCTTCGACGTCTGCGAGGGTTTTTCGCTTCGCGCTGATCTCGGCTAGAAGGCCGTCCATGGCGGTTAGATGACTGATGACCAGTTGAATAGAGTGCTAAAAAGATGCAGTAGGAGACTTGAGGGGATTGAGAACTGCTGGGAGAGGTTGTTCAGGTAGGTAATGGGCAGACAAGCGGGAGCAAATCTGGTATAGTTATTTCCCGTTTAGGCAACTGGCTAGGGTGCCTAAGACTCGAGTTCATCGTTCCCCTCAACTACCACACCCACCTCTCTTCCCAGCGCATCTCCCACCTCGTACAGAACAGATCTTATCACTGTTAGACCCTAGCATAGACTCGAGTAACGACTCATAGATCTCCCAGATACCAGCAACAATGGCTAAAAGTGAGTTGGGTAGTTTCATCCGCCGTTGCCGCCGTTGCCCTCCATACCTTCAGAGTAAAATACCACTGGTCGCGCGACTCTGCCAATGGGTTGGCCACTGGGTCATACACACTTTGATAGAAATCGGTAATCCCTGCGTAATTATGATAGGATAGCTGACGAATGACGACTATGTTATATCACGGTGTAGTGCCAAGAAGTTTCCGTCTGCTGTACGAGCTGGAGCACGGCGAGAAAGGGATTGGAGATGGGAGTTGCAGTTATGGTTTAAAGGTGAATACGAATCTCGGAACCCTTCCCTCTGGTCTAGGCATGCATAAGCAGTACTCAACGAGAGCACATTGCTTGAGAATGGTCTTTCGAAATCAAGGATTGCTCGCTGACTATCGTATTCATCAGGACGGTGACGATATCGCAATGTATGAATGGAACGGGACGATCCTGGGTCCACCTCATTCCAACTTTGAGAACAGAATTTTCAGTCTGTCAATCTACTGTGGTGACAAATATCCCGGTGAGCTCCATCATCCATCACGCCAACCTATGGACAACTTGACTTCAGTTTTCAACATCCGATAGTAAGTGACACGATCGCTGACGGTATCACTTTGATAATAGACCTTCCGCCCCTCGTCAAGTTCGAGTCCCGAATCAACCTCCCCTGTGTCGATCCTCGTGGTTTTGTAAGTCCGAGCCGTCGTATACATCACGTATCTCTCACCCAGCTAGACTCTTCTCCCCATTTGCTAGACGAAATGACAGGACTAAGACTTACCCCACATGTGCAGGTCGATTTCACCAAAGTCCCCTCGATCAGCCACTGGAAACGCGATTTCACTCTTGAAACCGTCCTAGTCGAGCTAAGGCGGTAAGTCTCCCCTCCCCTCCTTCTTCAAAAACTTCGTCAACTCCCATCACTCCATCCATCTTTCACAAACAAGCCGTGTTCCTTGAACCCTACTATACACTAGAAAGACAAGCTAACAGTTCCCACGTCCTTTCCCACAGCGACATGGCCTCCCCTCCAAACCGAAAGACAGCCCAGCCACCAGAGGGCAGCGAATACCCGCCAGTAGATCTGGCGGCAATAGCCAAACAGCGTAAATAGGTCTGTATCTTGACTCCCTACTCTTTGCCGCTCGTTCTCTACCCAGATATCAAACGAGTAGGGTGAGATAGGACATTGGTTTAGCAGGTGTTTCACTGTGTTACGAGATGTGGTTTGATAGACACAAGGGCAATGTCCGTATTGGTTCCCTGGACGAGAAAGAGGTGAGATGGGTGGTTGATAATAGTATACATGTATATGCATTCATTCACATAGCTTTCCTCCGGATCGGCAACTGCCTAACTTCGATCATGTTCAGAGGTAATCCATGGGGTGGGAGGATGTTTACTCTCGCATAAAGGTGATTTCACTTATTGCATACTACTGGTATTCAACGATGCAGAATCCTATTCCGCCGACTTCTCCGGCTTGATCGCAAGCCCGTCTTCTCGCTCTAACCAACCTACGTGACCTCACCGCATCCCTGCTTATATTGGAGACCGGGCGAGTGAGCACAGCCCTAACGTACATGCACCCTATGCAAGGGGCTCATTCTTAAGCCATTTGCTGAACATCGTCAAAGCAGCCGGGGGATCATCGTGCGGCACCTATCCAATCGTTAGTAAACAAGCCTACCCACGCACGATAGCTGTGAACGAGAGACTCACCATGTGCCCTGCATTCCTGAACGAGACGAATGCGACATTTCCAGCCCCCTTTCCAGCAGACTTGACCCAGCCCGCAACAGTGCCGTTATCGCTCTTGAATTTCTCCTGCTTGGCTTTGAGGTAGTCATTCGAGTAGGCTGTTGGGAGGTTGTCGAGGACTCTTGAAACTCCGATCGAATTCACGACTAGGAGGACAAAATTAGTACATCGTTTGAGAGAGATCAACGTTGGAGAAACTTACTCATGTCAGCTTCCCCGGCGTATAGGAGGAGTCGGATGCCGGAATTGACCAGATCGGGGAGAAGAGCGCCGGCGTTGTGCATCCCGTCCCCGTAGAGGAGGCTAGTCGGTATCAGCTTGATTCAAAAGACTATAGTGCAAGCAAGCACCAAGGAAGGCGATACTCACAAAGCCTGGTTGATCTGCATGTTGCATGATTCAAAGTTGACTTCGGCAGGGACTCCAAGCTCTGCATGCTATGTCAGTATTTGGAACTCATCGCGGAGTATGAAGCCTCTCACTCACGCTGCTTAATTTCGGGCTTGTTCAAATAGGTCTCCATCCATCCCATTTCTCTGTAACAGAGTTGACCATCCTTGTCAGGAGCTCGATCGCAAGTGCGACGAACGTCGTAAAGGTTCAGCCCCTGTTTTGGGCGTTGAGCATCGTCACGGTGCTCAATGATGAACCGCCACTTACGAGATCTTGGAGATCCTTAAACATCGCGTTCCAGCAGTACAGACCAGCCGGAGTGCAAACAAATCTCGATCCAGTCTTGTAGCAGCTCGAGATGAGCTGCTGGCATCGTGGAACCTTGGCTCGAAGAGCGAGACATTCAGGTCCCTCTGGATCGTCGTAAACGGCGTAGTGCGAGTCGCAGGCAAAGTCGGGGACCGAAGCGAACTGGTAGTAGGGGTCGGTGAGGCCGTCTCTGATTCAAGCGATGAGCAACAGTCCCCGTATAAGACATATCGTAGGGCTAAGAGTATCACGAGAAGAGTGTCACTAACCCAATCATCACACTCTTGAAGTTCAAGACGGGAAGGCCAGTAGGTTCCAACTGAAGGGCGAGATTATTCCTGTAGATCACGCTTGCAATGTTGGGTAGATATGTGCCCGCGTATGATTCCCCAGCAATATGAAAGTCCTGCTTCGAGTACTCGGTGAACTGAATACGAGAGTATCGTCAGCTGGAATCCATAGAAATGGGATATGACCACGAGACAGAATGCTGGGAGTATCTCACCTTGGCGATGAAGAGGATCAGGAACGCATAGACGTCCTCTGCCGCAGCGGGAGAGTTGTTGACCTGGCCGTCTTCAGAATAGGAATATCCCACTCCAACGGGTTCTAATGGAAAATATCAGCCGTTGACCGAAGGATTCACAATTAAGCCGCCTAAGCAGCACTACTCACGATCGAGGAAGAGAACGTTAGCTACTGAGTTCCAAGAGAAAGGGTTGTAAGTGGTGTTCTGGCCTTCGTCGGCGATGTTGCAGCCGCCGAGTTCTACGAAACAGTCAGAGATCGACGTAGCCAACATAATATCCATCATACTCACCGAAGAGATGTCCAGTGGTGGAGGAGCAGCCGGGTCCACCTAATGGACGGATCAGTACGACTCTCCGCATAACGAATACGGTGTCTATAGTATGGCTTACCATTCAGCCTAAGAGCGGAACACATAATCAGTTTGAACTCGAAAAAGTCAATTCAAAGCATTGAGAACTCACCACAAGACAAGGGGATCATCCTTGGGCTTGCTACGGCTCTCTTCAAACCAAAAGAACAGGTGCTTGGTCTCCGAGATATCGAGATACCCAGAGAATTGATTGACGTCAGGGTCACATAACTCCGGCTGGACCACACGGAGTCGGTGAAGAGGGAATGCGGGGTGGGTAAGAGATTGGTCTAGTATAACAACCGGTCAGTGGTAACTCGACGACCAGTTGGACAAGCAATGCTGCTATTGTACAAGCTTAAGAGCATCATATGAAGCAGCGATGGCTTAGCGCTTTGCACTTACACTCGATCCCATTCATTGCCAAGGTCTCCGTCTTCACTGTACCGAGCTTGATTGATTCCTCCGCAATATCCAGCTGGGACTTTGCGGATGCAAACACATCGTGAAGCCAGGCTTGCGCGGACTCGACAGCCTGAGTAGCGAGCTCGGCTGGGTTGCTTGAGAGGTGGAACGGGCTTGGAGCGGCCAACACTGGAAGCGCTATGGCCAGTGGAGCCAAGAAAGAGGTGGTTAGACGCATGGCAGGATGAATGTACAGCTGCAATGAGGATGCAGAGAGCTGGGTGATATGGAGAGAGAGAGAAAGAGAGAAGAGACGATTAGCGTCGCTGGATAAGATCGTCCTTGCTTGTTGCCACTTGCAGCTTCAGGCACTGGGTAGGGTGGCCGGTTAAGGATATCGATATCTAGCCCACGTGACATCGCTTATTTGATCCCCACTCTAAAGCGGACTGCCAAGTTGCTGCAACTGCCCGACCACAAAAGAGCCCCCTATGAAGGGTCAGTTTCGTTCCTCGTATTCAAGTACAAGCAATTCGTCTGGTAGTGTCGTAACGTAACATCACGGTCCATGACATTCCCGTTGGCATGAGTGCAATTGACTCGAGTGCGGAGACGCCGCTCCCAGCTCCTACAATGTCCCGACCGGGGGAGGAGGAAGAAGGTAGGGGCATTCGCGATCTCATCAGTCACGGCTAGAGCTGACAAATCCTCGCAGACGTCTGCCGTGTCTGCCGGTCTGAGGGGGAACCTGACAACCCGTTGGTGTATCCCTGCAAATGCTCTGGATCAGTCAGATATGTCCATCCAGATTGGTGAGCTACTTTCCAAGCGCATCCATCGCCACCATCCCCTTGATTTCTTAGTCGCACGAGCTGTGCTTACCACGGCTTCGCTTTAACAGCTTGAGGAATTGGCTGGCTCATAGTGGAAAGAGGTACTGTGAAATCTGCGGGCACCATTACACGTTCTCGAAAGGTATACCCTATTTTCTTCCCGGTCTTCGTGCACTACTCTCCGCAGTTCGTAAGCTGACAGTTTATGGGTCAATCAGTCTACCCGGATTTCATACCATCGGCCATCCCCGTATCGGTGTACATCCGTCAGAGTCTTCGATTGCTCCTTCGAATATGTGGCTACATCTTTCGAGTCTTACTGGCAATAACATGTTGGCTCATCTTCCTTCCTGCAATGAATATGATGTCGTTGCGGGGCCTGATTTGGCTCGCTGATCACCTGTAAGCCATCGTCGTCCCTTGACAGATCAACCTTGGTTTTGTCGCTGTGTAGATTCGGCTGACTCGTCCCTTCCGTCAGAGCTCTTCCTGCAACGACGAGAGTCTCAGGTGCCGCGGCCCTCGCCTCGAACTCTACTACCGCCTTCACACCAGCAAACAATGCGACTGCCAATCTGACCTCGGATCTGAGCCATTCCAATGTGACAAATGGAACAAGCGGGGTATTCACTGCCCATCTATGGGACTTTGCCCTTCACCCCGTGTCTCATACAATCCATTGGACAGTTACTTCGATCGACAAGTTGGCCACGGGGGAAAACAAAACGTATGTAACAAACTTGCTGTTTCACATCTTCTACCTACTTTAAGTGACTAGTCTTGAGGGCTTATTCTTCTGCGACATAGCTTGCCGGGCTATATTTTCCGGGGCCAAATTCTCTCTATAACCCTCGCTGCCGTTCTGATAGGATTTATCCTCCTCCGCGAGTGGATCCAGAACCACGAAAGAGGGTTGCTCGACCCGTTTCCCAATGCGGCTCAAGCCGTGCCGGGAACCCAAGGTCAAGAGGAGGGCGAGCTTGATCCAGACGCTTGGGTTTTCAAGGACGGCATTGCTAGGCCGCGGCGAGAAGTAGAAGTTGAGGAATTTGTCAAAAACTCGGCAGGCTTTGCTGAGGTTCAAGCTGAGGCAAGGCGGCAAGCCGAAGCTGCGGGGAGGGAGTTTGTTGAATTTCAGTTCACATTGAGACCAGTTGTGGGGCGACCGGCGACTCCTTTCAGAAACTCCTCGAAGGTAGCCAAGAAAGGCACCCCCAGTATAGAGGAAGCTGTAGCTCTTGCTGGGAGATTCGCTCCTCTGGAAGGTCCAGCTGCCCGAGATGGAGACAATCCTGATGAGGATGAATGGAGGGATGAGGACGACGTTATGAATCCGCACGAAGCTGGAACTGAGGGTCCGGCACCGTTCGGAAGCGTAGGGTTGGTGCGAAATGGAGAAAGTTCGTCTTCGTCAGGCTCGACACAGCCTAATCCCAGAACGCTCGCCCAAACCGCTCAAAAGGCAGAGATCAGTCTCTCTTATGTGCCCCCGGAGCTACTCAGTGAAACCGAGCGTACCACGCAAGCGAACCTAGTGGATCGCAAAGGCAAACGGAAAGCGACAGTCTGGGATGAAGATGTCGATACTGCTGGAGGTTCATGGTCCGATTCGCTGCGACCCCCAGCTTCTGATAACCCCAATGTCTTGAGTGACATCCCAGTGCTCGACGATACGACGTCCGATCGTATCATCACTTTTCCTCGATTGAATGATCCTCACGAGCTCAATCCGCAGCCTGAGCGACCGCCCTCTCCGCCCAATCTAGGTGATGGAGCAGATCTGGATCCCCTCGCAACCTCTCGCAGGCGCCATCTCGATGTTCTGTCTCTTCCCCTAGCCGATGGCAGGGATTTGAATCCTCCTACTCGCCTTCCTGAAGGTGGGGAAGCCGATCCAGCAGAACCGACTTTAGGTGAAGCTGGCTCTTCACCTGCTTCCTCGCTGAATACCGCAGTAGACCCTACTGAATCAACGAGTAATGCTCATGAAACCTCTTCAATTCCTCTGCTTGACGACAACCCGATCAATGACGACACGCCACCTGCTCCTACTGAGGGTTTACAGAGGCATCCCAGGGTCCGAAGACGGGATACGGAGGATGAGGACGACGGGTATGATGACGAGGATAATGACGGTGATGGCGATGGTGACGAGGAGATGGATGATGACGTTGAAGAGGTTCGACATCCACATAGACATGGGCAAGCAAATGGCGATGATGTCGAGGTTATGTTTGGGGAGGGTGCGGATGAGGCGGACGAGGCTTGGCAAAGGGATGAATGGGACGCTTTGCTCGAGGGTGAGTTTTCGCGCATTCTCCGACAATGGTGATCGGATGGTGAAAGAAACTGATCACTGAATGTTCTACAGCTATCGGGCTCATTGGACCTGCGCATGGCTTAATACAAAATGTAAAGCCCTACGTGACATAATCGCAAGGTATATACGCTGACAACCTTTTCTAGGTAATCATCGGAACAATCCTGATGGGAGCAGCTATTGCTTTCCTCATAGGTGTTCCAATGTTCATTGGCAAACTATGTCTTTCGATAGATTTCGTTCGATCAGTCTTCTACACCTCGAAGTTTATCTTGGCATTCTTCAGGGGCATTACCGATCCTGTGATCGACGTCGTCGTAGAAATACTCAAGGACGTCATACTGTCTCCTGCAATGTCCTCCTTCCGGGCTGCTGGAAGGATTGTAGGGGAACGATTCCTCTCAAGGTTCAGCATTTACAACACATCTTCTCTTCGGGATACTTTGCCAGACCTCGACACCGGGGGATCCAGCTCAGAAATACGACATTTGCTTTCGGACAATATCAAGGCTACCCTTGGGAATGTAATCGATGTTGAGTCTGTCGGAGACCTCTTCGCCTTTGTTGGGCGATATTTTTACGATGGCTACGAAAATTATCGGAATTTCTGTAATCAGACGGCCGGCTCCGACAAAATGTCAGACAGGGTTTGGTGTCTGCTCACGGGGTATGGCGTTGCTTTGATCTCAGCTTTCGCGATCGCCTTAGCTGGTGAAGCAAATTTTGGGAGGATGTCAGCCAGTGTCCTAAATTCCATCAAACAGCACGCCCAGTTTGTCAAGGTATGTTATACCCACACGAGAAGAAATGATGAGAAGAGCTGACTGTCCTGTAGTTGACGTTCTTCATGGCGCTTGAGTTACTCGTTTTCCCTCTCGGCATAGGGATAGTCATGGATCTCGTTATGCTCCCACTGTTCCCCGGAGCGTCGATACAGAAACATGTCGGCTTGATTCGATCCTATCCCTTCGGGGGGTTGTTCGTTTGCTGGCTCGTTGGTACTTTGTAAGTGTTCGGCGCGTTCGCCAGCATGAGTGAATCTCATAAACCGTGATCAGATTCATGTTCTCGTTCGCCAGTTTGCTGTCACATATCCGAACTGTAGGTCATAATCGTCCCAGCACAGCCAAATCCTGACGCACTGCTCTGCTAGATTTGCCGTCCCGGAGCTCTCTTCTTTATCCGCGATCCCGCGGACCAGAACTACTCACCCGTCAAGGATATTTTGGAGCGTCCCGCTGTTTCTCAGCTGCGAAAGGTAAGTTGACACGATGTTTCGAGAGACGTCGCTGATGCAATGACAGCTCTGCATATCGGCTGTTATGTACTCTGTTGTCGTCTTTTGGCTGTTTGGGGCCGCAGCGTGGGGTATGAAGTTTCAGCCTGTTGCTGCAGTCCTCCCATTGCGCATTGGTAACTTGTGAGTCGTTCTTAGTTCTCTGAGATGACTGGGGACTGACGGAAGGTAGTGAGCCACTCTCCTCGGTCCCCTTCGATCTTCTCTTTATCCATCTAGTCCTGCCTGCGTCATTGAACACCCTTCGGCCCCGACACCGACTTAAGAGGGCTCTGGCTGCGTGGTGGAGAAGCGTAACGCGTGCCTTCCGACTCTCATCTCTTATCTATGGCGGACATCATCTCGACGAGGAGTTTTCGCCGCAGTCTACATTCGAATCGATAGTCTGGCCCATGCTAGACCGAACATATCAAATAGCTTTCGGAAAGTATAACAACCTCGAGACTCAAGCCAGAGTACCTACAGCCGACCAGATTGCGCTCCTTCCACCTGCTGAACGAAAGAATGGCGGGGTTTTTGTACCTCTCAACGAGAATGGTGAACCAAAAACCCGGGAGGATAAGATTAGGATGTTGAAACAGGATCGGCTGGCTCGGAACTCCCATCGCGATCCAAAGACTGACTACACTGTCGTTTGGCTACCAACGTATTGGCGAACGAGAGTGCACGTTTTCATCTTTGCGGCACTGATCACATCTGGGGCGTTGATTGCTCTGACCTTCTTCGGACCCCTGGTAGTGGGCCGTGTGGCTATGGCGGCAATCTTTGATAAACAAGTACACGACGGGTATTCCTTGGTAGGTTGGCATTCCATGAATCCATGACCTACGCAATGAATGATCTGACCTGATTCACAGCTCGCCGGCGGATACATCTCATGGACTGCCTACTCGTTAGGTCGTTATGTGAAGAAACGAATCATCATATCGAGCAAAGCCAAACGTCTTCGCCGATCTGGAACCTCTAAGCTTCTCAAACGGACCATCATCTCAAGTCTCACATCCATATACGCTCTGTTTGCCCTGTATCTTGTCCTCCCATTCCTCGTTGGCCTGGTCTTTGAGCTATACATCTCTGTCCCTATTCGGTACGGTTTCTTGAGCGACGTCACGCCCGTCATTCATTTCTGGGACGTCTGGTAAGTCCCTTTCACTATCGATCTGGAATGTATCAAGGACATAGGGCTGAAGTAGTCGTCGCAGGGCGATGGGGGTCGTGTTTGATTCGATCTTTGTGGGGATGCTCGGCGTGCTCATACGTCGTGGAGCCCAGCGAAACGAGTTGGCCGAGCTTCGTCGAACTGGGACGAGGGAATTGCGAGAGGTGAGTCTTGAGTGACCTCTAGTTTGTCTAGACTTGTCTAGACAACGGGGCGTCCGGCCAGAGGAATGATGAGGGGAGCTGACTCGAGGTCGAACTCGATTTGTTCAGATGCTGAAAAATCCTCTACGCCAATCATTCTATGCCGTCAATTCCCTCCTACTTCCCGTCTTCGGGTATTTCTTGATCCCAATCTTTTTCCCGTGGTTCCTGTCGACTGTTATCCTCCTTGTTTCGAAGGCATTCAACATTCCCGAATTGAATCCAGCAATCATCTGTACGTATCTGTCTCGATTTTTCGGCCAATTCCAGTTCATATCAAGTCTCTTACCTCTACCTATCTCTACCCGCGTTGAGAAATGTTGGCTGATTCATATCCCTCTTACCCTTCGCAGTCCGGGCACTCTTCCCCCTCTCGACAGGTCTAGTCCTCCTCCTCACCTCCCGCCGAGCGATCTTCACACGTCTCCAAAAGCTCCGTCAGAAACTCATAGACGCCGAATATGTCCTTGAAGAGAGGGTTGAGAATTATCAGCCAGATCCAGTCGTCGAGGTGGAGGTTAATGATAAGGGCGAGACGGTAGTCAAGGGGATCAGCAACGGGAACGACAATGGGGCTGGGGATGGTGGTATGTTGTTGATTGAAGATCGGGGGGAGATACAGATAGGAGGCGGTGGAGAGTGGGAGGATGTGGATGTTGACGATGATTAGGCCAATCGAGAGGGGGTAGACATGATAATCAGCGTCTGGTGCTCGTGGGATAAACGTCAATTGTAGCTTACACCGTTGGTTTGACGCTTGGTATTTGCTGTGTATCGAATGCAAGCGCGACTGCATCTCTTAGATGTCTACATGCAATCAGTGCTATCGCAGTGTGACTTGCAGGGCTCAACCGGGTTCTACTATTTATCTCGCTAAATCTGCATACATATATATGATCCGGACTATATACAAAGTAATCTCGACCTGAATACCTGAATCTCAAAATACGGTGTCTAGGCGACAGCGGCAGTCTTGACAGCTGGGGGAGGCATACTGATCTTATCCTGCTCCGCACGTTTCGCCTTCTCTGCAGCGGGCGCTGCAGTAACGGTCGACGCTGCGCCAGCTGCTTTGGCCTTCTTCTTTTTCTTGAGCAGCAGGGCTAATCAAACAAGTCAGCTCCAATCCATATCCAAGCGTGGGTTGGGTGGTACTGGCAGAACCGGGGACAAAGGGGGACGGGGATACTCACCAGCCGAAACAGCCGACCTGACATTCTCATTGATCTCCCTGCTTTCCTCGAAGAAGCCGTTATCTTCGAACCGATGTTTCTTCCGTGCCAGCTCCTCCAGATCAATATCCGCCACGCGTTTCGATCCTGACGCTCCGCTGGAACTCGATGGGTCCGAGGAGATTCCAAGTTGACGTTCTAGGGCTTCGAGTTTGGCTTTTTCAGCGGCAGCCGCCGCTGCTCTAATTGCTGGTGCTGATTCGAGGAGTTCTGCTTGTCTATGCACAAAAGTCAGTATATGACATCGCTTTGTATTAGAAGAAGATACACACCTCTGAGCTTCTTTGATGGTACTCAATCTCCGTCCTGAGAGATCACGACATGAATCGTTATTCGACGCTTTTCCTGAGCTCATTCGACCACCCGCTGCTCTTAGCTGGGATCCGAAACCACCCTTCCCGCCGAGTAAACGGACGCATAGAGTGAGGTTGATAGGATGGGAGGGGTTACTGGCATGGCGTAAAGTCGAGAGAGGGGTGGAGGGGTCAAGAGCGGATGAGGCGGGGGTCCTTAGGTAGGTCGACCCGCTGTTGAGGTAGGAGGGGAGCGGGAGGTCGGAGAGTGGAGTTGAGGGTGGGAGGGCTAGGTGGAGGGGTTCAAGTGGAGATGGGAGGGAGATGAAGACTGTTTGAAGCATTTTGATAGGATTGTTTGTTGGTTTTGAGGATGCTGAGCAAGATGGTGCGAACAGTTGAATGCTGAAGAGATACAGACTGGGCTTACGGTGGCAAGGTGGCTCCGCTATTTCCGCGGTGTTATCCCCCGTGGCACGCACTGACACTGCAAGCGATTTCTCGTTACGTGGCCCCATGCGGTTCAAGTTGTCATTCTCTACACTTGTCCCACTTATCTCGCATCCCATCTCTTGCCCTGTACATCCCTCCCAACGGCACACAGGTCATCTCTCGTCGATATCAGCATCGTCCCGTCCTGAGCGTCATCCTAAAAGTATTCTTATCCCAGTCCATCGCTCACCATCTCATTCCCAAAACACCAGCCCAAGCCACTCCCAACCTTCCTTCCCTTATCCTCACGCTATCCAAAATGGAGGGCAACCGCGAAGAAGCCGCCCGCTGTCTCTCCATCGCTCAGCGACACCGAACGGCCCAAAACTTCCCATCAGCCCTCAAATTTGCCCAAAAATCAGTAGCCCTCTTCTCAACCCCCGAGGGAAACGCATTAGTATCGATCATTGAACGAGAAATCACCATTGGTCAGGCATCGACATCAGCCTCCGCTTCTGGCTCGGGGACTTCCACGCCGTCCGCCCAAGCCCCACCAGATACTGAGGGGTCTTCATCGAAAGCTAAGAGTAGTGGAGTGGAGGAACATATCTCGAGTGCTAAGGCTCGACCTGGACATTCTTCGTCAGGGGCTGCTGGGGAGAAACCTAAGAAGAGGGAGTATACGCCTAAACAGATGGAGGTGGTGAAGAGGGTCAAGACGTGTCAGCACCATGAGTATTATGCTATTCTGGCATGTGAGTTACACTTCCCGCTCGAGATTGCAGATTGATGGGTAGTTCGAACTTTGATCAAGGGACTGACTTTCGGTATTACAGTGGAGAAAAGCTGTTCGGAAAACGATGTGAAAAAAGCGTACAAGAAGGTTAGTTGTGTTGACTTATATTAGTGGTGATCGAGATTGGATACTGATAATCATCTGCTAGCTCGCGCTCGCATTGCATCCAGATAAGAAGTGAGATCGCGCGCCTGCTCCTCGTCTGCTAATGGAAAGCGAAGCTAACCCTATTCCAGCGGCGCTCCGGGAGCTGACGAGGCATTCAAGAGTGAGTGATATACGTCTTCGTCAACAAACCTCCATTTTCCATTGAGACTGACTCACGCTGACATCTTCATTTATAGTGGTATCTAAAGCCTTCCAGGTCCTTTCGGACAGCAACCTTCGGGCAGCATTCGATTCAAATCCACATGCCGATCCGTCATCCAGAAGCTCAGGCATGTCAAGAGGAGGAGGAGGCGGTATGGCACCAGGTTTCGGGAACGGCGCAGCGTTCCAGACCGAGATAAACCCCGAAGACTTGTTCAACATGTTCTTTGGCGGCGGAGGAGGAGGCTTTGGCAGCGGAGCCAGAGTCTACAGCTTTGGGGGTGGTCATCCAGCATTCGCAGCGCAGCGCGCAAGAAGACGAGCGACCAACGAAGCCGAGCCAGCATCTTCTCCTCTCATAGCCCTCCTCCCTATCCTCATCCTCATGGCATTCGCATTCCTCTCCATCATCCCCTCCATGTTTGGCGACCATACACCTGATCCGCAGTTCTCGTGGGAGAAGTTTGGCAAGTTGACGCAACAGAGGAATACATGGAGATGGGGTGTCAACTACTTTGTGGATCCTGTCGAATGGGAAGGGAGTAAGATTTGGGAGAGTGTGCCGGAGGAGAGGAGGGGCTTGAAAGATGCTGCCATGTATAGCCAGAAAGTTAGGTCTTTTGAGAATGGGGTGGAACAGGCTTATACCCGGAAACTGCAGAATGAGGTGAGTAGATATACCACGTCTTCCCTTTCCCGCCCATGGATCGCTAGGAAGTCCGTTCCTCGCCATTACATTGCTCTTTCCGGATTTTACGACTCGTTCATCATACTGACTAATCTCCCGCCCCCAGTGCTCATGGCTGCAAGATGTCCGCCAGCGCCAAATCTCCGAGGAAGCGGGATTCTTCGGTATCGGCGCCAACTACGATAAGATCAGAGAATTGCGGGCCGAAAAGTTCCCAGCATGTGAGCAGCTGAAAGCATGGGGTGTGAATCAGCATCAGAAGAACACCTTCTAGATGTCGTAAAGTTGCCGGTGTGGTTGCGGTTTTTCCTAGATTGGATAGATGGAGGGATAGTCACCGTTGTAGGGGATCTCATTGGGAAGTTTGGTTGTGTCGCGTTCGTTGCATGTTAGCATTCTACACTATGGCATACTGTGCTTCGTCTCTGATGCATAGGGTAAGGATGCATCTCAGAAAGCAGATACATGTTGGCCGGTCAATAGCTCAACCCGCTGAACAAGCACTGCCAACTGCCACGAGCAAGTTTTCAGGCACGGCAAAATCTAAATCTCAGAAATGACTTGATTGACTTGATTGACCTAGACTTTCTCGTTCTCCTCAACACCCAGCTGCAGCACGGTAGCACCTCTACTGCTCACCTCGAAGGATCAAGCGGGCCAGAAACTCTACCTCTCCACCTAACATCCAAAATGGTAGCCTCCTTCGACCCCCTCTCTCCCTCCCTCGCCTCCTCCTCCACCCCCACGCACCCCAAAATAGTCGACAAAACCACTTTCCACACTTTGACCCGTGAACGACAATTCCGACATCCACCCACCAACTCGGCCGACTATGAAGCGCTAGATGAGCTTGTGCAACCGCATATCGAGAGTTTTAATGCACTCATTGAGGATGAGCAGGGTGGAAAGGGGCTGTTACAGCTTGGTGTAGAGGATATCGGGGAGAAGGTTGTATTTGATGGTAAACCTTCAGAAGGTAGACCTTATGGGACGAAAATTAGCTGTAAGTCTGTGTTCCTCGGATCCCTCCTAGGTATATGTGGCTGATGAGAGATGTAGACCGGATAGCTCATGTCTCATTGGCCAACCCCATCGTTCCTGATCGAAATACTACTGCTCGTCAACGTCGTATCTTTCCTAGCGAGGTGAGCTCATTTGCGCATCTGGGGAAGACAATATTCCCGGCCTGGCTCTAAAATTGCTGATATTCGCTATTAGGCTCGAGAGAGACTTACGACCTATCGGTCGCATTTGACGGCTAACATACGGTGGACTGTGACGGATTCTAATGGGGTGTCCATGGAGCATGAAGAGATCAGGGAATGTGGGATGCTGCCTGTGATGGTCAGAGTGAGTTCCTGCTATGACATGATTCTACTTAGATGAGTGTGGATGTTTGCGTCAAATCTGACACATTTGCGGTTTTTAGTCCAAGAGATGCTCTCTCCGAGACCTGTCTGCTGCAGAGCTTATTAAGCGAGGAGAAGAATCTTCCTCCTTTGGAGGCTATTTCATCGTCAACGGTAACGAGAAGATTATCCGTTACTTGGTCCTCCCACGGCGACACCATCCCCTCAATCTCTACCGACCATCATTTGCGAAGAGAGGAGCCTCCTACACACCTTACGGATGTCAGATACGATGTGTACGACCTGATCAGTCTGCATGTACCAACACCATTCACTACCTATCCAACGGCGGTGCGACGCTACGATTCGCCTGGCGCAAGGTCGAATACATGATTCCCCTCGTCTTGATCCTCAAGGCGTTGGTGGGAGCAAGCGATAAAGAGGTGTTTGAAGGGTTGATTCAGGGGGAATACGATAACACCTTCTTGACTGATCGTGTGGAGCTGTTACTCCGTGGACAAAAGACTTGGGGACTGTACACCGGCGCCCAGTGTTTGGATTATCTGGGAGACAAATTCAGAGTGGTCTTGAATTGTCCGGAAGACTGGACCAATGTTCAAGTTGGAACGTATCTGCTTAGTAAAGTCGTTTTGGTTCACCTTCCAAGCCCGAGGGACAAGTTCCGTATGCTCCTGTGGGTGACAGACGACTTATGACTGTAACGCTCCTGCAAGTTACTGACGCCAACTGAAATATCATTCAGATTCATGCTGCGAAAACTGTACTCTTTGGTCTCAGGTGCATCGAGTGCCGATAACCCGGATTCGCCCCAACATCACGAGGTCTTGCTCCCTGGGTTCTTGTATGGGATGATCATCAAAGAGCGATTTGATGACTGTCTCCTGGCTGTCAAGGCCCAGATTCAGCAGGACCTAAGACAGAACAAAGCGAAAGATTTCAGTAATGGTGAGTAACTCTCATGCCTCTTATTGTAACTCCGCCACCCAGCTTACCCTAGCTGCAGCTTCCTATTTCAAAAACGTCCTGTCCAAGACCAACTTTGACGTTGGCGCCAAGCTCTCATATTTCCTTGCGACCGGGAATCTAGTTTCGCCCACTGGCTTGGATCTTCAGCAAACTTCCGGATTCACGATTGTTGCTGAGAAGCTCAACTTCTATCGATACCTCAGTCATTTCAGATGTATTCATCGCGGTGCTTTCTTCGCAGAGCTTAAGACGACTACCGTGCGAAAACTGCTCCCAGAGTCTTGGGGTAGGTTTTGGCTTTTGATTTCGTACCAACACTTGCTGACTTCGAACAACTCGCAGGTTTCCTCTGCCCCGTTCACACACCTGATGGATCGCCTTGTGGTCTACTCAATCATCTCTCTCATACTTGTCGATTGGTCACAAGCAGTCTTGATTCCTCGCACGTGCCTCCCCTCCTCTCAGCTCACGGTATGACCCAAGTCTTCGCCTCCAATCTCGATGGTCGTCGAATGGTCTGCGTCCAGCTAGACGGTCGCGTAATTGGCTGGGCATCCCCTTCGAAATCCAAACAACTCGCCAACCTCCTTCGAAAACTCAAGACAGAGGGCGACAAGAGAGTCCCGCTGGATATGGAGATTGGTTATGTTCCAGTTACCAAGGGTGGCCAGTACCCTGGTCTTTACCTCTTCGCGTCGAGGTCAAGAATGATGAGACCGGTCACGTACCTTGAAAACGGAAAGAGGGATCATTTGGGAACTTTCGAACAGGTTTATATGGATATCGCTTGTACACCGCAAGAGATCGAGAAGGGGGTTTCGACCCATGTTGAACTGGATCCAACGAGCATGTTGTCGGTCATTGCGAATTTGACGCCGTTCTCGGATTTCAACCAGTCCCCTCGTAATATGTATCAAGTGAGTTTTGCCGGTTGCTGAGTGACGCCAAGTGTAGTGCTGATATGTTGTAGTGTCAAATGGGTAAACAATCTATGGGAACGCCTTCAACAGCTTTGAGCAAGCGGACAGACAACAAAATGGTCAGTCTTTTCAAGATCAGCAAAGACATCAGTGATTGACACGTTCATATAGTACCGATTACAAACTGGCCAAACCCCGGTGGTCCGACCCGAATTACACAACAAATACGGATTCGACTCGTTCCCTAACGGGATGAACGCTATCGTCGCTGTTATATCGTACACTGGGTATGACATGGAGGACGCCATGATCCTCAACAAATCGGCCCACGAGCGAGGCTTCGGGTACGGGACCATCTACAAGTCCGATATTTTCGATCTGAAAGACGCGAGGGAAGCCGGTCGCTCTTCAGCTCCCACCCTTCACTTCGGAGTGGGACGCGATGTCAAGGAGGACCATGACTGGCTCCAATTTGTTGATCGAGACGGCCTTCCTCGCATTGGGACACGGGTCAAATCTGGTGATCCCCTAGCTGCATACACGGATGACATTTCCGGTAGAACAAAGATCCACAAATATAAAGGCGACGAAGTAGCCTACATTGACGAGGTTCGAGTTCTCGGTTCCGACAACGGGGATTCCGAACTTCAGAAGATCCATATCAAATTGCGGATTCCACGATCTCCAGTCATCGGGGACAAATTCTCGTCGAGACATGGACAGAAGGGTGTCTGCTCTCAGAAGTTCCCAATGATCGACATGCCGTTCTCGGAGAGCGGTATGCAGCCCGATGTCATTATCAACCCACACGCCTTCCCCAGTCGAATGACGATTGGTATGTTCGTAGAGAGTCTGGCTGGGAAGGCTGGGGCTATGCACGGTATCGCTCAGGATGCCACGCCGTTCAAGTGAGTGCACCTGCGTCTAACACTGTCCGTGTGCGAGTCAAGCTGATGTCATGCCGTCCCTCACCCAGATTCTCGGACGCTGATCGACCTGTCGAGTACTTTGGTGAACAACTCAAAGCAGCTGGCTACAATTACTATGGGAATGAGCCGATGTACTCGGGAGTTACTGGGGAGGAATTCGCGGCGGACATCTATATTGGGCTTGTATACTATCAGCGATTGAGACATATGGTCAACGATAAGTTCCAAGTCAGAACCACGGGCCCTGTGGACCCTCTGACTCGTCAGCCTGTCAAGGTGAGTCAGGTTTCTCCTTTCCATGCACAAACAAAGCCAGTGAAGCTGACTTCTTACCAGGGCCGTAAACGCGCTGGTGGAATCCGATTCGGAGAAATGGAACGAGACGCCCTAATAGCGCACGGAACCTCCTTCCTCCTGCAAGATCGGTTGATGAATTGCTCAGACTACTCAACGGCTTGGGTATGCAGGACCTGCGGCTCCTTGATCTCTTTGGGGTACGATGAGCGGTCCGTAGACGCCGAGGGGGGTAGTGGGTCCGGCGGGGAATACTGCAGGATCTGTGATGGTTCTGCCGGGGGGTTAGAGGTCAAGAGGGAAGAAGGGAAGGTTGGAGTGATGGTTCCTGGTGCTAAAGAGGGGAAGATGGGGAGGAAGGGTGTCATGGATGTTATTGCTGTTCCTTGTGGGTCTCCTTCTGTCTTTGATTTGCCCCATTCTATCGATAGGTTGGTAGAGAGATCACTAACGAGTTGGTTTTTATGGATACATAGATGTCTTCAGATATGTGAGTCGTCGAGTCGTTTATGTTAGGGCTGAATTAGTTTATGCTGACATCATTATCCTATCAGCTGTGCGCCGAGATGGCATGTATGGGTATCAGGCTGAACGTTACCGTTACTTAAGGTGGTTGAAATACAAATCCAAGGGCAGGAGTCAGAGCCGTGGTCTAGTAGCGATTTACCTCAATCTCTCGATTTTACCTACAGCTTGTTATCAGCTGCACCATGAGGAGGCTATGCATACCCCATACGAAGTTCAAATAACCATGCATGAACGTAAAGCAAGCATGCACAAGCTGAAGGACAAGGACTTGTGTTGTAGTCGCGCGCACAAAGGATCCCCAATTGTCAACAATAAATCGCGTCACAAAGCAACGCCCGATTCTTGCCAACTCCTCCTCTCTTTCTCCGACTACCACACCTCGTCAACTAGAGATACACCCAACACTCTCATACCCACCTACACATACCCATCCGCGTCGTGTTACTCATAGCGAGCTGTCTCAGAGATTACTGCAAGTTGTAAATGATCTATGCCTTGGTCAACGGCAGCCTTCGTTGTAGATAACTTACCAACGGCAAGATGGATTTCGGATCGCTTTCTGGTAAAGCGAGTATGAAGCGCAAGGTGAGTCAAGTGGATATCTTCGCTCTGAATCCCACAGCTTTAGGCGAGTCATCCAGAAATATGCTGACTTGAGATACTAGCAATCGAATGTAAGAAACCCTTCAAGCTGACCACGGAACTTTGCTGCATCCTGCTCTTCAACCTGTCGATCAAGCTGATGATCATCCCACAACCAGTCCTTACTAGCAGCCCTGGGTAAACAATCCACCTCCCGAACATCCGCCATCCCTATCCACACCACCCCCGCCCCAGCCCTATCAACCTCCCTAAACTTCCCTCCCTCCTCAACCTCCAGCGGAACAGGATCGGAAGACCACCCGTCCTCATCCTACACCTACGACTCGCCCGGCGCGGACAGTCACAAATCCCAAAGCACCCATCAGACCTACTCCCACCCCCTTGCGCATACCTACGGACACTCGCAGGCCCATGCGCACGCTTCTGGACGGAGCTTGAGTGGAGGTGTGGGAGGGAGTAGTATTTATGGAGGGGCGGGACAGAGGTTGAGTACACAGCATGAGTATGTATCTGGGTCTTCCGGAAAGGCTGGAGGGGTTATCGACGAGAAGAGAGCGGGGAGTTCGGGGACTGGGCAGGTTATTAGAAGACCGGAGGATTTGTTGAAGCTCGTCAAGGAGAGAATGTTTTCTTGGTCTTACATGATGCAGTGGTATGAGGGGTGAGTGATCGGTGTTTCGTGCTAGACAAAGGCATTTCACATAAAAGACGGCCTGTGGAATACAGACATTGTGCTGTACGAGAATGAAAATCGATGCTGATCGATGACATGCGATTCATAGCGATATTCACTGGTTTAACACCGTCAAGATCTCGCGACCTGCTGTAGAGAACTTCGTAGGGCCTAGTAAAGTCGATCAAAGAGCTCGAAACTTTTTCGTTCTCGGGATATCCCTCTCTGCCTTATTCGACATAACCTCGGCTCTCGATTTTGTGAGATCCCTACTCAAGCTCTTGGAAGAATGGGAGAATTGGTCAGAAGGGTCGGGAAGTAAAGGCGTTGTGAGTATCTCTCCAAGGAAATATCACCGCTTGAGATGTGAAGGGAGATATTCAGCTGATTGACGACATGATGATCCGCAGAAAAACTTATTCAGAGGACAGAGAGCTGGGAAGAGACCTTCTGGCGGATCTGGGATGTCTGATTTTCCTGGGGGGGTGGATCATCCCGAATCGTATCTTCTCACCATGAACCTCGTACGTCAACAACAACCTGCCTCAATGCCCCCTCACACTCGTAGCTCTTTCTCGTGTGTCTCATTCCCCAAACTGACGCTATACCCCAGCCATTCCAACCCGACTTCTTCCAAGTCCATTCCTCGACCTGCAGCATCATTCGGGACCTCTACAAAAAGCTCTTAGGCATGGTCCTCCCCTCCCGACCCATACCCAACGGCTACAATCCCTTCATTATACATGAGACATCATCCACCTTGATCCATCCTAGCACCATCATTCATTCCGCTGAACTCGAATCTCCCTTCACCAACCCTAACCCCATGTCGCCCGTCGGCAGATCTACAAGCTCTCACGGGATGTATCATACCAACAGTCAAAGTAGTGTTGGACTATCCGCTGAGGCCGGGTATGACGGCGGAGTCGACGCTCTGCAGTTATTCGTTGCCGGGGAATTGCCGCATGATAGGACGTTAGTCGGGGATGGCCAGAAACTTACCCCACAACTCGTAGATCTGATTTACAAAGTCGACGCGAAACTGAAAGTGAGCTCCCTTCCTATTCTCACATATTAATGATAATGTCACACCATTTGCTGTCGCCTTGTACAATGAAGAAATCTGCCCCTTGCTGACCATTCGCAGAAACACTTCTCAATGTTATTGAGAGAAGGCGACGCGCTAGCCCGTAAGGTTCTTGACGACGAGCTCGCGAATCTCATGGCTTCCTTGACGGCGGGAGCACCTCCTCTTCGATTCGACTATTCGGCCGCGCTGAGTTCAGCCGGGAACGGGCTGTATGGGGGCGCAGGAGGTATCAGTGGTTTAGGTCTAGACAGCGCGGAAATCAGGGAGAAAGCGTTTGGGACTATATAACCATGGTCATGAAGCTGTCTCAAGATAGCGATTCTTCTTTGGGGTTCTGGTATCCTCCATGCATGTTGTACTCTATACAGACAAGCGTATGCGCAGCTATACAGCCCCTTGAGCATCAAGCATATATACCGATTAGCATTGCGTATATACAAAAAGGCAAACAGAAGAAGGATTGAAAAAGCAAATCCTTGCTACAGCAAGGGGGAATCGAACCCCCAGCGAGTGCAACCGAATAATCTCGGGGTATCCTTGATTAAGTGGCAAGCACCCATGATACCGTTTCACCATTGCTGTTGATTGATATTTAACGGTCATAACAAAATATATATAGCAATCCTTACAAGCAGATTCTGTTCGTCCCAAACTGAGTCTTCGAGGATTCATTCGACCGACCCATCGCCTCCCTGGTCAACACAACCACTTGATATCGAATTGCTACGGCAACTCGGAGGGTAACTGACATCTAAACTAATCTCTATTTCGCACTCATTCTATTACGCTCTCTGCTGGTATTCACGTCACTGGCAGTCCCGGCATATCCACTGACCCCACTGATCACACCGATCACACCGATCCCACCGAGCTGACCGCGATCACAGCTCAAACACTGATGGGAACGCGACAATCGCGAAGTATTATATCCGATCCGACATCAGATCATCAGACAGCAAGGAGCCGACACGCACCAGAAGCATGAGTCGAAACTCTCCGCTTGCTTTGTTTGACTACATTTGTCGCCAACAAGACTGATATTTCCCTCTTACTGACTTTTGTGATTGGAGACTTGCGCGAATATGAGCGTTGGTCCTAACTCTATAGCCCTTTTCTCCCTTCCTTATCCCCTTCCTTCCCTTACCCTACCACCTCTTCCACCGATCAAGAACAGCGAGCTTCGAACCCTCGTCTTCACGCATTCGAGCAAGCACGGAATAACAAAGAATCCGCTAGAGCTTGAGTATGGTAAAGGTCGCGAACATAGCAACTACGAGAAGCTTGAACATGTCGGGGATGCGTTACTCGGTAGGATCATTGGCTTAATACAGTCGTGCTGATTACATGACTGACAAATGATTCGGTAATGGTAGAGACGGTGGTGACCATGTTATTGGAGGACATGTTTCCAAACCTCAAGCCTGGACCAGCGACGGTGAGAAACCCTATAGCCATCCATCAAAGCTCCATCTGATACAAGTCGCATGAGCCTCACTGTCATTGTTGCCGACTGAAACCGTAATAGATCCTGCGTTCGCTTCTCGTCAGCAACTCGACACTCTCCCAGCTTTCCGTTCGATACCGTCTGCATGAGCAATTGCTCGGGGAGAGGTCTTCTTTACCGGTGATCCGTGTTCAGCCAAAAATACAAGCAGCAGTCTTCGAAGCGTACATTGCTGGGGTGTACACATCTTACCGTAAAACGCGGCTTTCTGCCTCCTCTGCACCTGAGCCACTCTTCGCATCTCATGGTCAAGCTTGTGACTACCTCGACCAATGGCTTCGACCGATATTCGAACCCTTGGCGGTCTTTGCTGTTGATTCCCTGAAAACAGAACAAGAGCGTTTGCGAGCCCTGAATGTTGGTGACGGTGACGACCCCCATGACGACGGGATAACACTTGGGTCAACAGCGGTTTTAAATCAGTACTGCATTACGAGGTGGGGGAGGATGCCAGATTATGTAGAGGAGAGTGGTGTGCCCGGAAAGGCACAGTGGCGAGTGACCTGCGTAATCGACCACGGAGTGAATCAGCGATGGTAGGTGATTTGAGAATCCAGCAAAGCCCCTCGGCTAATGGTGGACGCCACCAGGTCGGCTGCTGCTGGGAGAGAAAGTATCAAGGCTGCCCGGAATGTTGCTGCTTGGAAAGTTCGTCAACTGCTAAATATTTGATTCAGGAGAGTGGTGTTATAGCATCTTTGGAAGTAGACTGCTTGAGCGTGCTCGTAGGTCTGGGCCCGCAATACATAGTGTAGAATGGTATATTTGGATCGGGATGACTGTGACATCGTTTAGATTACTTGTTGAGTCGAATGCGCCTTGCCCTTGCTTGCAAGGCGTTCGCCGAAATACTGGCTTCTAGCTTGCCTGTTCGTGCGGAGAACTGACGAACTACTGTATGTTGCCTAGCGTCCTCGATGAACACAGCAAAGGCTAAAAGTCCCCCCTTCCTCATGGCTTCCGAAGCTTATGGACAGCTTTGTGTGGGGAATGACTATACGCTCTCGGTCATCTATTCGCCTTTATATACTGCCTTTAGCGGCACCCCTGCGCAGAGGCTTTATCCGTCCTTCTTCAAAGACAACGTTATACATCCATCTTTTTCAATCATGGCCACAAGTACACAAGAACTCATACTCCCTATTGATCTACCTCTTCCTCCGCTGCCTCCGATCCCCGACCCGTACCTCCGCCAACTGATTTTCACCCATAAGAGTACCAACCAGAATGCTAGGAAACCCCGTTCCCTAGATTACGGACCAGGAGATAGACCGGAGGACTATGAGAAGTTGGAACACCTCGGTAACGTGCTGCTTGGTGAGTTATGATCCACTCAGGGTCTTGAAAATCTGCAGGTCTAACTGGTTCATACAGTGGCCATCGTCACTGGCCTCATTGAAGACTTGTATGCCAACCTCAAGCCTGGACCTGCTAGCGTGAGCGGTAGTACCTGCCCGTGTAGTTGCAGGAGCTGACAATGAGAGCATTCCGAAGGAGGTACAAAGGCTTCTCCTACAAGAGAAGACGTTGAGCCAAATCTCGGATCGCTATGGTCTCCCTGATCAACTCGTTGCGAACCCAGTCGGAACTTTCAAACTGCAACACAGGATCAGAGCCGATCTCTTGGAGGCCTACATCGCAGGGGTCTTTACAACGTTCCTCACCACTCCGTCAGCATTCATCAAACCGACAAGAGGTCAAGCGTTCGACCACCTCGAGGCATGGCTTCGACCCCTATTCACACCTATCGCAAAGCGCGCCTATGAGACTTTGAGGGTTCATCCTGTGCATCCTGTTCATGCCCCCGATGATCCAGAAGATGACAGCCTTGCCGAGGGGTCTGCTACGGTTCTCACACAGATTTGTAATTCCCGTTGGGGGCTTCAGCCGAAGTTTGTCGATACCAACATTGGATCGGCGGAGAATCCTCAATGGAAAACCACTTGTGAAGTTGCAACCCGCTGGGGTAAGCGATGGTAGGTCTTCGCGAACTCTGGGCAGTTGGGATATGCTAACCGGGGGTATACAGGGAGGCAAGCGCCACCCGCGAGACTAAACAGGCAGCGAGGACGGTCGCTGCTTGGAAGATCCGACAACAGATGCGAATTTGAATTGCTTGTGGGAGGGAGGAAGGCACGGAGACTGTTGCATGGGCTTTCCTATGCGCAAGGTACAATGTGACTAGGTAGAAGATAGAGACGTAATGGCAACGATATGAAGCGGTGTCGCGTAGCAAATGACTCCTCGCCGAGCGGTATCTTGGCATCATCATCATCATCAGACTAGCAAAGAATCAACCGGATTCCCATCATTCCTAGAGGAGATGATCCCGGTAAAGTTCGGACAGATCATTTGAGACGAGCAGCCCTCGTCTCTCCACCTCAAGCTTAGACTTTAACCTCCATGGACAGTCATACCGCTACCTACCATGCGGCTAGGTACAAGGACATGATGGATAGAGAGTGGCGGTTCTTTTTTTCCGCCACGACCTAGCCTCGAGGTGTTTCACGGATCTGTGTGCTTCTCTTCCCGCAAGTGTAACCTGACTCGAGGTGAAGTGTAGGCCGATAGAGTCTCACTACGAGTGAAAGAGGAGACAGCGACGAGTACGAGCAAGCACCGCAGCAAGCGTCTAAACAATGAGGCTCACAGCAAGATGGCGACATGCATTGCCCAGCTATGCCCAGCGACGGATATTTATATAAACTTCTTACCTCGTAACAATTGCCCTTGACCCAGTAGTTTTTTCGACTCTCAGATAGCTTGTAGCTCTAAGTCTCAGCCAGGTCGTACATCTTGCTTCCTACCAACATGTTACCCACGAAGGCTTTCGTTCTTCCCCCTCTTCCCACGGACCTTTTCCTTCCCAACCTTCCCCCACTCACAGAGAATGAGAGACATCAGTTTCTCCACTATGTTCCTCACTACTCGGACGGGGGTCTTTTGGCCAAGCTCGAAAAGCCGATAGGATTTCAAGAGAGGAAGACGGAAGACTACGAGAGGCTTGAGTTTCTTGGGGGCGCTTTACTCGGTGAGCATGTCTGACTCTGCTTCCACCTTATGAGACACTGATGAAGGAATCCTCCGGAGCAGCTTTGATTGTCACAGAGTTGATTGACAACATCTCTCACAATCTCAAGCCAGGGGAGGCTACCGTAGGTTCCCTATACCGCCGTTCCCTATACGTCGAAGGGAAGCCTAACCATAAGCACTCACCCAGATCCTGCGCAACCAACTCCTCAAGAACTCCACCCTAGCCGAGCTGTCCGACCGCTATGTCCTCACGGGCTTTTTAGGCCCATCCAACGTCCTCACAAGTCCCAACGAGCGTCTCCGCGCAGCACTACTCAAAGGATACGTCGCAGTCCTCTACAAGGGTTTCCCAACCTCCTTAGAAGGCTCCGAGCTTTACCAACACACCCCTGGACAGGCATTCGACAAACTCTGCTGGTGGCTTCGGGACCTCTTCTCACATGTCGTCAACTTCGGCTTCGACTGCCTCAAGTGCGAGCGAGAGCCAGATGACGTCGATGCTGAGGAGGCTATGAGGGCGCTCAACCTCTACTGTCTCAAGAGATGGCATCAGGCCCCGAAGTATATCTTCGACTTTGTCGGCAGGGAATGTCGAGTTACTTGTATCATTGATCTGGAGCCTGGTCAACGATGGTGAGTCTCGGTAGGGCCCTTGAGACACAAAAATTGTCGAGTTAACTTCGATGGACCATTAGGGAGGCGACAGGCTCTCGGAGTAACCACGAAGTTGCGGCAAACATCGCAGCTTGGAAGGTCCTTCAAATGGTTTCTTGAATTGGACTTGCAGATAAGATGAGTCAAGCGTTGCCGAGATGGGGAAGTCCTAATTGATGGTGGGAGGAGGCCGGCAAGCATGACTGGGATCTAGGGTGTGTTCCGGGGGTCGGGTTTTGCGAGCTGTCGTATAAGATGGGAGAATGCATTTCGCTGTATATATCCTGGCCGCAAAGGGGCATACGATGGGGTCAGCCATTTTTGAAATATCGCCTTAGCCAGCGATGGAGGACATTTGCCAGACGAACGTCCCCCCAAACAAAGCCGTACCCGTGGACATGCCTCACGCTCCCCAGACTCAATTGGTGTGAGCCTCAGCTGAGAAACTGGCAGTCACCACGCTCGGACAGAATGATTATACATGCTTGTTTATCACACTATCATGTCGTCGATTGTACATGATCCAGAGTCTGGTCACAGGTAGGGTATGCTGAAACAGAGGTACTGTATATGTAACAAGAAATTCAACCTTTGATCATGCACTTGAAGCTCTGCTTCCTGACGGCAGCGCTCCACAGTAGATGCAAATCACCAGAAAGAACACCTGTAAAGTCGGTCAACTAGAGGCCCCGGACAAATCGGAATCAACATACCACCCAACGAATGCTACGCATAGATTCTCGACCGACGTTGCTTGATGAACGAGCTCCTCCACTTGCTCTTTCACATCCAATACCTGATGAGGTTTGAAGTCACGCCCTGGAAAAGTTGTCAAGTCAAGTTCGCATTGGGATATGCTGGACGAAAGACTTACCCGTCAGCTTCCTCCTGACTCTCTCAATGATAACCAGGGCTCGATCATTCCTCATTTCCGGGCGGTCGGCGTCTAGAACACGATCGTTAAGTCTTCGCACTATTCCAACAGCCTAAATACTCACCATTCAGAATCTCAGTCTCGTCTGCCTTATTTTTCCTGGCTTGGAAGCCTTTATCCTCGGTTCCATCCCGAGGTTGAGGACCACCGCCCGGGTTGTTTGTGGGAACCAGACGCCAGGCGATCAACGGGTCGTAAACAAATGCCTCGAGAACGGCCATCAGAGATTCCTTATTCTCACGCAGCACCTCCATTGAGACTTCACACGAGCGGGAGAAAGTACCGGTGATCCCGCATACCTGAGTTTGTTAGGAAAGGCCATAGTCGATGATTGACTAACTCACCTCCATCGCATGAATCAACATCCGAGTCAAACGGAAGGGCACTTTCTCCGGGTACTTCTCTCTATTCATCGCAATCTCAAAGCAATCACCCTGGAATGTATCAGCACTGACCCGAACAATACCTGCTGCTTTCAGACCTTGACCTACAAAATCGATGTGCACGACTTTGCCGGTGATTTGATCAAGAAGCAGATTGGAGGGATGCCTATCACCCAGACCGAGAATGTACCCGACCATGGAGTTGACTCCCAGACTTCTGGTGTACGTGGTCCGCCTTTCCAGCCATGCTTCCGAGTTGCGACTCCTCAACCAAAGGATTTTGTACAGGTCCTGACCGGTGGTATTGTCGAGGGCGTATTGGAAGACTTCGACTTTGTGCATGAGAGTTAAAGAGTCGTAATTCTCGTCGGCCATCTAAGGAGTTCAAGAGTCAGCTCCCTTCTGCCCACGTCGCAAGCCGAGGTTATAACTTACCTGATTCATGAGACGTTGTTCAAGATCGAGAGTAACACGGACCTGAATTTCAGCTACGTCCTTTCGATTGGAAATCGTAACATTCTTTGTCTTGGGCGGGACTTACCTGTGTCATGAGACGGTGCTCAATATCAACAAGAATCTTCCTCGACTCTCTGTAGCTCTTGATCAGGGTATGTAGGGTATCGCTATGCGGCACCCAACCAAGGAGACCCGCACCGGGCGACAGTGGTGTGACGGAGTATTGCTGGATACTGAGATGTCGTTTGGCACTTTCTTGATCTGCGTTGAGTAGTGTATTGACCAGGCCGAAGAGCTGCATAACTCTTTCGTCCTGTCGGAGATCCTCATGGCCCTTGAGACAGTATGTGTATTCTTTCCCGTCACGACCCTTCATACTGAAACGTCGGGGACGCTGCTTTGAGGCGATGACGTTGAACGTAGGTAGCACGTAGCTGATACCAATTACAGGTTTGTTACTTTGGTATGTGCCTGGAACAGCATCAGCCGAGTTTTCAGGCAGAAGCGAATCAACTCACCGGGAACAGCCAATTCGAGATCCCGTACACCCATCAGTTTAGGCGATACATATTGAAGCTCGATGACATTTAGGAGTTTCAGTTGTTTCGCCAGTCGTTGGAAGGTCTGATGAAGATGTCAGATTTTGAGAAGTTCAGCAGTACGGCAACTCACGGCGTAATATATGTCCCAAGCTTGATTTAGCTCGTTCTGATCGCCATGTAGCTTGAACCGTCTGCAGTGATCGCGAGCAAGATGAAGCTCATGACCAAAGCTTTGAACGAATGAAGTCTCGCGCAGAGTTTGAGGATCCTGCCCGTCTTATCAGCTTTTGTGTTCCACCCGATGTTGCGAGATGGGACTAACCTTCTCGACCATCTCATGCAGAGGCTCCAGAACTTCAAACATGCCTTCGATATTTTGATCCGCAAAGTAATGCTTAGAAGCCTCCTCCAAACCTTCATGCCACTGTTCGTGCCACAGAATCGCCGCTCTGATGAGCTCCGTACTGACCAAATCAGCTTGACCGACAATAGTCGCCGCGTGCTCCTTCATCTTGGCCGTGATGTTCACAGCAACTGCTTTTCGACTCTCGACAGGGGATTTACTAGCCACTGTCAACGGATAGATGAGAGCTTGTGGATGTGCTTTGCCGATCTCTTGAAGCAGGGCCACGATGAGGTTCTGGATGGGAGGACGGGGTGTATGAATTCGGGCGATGATCTATAAACAGACGATGATTAGCTGCGTAAAATATGCCTGCAATGAGAGTAAACGCACTTGAGGAATGACCTCCAACCATACGTCGATGTTGACACTCCGTAGCCCCTGCGATATCGCAGTACTGACGCCAATTTCGTATCCATAGGTAAACCAAAGCGTTAGTAGACGTAATGTATCCTGTAGCGAGTTGCCAGGTGATAACGCAATTGATTGAAGGAAACCCTCAACAGCGGGAATAATGTATGTAGTGAAATCGTTTGACGAGAGTCCCTGCTCTGAAACTTCCAAAGCCGTGATGACGTCGAAGTTCGCTAAAGCCCAGGTATGCCACGCTTGATACCATTCTGGGTCGAGTTCCGTAGCGAGACTATAGTCTTTCAAAATAGCGCTTGGATCCATCTAAACTATTGTCAGTCCAGAATCCCATATATACGCGGTCAACTCACCGAATAACTTCCTTCTCGTAAGGCAGCCTGCCATTGACCCAGCTCAACGTGACATTTGGCCAGAAGCTTTGTGTATTCTCCGAAGAGCTTCGAATCAGGTAGGATGATTCTCCCCTGGTTGTCTCTAGCTCCGAGGCCGATGTCGTGAGACAGTTGGACTGCGAAGGTGCGCAAATGGCCAAGCGTCTCTACCTTATCCTCCCTCTGATCCAACTTTACGGCTTTTGCCCAATTGAGGCAGAAATAGGCGAAAATAACGGCTGGGGGAGCACGAGCTCGCGACTGGTGTTGTCAGTAGACATATCTGCCTTTGACAGATAAGCGCTCACCTCCGCGTCAAGATCCTGATAAGAGTTGCCAACCAGTGAAGTAAGCGTTTTCTCAGCCAGATTCAATCGGTCCGACGTCCGACACAATTCGGCAAAGTTGATCCAGGTCTCCATATCCTCGCTCGGTGTCAGAACCAATGATCGGACTTGAAGAATTCTCTGCCAAACCTCAACATCGCGTTGAGTGCCCTCAAGTCTGCAATAAGTTAGAAATGGGGGATGAATGTAATCGCTTTCAATAACCCACCTCTTCTGCCAGGTCTTACGCTGAGTGAGTTGTCGCTCGGGTTCGTCGGAGTGCTCCTTGTAGGTGATGATTTCTTCCAGCTCTGCCAGCATTTGAACACGAACAACCACGCTACAATAAAGCAGTCCGCAATCAGCTACCGTCGTTCACGAAGGCTGTCTCACTTACTCATACGCCCGACCATAACTTTCCCCAGTCAAGCTCGTCAACTCTGAATCCAGTCTTTCCCTCGCTTTAGTGATATGTCTGACAGCTGACGTAAACTGATTGCGATGGACAGCGATGATTGCTTTGAAGAAGTTCCGATCCGCAGTATCACTTTTCATGGCAGCGATGTAGTCGTCCATCAGATCCCACTGATACAAGGACCACGAAGCAGCTGCAGCCAGCGGGGCGGTCTGTCTCCTTTCTTCATCTCTAGCATTCGGCCACCGAACCTGGACGAAGTCCGACAGTTCTTCCCATTCGCCCAGCGCGTGTAAACACTGGATTTTACCGAGTGCGAGCTGCGTATCGTCGTATATCGATTCAGGATCGGCGGCTCTTTCATGCCAGACTTGAAGTGCCTCCTCCCAGCGTCCGAGCTTTTCGTACCAAAGCACGTCGTGAGTCATTCCTAAATTCGTCTGGGCGTATTCGAGTGTACCCCAAGCCGCATCGGCTTGTTGAAGCTTCTGGTTAACGCTAATGAGGTCTTCAACTACTGTGCTCGAGACGTCATTGAAGAACTCGGCTTCTTTGTAGTGTAGAGCTTTGGCGTAGGCATGGAACGCCGATGCCTAAGAAGAGATCAGTAATTAAGAATATTGCGCAAACCTCGGAAGCTCACATAGTCCCCAAGAAGCCTCGGCTCGATACTGAGAGCTTTATCGTCGTGTTCCATGAACTCGGCTAAATTCAGGATTACGTTGACCACATCAGGCGGCACATTGGTGTGGCACAAAGCGACTTCGAGATTGTGAACCAGATCCTCCTACGTGGACAGGATCAGCTTTCCTGATCTGATAGACCCACAGCCGCGTATGAGCACTCACCTGGTAGCTATCGTACAGCTCATTCCAGCATGATACAAAGGCCACATTGAACAGTTCCTTCCCGAACGGGGCGTATAGGCTAGCAAAAGCTGTCGAGGCACGTAATGCTTGACTTGGGGATTCGCCCATTAGCACCAGACCCAGACTTCTGATCCATGTCAACCAGTCGGCTGCAGTGCTAATTTTCGAAGAGTCCCACGCAGCCTTTAATGCTTGCTGGTTCACATTGTATTTCGCTTGTTCGTTAGAAACTGAAGCTTCATCACCAATGTCGTTGGCGTATCTATACGATAATGATCAATAAGCCGAGTGAGGCGATCAGTGAAAGAGACTGACCGTTCAACAGGTCCGAGATCTGGAGGAAGCCTTTCCCGATTGAGGAGTTTGGTAATGAGTTGCTCATAGGGACTATGTTTAATGTTGTTCTCCACCAAAGCCTGGTAAAATTTGTCAGCTCGATCTTTCTTGCATTGAGAGACTTACCTTGTTGACCATGGGAATGAAGATAGCATAGTCAGGACCGAACTGGAGTACCAGGACGCAAAGCGTATCCATGGCGATATTCCTCAACTCCCCCTCGCTAGTGCCCAATGTTCTGACCAAGGGGTGTATGATCTGAGAAGCATGGTCACTGAAGTTGACCTTTCTACACAACTGGCCCGTCGTCCTCAGAGCCGCTTTCCGAAGTTCATCGGGAGCTAGAGGATTCTCGAAAGATCGGACAATGACAGGCAAGACCAGATGAAGGTAGTCTTCGATACTCGAACCGAAGACATAAAAGGCTTTCAGAATGTGAAGGAGAGTGTTTAAACGCTTATCACCCAAATGACGAGCTGATAGATCGCCATCGAAGGATCGGAGGATCTGTTGAAGGAGTTTGGGAAGGTAGGCTTTGAACTCCCCTTCAACAGCTCTCGCAATGGCCTCAACCAACGAAATGATAGTGATCTGTTGATGAGAGTTGTCATCCCAGTAATCGGTGATGAGGGTGAAAATGTCGCTAAGATAGTTCCTGATATGTTGCTTGACGATCAGAATCAAATCGGCTAGTCGCTTCAAAAAAATATCCTGCTTGTTCGTAGCTAATCGGATGACCCCTAGGAAGGCCGGAAGGACTTGAGGTAGGAACGAGACACATCGAAGGCGTTGGGTCCGGAAGATGTGCATGACAGCTTCAACTGCTGAATGGTGATGAGTAGTCAATGTTGAGTCCTGCAAAATGTTGACCAGAGAGCTGATGACGACCGTCTGATAGTATTCGTCATTTGATGTTGTTGGCATGTTCATTAGCAAGGTGATGTCGGTCACCCTAGGTCCAGATGTCTCGGCATTTGGATCATCGACACCTCCTTGAAGCAGCTGACCACTTGGTTAGTACACTATCAGGGCATGCGAAACATCAACTCACCTTGTGCTTGAAAGGATCAAGGGCACCCAGCATTCCCATCGTCCGAATCGTCTCCAATCGGGTCGTAGTTTCTGACTCCGTCCTAAGAAGACGGAACAGTACACCTAACAGTTGAGGGTGCTCGTTGTATGGCTCGATTACTTCTCCAGTGTTTGAAACAACTTGACCGAGAGTAGTCAAAGCTGCATCGCGTTTGGCCGGTGAAGTCTGGTCGTTCAACATCTCGATGACGAGGTCTAAGATTTGCTTCACGTTGGGAATTAACTCCTCTCCAGCAACTCTTGCAAGCTCGCCGATACATTTGACGCAGTAAGCCGCAACCGTTACGGACGTCGTGGGATTCTGAGCGGTTCGCAGCAGGACCGAAAGGATGGTGGGTGCATATCCCTTGACGAGGGAAGTTGAGGCCCCAATGAGAAGACAAAGAAGTTTTGCACTTTCTTCCTTTTGTTTACTGCAACGATATGAGGTTAGCTTGACGTTTGAAGAGTGACCAAAAGCAGCTTACGGCGCGGTAGAGTATTCCAATTCCGTAATCAAGTTAATCAGAGATTTCCTCAATGACGGCATAACATAGGCTGGATTATATTGCGCCAAGCGACCGATAATGCCGATGGCCAGTTCGCGATTGTGAAACACCTCATCATTGAGAGCGATGAACAGGCAACGAATGTCCTCAGCCTGCGAAAGATGACGGTCGAATTTGGCGTCCAACCTCTCCAAGACCGTACGTCGAATCACGGGGTCTGGTTTATGAAATGAGTCAGTAACGCCAAAGAGAGTACCAAAGAACGTACTTGGATCGGTTATTCCAACGGTCAACAGCTTCTCCAAGACGTCACCGACAATTTCAATTGAATGACTACTGGTCTGATGGCATATAGGATCGTTGATAAATAATTGAGTTGATGCGAGGACAGCTTCTCGTCGGACATCTGCACTGTCGTGCTCCAAATAGGGAAGGGCAGCGTCTCGTACAAACTCATTCAAGGTGTGACCTGCATCATGTGAGCGGACGTCCGAAGCTACTGGTGTAAGTCACTTACCAGTGAAATCGAATTTCCCGAGAATCCTGAGAGCAAGCGCCAGTGTGTCCGCCGACTGGCCGCCAGCCGAAGCCTTCCTTGCATCAGTAAACGTAGGCTTCTGTTGTCCGATTGACGTACCTGTAACAAACTCAGATCGCGAACAATATCGGGCGACCTGCCTCTTGGCGCCGGAGCACCAAGCGGGCGGAACGGTTGTCCCATCAATGTCTGGGACAGTAGCTCGAGTAGGCGATCTAGGCTCATTAATACGCTGCGTCGATAGGAAACGACTATGATCTCTCACCTTGTATAGTCCTCAACAGAGGCGGGATATGATTCGCTATTTGTTCTAAGGCCTGATACAGAGCATCCGACAGGCCCCAAGGAAACATTAGGTCTAGGACCTCGTGCATTTGTTTCGTAAGCATTGGCCCAACAGCAACGGTGAGCATAGCCAGAGATTGAAAGATTGGTGCCTCAAATGGGGCATTCTTTTTGCTGCAAATAACGAACGTCAGACGAAAGACACAGACAAATGACATGGACACACCCTCTCATTCGAAGATGTTCTTTGGCAATCTTGATATATTCATCGATGAATGGCTTCATTTTCGCTTGAAGGTGTTTGGCGAGATGACCGATGGCAATATAAGCTGTGATACATTAGTAAATATGCGCGCCATGACGGTGCTAGAGCTCACTAATATCCCGATCTGAAGGCTTCCCCAGCGATTGCAGCAAAAATGCCATGCACCGGTGGAGGTAGTGGAGCTCGAATTGTTCACTGTCATATGTTGCCATACTAGGGATAAGGGTGATGACCTGCTTTCGGATGGCAACTTCTTTGCTGTCCCGGAACTTAAGGGCCAGCTCGCAGAGCGGTCTGTAGAATTCGGCCATGACCTGATGATTATCAGCATCAGCGATAGGAGTTCTCACCAGAACGGCCTTGTGACCCACAATTTGTTGTTTGAACAGCATGCAGCTAAGCGCCAAGAGAGAGCCAAGGACAGTATCAACTGATGTTGATTTGGTGAGACCCGCTTTTGCCTCATCGAATATCCTTTTGTAGGTTTCAGTCGGAGTATCCTCTCTATCGCCCAAGATCTCCAAGCAAGCAGTCATCAACAGGGAGGTCCGTTCTCGGACCATTGTCTGAGTGAGAAGTTAGTTGCTGCGCGAAGACCAACAAGACGTACCCGAGAATCACGGAGAGGCACCCATATCTTGTTGAGAATATCATTGACACGGGGGTATATCATGCCAGGAGCCTTCAAAGCGAATTGGTGAAGCATCAGAATCGCACCGAAGCGGTAAATCTCGTAGCGAGAATCTGAAATGTCAGCTAGATTTCATGTCTCTCAACTCACCATCCATGTGATCAATTGCTTGAGGAATCTCTTTATCGAAAAATGACTCTCCAAATGGTACGGCACCGACCTCGACAATCGTTCCTGAAAGACGGTAAGTGAAATATCAATGAAAGTCATTTACCTATAACATGAGCAGCAGCGATCATTACACTCGTGTCGGCAATTGACAATAGAGGCCGGACATCTAGTTCATTAGCCGTGGTTGTGCATTGACGACTTACATTCCAACAACCTGGAACACTTGTACTGTATCCGATCTGGCGTCTCTTCAGGTATTACGGCAAGGGTGTCTAAGGTTGATTAGCGAGGAAACGTCGCACATTTGCGGACGGGCTCACCAAGTGCCAGCAGAGCACCCAGCCTTTCATAGCTATGATTCTTCATAGACAGCTCCCATGTCCGTTGAAATGTGTCCTTCCACCATCCTTTCATCGGATCCTGACCTGGATGTTCTTGCGCATAGCTCCGACACTACGAAAGTCAGACCGAGGCTCGAAAGTTATCACTCACGTAGAGGTCGAGCTCTGCAGCCCCTTGTTTTCGGATCTCGTCATTACTGGCAATGAAGGATTCAGTATGTTTATGAGCTGATATGGTCATCGCGAGGATAGCTTACGGGCTGCCGAGATGGGCGAAAATACTGTCCATGACTTCATTTTGGGTCGCCATGGCCGCTAGTCATACATCCGGACCTCAATCGGACGACCGGGGCGAAAGAGGTCAACCTATCGACCCAAGGATTGGAATCTCTGCGCTTTCCTTCACTTCGCTCGATAGATTGTCGAGGTCACTAGCGATTTGTACATGGGACTGTTTGTGGGAAGCGATGTCAGAGGGGCCGGATGGGATGCTCAGAATCTAGGCGGATAGCGACGACGTGCGACCAGCCAACGTCACGTGGGCAGATTCCGATAACAACACGTCATTATCCAAGGTACACACACCCTTTGCCGACCGCTCAGATTTCGTGACTCTTTGGTTCGGTCCTCATCTCTTATATTCTAATCTTACAGCAGCAAGTCCTTCGTTCCCCCTCGACTCGACAGCCGAGGTTTTCTTCGTCAACCGTCGCGGTGGCTCCGCTCTTCTTGTCACTGGTCTTGAACAGCCACTAGAGAGCGCTTGCCACCATGTCGGGCTCTCTTTCGACCTCTGACCAGCAGGTCTATAAAAAGGTGATGAGGGCGAAGAACATGGTGAGCAATGAGGCATACGAGCAACACGCGTGGAGACAACCTCACTGAAACCTTCGTATCAGAATATGTCTCAAGCTCAGCTGGAACAGTCGATGCCCGGCATGAACAGGAAGGACATCATCTCGTCCATTACTTCCCTGGTGCAAAAGGTTCGTCCAGTCTCAGCTGCCCCTTGTTCTGAGTAAACAGTACATGTCTGACACCTAGCTCGTTCTATAGCGTTTGTTTGTCGTCTCTAGAGGGAAAGATGATCACCTTCTGTACACTGCAGTGACAGTGGACGAGGTGAAAAAGTTGGTTTATTTATTGGCTTCTTCTGCCTATAAATGCTTCGGAAGGTCACGGTGCACTTTGCTTACTATCTCTACACCTTTATTAGGAAGACGACTCTCACGGAGGATCAGCAGATTGTTCTGGGAGTTATTGGAAGATGCGGAGATCGAGGTGAGCTATTCCCTATTTTACGGGGGTCAATGCTTATGTATTTGAGCAGGCGTAGCAACCCAGGCAATTCACCGGGAAATCGGATCTGACGCAATGCATCTTTCTCTTCTACGGCGGACACTCTTGTTTCTGGAAAAGGAAAATCACATCAAAACATTCAAAAGTATTAATGTAAGCTGTTGTCCCCACTTGTCTTTTGATGTTTGTCGGGGTCGGATTAAGCACAGGCCGCGTCCTCCGAGTCAACAGTGGTGAGGACCGATGCTGACTTCGTCACAGGCGCCATTGAAACCTCTGTACATCCTGGCACACTTAAAACCACCTGAGAAGCTGGCAGGGGGTATCTGGTTCGATGATTCGAAGGAGTATGACGATATGATGGTCACGTATCTCTGCAAAGCACTCCTGCAGAGAGTACAACAAATCGTATGCTCAGAGCTCTCTTGCCCTCGACCTGCTTGTGCTATGGCTGATATGGGAATACGCATCTGCAGACCTTTCCTCCCTTGAAATCGAGGGATAAAGCTCAACTAGCCTTGGTTCCGAATCCTATCAATCCTCCTTCAAAAACAAGTCAACTACCTACTCCTCATGCCCTACTCCGCTATATAAAAGACAAGAAAATCACTCAATCCGATCTTACTGTAAAGAACGTTATGGAATGTATGCGAGCACTAGAATTAGATGGGATGGTCGAGGTCGTCAAACCCCTGGGCGGAGTTCATCTGGATGAGGACGAAGACGCTGGCTCGTCCGACGAAGATGCCGCAGGTCCGTCTCGAAAACGGCGGAAGACTGACATGAAAGCGGAGAACGAATCGGACGACGAAATGGACGACGAGGAGAAGGAAAGGAAAAGGAGGAAAGAGAGGGAAAAAGAGAAAGAGAGATTGAAGGAGAAAAAGCGAAGAGAGAAGGAGAAGGAAAGAGAAAGAGAACGGCAGAAAGCAAAGGCCAAGGAGAAGAGGAAGAAGGAGAAAGAGAAAGAGAAGAAGAGAAGGGAAAAGGAGAAGGATAAGGAGAGACGAAAGAAAGAGAAAGCGAGAGAGAAGAAGAAGGAGAGGGAGAGAGAAAAAGACAAGGAGAAGAAACGGAAGAAGAAGGTTAGTTTCGCTCAGCCTCGTATAGCAGCCGTCCATGGTTGTGGACACTGGCTGACAATACATGTCCAAATCTGATACCCTCATAGAAAAAGCATGACACCGACTCCGACGACGATGACGCGCTTGTGGATATCAACGAGACGGACCTCGTTGAATCGTCGAAATCAAAGAAGTCAGAGTCTAAATCCAAGTCCAAGTCTAGGTCAAAGGACAAGTTATCCAAGCGGAAAAGGGTCATACAATCAGATGACGACGATTCGGCGGCCTCCTCACTCGAATCGAATTCCGATTCAGGTTCAGGTTCTGACTCAGACTCGGACTCTGATACCGATTCCGGTTCTGATTCCGATTCTGGCTCAGCTTCCGATTCCTCTAACTCAAAATCCGATTCTGAGTCGTCGGTATCTTCCGTAGACTCCGATGACCTGGATAATCAAAAACAACGAGTCAAGCCCTCCCAGTCAGGAGCAATGGCCAACGGGGTCCCAGGACCTGGTGGGAATGTTTCGTTCTTCGGCGCAATGTCAGGAGGAGGAATCTTCGATCTCTCAGATACAGCGATAGTGTATCGTGCCACTCGTCGTGTGAAACTCTCTATCGGACAGACACAAGCACCTTGCGGTCGTTGTCCACAATTCACGATCTGTGAGCAGGACGGACCCGTTAATCCGGATACCTGCGAGTACTTTGATGGCTGGTTGTCGAATGTTAAGGGAGGATGGGACGCTGATGCAGTTAGAGCTATGATGCCTCCTCCTCCCGAGGATTTGGTGGATTTGGAGGATGGGAACGGATTTGAGATGGGGATTGGGAACGGTCATGGATTGGAGGATCAGGAAGCGGACGAGCTCATGGATGAGTAGATCGTGTGTGCGTTCGTGCGAGGCTCGTATCGTCTTCAAATTCTGGCTTGCGAGCCATGACTATCATGACACGTATGAATTCATGTTAAACTCTCAAATTCGTGTCTCGCTGCTTTGGCTCATGCGCGGAATTTCTGTAGCCGAGATGATATTTGAACCTACGGAGGTACAAGTCCTGTTTGAAAGGCCGCTGGTATCTCAGAGAGGTGCTGTGCTGACAGACATGGCTCAAAGATCTCAACCTTACAAGGCTGATACCATGACGAGCAGTACCCGCCTATCCGGCATGATACGAGAAATAATGGCATCTCCCGTACTATCTCATACAAGCTCCCAACTAGCAAGCACCCCGTTCCATCGCCCTTCTCCGTACATCAGGTTTACCTGAGTGGAACGCTGAATAAAGTAGTGGTTAGATGGATTGCAGGGCACGGACGAAGGAATGACTCACAATCGGGTGTTGGCAGCGGCACCACCACGACCGTGACCGACGGGCTTGTAGGTGATTCTGAAATTGTTTTAGCGGTAATTCTTTATAACCTGAAAAGAAATGCAAGAATGGCACTCACGAGAACTCGCCGAGGTAGTGACCAGTCATCTCGGGCTTGACCTCAACGGTGGTGAAAGATTTTCCGTTCTAAATGCCGACGCAATCAGCCATCAACCCTATCACTGCACCGGATTCTCTTCCTCGCCCTCCCACCACGAGCCTCCATCTACGCTCTCAACGGCCACCAGACAGCAGGGAGGTGCACTCACGTAGACACCAACGACAGAGCCAATCATCTCGGGAACGATGATCATGTCACGGAGATGAGTCTTGACCATAGCTGGCTTCTCGTTGGGACCAGCCTCCTTCTTGGACTTTCGGAGCTTCTTGATGAGACCCATCGGACGACGCTTGAGACCCCGTTGGAACCTCCTGCGGGCACGGGCGTGAACGAGCTGGGTTGAAAAACAATGCGTAGTTGTAGGTCGAGAAGACAGCAAGAGGACAGGAAATAATGCGAAACATTCGTTAGCGTCGTTCCACACTCGACTCGGGCTCCACGGAAAGCTGCCTGCGGATGCCGAGATCGTGGTGTCCTCAAAACAGCTCCCAAGGTCCCATCGTGCAGAAGATCTTCCGTCGTCCATAGACACCCTGACTGTGACTCACCCCGATGAAGTCCTCATTGCTCATGTCCAAGAGGTTGTCAAGCTCAACCCCACGGTACTGGTACTTCTTGAAGGATCTGGAGGCCTTCTTGGCAGCGGCTTCCTCGCCGGTGGTAAATTCTTCAGCCTGATTTGATTAACAAACGTCAGCATCAATTGCAGATTTCATCCTCTTGTCGCAGGCTCAGGCAGTAGGAGGAAATGATCGCAGGTACAACTGCTTTGAAAACTCCCCGCGCCTTGAAGCATCTTGTTCCCAGCAGCCGTCCCCGCGATGACGTTCCTCCCACCGATTGACCCAGAGTGCGGACCTAAAGTGCGAGGACGAAAAGCTCACCATTTTGACTGTTGATTCAGCGAACAGATCCGACAGAAGCAACGATCGATAACCGGATTTTTGAGCAGAAAGAGAAGAGGGAAGTCAAACGAATCAATCAGCGATCTTCCTTGTCAGTACGGTGATGAGCCAGAGAGACATACGAGGTATAGATGAGGAGTAGAACGGGGATTAGCAGCAACCTTCAATTTGTGACAGAGCGGCACCACACCAGGCTGCCCCCGCCCGGAATTTCGTTCGGCGTTTCGACAAATATATTCCCATTTTACGCTTTTTATCCCAATTTCTTCCCCAAGCGCTTGCAGGCCTTACAAAATACTCCGCCGTCAAAGTGGTACGCTTTCTTCATCCCCGATGCATTCAGAAATGCTCTCTTCATGCTTTACTTGCTTGGGACGAGGAGAAACGGAGCGGGGTCAGAGAGAGATGAGCTGTCAGTGAAGTGACGATTTAGGTCGTTGGCTTCGTTAGATTGTACGCGTCGGACACATCGTCGGCGTGGTCAGCTGAAGCTGGACACAACTTAGCATGTATTGGGAATAGTTCTGTTGCTTCTTTCCACTGGTAACATTGGCTATGCAATGTACTCGTACTGTGTACGCATTGTGACCTTAGAGACGATCATATGAGCCCCAGAGCAGAAGCAACGAAATTTGGCGTAGGAGAGGAAACCTCGGTATTTTCCCTGAATGTGTTCCCGGGTGGCAACGCCTCTAGCTCTCGAGAATTTGCTCCTCGTGGACCTTCACGAGCGATTGAGAGCTATAATCAGTCGCAGGCAACTGTCCGAGTCCAGTCAGCGTAGTCAATCCAACGCAGTGAGAGTTACGCCCTGAGGATCTACACATTGAGCTACACTTTCCCTTTGGAGTCACCCATGCCAATAGCGGACGATCACTCCATCGTGGGAGAGTGATATTTTCCTGAGGGAAGGAAGAACCACTGTCAAACCAACGCTCTCCTTCGATATCCACTCTCTTTTACAATCTACCGTCAAATAGTATTTTTGTGGCCTTGGTCGATACCTCATTCGTCTTTGACTAAGCCTCGATATGCCCACTGCAAAAGGCTTTCAAGTGAGCTCGTCCTGCTGCTCTGGTATCAACCAGTATACTTAGAGGGTGTAAATGCCTCGATCTAGGCGTGGCTGGTCATGGACGAAATAATCCTCAGTGAGTCTGCAGCAGCTGGGTGCTCCCCATAGAACTGTTCTATATGGGAGGCTGAAGCTGTCGTGTATTGCAGACGAGTATCGTTCCACGATTGACGAGAACAATGTCGTAGAATGTTTCGTCCAGTCGATCGAGAACAGAGTACGTAGTAAAAGAGGAGTGCCCATGTAGGAGCAATGAACAGCTGACCTTCACATTCTCTGGCTGATATTCGGTCCATCGCTAGTCATATTCTGTCCACTTCCGCCGGCTGAGACCAGACGTCATACATAAGGCCGATGATGCGCTCACATCCGAGGATGTCAAGCCCTTTCGCGTTCGAGTGGTTCTGACCTTGGGTAGCGGCTTGTTCGCAACCATGAACCTTCCCTGTTTGGAGTATGGACAGCAGTATTTCAAGTTTAGAGCAAGGGAGAGAGATCAGAGTGGTAAGAATCAGAGATTACTCTTTGAGAAGGCTGTGAGTCGACTTTCAGTCCCTCGCGGGTTGATAGACACGACATTTACTTTGATTTGCAGCATGAGGTAAAGAACCGAGATGAACGGAGGCCTGACGCTCTTGGAAAAATACGTTTGAGAGTCTACAGAAATAATGTCGCCGAGGATGTCGTTACTGATCAGTCTCGATCGACCACGTTCATTCACCTTCCTGCACAATCTGCGAATCGAGGCGACGATCAGGGGAAGGACACAATCGCGGAAGCGGCGGCGGCATTAGAGGTCAGTCGAGAATGTTCAGCTGCATGTGTATATATCCTCACCCGCACGCTTTGCTTAGCCAGATGTCTTTGCAGTCAGTCGAGCATGGAGACCAACTTCCACTAGCCACGGGGTCGTCCAGAACACCATTCTCCCAGATATACAATGAGAACTTAGGCTCACTAGACCAACCTGTCGTCGAGTTCGTCTTCAAAGTCAGCTGATTTTCTGCCTGAGATGCCTCCGCCAGGTCTAACAAGCTGGTGAGATATAGTATGGTACGCGGTCCCAACTTGAAGGTCTCAAGATCCTTAAACCTCACCAACTGTCTCTCTCCGTAAATAATCTTTCGATGTCTTGTGTCACTGGAAACTGAGAAAGCTTATCTTAGGCCGAGCCTGATGAGCGCTGTCAGCGTTCATCCCCCCAGCATGATTTTCAGCAACACTCGATAGCGTTATCTGCCCCGCTGCCTCGGACCCCATCCTCATTCTCTGGAACCAGTAAAGATCTCTGCTACTCGCAACTCAGACGCTCAGAGGATTCAGCCCAGGGAAACACGTCTCGAGTAGTAATCCACCAATCCTCTCCCACAGATCCAGGAGTCCGAATAAAGACCTTTGATCCTCCTAGAAAGAGGGGGAAGCAGCTTCCATTGGGCTACGCCGTCGCTACATACAGACATAAATTGGAGAGGAAACCGTCGGGCCGAAGGAGTGAGACTATTCCCAATACGAGGAGAGGGGACGCGACTGAGAGGGGAGGTTCTTCTAAACGTCCAAAGCACGGCAGTATAGAAAGCTGGCGAGAAGGTCTAATCATTGCTAGCGAGAGTGCAAGTGAACCACGTAGTATTTCCCCGGCCCAGGGTAAAAGCTCCCAGGAACTCTTCGATACCATGTTTGAAGAGTACATCGACTTCAGCGAGTACGACACTGGCGGTCAATCTAGCACAGAAGCCCATTTGGTGGCCCCCACCACCGCCGACGATACCTCCGACGTCGCTCATCCCCGATTAGAGGCGGAATCCACTGAGAAGACTCCAGAGCTACAGCAGGCGTTGGATTTGCTGGGGAACCCCTCTGCGTTGGAGGCCCTGATCAACGGTGGTCTTAGTGATTGGACCGATGTCGATCAAAGCGTCTAGGGCCCGAAACTGTGGCAGGCAACTTGTCTCCAAGGTCAGGAAGTAGAATCCAAAAGTGACCGGGGAGGAGCTCTCAGACCAGCTTGGAAAAAGAGAAGGACAGTGATGGAAAGGGCGAGAAAATGGCAGTCAGAGACTTGGGGTCACCAAACATAATGTAGGAACACTTGTGTGAGCAATGCTTTTTGACTAGGCTCGATCAGATGCCCTTATCTCCCCGCATAATTTCGGCATGTCCCGTAATAAGACGGCGGGGCGATGCTTGATCACAGCTAAGCCCGGCCGAACCATCGTCAATATCTATCTTTGCAGTTCGTGATCACATCCTTCAACTTGATATCAAAGACGTCAGCGGTATAGAATTTCTCCGTGGCTTATAAATAGTAAAACTGTCTTCGCTGAAAGGTCAAATCCACACCGAGCAACCCACACAGTGCGATGACCACCGTAAAATGAATCAGATTGCTTTATTGATTCTACATGATAACATGTATCTCTTTAATTCACAATTCGCTCACACCCCCACCACCCATGTCGCATCTCAGTGATCAGATAACCATCGGTACTGCATTTAAGGTCTCATTAGCTCAAGCCCTTGATCTCCCGCGCTAAGACGACGGCTACTCATGGCTCTGGGGTAACAAACGAGAGAAAAGCGGCAACTCACCTCAAACCTGAAGTCAGTCTTCTTCCTCTGACACCAAGAGTTTTCCCAGTCAAAGTAGAAATAACCTCCTTGCTCGTAGTCTTCAGTTATCGCTTGTGGATTATGTGCTCGCTGGAACCATGTTAAGTATTGCTTGTGGAATCGCCATGATTGACGCTTCAACTCTCGAGCTGCTAACCACCTGAATCGCGAAAGTCAGTACCCATCGCGCGGCCTCTGATTCGAAGACGCGGAGATATACTACTCATGAACTCGACTTGAAAAACAAGACTCACTGCTCATACGTCCCTGTCATGTAGTAGAAAATGTAGAAGAGCTGATCGAGATCCAGACGAGAGTATATCGTCTTGTCTTCGAGGGTGGCCAATCGCTGCTGAGGATAATAAGAAGGAGTTACCACAGGATTTCGAGGGTGGTAGTATCGAGGTCTAGACAAGGAAATCAGCGTGACTCGTCGGCAGAGATCCCATAGCGGATGGAAAAGGGTATCAGCAACTCACGGCTCCGCATCAATCTGCTGAGGGGCGTTGTGAAAGCTGACATCCAGTGCGGAGTGCAGTTCGTTGACGTCGGTTGCCCTTCTCTCGGCTGACGGTAATTTACAATCAGGGACAATCAAACCAACAGTGCAGAGCGCGACTCACAAAGCTCCTTGGCAATATCGAAACTGTGTATGAGATTGCCCAGTACCCCTTGCTCTTTCCTAGGACTGCTACCGCCTGCCGCAGCCACAGCGGCACTGGTCCCGCTGTATGCGGATGCGGCGCGTGACGATTCGGCATGAGGAGCGTAGCCTGGTGGAGGAAGTGGGATTTGGGCTGAAGATGATATGGGAGCGGCAGACGTCGATCCGTTGAGAGAAGCTTGGGTCTGGGGGAGGGCGGCAGGGGCTGTTGGACTGGGTGCGGCGGGGGATGACGCTTGCGGAGGTGCTGCCAGGCCGGGAGGTGGTGGTGGAGGGTGTCCCTGTTACCAGTGATCAGCTCATATGTCTTGAAAGATATTGCGGGTATAGCATCTATGCGATAGGCTTACATTCGTTGGTGCTAAGGAAACACTATGATTAGCTGCTGAAATCCTTCTGGACTGGTCCCATTTACCTGCTTCTGCCTGTGAAAGATCTTCAGCCGCGGGTACAGGACTAGGGGCAGCCTCGCTTGTTGAGACGTCTGATATGGGCGCTGGGGACTCAGTCTTTGGCTGGACTGGAACAGGATTGGCCTCTACAGGAGGGGCCACCGCAAGTGCAGGAGGTGGAGCAGGAACTGGAACTGATGGAGAGGTTACGGGTAGAGCCGGGACTGAGCTAGCCACTGCAGCAGCAGCAGCTGCTGCATACCGGATAGGAGGCAGTGGTGCAGGTTTGGGCGCTGATGAGGGTGCTGCTGGTGGCGTCTCTGTGGGTTTTGTTGGAGTTTTCACGGCTGATGATAAGATCAGCACGAGACTCTATATGCAGGTGAGAGATTGGGCCAATTGACTCACGTTCCACTTTGACAGATTCCAGGGTTGGTTCTGGTGATTCAGCCATGTGTTAATATGCCTCGCATCTCGATGTTGTTATTAAACACAGTATCGGACTTACTTTTCAAAGGGACTTTTCGGGCAGCGACAGGACTTGGAGGCTAGAAAGGGATCAGCTTCACGCCTGGCCAAACCTGCTTGGCTCACATGACTAGGAGAATCATCCATCGACGGTTTTGATGAAGGCGTCGACTTCTTCTCTTCTTTTGCTGGAGTTTTTGGCGCATCTGAGAAGTGACCGCTGTTGAGCACTAATCCCACCGCGGAAATGGAAAACGATCACGACAGTAGCTTGCACTCACCGCCACCATCTGTGACAGATGAAGTGTCCAGATTCGAGAGGTCGTCGGCCTGAGCGTAGTCCTGCATGTAGTCCACGTCCTCGTCTTGAAGATTCAGGTCGTCGTACATCTCAGCATCGAAGTCAAAGTCCTCCTCCTGAGTGGTGATCAGAGATAGAACGTTATCACAAAGGTACGGAAACTCACAGCATTCGCCTCAACGAAGTATTTGACGTCCTCCTGTACACTCTCAACCTGTTCAACAGTCAATTGGCCATTCTCTAGCATCCTCTGCACAACCTCCAGTCGCCCAATATGCCATTGCCGATGCTCGTTCAGCGTTTCCAGCTCCATCAACCTGTCTCCGGCCTGCTTCTTCTTCTTTCCCGTTGCCTGCAGCGTTTCGGCCTCTGCTTCGGTTTGCTCGATCTGCCGCGATAGTTCGTCTGTTGTCGTTCCTATCCAATCTATCGTATCTCGCTTAGCCTTCTCGGCAGGATCCAGACGGGCAGCTGCTATTAAGCCTTCTTTAGAGAACGCCTTCATCTTCATCTCCTTTTCCAGGGCTTTGAAGCGTTCCATTTGCTAGAAGTGAGAAGGCAGCAAGGAACGAAGAAACGGCGTATAGCTGATCAGCGCAGTCCGTGCTAGCTTTCTCAAGCAGATTGCCGAGCTTTAACAATTGAGCTCACTGTTTCGATTAGCTTCCTATTATCGAGCAGCGCACTCTTATCCTTTATATCACTGCTCCCCAGCCAAGCTTTGATCTGATCCCTCAACCTCTGGAGCTTCTTAATCTGGGTCTTGAGGTCCTGCTCAAACTTGTCCTTCTGCGTAGCATTGGAGGCATGGTTGAGTTTATCAAACGTGGACTCGAATAGTTCCACACCCTGCGTCACTGTCTTGAGTGTCCGGTCGATCTCGGCTGCGGTGTAGCAAATGAGTGAAGAGCCGAGCAGATATCAAAGCGGAATTATAGGGATTCGAGTGGAATTTGGACGGCTGGGTCAGCGAGATCTATATGAGCTTTGAGCATTCTCACCCTGAAGTTTACGAAGCGCCATGTTGTTGGACGTGTTATGGCTGTAAGGCTTTGTCTGGTGTTATTGGGTGATTTGGAGACAAAGACAATCTGTCCACCTTCCGCACGCCTGTCAACAGCAGTACCCCGGATACCTAGCCAGCCTATCCTGCGTCGGAGTTTGCGGGATTTTGATTCTGTCTTGAGCTGCCATGAGTTGGTGTGGCACTAATGTTTGGCCGACGCGAGGTGGAGGCGGGACGCGTTTTGATTTCTTGCTGCATGTACCGGTCGTCATTACCTTGAGCTCGCTGAAGAAACAGGTGCAGCGACGCCCAGCATGGCCGGCAAATCCCAGATGAGAAGTGCTATTGTCAAGGTCAGTTCTCTAGCCTACGGCGAAGAGAGTGCATAGCTAAGCGTGTCTCAGGTCTTCTCGACTAAGCATTCGCTTACTCTCCCTGCCGCTGCTTTGGCCTACATCGAAGAGGTTTTGATAGAGGTTGGTCTTGTCGCAGTCTTTCCCTGTCTCCACCATCTGCATCTGTTTATGTCTGCGATTTATCGCTGACTTACTTTGAAGAATGAGATTCCGGAGGACGAGTGGATCGTAGGACTGGAATTCTGGGCCAGAGAATACCTCAAAGGCGAAGGTTAGTTTTGCGTTGGCGGTTCTGATGATGCTTCTGATGACAAGCCCCCGGACGCTGACAAGTATCTAGATCCATCGTCACTTGTGTCTCTCCCAGCCCTCAAGCGAGCCTATGAGATTTTGCAACTCCGAGTAAGGGATCAAGTCGCTCAACCTGCTACCCTGACTGACGACGTCGCAGACGACTGACGATTCAAACGAAGCGGATCCCTCGGAGATCAATGTCGAAGCTCACTTCTCGGTAGTAGATGCTTTCAGCATGCCGCCCGTTCGCTTCGATTCAGTTCGTGGGGGGTTTACAACGTGAGTACCGAGAGGCCGGTCGAGATCTTGCGCTCGACGTATCTGGACAGGCAGGAGGAAAGCTCTAACCTTCCGCAGGGCAAAGATCAAACCATCCATAGCGGGTCAAGCAGCAAGCAGAGCTGCCTTCCTTAGAGAGAGATGGGGGATAATCAGAGACGTACGTGTCAAATCGTGATCGTGGAGAAACTTATAGCTGACACAATCCATAGATCGTTCTCCGGAACGAGAATTTTACACCGCCTGCTATAGGTGGCCACGATCGAGCAAATTATCTTAAGGTTCGTGGGATTCTGTCGTTGCTGGATGTATCAGTGCTCCGCTCACTGGCTCTCGTTCAGCTCACGTCGACACGGAATCTGTTGGGTCGGGCAGGTCAACTGTTCCTTCTCTTCGGCATGCTGTCGCGCGATCCTCAGGGGAGATTGTGTCTTGAGGACGGAGATGGGCGTGTGGTTCTGGATATGGAGGACGCTGTAGGTCTTCTGGCCTACATGTATCCCTTCCGACGACTACACAGGCAAAGGGAAAAGCTAATGACCGGACTTCCAGGTACCTGGAGAAGGGTTCTTCACCGAGGGGTGTATGGTCCTCATTGAGGGGGAATACACAATAGATGAAAATATACGAGTGCTAGCTATGGGTCATCCTCCAAGTGAGAAGCGGGATATCGCAAGGTGAGGTGGCGAAAAATGTCGTTGTGCTGTCGCTCACCTCGTCTCACTACATTCAGAGGGCTTCACGGACACACCGACTTTCTCGGTGGTGGTGCGATGTCCTTGAAGGAGGAGGTGAGTTAATCTGATTGTTGTCACTCACGTGTTGGAGCGTGGTCAGTCCAAGCTTACGAGAAAATGTGACAGCAAAAATACCTACCTACTGTCCTTGCCAACACTCAAGTATCGTTCGTGATAATGTCCGACGTCTGGTTAGACCATCCGAGGACGTTACCGGCTCTACGTAGATTATTCGACGGATACGCTGAAGCAGTCGAATATCGTCCGATGGCGTTTGTGCTGTGCGGGAATTTCTGTCAAAAAGGTTGGGAGGGTGAAGGGGGCTTGAAGCGGTATACAAGTGAGTTATATAAGTATATTATCGTTGGACCATCTCAGTGTTGTCTACATGAAATCCCGCTAACGATATATCCTGCTTGAAAAAGACGGTTTCAATGCCCTAACAGAACTTCTGTTAAGTTTCCCCCTCCTCCACTCGTCACATTTCATCTTCGTTCCTGGTCCCTTGGACCCATGGTCTTCGCAAACTCTCCCCCGGCCAGCAATTCCTACAACATTCACATCAAGATTGACACAGCGGATACCGAACGCTCAGTTCGTCAGTAATCCTTGTCGAATTCGGTATTTTGGGATGGAGATTGTCGTTTGCAGGGAGGATTTGATGGGGAGGATGGTCAGGAATCTGGTGGGAGTCAAGGGGGAGGCAGAAGGGGCGGACATGAAGCGCTATGTGAGTTGCGTCTCTGGTCTTTACTGGCTCAGTATTGATCATGATATCTGACAACGCTTGTTTATATTCTGTAGCTCGTACAAACAATTCTAGATCAGGTCCATCTCTCGCCATTGCCTATAACAATCCGTCCAACCTTATGGGAATACGACCACGCCCTTAGATTATACCCCATGCCAAATGCAGTACGTCTTTCCTGCCTTCCATCTACCATTCCCAATTCCTTTCCCTGCCTCATTCATACCCTGGACGCATCATGACATCTTTTGTAACATCCTACAAGATCAATGACTAATTCTCCAACGCCAGATAATTCTCGCAGACAAACACGAACGCTACGAGCTAACATACGAGGGATGCCACGTCTTCAATCCCGGGCGTTTCGTATCGGGAGGAGGTGGTGGGGGCCAAACGAATGGAAAAGCTGAAGGTGGGGACTTTGAATGGTCTATGTTCTACCCATCTACAGGGCGGAGCGAGAGGAGGTAGGTTTTACGTTTTTCTTCTCAACCCCCGGACAATAAGTTTGGAGGATGCTGACAGATTGCTGCACAGTGCTTTGTCACTTGAATAGACGGCGGAGCAAATGGGTTGAGGGCATTTTGGTCATAGATGTTCATGTTGTACCTATATACCAGATTGTCAATGTATTCATATACTGCATCATATTATACCGCATCATACGCTTTCCAATCCAAGTGTCATAACTTACGTTCGCTGGGCAATACGTAGCAACAAGGCGGCGCCACATCCATACTCTCCCGACTGATTCCGTTTATCATTGGACATTCATGGCACACTACCCCATGGATGGTCTCTATCTGGGTACAACGTGTTTCAACCGCCGTGCCCCATTACTGAGTTGGCGGGTCTGCTAATCCAAGCAGTCCCGACAATTGAGCAAGAGGTATGGCTTGACTGAGTGTCATCCGTCATCGAACTTCCGTGCATCCAGTTATTCATTCCGTCATTCTACTTCGTAATTTCATTTCCATCTATCTTCACAAACCGCCTCGCATCCGCCCGAGTTCAGCTCAAACATCAGACAAACACACTAGTACCTCTCCTCGCGGTACTCGCCCCTGCCCTCGTGGTGGTGGTGACCACCTGGGCCTCCGAATCCGGGTCCTCCTGGACCGCCAAATTCTGGTCCTCCCGGCCCTGGACCATACCCAGGACCCCCTGGCCCACCACCATAGCCACCTGGCCCACCTGGTCCACCACCATAGCCACCTGGCCCACCTGGTCCACCACCATAGCCGCCTGGTCCACCACCGTAGCCTCCTTGAGGACCTCCACCATATCCGGGTCCCCCACCGTAACCGCCCCTCTCTCCTTCATAGCCGCCTGGGCCACCACCGTATCCCGGACCACCGCCGTAGCCTCCCCTCTCGCCTTCGTAACCACCCCCACCACCACCATACCCACCTCGCTCACCGCCGTACCCGCCCTGCGGTCCACCGTAACCTTGACCGCCCCCACCGTAGCCACCACCATTGTACTGTTGTCTCTGGTAGTCGACCTGCCCGAAACGTTGACTGTTCGCCAAGGCTTGCGCAGCTTGCTCCTTCGCCTCATGTTTGGCTCGGAGGGCGTCGACCTCATTGAGACCTTTGGTTTCAATGAGCTTGTCGACTTCGGCACCGGCAAAGGCGGCGATGAGCTCCTTGCCAAGGGCAAAGTTGGCAGGTTTGCTGTGAAGTGTCAGCTCGTTCTTCAACATGGATAAATGGCTATTGTGGGCAAACAATAGGGAATGGTCGAGCGAAAAGGGGCCACAGAAGGAGAAGGCATGAGAGGGAGCTAAATCGACTGCCATATGCTCATAAAGAAGGGGTAGATTGTTTCAACGACGAGCGGAAATGCACAAGGCATTCGGGTTCACAAAATGACCACAAGGGAGGAAAGAAGCAGGAAAAGAACGAAGGTTTATCCTGGCGCGAAGCTGAATAACAAGGCCCACTCACCCTTCCGCAGCCTCGTGGTTCTCATAGGCACGCATGGCGGCGAAAGAAGCGGCGCCAGCGACCAATTCATGCGCTGCAAAAACAAGGGGTGGTCAGATCGTAGGTCAAGACTATGGCAGTTAAGGCGTGATGGTGGATGGATGAGCGACTTACAGATTGCGCCTTTGTGCTCTTGGGGAGTGTTTTGGAATTGCTCATAAGCTCGACGCTGGTGCCACATCGTGAGTGGAGTGCGAGGAGTGGCGAGGGGAGAGGATTGAGAGGATGATGATGAGCCAGACAAGAGGTCAATTCGTCGATGCGCAGAATAAGAACGTGGTTGATGTGGTTGGAGAAGATGGTAGATTGGAGAGTTTGTTCAATGGAGTCAAGCAGTCGTATGGGAGTATAAGTTGTCGAGGGAAGAATAGAGAAGTCAGCCAAATGTCCTGTCCGCCATAACACAGCAATAGGATGTTTGACCCCCCCTCGGACGGATCATGGAGAAGGAGGAAGGGGCCGGATGTGAGAGGTGGACATGAACGACCAACACTTTGGTAACTCACCTCTTCGTTGTCGTCGTGACCAAAGAAACCCATTTTGTATTGTTTTGTCTCTGCTGTATTTCTGGGGAGGATAATGCAAGGTGAATGAGATGTTTATATAGCAAGAATGGGAAGGAAGACAAAGAAGACGATGGACCGGTGCCCCTCCCACCTTACACTGCCATCGCCAATTCATGCATGGCCATGGCCCGTGCGCAGTCGCACAGTCGCGTCACGCAACGTCACCGATCCCCGGTTCAGCCGAGAGTGGTTGGTTCCCCACGGTGGTTATCGTTCTGACCGAGGACCGGGAACCCGTGTTTGAGGTTGAGATGAGATGAAACGCGCACGGGCCTGGACTGGTTATACTTCTCACTTCCTTCCAACCCTTATCCCCGCATCCAGCGTCTCTGATGATCTGAGTGAACGTGCAATGACGTTGTATAGCATGGACCAGATATAGCATAGCGTGGTCTCTCCATCGGCCGAGTCGCCCTCCTCGTCAATTGCTGTTCAAGTTGATTAATTCATCACTTCCATATTCCATATTCCTCTGGATGTACGACCCTCGACACCTCATTAAACTGTTCCCTCTCGTCTTCCTGGTCACCCACTTAATGCTGAATTCTGGACCTTCAAAGGAGTGACCAGAGGAGCCATCAAGCGGGGCTTGGGCGGCTGAAGAAAGCGCTCTACACCACTCACTATGACTGAGACTAATTATCGGAAAGGATGCCATTTCTCGTCCGACTCCAGCATTCTGCGTCTTCGACATGGTCAACCCGGGGATGGCTACTGAGAGAAAGAGGTGTATAGTATGATGAACCGTCATGGAACGGGAGAACGAGAGCTTCCCCAACGACACACAAGGGGTTTTGAAGCAATCGTCGTCTAATCGCTGACGGACCACGGGAGGACGGATAAACGAAGGGACGCACGCACAGAGACGGAACACGGGAATCGTCATCATCATCTCTAGATCTCTAGCGCAAATCAGGCCCGCGTTTGGACCGTGTCGTGATTGAATAGCCCCTGATGACTGCTTTGCGGGTGAGGAAAGCGGCTAAGTTACTGATGTGATGACGTGCGATCGGATAATGATTATGGCGGCGGAGATGATGCTGATGATGATGCTGATGCTGATGATGATAGTGGCCGCACTGATGGATGAAGGATGGCTCGCAGTCAGCTGGGACTGACTCCTCACTAGCATTGCCAACGACGACCAACGGGACCTCCCTAGCTGCTAACGATGAGATTCTTCCATTTGCGTAAGTTACTGTGTATTCTCACCTTCCCTCCTCGCTTAAGTAGCTGGCCAAACCAGCGCATCGACTTGTTCTCTTTCGTCATTTTCGCATGTCTCCTTATTGCCTATAACTTGCCCTCTTCTTCATGCTTCTTTCCCCCAGCCATTGCTTTCTTCTCCCACTCTATCTATTACTACTACTGTTTCTGCTTCCTTCCCCATCTAGGCGATCCATCTCTTCGTGAATTCGTTCAAAACGACTCGTCCCTTATCCCCATAAACAAACAAAGATCATCATTCTACCTCATCATTTCCTTGCGGATCTTGTCCGTTTCCCCATATCCATTTACTCGTCTCAGTCCCCATTGTGTACGGGGCGGTGACCTTGCCATCTATTTTGTCTGACTTGGTCCAGGATCGTACGGTGATTTTGTTCGTGAACCGTGAGTCCGTCGCTGCGAGTCACATCAATAAGAGGTGAAGGGTCTTGTGACTCTGACAGTCCCGTTCCCTACAAAAATCACGCCTTGGTATCGTTACTGACTTCGACGGCCTCTCGTCAGCAGAGACACACGGCTGATCATCATTCTCTTTACCCTTAGTTTTCACTCAGAATTGAGATCCTAGGTCATAAATTCAAGCTCAGTTTCGGCTTCCACATCTCCCAAAAACCAGGTCAACACTGTCAACCCAATGACTCCCGGTGCCAGTCGCTCGAGAAGACCATTTCCTCCACCGCCAACTAACTTGACCCCCATGCCCCGTTCTACGTCGTCCACCAATCTCTCTCCCGCATTCTCAACAAACCCAATCCCCAAACAGTCCGCGTTACATGGGGCTACTGCCAACAATGGCGTGGGTCGTTGCGATGTGAACCATAGCGGTAATAGTCTGCCCCTTTCCACAGGACCTGTGAATCGTATGGGTGTAAAGCGCCCCGAACTCAAAACTGCCGCAACCTCCCACAAACGCCGTGCCCGTCACTGCGCAGATGAAGAGTCTGACCAAACCACGGACATCATTCTCGCCTCTCCGATCGACTCATCATTCCCCTTGCCTGTCGAAGAGCGAGGTAGCGGGCCTACCTTCGACGCCAAGTTTGTTGATGCAAGAGCTTGGGCGGCAGACCTTGGTAGCCGCAAACTGGCGAGAAAAGGTGAGTCCATGCTTTGCTAATGTTCAGAAGTCATGCTAAGACTGAGGGAAACAGGTGTAGTCGTCAAAAGCAGAGAGCGGGTCGAAATGGGTGAATGTGGCGCTGTACTCTACTTGGTAATCGTGCTGAAACTTCCCCGAAACCCTCCTGCCAGTTGCGGTCTCGACCTCCGATGTAGAAAGTGATGCCAGTGATCTGTCTGCTATCGTTAAGGGTGAGTGAAGTGCTCTGCGGAAAATAGCTGAGACGTGCAGAATCATGTTCAGATAGCTATTCATCGTCTTCTTCATTTGGTACTTTCGATACTCGTCTTTCTCAGCCCTCCATTGCCACCACCAAACATAAGCTCCCTCGTTCAAGGAAACCTCCTACCAGACGGTCGACCGCTTCGGCAACCTCACATCAGAGGACACCCCCAACTCAAATCGAGATGAATCTTCCCAACCACGTCCTCCAGCCCCACCGACCGCGAATGATGGGTGTCGGAGCCGTCGTTCGCCATTTGAGCGGCGGTCTGCCTGCACGAGGCCGAAAATCTGCTGTACAGCTGGATCTCAGCGGCTGCACGAGGGGATCGAGTAGCGGTGAGTAGCTCATGAAACCGTACAACTCCCCCAGCTGATTTCGCTTCGTAGATCCTCAGGTCCAAGCATCGAAGTCGCCTTCCTCCCACCGGATAGAGAGTGACGACGACAAAACGTTGCTGTCTACTAGAGTACAATATGCGAAACCCTCTTTCAACGTCGTGCAGAACACTGAACCATCGACTTCACGTCAGCTCGAGGGAGATATTCCCTGCAGTGAGAGGTCCCAGTCCGACTCTCTGTCCCAATTCGTGCCTCTCCGGAGTACCTTGGAGGTCCCATCGATTCTTCCAATAACCAAACCATTCTCGCTCTCCCCATGTCCCTACGACAATGCCCTCCTTCCTCTCCCACAATCTTATAATCCGGCCTATCCCCATCCATTAACGGCCTACGCCTCACCAGGGATCAATCCGGCTTCGATACATATCTCCGGCTATTACCAGCATCTTGCCCGACTCCTTGCACGCAATCCGGAAGAAGCAATGGGAACGATACTCTACTCAAAGGGTGTCTCAGCCCCATCTCTCATGGTCGAAGCAGGTGGTACCGACGGGAATGGTATACCCGAAAAGTTCGCAGCCAAATTCGGCCATTGGATTCAAAGCGGGGCGAAAGGTCAGTTGCCTGTCGGGTTTGGAGGTGTCTCTCCATTCGCCGGTATTTATGCTGCTAAAGCCAGAAATTTCGGGGGATCGGTACATGAAGAAGCTTTAGTTACGCCTCCCAGATTCAAACAAAGACCACCCTCGCCCTCAAGAGAGGTGATTTCTGGTCCATCGAGTGTTAGATCCGGTGGGGACTCTCCCATGACACCAAATCTTCCTCGGATACCTCAGAACTTGGTATATTCTCCACAAGACGCCCATCCCGGTAATCCTCTTCGCCATGCGTCATCGGCTGGTGAGCTGGGACAGCATCATCAGGACCTTCGAGTACAGCAGACCGGCGAAGCATCTCGCTACTATCAGCTGCAGAGTATGCCGATCCTGGGCAGGCGCCACAGTGACTTCAATCTCGGCGCAACCTCTCGACACGTACCAGGACTGGAGTCCATCCGGGAGAGCTTGACGTCGCCGTCAAATGGGCATAGTCTGGGCCGTACATCAAGCGGTGAGTAATCCTGAACTGATGGCCGTGGCCCACATGCTAATGGATGATCTCGTAGCTGCACTTGACCTCTCCCCGCTGCACAAGACGGAGATCTGTCGTACGTGGCAAGAGAGCGGAGCATGCAAATATGGCTTGCAGTGCCAAGTAAGTGGCTCAGATACACAGGGCCGACGAGGTTGACAGCGTTCTTCTCTCCAGTTCGCACATGGACTCAATGAGCTCCGACAACCTCTCGCTCTGTCTGAGTCCCAGGTTTCTACTCCTCAAAACAGGCCACACCGCTCGGCGTTCTTGCCAATGATGGATTCCGACGTAGTCTTCCCTCTATTCCTTCGCGACGAAGTTCCTCAATCTGCTAGTGCTGCCGCGCAGCACGAAAACCGGACAGACTACTTCTCCGGACGAGATCATGAGGGTACGCAATGCTGTCTAATTGATGGCATTGTATATCCGAGAGTTCAGCGTCGTGAATCAGATTCCAGCCAGTGGTCGCTATCCCATCACCAGACAAGTGGCGCTGAAAGCGCTATCACCTCTAGCGAGTACTCGTCACGTCGGGAAAGCTCTATGCCCCCCCGAACGGAGTCCAGAGAGTATCAAACGTATACGCCATTCATGAGAACGCTTCCAATGCCTACACCTCCTACCCCTCCTTATACAACTATGGTGACGGTCCCGCGATCAGACACCATCTCCGGATCAGCAATGGGGACCACGTTTGAGCATCGTCGTGGGTCCATGCCGACACTTTCGGAAGCTTTGACTTCGGTGGCGGAACATGGGGGCGTGCTATACGGCAAGAATCATGACAATAACCAAGAGGAGAGGCGGCTGGGACAAAGGAATGCTGGGCCCATTGGGTCTGAGAGATCCCCGAGCCACCGACTGGTGAGTATCCTTGGATATTAACTGCTCTTCAGGAGAAGACTGTGCTGACAATGATATAGCTTCACGAATTCATTGACTATACTTCTCCAGCCGACGTTTCTATACCGTCATCAAGCCCTTATCCCGCGGGTTGGATCCGCCAGAACGACGTATTCATGGATCCTAACAACTCTTTCACCCATCCCACCTTCATTGCGAGCCTTCCCCTCTCCCCTCTGACACCTACCTGCCATTTTCAGGCTCCTCAACAACACCGTCCGAACACATCCGCCTTTCGAGACACCCAGAGCTATCCAGGATTAAACCCCCGAGCCTCGCAATCGTCCTTGTCCACCTCAACATCCTCGTCAAGGTTCGGGAGCACAGTTGGGACGGCAGTCACCGGGGCCACGACGGTCTCGAGTGTCGAACTGGGTTCGGGGAGTGTGTGGATCAGAAACACGACAGGCCAAGAGGAATATGATCGGCGAATGGGGGCGTGGGCCGACTTTGAAGGCAGTCGTGGCAGTGCCCCTGAGAGGAGGATAGTGGACGTGGAGAAGGAGCGGCAGGAGGGGGTCAACGCAATCGGAGCGGCGCTGTGGGCGGAGGTTGACGAGCCTGAGGATGAGTCGGAATCGAGACGGTGTATGACATTGCGGTCAAGCTGGTATTGAGCTTGGGGGTTACTGGTGATCCGCCAGGCTATACCGAGTGGTCAGAACGGGGGTGAGCTCGCCCTGATGTCTTCGTTCTTTTGTGCCATAATTCAGTGTTCAATAGACGAGTATCGCTTTGTCAACTTCCTAAGTTCCTGGAATCCGTTAATGTTCATCCGTGTCGATTCACTTCATTCTGCCACTGTTCATGTTTAATCCTGCTGCCTGTCGACACCCATCATCCAGCCTAATTTGTGTTATTTTACTCTCAACCTATTGTACACATCCACCGTCGTCCGTCGTCCTCTCGCGTCTTCAACATCAATCTCAACACCGCTTTAATTTCGACCACAAACGTCGAGCCATGACTCCCATCGCATCTGTCCTACTTGATACTTGTCACCGACATTATCGTCCTCGAACTCGCTTCGACCTTTTCAGACAACCCTGTATCCCGATCCCACCACAATAATCGGCTCATCAACTCCCATCTACCTCATCTGTCCGCATCTCAAGTATTCTCCTCGCAAATAATCTCATCGTGACTCGACCCGAGTTCAACGACCCCTTCCCGCCAACCCAAGATCAAAATCAAACAAGTGTCCGTTCCGCAGTATTCGTCATGTGTAATCCCTCCACCAACTCTCATCTCCATCCGTCTCCGACCTCTCGTCCCCAAAAGTCCTTCAATGACACAGCTGTGCGTTATAAGTACAGTAATACAGTAGATGGTGACCGAAAATCGAAAATTACAAAACGAAAGTATATGGGAATTTGAGCTTATTATCATGTTTTTCTTCTCCCTGTGGGAAAAGTAGGTTAGGCAGTAGTATTGAGCGAGTATTGACTTGGGCCCGTTGAATGCATCATCATGTCAGAACTGGACGTGGACTGATTGGGTGAGCATTCGAATGGATCCCTGTGCAACATGCTGCAGCGGTCGCTAACAGACGGAGGGGGAAGAATGAGCCTGCTCTATCGTCCGAATCGTTCATTGTGCATTAGGCCAGACTAGTGGCCTAGCTAGTGGACTTGCCATGAATACGAAATGACCAACAAAGTACCACTCTCATCGGGTCGTCTGAGATCATACTGAAACAAGCCGTCCCACTCAACCTTCTAACTTATCACCTCAGACTAATTCTTCACCCCTCCCCCTTGTCCACCCAGCGCCGTCCCAGGAGAACCGACAACAGCCTCAACGCCCAAACTCCGCTTGACATAAAACAACATATAAGCCCTCTGCTTCATGACCTGCCCCAGCGTCGTAGGCGTGACCTTGTCGTCATCGCAATGCCACCATTCCCCACCTCCACCGGGTGTAGAGGTAGTAAGCACATCGGCCCAGTAATGGCCGTTATCAAGTTTCCCTTCGTGAGTGACGACAGCGAAGAGGTCGTAGAGATATAATGAAGGTGGGAGTGGAAGGTCTCTGTGATCACTGTTTCAGTGCGGAGAGATGGGTGGGAAGAAGGAAAGAAATGGTTGGGGAGAGATTAGCTTACGAGTCTTCGTCGGTTCCTCCCTCTGTGTAGGGTCTCATGTCGAGTTGACTGGGGAATTTGACGCAGGTCTCCACTTTTGTGGATGTTGCGCTGTGGGCGAATCTCTGCGGGATAAATGATTCAGCTACTACCTCTTTCGGGTACCACGATCCCCATGGCACATTTTTGTCGGTGCATACAGGCTTGGAAACAAAACGGCAGAGGAAAGACTGGCACTCACCTTCAATTGGAAACTCAGTACCGGCGGCAATTTCTTGATCATCAACCGTCTCGTGGCAGTCACCCCAGCTCCTCCACCACATTTCGCGCACTCGTATCCCCTTCCCATGTCCCCTACCTTCTCCTCAGCACAGAAACGGCGCAACATCCCTGCCAGGGTCAACATTTCTGATCCATTGGCCCCGCTGCCATTGCCGTTGGTCGATGTCGAAGACGTAGAGGAGGAGGAGGGAAGTATCGGTTGACTACCGCCATTGCCGCTTGATGAAGAAGCTAGTGGGGAGGTTGGGGTTGGAGGGAAATCGAGTTGAATATCCAGGATGGGATCTACTGTTGAAGACGTCGTTTGACATTTGGAGCAGGTGACTGCGGATGAGAGGGATCCCGCGAATGTGGTATCTTTGAACAGGAACGTCAATTCTATCCTTTCTTTGCTGAAGAACACATGCTAAGATGGCAGTGATATGAGAAAACAGATTCAAGACGTACGAGCAATGCAACTGCAGCGAGAAAGTTGACCTTTTGCGTGAGCATGAATCTGGTCCAATGCTGCCAAGAAGAACGAATGCGCATCTTGTTGGCCGTATCCCTCGAGCTCGGCACTTGCATGCCACATCGAGTAGAGCATGGTGATAGGGCCGAACGGTGTCTTATCGTCACTGTAGAACTGCAAGGTATCCAGAAGTCAGCTCGAAGAAAGGTGAATGTTACCGTCTGTAAACCAAGGTGCATGTGCACCTCAGTGTGACAGAGACGATCTACAAGACTTACCTCTTCAAACGCCCGGTCCATCTCGCAGCACATACAGCCCGTCTCTTTCGCATCTCCCAGGATACCACTTGCGCTCCCGTTAGGGTCTGGTCCAAGATATGGCTTGCCGACTGCAAGACCTCTGGATCCATTGGAGCACACGTGTCGATTGTGCTTGTCAGAAAGAAAGTACGCCTTGAGCAGTGGATTGTGAATCAAGGCTTGGAGGATTGCGGATAGAAAACATGTCTGAGAAAGGTTGAGTAGGGGTCGAAGACCTAATAGCACAGAGGGAATGGAGACAATTCAGTGATGGGCTGACATGTGAGCGAAAACTGCAAGGTGCAATGCTGAATAGTTGATTACCCACCTCTACAGCTCGTCTTTACGACATCCGGGGCCGTGACTGCGCCCTGCCACTCTTTCCAATGACCCCTCTTCTTCCCCTTGAAAGTGGTACTGAAACCACCGTCGCGGCTATGGTCATTCGCCTCCTCAATGCGGATCCGGGTGAGCTGGAAAAGGCTATCAAACCGATCGGGATAGGTTGCATCATCGCATTCGTTGCAGTAAATAGTACCGGTGGACGGGTCGACAGCTAAGCGATGGTCAGTGGGTCTACAATATCAAATTTTGGAGGTAAGAGTGTCAGCTCACCGAAACCGCAGTGTTCATTGCTGTTTCCCCAGTGGGTTTTCATGCAGTTGTTGGAGATGGTTGAGGATGAAGACGAGGAGAGCGGGATGCAACCGATGTAGTCACACGTCAGACATGCCCATGGTCGGGCGACGGTGAGGGTGCAGGAGTGGCACTTGGGAGCGGATGCCTATGAGCTATCATCAGCAGCGGTCATTTTACAGGGTGGCTAGAGCACAGCTGATGGAGGTAATAGTAGAGCCGTGATCAAATGTCGGACGCTAAACTTCAGCCTTTCAGCTCACCTTGCGTCGCTTTGCCCCCTCGTTCATACCTCCCCATCGGACCACATTGACAAATCTTCGCTCAACCTCTGCTCGCATACTGCCATCATCCGGAATGATCCCGTCAGACAGAGCATCTGCTCTATGACCATATCCATCTGGATCTCCCTGCTCACGAGTACCGTTAGGATGGGCGGGCGAGGGTGAGAGGAGGAAAGCTGCGAGATGGGAGCAGATTGAAGTGTCCTGTCGTGAGGAACTCGGGACAGGTGGAGCTGAGGGCGGCTGCGACATGGTGGGGTGGACGGAGAGTGGTCACGGCAGGTGGCTCCCAAGGTGCTGAGGAAGATGTTGAATGACTGTTTCGATTGGAATGAAGGCTGGAAAAAGCTGGACTGATGAGGATACCCGGTCTGGCTGCTGGCTGTCCAGAACATGAACCAAACTGGTCGTTCAACTTGGAACCGGCGGAGGTATCCGGCCACGTGGTGATATCAAATTGACTGAGAACTTATCACACGTATTTCGTCCGTACACTCAGGGTCAGTTTACGTAACCTTATGCAAGCGCGTTTTTCCTTTATGCCCTTAATGGTGCCTCCCCGTTTGATCTAGTGATCCCTGAGCGGGACGTGCGGCTGCTGCTTTGGGAAAGAGGAAGGAAGCAACAGGCCACAGCGTATTCTTTTGATACGGCCAACAAGCACACGATAAACCAAATCAATCCTTCATTCACCACGCACTCAATACCTCTTCCTCCCTTGCTGTCTTCTTGACCTACCAACATAAGTCATATCCTCCTCATTCCTCACGCCTCATACACCTGTAGCATCCCCCCCCTCTCGCCCTGTGCTCATCTGCACAGCCTTCATCAACCCCGACGCGCCGACATCGACGGGCACTGCAGCTGGCCTGGAGCCCTTGTCCTCACGTTTCTCACTCTCCCGTCCCCCCTGCTGACAGACCCGGTTTCAATCGACACCATCTGATCAAGGCTCAATGTCATAGACCCAGGCAGACTGCAGACCCCCATATAGAGACCGCTTCAATCACACCCTTCACCGCTGCCTTGCATGCAGTTCACAATGCCCGATTCCCGGCAACGTGCGCCCTTCCCACATCACTCCACGTCCACTGACTTTGGGGCTAGACAGCCTCCACCAATACGGACCGCCTCGTCACAGTCACAACCACCGTGGGATGGGACCTCTCCCACCTATGGGTCTGGTCCTGGATCGGGACGTACACCCACCAGTGGTAACGGTCTGTGGACGAAAATTCCCATGGTCCGGAAACCCAGCGACGAAGGGAGAGAAGGAATTTTGAATGGATACACACCGTCATCCTACCCGCCTCCTTCCTATTCTCTCAACACACCTCCTCATTCCCGATCTCTCTCCCTGCCCACTTCCGTTGCAAATCTTCCTCTTCCCTCGCTCTCGACGGTCCGCTTCGTCTTCCTCTGTTCCCTGTGGTACGCCACCTCCGCCCTTTCGTCCAATACAGGCAAAGTCATCCTCAACAACTTCAAATATCCCGTCACGCTTACGATTGTCCAATTCTTCTTCGTCGCAACCTACTGTTATCTCGGGAGTCGGCGACAGCTCAACTGGACAGGTAGACTACGACAGCCGACGAAAGCTATCCTTTCGAGTACTACTCCTATGGCCGTATTCCAAGTCGGGGGTCACATCTTCAGCTCGCTCGCAATCAGCCGCGTCCCCGTGTCGACAGTGCATACCATCAAGGTAGGTCTAGCTCAATGCGTAACACTGCTAATGTCAGGCCCTGTCTCCCTTGTTCACCGTCCTCGCATACGCGCTGCTCTTTGGGGTCTCCTATTCCCCTGCCACCTACATATCTCTCCTCCCTCTTACTCTGGGCGTCATGCTTGCTTGCTCCTTTGACATGTCCATATCCAATGCGCTCGGCCTAGTCTGTGCCTTTGGATCCACCCTCGTGTTCGTTTCCTCCAACATCGTGTTCAAGAAACTCATGCCATCGGCTTCCGAGTCAAGCTCGTCTTCGCCCAAGCTTGATAAAATCAACCTCCTCTACTACTCCAGTGGGATGGCGTTCATCTTGATGATCCCCATCTGGCTCTACTCAGATGCCGGGCACCTCTTACATCTCTGGTCGAATCCCGTCGTCAGATCCTCTACCGCCCCGTCGATCACGCTGTACTTCTTCCTGAACGGGACGGTTCACTTTGCGCAAAACCTTCTAGCCTTCGCCATCCTCTCGTCCACTTCTCCTGTGACTTACTCCATAGCCAGTCTAGTCAAACGGATAGCCGTCATCTGCCTCGCCATCGTCTGGTTCAAACAAGCTGTTCACCCGGTCCAAGCCGTTGGCATAGCGCTCACAGCATTTGGCCTGTGGATGTACAACAATGCCAAGAGGGACGTCGAAAAGGGAGAAAAGAAGATGCGTCAGGTCGAAGCCGTCCGAGATGGCATGTTGCCGACCACCAAAGGCGATCAACGTATCCTCGAGGGAGTATCTGGATCAGATGACGGGATCGGATTGGGGTTTGGCATCAAGGAGAAGGAGATTCACCACTCGCCGAAGCCAAGCTATGCGTCGGGGTTTGATGGACCCATGTCGGTAACGTCGGCCGTGCGTGGGTATGCACCTCATCGACCTGGTCCTCCCCCTGGGTACACCTCAAAACCTTACGAGCCGGCCTCGGAAGGTCCCTACCCGTCTCCACCTGCGTCGGTATCATCCTCTCCGCCCAATCACCCCGCCAACTTGCCTCAGCAGGTCCAACCCTTGGAGCTTCCAGTGGCACCCGCTGTAACACGCTACCGTCGAATGTCAAATACCAATCAGGCCGAGGCCCCGCAGAATGACTCATTTCAGCTTTCCCCGCGACCAATGATGATTGATGAGAGGGACGAGGAGGGGTTCCGCGGATTGGAGCGGACTGTTATGGCTGGTGCGGCTTGATTACTCACGGACATTAAGTTCAGCTTGGTTTAGACTTTTGTCATTGTCATCTTCCTTTCGATTTATTCCAATTGTACATTTTTCACCGCGTAACATTTTCGCGCCAGATAGATGAATAGAGTAGCACCCATGCATGGTTATATGGATCTACAATGTCTCGCCCCATGATTCCTAGTCAAGCCTTTTGCCCCAAGGGACTATTGCTGGTTCATGACGACGATCTTGATTTCTTGACCCGCCTTGACGGCTTTGAATGCCGCTTCGGCTTCGCCTAGGGGGAAGGTCTTGGTGATCAGGGGTTTGAGGGAGATGAGACCGCGCTCCAAGCTATCTATGGCGTCTTCGAAGCAGCGGGTCGTGTATCTGAGGGTTCCCTTGACGTCTAACTCTTTAGTTGCGATCTGAAGAACAGGGAATGAGGCTAATGCTGCACCCATTCCTGCTTGGAGGTCTGTTGTAGACTATATAAGCCCTTGACTGTGTAGACTGAAACGAATAATTATTACTCACAAGTCCCACCCGTCCTAAGAAGGGCAACACCAAGTTGCATACAAGGTTCAGCTCCCGAGGCCTCAATCACCACATCGACCCCCCCGTCTATTCCAGCCATCTTAAGAACCTCAGCAGCAACCTCCCGATTCCACTGCATGATCTCGCTATCCGCAGGTCGTTTAGGGGGGATAAAGCCATAATTTGCAGCATAACTTTTAGCGAAATCGACCCGTTTCTCCGAAATGTCTATAGCAACCACCACGCGGGCGCCATATGCTTTCGCAACGGCCATACAGAGGAGACCGAGAGGTCCGCATCCGAAGACGACGACGGTTTGGTGGGCGCGTAATCCGGCTCGACGGGCTACTTGCATACTGATTGCTAAGGGCTGGATGCAGCCTGCTTCTTCCCAGCTGATGGTTGATGGGATTTTCACGGCGTTGATCGCTGGACAGGCGTACCATTGACATAAGGTTCCGTCGGTGGGTGGAGAGGCCATGTATCTGTCCTTCATGCAGTAGCTACAGAGTGTCAGCGGGAGGATCACTTCAGAGGGAGAGGAACATACTTGAAGTGACCGGCTTTGCAGAATCGACAAATCCGACAGGGAAGACCGGGCTCGATAGCTACTCTATCACCTGGTTGGAGACCTGTTACATCGGTACCAACTTTATAGACGATCCCACACGATTCGTGGCCCAGCACTAAAGGTTTCTTGACGACTGTCGTGCCAATTCCGCCTTTGGAGTAGTATGATAACTGCTGTCAGAAGTGGTTCTCAGCCGGGAGCTTACATCACTGCCACATCTAGAGGTTTTTGTTCGTCAGCCAAAGCGTTACTTCGCGTGGGTATCCCAGATATTGAAAGTGATAAGAGAAACGACGTACATTCCAGTAGACATGACTTTGACGAGGACGTCACTGGCACCGCACGTTGGGATTTCACGATCTTCAGAAATGACGGACTGGATCCCAGTGAGCACGCAGTGGATATTGCTCCCCGACACAGTGTAGTCGGGCCCATCTCCGTTGGTATTCCCGTTAGTCGCTGTCATATTGGTATATGCTCGCTTGATTTATGAATTGTAGAATAGGGCTTGAATTCATATTATTGAATAAAAGTCGTCTGAACCCGATACAGAAGTAGCTACCACCTTCCTACAATCAGACATCTGATATCGGAACGTCGGATCGGTAACGTTCGGCACGTAACCAAGGCCGGAAACGCACACATATTCTGGCTTGCCAGGTTTCCACTCTTCATCTACATAGCTGAGCTGGTGGATGTCGGCAGGATCCGGTGTGCGTCCCGATGAGGTGGGGCATGCATGGTAAGTACCGAAGGTTAAGATCACTTAGGAGTACTGAGAAGTGACGGGGCAAAGATGGGGTGGTGGTTGATACGGTTAAGGTGATCGGGATGTTGCCGATGATCAGCTACATCTACCCGGTATTACCGGAGTCCTCCATGAGAGGTCTTCAGCTGTTCGGGATGCTTTCTGACTGTGGAGGCTGTAGGATTTTGAGCTTGATGTCGTGAGATCCAGGTTCTGCTTGTTCACCTCAGCCATGATTCCTATCCCATAGCGTGGATGAGTGAAGAAACCAAGTCATGCGACGGTATATACACTAACTACAAAACAGGCTCCATCTTCACGCCTCACAACTGACAGCCCTCACGACTCCCCAATCATCTCCTTCAGCTTCTCCCACAAAGCCTCACGGTGCCTCACGTCCTGCCCCCACTTGCCGAGAGGCATTGGCTTGAGCTTCCAGTTAAAATATTTTGCGTCGCCCAATTCTTTTGGCGCAGACGGATGGACGGCGACCTACGCCGATCGCTGATCAGTATTGCACCTCGTAGGGAGAGCGGACATTTGATGTGAGGGTACTTACGTAGACAGGGATGGGGGCGAACTGCGCTGGAGTGACTGAGACGAGCTTGTAGGCTACGGGAAAGAGCCAGCTCCATGGGAAGGGGAGTGGGAAGTCTACTGGGTTGACGTTCGCTGATTTGACCAAGCCTGAGAGCCTGTCAGCATTTTGACTCGGGGGAGTCGCAGATTCGATAAGAACACACCAGGATGTAAATGGAGATACCGGTATTGCGGATAGCGTGTATTCATCTCCTACCATACAGTGTCAGTCGTATCCATATGTAAAAGCAGGGGAGACACACGTAAACAAACGCGTCAATAACGGTACTATCCCGCTTCGACTGATCGAAGAACATGAAAGCCGGCGACCGCTTTCTGTTCTTCAAGGACAGATCATCAACGTCCAGATCGTCCAATGATAAGCCTGGATTCGCTATGGAAAGCACGGTAGCGCCTGGTGCAAGCGCACCTCCGAGGGTGAGAAGGTAGGAGAGGACGAAACGGGATACGGCTTGAACTGCGAAGCCCGCATCGTCGCTGGGTCACGGTCAGTGGACGGTGCTACCAATGGGTTTGCGGAAGGAACGTACCCGTCCGAGTTGAATACAGGGGTGCCAGATGGGGGCCCATTTTGAAGCATCAACTAAGGGAATGTTCAGTGTCCTTGTACATTAAGTGTATAGTGTATGACATGCACATACCAGATAATCGATTCCACCAGGACCAGCAGCCTTCTGTACAGCCTCCGCCGATGCTCTCATCCCTTTGACAACACTACCAGCGAATCAGCACTCAATACCACTCCATATTCCGACGTCGATCCGCCAACCGCCGACCGCCGATCAGGGCCATCAACACGCGCAATTCCGATCCTCTGATTCTGTGATTCCGCAACCGGAAACTCACCCCAAATCCCCTTTCACATACTCATACCTGCCCCCCTTACCAACACTCTCCATCTTCTCCATCACACCTTTCGCCCGCCCCTCATTCCTTCCAAGAATGATGACGCGCCCACATCCAATCTTCGCAAGAAGGATCGCGACCTCCTCCCCAATACCTGTGGTGCCCCCAATAACTACCGCTGTTTTCGTGTTATTCTCCGGGAAGTTGTAGGTGCTGATTGCGTTTATCGCTTGAGCCGCTGTGATTGACATGATAGTGCAGAGGCAGTAGGGTTACTAGAGTACTAGCTCATGAGATTGACGCCGGAAGCTGGTATGGTTAGACATATGGCGAGCCAGACCTCGGACTTCGGGCATCGGCTCAGCGGGTAGCGGAAAATCGACCCCGCTTGTCGTATTCGCTCGGCTTGACGATCGACGATCTTTTGAGAAGCTGGCAGGTGGAAGACTCGGGGCTGTTAATGGCATTATGGTGCACCTCACCGAGGGCAGCGTTGGTGTCCACATAGCCTGTAGCCGATGGGCCGATGGGCTATGGCACGTTACACGTCATGAGGCGGAGTGGCAGAACCAGCGCTGCCACTGCACTTAGCAAGGACGCTGTAGTAGCCGTCGTACGGGTCTACGTCTCTCTTGTACCAAAGCTCGACCCCATTGGCGGCTGCGTTCAATGCATGTGATACAACCCACCACAATACATGTCAAGCCAGCTGGGGCAGGGCTGGCCATCAAACTGCAATTTACTATACTATATAATATCAAGATGTACAACTAAAACATCTGCCGCATCAAGACAGATAGACCCGATCACGTAGTAGTGGTTTACTATGTGTCCCAGCCAAGTCTGCAGCCGCCCTGAAAGCTGCCATATTGACCTATACGATAAGGTCAGCTTGTCAAGGTCGACTGTGTGGGGGTCATAGTAAAAACTCACTCTGGCTTTGAAAACTACGAAGACTGCATTACATACTTAGTATCGTATCTCACCAGATGATAGATAATATGAGGACAACAACTCACCATGGGTCGAGTCGTGATCGGCCAGCTGCTCTGCCTCTTGGCAGATGTCAAAACCGGCCGCGCAATGGGCACATCGCAGCCAGATCCCACGGATTTGGTTCTGATGAATATCGCATAGTGTCTGGCATCTTGTCAGCACATATGCGCATGTCGCGTCGAGGAGCGAAAGAAGACTGCGACATACCTCCCTATGCAAGACGTACTTCAGGTACGCTGATCATCCCCGTTAGATTTCGTATCCGTTCATTACCACATTGCAAGCTTACCTGTCGGATCTCTCGGATTGATGACCGCTCCTGCAGGTACCTCGCCAACTCTTGCCTTGTACTGTCGGATGATCAGCTTATTCCGACTTCTATAGATGATCGAAAGCAACCCACGAGGTGAGGTAATAACGGCCGAGAGCTTTGTAGAGGTATATGAACCGGCCTGTCAAACTTGAAGAACACATGCCGTGGATCATGGATCCTGTACGATCTCAATTCGCAAATCGAACACTGCGTTAAGCGTTGATAGTCAGTGGACCACCAATGCCAAGAGAAAGCTATCGAAGATCACGTACTAGATTGTAAGGCTCAGGATCAGACGGACAATTGGCACATTGAAACCTCCTCCCCATGATCCACTCATTACAACTCGAGCATCTAGCTCCGTGATCCAGCGCGTCTCGCATCGTGATAACGTCTGAGGGTTGTGGCGTCCTCGTTACCGAATTGCCATTCAGATTATCAGTACCATTGGCAGCAGGCATGGTACTGCCTGCGTAGACTGTCTCATTGGTCGGCGAAGACGATCGTGAAGATGGTGATGGGTTTGTATTTGCGTCGGGGAAGAACGATGCGGCGACGGTTGTTGAATCTTGATGGAACCATCTTTCTCGAGCTCGACGGGAGACCAGTTCGACTTCTGCTGAAGCTAGGGGGATGGGAATCTGGTGGACAGGCGTTAGCAGGCCGTCATTTCGTTATGTACAAGAGAGAAATGGATTTACCTTCATCATGATGTGATCGGCAGTGTGCGATCCATCTCCGCTGGCTGCGACACCCTCACACTGGATGCAGAGATCCCTGAAGCAGCGAGCTCAAAGGTCAGCAAGCTCATTTGTAAGCACTCCGCAAGACGCACCAAGATGGGCACACCGCACAATGGAACCGCGGTCCAACGATGTCCTGCAAACAGCTATGACAAGATTAAGTACAAGACCTCCGTGATCGGAGAAGGGCTTTGGATCCTTACTTGTGACAAAATGCTCCAGGGTGCCGAATAGCTAGACACCGTCAGTGACCGAGGTGCGATGCCGAGCTGAGGGTAACTTACGCTTCGGCGCCGTCTCAGGACGTCTTTCCCCATTTCTCCTCGCTACACCACTGCCACCCGAGCTCTCAGAATCTGGCGGAGTGTGATCCGGAACAGAGAGGAAGGCGTGGGCGGGATGAATTTCGTCCACCTTTTGATAACCTGTTCACTGGTCAGCTTTGACTGACGTCCCGGGAAAGCAGTCACCTACACGATCGACATAGATCAAACTTTGAGCAGGAGACGCCTGATAGAAATCGTAAGCTGCGTCGGGCAAAGGGACAATTGAGGACATACATTTGAAGCGATTACTGAATAGCAAAGTACGACAGATAGTACACTCTGCCTCGTCGGAATAATCTGTTGGTTCTCATTCAGCATCATGTGGGCGACATAATCTCCAGAACTCACCAACGTCCGTCCACCCTTCTGCTCCCCAAATCTTCTCCCGGAAAGTATGTCTTAGTTCTCTCACTCTCCTTCGGTTTCCTACCCCCCTCAACGACGCCCTTGCAGCCTTAGCAGCAGCTTTCGCATGATTGATTCCATGCTGCTCGATACAACCAGCACACAGCTCATAACCCCTAGGCGGAGCCTGGCGAGGCGTCGCTGGAGGATGATGCCCATTCGGAGAGCTATGGGGGGAGGACGGTTGAGCTATTCGTCCCGGTATCCCAACTCTTAGTGGATCCTGAAATGACGGAGCGGACGGCGGTGAATCTATCGGTTGCCAATCAGACCCCCTCGATGCATTTGTCGACATCGACCCGGACCTTGACCGAGTCACGTTGTACACAGTCTGTGAGCCTCCACTACTTCCAAGACTTTCGGCCCTAGCTGCCGTCCACTCCGTATCGCCTGATGATCCATCCGATCTGCCACTGGAATTGCTCTCCAAGCGAGGAGGAACGAAAACAGCTTTTCCAGGAGCATTCTCCGTCCACATGTCGCCCTCACCGCAAGTCTGACAGACGTAGCGCATGTAGTCCAGACGGATGCCGCAGGCCGAGCAATCCGGCGCGAGGACTGGTGGTCCAGAGGGCTCGGTGATGTGTATATGAGCGACTAGGTCGCTTTCCAATCCAAGAGGAGTTGTGGGTGGCGAAGTCGTGGCTGAAGAGGAAGACGCAGAGCTGAACGAGACGGGCCGAGGGTTGCTTGGTCCAGCTTGATCTTGGTCGCCGTCGAAGTCCGCTTCTGAGTGGGACGATAACGAGGACGTTTCGGTGCTTTGGTACGAGTAGTAGTATTCTATGGAGAACGTAAGCATCTCTAGAAGCTTGGATGAGGAAAGCACTCACTTCCACGCGCGTCTCTCACCAAAGCGATATCTCCAAGTTCTTCATCACTTCCCAGGCTCTCGTCATCACTCGCATATCGCCTACTCCCAGGTCCGTCATGTCGGGATCCAGAGCCGAGATTCCGTCTTGTCAGTTTACTTTGTTCTCGAAGCCACCTAGAACCCAGCTCGCTATCTGTCAACAGCGAAGGTGCTGGATCACTCTTCGGCCCAGTGAGAGGCGCCGAGCGTGTAGGTGTCTCATCCGTTTGATTCTGAGAGTAAAGTGAAGGTCCCCGCGACTGAGCTGCGGCGGCGAGCCTTTCCCTTGGGGTTGAGGAAGACTGCATCGAAGTTGTCGCTCGCATCTTCTCGGATCGCCGCCGGGTTGTTGATAGCGATGAACTCGGACGATCCAGATAGGGAGGTGAGGTAGACGAGGTAGACCCGGGGGAACCATAATCAACGTCGCTTCTCTGATTCAGAGCTCCCAGCGGATCCAGACCCCTATCACTGCGAGGGACATCCAACCCCCGACCAGAAGCTAGGGAGTAAACCTCGTCCTCTTCGTCGATGACCTCATTTCCTAGTCCTGCTCGTCCATATCCCCGATAGCTCTCGGTATACCCACTAGACCTCCAGCTTCCCTGACTCTCCTCCTCAGTGTATCCATACCCATCGGCCTCTGTCCCACTCCTGAAACTCGCGACGGAGGAAGTATCACTCAAGCTAGGTCCATCGTATTCTACCACCACATCCACGCGTAACGTGATCTTCTGCGTGGAGATGGATAGCGGTCTAGCTGAGGGTGTCTCGCCCGAGTACGAAGAGTGAACTGGCTCTTCATCACCCGAGATGAAGTAGGATATGGCTTCAGTGAGATCTGACTCTGTTTTGATACCGAACTCTTCACCATCGTCGTCTGCGTACGTGAGGTAGAATGCAGCCGCCGAGAGCGAGAAGCATTCCTCCACCTAAAAGTCTTGTTTCAGTCCAAATCAACTGCTAATAAGACCTGAGAAAGACCAACCCTTGTCCGCAGAGATTCTAGCCGACATGTCGCCGCTGACGGGAATGTAATTCGACGAGTTCCCCCACCATAGCCACATTTGACGACCAGCGGACGGTTCGGGCGGTCCTCTATCAGCCCCTGTCCTGGTCTTAGCATATTGGAGAAGTGTTATCGATTCATCGAGGGGTCGTTTGGCTGGTTTATATGCTACACAAAGAGGTGGGGGTGGGGCAGAGAAGGTGAGGATGAGTGAAAACAGACAAGAGAGTGAGCCGCAGCAAGCAAGCTGGGTACTGAACATGAATAACATGGGATATTTACCACGTGGATTTGCCCGCGTTATGGTGCCCCGGTCCAGACGGGAAATGAGTAGGTGTCCAGTGCTATAGCCATGACCATACCACAAGAAGACATCAACGACGACGACGACCATGACATTCAGGTCCAGCACCCTGTTGGGCTCATTGAGAGCCTCGACATCGAAAAGAGTCGCGCCTTCTTCGGTCAGGCTCAGATTTGTTTTCGCAGCAGTGACTGTCGGCGGTGTAGCATGGGTCGGATCAAATCACAAAGATGGTGAATAAGGATAACAAGATAAAAAGTATACGACACTAAGCATAAGTTAATCCTCTACGCCAGATCTCTCAAATCTACAATCCATGAAACAGCGATGGACCATACACGCCGAAGCCAGCATTCCGATCAAAGAGAAACGTCCAGAAACCTTCCGCCGTGAGTTGATTCATTGATTCCATCGAGGTATCGGCGTTGCATCTAACCATGTCACCAGAGGAGCCCGAGACGTCTGCCATTTTCCCAGAAAGCTTGTCGACACTTTCAACTACACCGTTGACTTTGGTCGGACTAGGCGTCCGGAAAGTTTCGTTCCTGCGTGTCAAAGTGTATTCGTCCGGGTTCTACTTAGATCCTGAAACTCTGAGCCATTTGGACGATATCGAAGGATGGCATGTGGGTTGATTGTATTTCCTCTGTTGTCATGTATATGAAAGTCAAGAAATGCAAAAGGGTTGATCAACTGAATCTGTCATAAGACATTTACAGCTACCCATCTCCTGGCCCCACCAACACCCTCTACCGACCCCCTCCAAGGTCCTCATCTATCTGGTGAAGCACTCATGCGGAACCTCCTGGAAGGTCCAGCAAGCTGTGCCGTTCGTATCGGTACGTCATTCCCATCTCCTTGGATCTCAACAACCGAGAGCTGATTCATGAATTCCTGGAATAGTCCCGTCTCGAAATACGGACTTTAATCATCTGCGAGACGGTTTCACGCGGGCCTTGGCAGCTCGACAGAAACTCGCAAAAGCATCTCTCACAGACGAAGATGATGAGGTGAGTATCTCCTAGTATTTCTATCTCATATCTTATGAGGCCCATCTGATTGTGAGATCATCGGACTGATCACATCCACGGTAGAGGATCTCAAAGAATATCCAAATCTTCAAATCAATATTCCCCTCATCTGTAACAGTACCTAAAGGCAAATCTCTACTCCTAGTTCGACCATCTGACGGATCACTCACAGTAGAATACGACGTAAGTACCTGTCCTTGTCACCTGTTCCTCATCTAACCCAAGCCTCCTTATCCTCGCAATCAATCTGCTAACACGTCAACAGGGGAGGATCCTCGGGACAGTCACTGATAAATGGGTAGCGCGCGAGATGATCCTAGCTTATTTCGCTGATAAAGACGTCATCTCCCCTTGGGTATGTCACCTTTCCCTTCCCCTTCCCTTCCTGACCGTTTGTCGGACATCGTAAAGGAAGAGAACAGAGCTGATAGTCAAACCCAGCTCAAAGAAGATGTAGCCAAGGGTTTACAGGGATTTATCAAGCATTAATAATCTAATCGCCTGTCTCAACTTGACCCATTGCCCCTCTATACCTGCGCTGAAGGGATACAATGTTCGAGCATGTCATGCATGAATTACAATTTTAGGCCTAAGTGTCAGGTGATTAGAATAGGTACTTGGTGTATGGTACCACGTCGATCCCCACTGGGCGTGACGGACTCCCCCGGATCCCCTATCCCCTATGAGATTCGTGCGTCCTCATATCGTATTAATCGATTACTTGCTCCTTTCCCCAACGGCAGGATGCAAGCCCCGACTACATGACCACACATTCACTCTCGGCATCTTTTCGAGACGGTCTAGCGCCTCCGCCCTTTTTCGCTTTCGCATTATTGAGCTCTGTCAACCGCTGCATGGCTCGTTTGTGGTGTTGTGCTGAACAGTGGGCAATCAGCATGACGACGATAACGCAATTCGCAATGAAGCCGTCACTCACCAGCTGCGCGCATGTACCATCTCTTAGCGAGATCCATGTCCTGCTTCACACCTATTCCAATCTCCGTGTAGTCTGCTCGCAAGAATGGGGTCCATATTAGTTTTACCTCCATTCGCGAGACTCCGTAGACCACAGGATGATGAGGAGAGACGAAGGGTGGACCAGATGAAGCTGGTATAAGATATCCAAGGGGGAATGACAGACGGACGACTCACATCCAACGGCGTATTCCGCCTTCGCCAAACCTTTGTTGGCAGCCTTTCGACCCCATAGGTAAGCCTCCGTATCAGACTGTTTGAGGACTCCCTCTGCTATATTTTAGCGCAGCTCATGTGAAAAGACAGAAAAGGAGACGGTAACACTCACCACTGCCGGTCAAATACCACCCACTCAACGCCAATTCCGCCTCGCTATCCCCCTTCTCGGCCGCTCTTGTATACCAAGCAATACTCTTCCGAGGATCAATCGGGCAACCCAGTTGTCCAAACTCATAGCACGCGCCCAACTTGAACTGCGCAGGCGCGTATCCAAGCTGCGCAGCCTGCGTGAACAAGTCCCTCGCAACGTTGACGTCGTGCGGGACCACGCCGCCGTTGTTGGGTCGTTCATGCAGAAGCGCGAGCTCGTGTAATGCATGAGGGTTGTCTTCGTCCGCTTGGCCTGCTGCCCTCCCCAACCAGACTATGGCTTCTCGCGGATTCCGCTGTTGACCTAACAGCCCGCCTAGGAGGATCATGCCTAGTTTATACATGGCTGCCGTGTCCCCCAGAGCCGCCGCTTTCCGATAGAATAAGGTAGCTCGATGTGGATCTTTCTTGGTGCCCGCGCCTATCTCGTTGCAAACAGCTGACCGATATGTTGCAGCCGGGTGATTGAGTTTCGAAGCCAGTAAGTAGAGATAGTATGCCCTTTCGTGATCAACCTGTAGTCCAAGCTGTCCGGTTCCATACAGATTCGCCAAGAAGAACTGAGCATCCGCATAAGGCTCTTTACCCTCTGCTAGCTTTTTTATATTCTTCAGACTCTCTGCTAATAGGACATCCCGATATTTCCTCCCAACTCTAGCGTCAGTCATGGAGACTTCGTCACCGAGTTTCTTGGCCGCTTCGATTAGGTATTTCGAGAAAGCAAATTGTGCTTCGGGGTCGGGATCGTGTTTCATTCTATTCCGATAGTCGTCAACATATTGTTTCGTGTAGGGTGGTTTATTCACGTCGATCGCCTGTTGAGTACCACGTCGTCTTGTCGATGATGCGCCGATGGAGTTGGTCGGTTTGCGAGATAGGGAAAGGGAAGAACCCGATGCTGCGGAAGCTGTCGTGGCGGTCGTGTTGGTCCTTGCAAGAGATGTTGTGCTTTCCTGACGATTAGGGATGGTTGATGTGGGGGGGACAGGGTATCCTTGGGTAGCTGGCGGGAGACCGACGAAATCGTTGGCCGCAGAGTAATAGGGATTGGTAAAGTCTTGCTGAGGAGGTGCGTAGACACTCGACCCATAAGGATCGTATCCTGCCTGTGTCGCTGCTGTTGATCCCCCGGTGGGGTACTCGTAGCCCGAAGCCAGGCCAGCTCCAGATCCCGCGCCATATGCACCCATCCCCGAATCCAAGCTATACACGCTTGCTGCACCATCCCCATCCGGTGCTCCTGCGTAGCCTCCCGTCACAGCCCGCTGGCGAGGAGGATGGGGTCCTCGGGGAGGAAGTCCACTCCGTTGAGCCGGCATCGTATGCATGCGTAGAGGTGGATTGGTATTTGTACTCTCCGACAACCTCAAATTGGAGAAATCAAGTTCATTGGGTTCAGAATTTGGTCGTCTACCTATCGCGCTGCCTGCTGAGGTTCTGCGGGGATCTTGCGCAGCGAACGAGTCATATGCTGAGGATGGGGAGTATGGTTGTGGATGGCCGTAGTCGACTGGTGAAAAGGGGGGCTGGTCGAGTGAAGGGGTACGGAAATGGTTGGTAGGTGCGTGCTGGTTGTCGAGTGGCTGAGGGGATAAGACATAATCGGTTGGGTTGGTCTCGGAAGCCATCAGAGCGTTGTAGGATGGTAGTGGTGGGTCTGGATGTGATAGTGTTTGAGGTACTACAGAGGTATGTTGTCAGCAACGACTACGTTCCGGTCAAGCGAGCAAAGAGGTCAAGCCCGGCACATGGATCGTTTGATGGTTACATATGGCGGTTGGACATAGTCATCAAGCAACGCAGCGCAGCAAGAATGGCCTATGAACTAACCTCTGTCCTTGAGACTATGACTTCTCGCAGCAGCTCCTCCCCGATTCGATCCATCGCCATAGTCTACCGACCCCGGTCTGACCGTGTGGGCATTGGCATTAGCGCTGGTTGAGGCATAATCGTACGTCTGTGCGCGCCGTTGAGTGAAAGGCTGAGAGGACGAGGAGGGGAGCGTGGGGGTCATGGGGAAAGTGGGGAACGTGGTTGGGGAGTGGTGGTGGGGAGGAGTAGGAATGAGAGTGAGGCCAAGAGAGGGCCAGATAGGGGGGCTGCTTTGGTGGTGTTGGTGGTGGCTGCTGGGTGCTGTCTCTGTTTGGTGTCCTAGGTTACGTTAACGGTCGAGAGGAGGAGGATCTGCAGTTCAGCTGTTAGGCGGGCAGCATGATTATATACACTCCCCCCACGTAAGCACGTGGCGATAGCAGACTCACGTGATCCGTGGGAACGCGATTTCTAGTCATGCCTCCAGTGTAATTAATTACCTACGCAACTCCCGCCTGGTGGGTCATTGAGCAACTCAAGGTTAAGTATCCGTATGCCGACTTCAATCGCGAGAGTTTCTGAAGAGGGGTTCAAAGATTAGTGTGGGATTCTGAAGAGGGATTCAAAGATTCGTGTGGGATTCTGGAGAGGGGTTCAAAGATTCGTATTGTATTCTGAAGAGGGGTTCCAAGATTCGAGTCGTATTCTATGCATGTTGTATCCTGTGCATGATGTATTCTGTGCATGTTATTGTTGGGGCAGGAAATCAAAGACATGTAGCATTTGTGAACCGTCATTCACGTAGTATACGTACCCCGCCAATGCAAGTGAGCCCGACTAGCTAGATTGAGCGACGAGGGCACAACTTTATTTGATCCACCCAGTATCCCTTCTGACAATATATTCGGGAGATCAAGCGATTAAGCGAACGCTCGGGCCGACTCGAGGTTTGCTTCTTTTGAACAATTGAACAGCTCTTTGCACCAATCAATCATCAAAACACACCATACCCATATGGTCACATCCTTCTTGGCAACAGCTTCCAGTACAAAGCAGCAAGCACAGCAACACAGCATCTAGATAACACCATACAGCTCCTCCCTCCCCTCTGGCACACAGCTATATATTCCAGCATGTCTTCGCCAGTATGTCTCTTCCTTGCATTCACTCGTTGCTATTATCGTACATCCACTGAACATCCTCAAGATGCAGGCCGTACCAACACTTCCAGAGCTCATCTCCCTCCTCGCTTCCTCATCCTCCTCCCCATCCACTCTCGCACCCCCTCACTCGTCCACCTATCCCTCCACCTCTAAAGCCCCATCCACCGCCGAAGCCCAACAAGACATTCGACCAAACCTCGTCCCCGTCTACGTCGAGCTACCAGCAGACCTCCTCACACCTGTCGCTGCTTATCTTAAAATTGTCGGGGACAGCAAACACAGCTTCCTACTGGAAAGTATCACAGGCGGAGAGAGCTTGGCGAGATATAGTTTCATAGGAGCCGGTGAGTTATCCTCTCCTTATCATTCGACATCTTACTCAACTGCAGCTGTGAAATGACAAGGAAGAGCTAAGCTGACAACATACAATCCAGACCCTCTCAAAACTATCAGAACCGGAGAGGGCTTTGATGCTGAAGGTGATCCCCTTAACATCTTGGAAAAGGAACTAGAGTCATACCGCTATGTCAAACTTCCCGAGGTCCCAACCTTCACAGGCGGAGCCGTGGGCTTTATAACCTACGACTCCATCGTCCATTTCGAGCCCGTCACCAAGCCCAAAACACCACTCCATAACCCCCTTCCAGGTCTCCCCGAAGCCTTCTTCATGCTCACATCGACGCTGATCATCTTCGATCACATTTACCAAACCGTCAAGATCGTCTCCCATGTTCATCTACCTGAAGGAACATCTCATGACGAACTGCCACGACTGTATGACGAGTGTTTGGAGCGGATTGATGTGCTACGGAAGAAGCTCGATAATCCTGTTGTCCCCATCCCCCATCAACAGCCTATAACCCTCGGAGGCAAAGCGACGAGTAACGTCGGCAAAGATGGCTATGAAGGGTTCGTTACAACTCTCAAGGAGCATATCGTTAAAGGCGACATCATCCAAGCCGTTCCAAGTCAACGTCTATCCCGTCCAACCGCTCTCCACCCCTTCAACGTCTACAGACACCTCAGACGGCTCAACCCCTCACCATACATGTTCTACCTCGATTGTGGGGACGTTCAGCTAGTCGGTGCGAGTCCTGAAACGCTATGCAAAGTCACGGGGAGAAAGGTTTTCAACCATGCAATTGCGGGAACCGTCCGACGTGGCAAGACTGCAGAAGGTGAGCGGTTCCCCTCTTTGTGCTGTGCGGTTGCCGGTTCGGTTTCTCATCTTGCCGACGGCATAAGCAAACAATGGAAGATGACAGCTTGCTGACTCTTGATGCAGAGGATACCGCTCTTGGTCAATCCCTTCTCAATTCTGAGAAGGACAGAGCGGAACATATCATGCTAGTCGACCTGGCGCGAAACGACGTTAACAGGGTTTGCAAATCTGAGACCGTCAAAGTAGACGACTTGATGAAGGTTGAGAAATTCTCTCATGTCATCCACCTGACCTCCCAAATCAGTGGAATCCTGCGGGACGACCAATCGAGGTGAGCTTGTGCTTGTCGCTGGGGTCATCCTCGTAAAGCCAGCTGCGGACGACTGTGATATGCAGCCAGGCTGGGTCTGAGGGATCTGAGCGATATGGCGTCAAGGGCAAAATGCCGATACGAAAGTAGCAACGCTAACTATCTCTCAGATTCGACGCCTTCCGCTCAATCTTCCCAGCGGGCACAGTCTCAGGTGCACCGAAAGTCAAAGCCATCCAGCTAATCTCGGGACTTGAGAAAGAGCGTAGAGGGGTATACGCAGGTGCCGTCGGTCGATTCGATTTTGACCGAAACGAGCTAGATACATGTATAGCCATCCGGACGATGACCTTCAAAGACGGTGTGGTTTATCTGCAAGCTGGTAAGTGTATCTGTCTCCTGTACTCAGTACAGCGGATATCTTGGGATGATGTAATTAGGATACTTTTGCTGATGTTCGTTGCTAGGCGGGGGGATCGTTTTTGATTCAGTTGAGGAGGATGAGTATGTTGAGACTATCAATAAGCTTGGGGCGAATGTGAAATGTATCGAAGAAGCAGAGAGTCAGTTTGCGCTTGTTTTTCTGTCCCGCTCCCCTGCATTCCTGATGAGATGAGCTGACCATAATCCATCACAGAATACTACGCTCGATTACAAGGTCAGACCGAAGTCTAAACATCTTGAGCGTAACAAATGATCTCGTTAAAAATTGGAGGGTATGGACAGCGATGATATATTGCATAGGGCGGGATCGATCATCTAGGGCTTGTTCTCAGCATATGCATACACTTATGAATGAAGCCGCCTTCGTAGCACGCTTACAATTTGTGATGATGCATAAAATGAGATTCGTGTTTATACAACAATGCAATATGGATTTGACAACACTATCTTCTCAATTCAACATTTTCGTGTACTCACCAACGTCCAATCTTCATTTCCCCCCCACCGTTCCGACATCTAGATTACCCCTCAGCCTCACTCCTCCTCCTCACCCTCAAGGGGCTCATAGTCGTGCCCCCTCTTCCGGGAGAGCCACCACCACCCCACCCAAACCCCCAAACCTATCACAGCCACCGCAATCCCCGAGCCAATGAGCACCCCAGGTCCCCAAAGGCTCCACCAGCTCGGTTCGTAGGGGATCAAAACTGCGTCGATGAGTATAACTCCTCCCCCCAATGTCATCCCATTCTTCCATAGCTGACTCCTATCCGTATCCTGATCATCCTCATTCCCTTTCCCTTTTCCTTTTCCATTTCCACCTGAAGGATCAGGCTCGGTGACCGAGGATATTGAAGCCAAATCCGAATCGTCCCGCCTCGGTCGCCATCGCACGGAGGCTCTTCCACTCGCTCCGACTCTGGCGACCGAGTTGCCTACTGCCCCATTGCGCGCGTCCTTAATCCCCACTAGGAAACTGTTGTCCCCCGTAGCCCTGAACGCGACTTGGCCGTATTTACTCAGACTAGATAGTAAGGTTGGGTATACCACGTCGTCGTCCAGTGATAAAGGTTGACCATCTTTTGGCGGGATCTTCGGGATTTTTCCGGCAGGTTTCTGTGAATTGGGCAAAGGGGTTGAAGGGATTATATGCAATTTCAGCAGGTTGAGAAGCGCTTCGGGATCCGACGTATACATTGTCAGGTTTATCTTGGAGAAAGCTTTGTCGGTAGGACATAGGAGGGTGTAGCTGGGCAGAGCTAAGCTGTCGAGGTCGATTCCTTCGTCGATTCCGCCGTCGTCGTCATTCCCCTTGGGATCGTTGTCTTCGGCACCGTCAGATCTCGTGTTCGATCTGACAACCCCGTCCAATTCGACTCGCTGAACTTCTTCCGGGCTAGGCTCCCGACCCTCCAGCACCCAGCCCAGGCCAGCTTTGATCATCAGATCGCTCATTGTCGAAGTTTTGGATCCCCTAACCAGTTTCCCAATAGTGATTTTGACGTCAGAGGGCATGATCACAGAGTCCACAACGTGGATCACGCCAGTATCCGTCAAACTGTCAAACTGCGTCACCACTGCCGAACGGAGTTCACCGTTACTAGGCAACTCTTCCCCTGAATCATACCCCTTCCATCGGTTGGGGGATCGCAAGGTCAGATTCCCGTGAGAATGTTTCCCTCCATCCTTAAAGAGGACTATCTCTCCACCTTCAAGGGTTTTGAGGGTTGTCTTCCCTCTCTCGAGGTCAGATGTGTAGACCACTGCGTCGGCTGAATGATACTTGATAACTTTTCGAAGATCGTCTTTCCCCTCGGGTAGGAGGAGGTAGTTCATCGTCAAACCCAGCAGAGAGAAGGCTCTGTTTCGAGGCATGAAGTAGGTTACTCCGGGACTGCGCTTGACAAAACGGTCCAGATCCGCAGCATACACTGACGCAATGAACGTTGACAATTGTAAATCAGAAACGGCTGTTTGTAGAACGTCCGACGGCGGCGAGAGAAGAGACGAGATGAGATAGATGATACTCTTTCCGGATTTCACTTGGTTCCAAGTCAGCACATATCGTCTCAACGAAGAGATTTTAACCACATACCAGGAGTACCTAGGACAGTCACTCCTCCGAATCTGATCTCGCCTTCCTCGACCGTCCAGTCCATCCGATCCTTCCCAAATCGCTCTGAGACGTCCACTCTTAGGCGCTGTCTTCCACCAGCCAGCGCTGCAGTCTTCAGCTCAGTCCCTAACAACATGCCGTCCTTGATTTCTGAGGGCAGGAGTCGCCCAGGAAGTATATGATATTGTAGCAGAGCTGCTAGAGGTGAAGCATCGCCTATAGGATTGGAGGTGGGCGGTCGGGGAATTGGACCGTCATTGGTGGTAGCCGTGACTCCGGCCCGGGAAGAAACTTTGTCTATCCAGAACTCAGGTAGAGGAGAAGGACCGTAGCCGCCCCATCGAGCCATCGTGTCAAGAACATCATCAGTGGGAGCCAGAATTGTCCATGCGTCTGAACCCATTTCCTTCCCAGGTTCGCCGACGTAGATCGACGAGAGATTGGTAGATCGTAAAAGCGAGACAAAGCGTGTAGCGTTCAGAGAGAGGAGAACTTTCTCAGCCGAATTGAGCAGTGTGAAGTTTTGAGGAAGCAGAAGGTTGGGAATGATATGCACCACCCCTGGAGAGGTGAGCAGGCTTTCGTAGTTCAATAAACAAGGTCATACCATTGGATGCGAAAATGTCCACCGTCTCCGCTTCAGTCCCATTCACGGCTATTCCGTCTTCACCTCTAGCTTCCACGACGAGATCTTCGCCAGATGCAGACTCTACTGAAATCCGAATTAGTTGTTTCAAGAGGGGTGGAGAAAGGCATGAAGCCACCCAGACATCTGACGCACTTTGATATCCGTTCTTTCCCCATGCATCTCTCCATCCAACTGCTTCCTTCTTTCCAACCCCCAAAACCACGCCACTTCCCACTATTCGCCCAACACCTTCCTGTCCAAAATCAGATTCAAGATATCTTCTCTCTAGATCATCAAAGTGGAAAGCCTCGTTGGACGGGGCGAAGATCGTCAGATGTGGTGAAGTAGATAAAGAAGATGGAAGAGGGGAAGGAAGGGAAGTGAATGAAAGCAATGAAGAGAGATACGATAATGACGGATGGGTTTTGATAATCTCCTCTGTGAAAAGTCAGTGATTCACTCTAGTCTATAAGTATCCAGACATACCGATGGTTGGAGGCATATCCAGAACTCCCTCGATACCAACCACAACCCCATTCCTCCCCCATCTAGCTCCAACAACGTCTTTCTTCCCTAATCCACCAGTAGACCCATTCCCACCTCCATCTCCGTTCTCCCAGCCCTTTCCATCCCATATTCCCCAGCCTTCTTGCCCCTGGAAATCCACCCCAATCTTGCCCCGTTCACCACCAGCGTCTGAGCCTCCTCTAGCAACCCTCAGCCGTTGTCCATGACCCGCCAACAACCCTTCGTCTCCTCTCGGTAACCAAGGTGGTCCAGGGGGTGGGGTAGGTGGTAAACTAGGTTCTGAGAGCAGAGGGAACAGCAGTGTAGTCTCCGTCGAGATATTGGCGACCTTCTCGGAGTCGGGAGTAGAGCGTAAAGCAAAAGGGGGTAAGGTATAATTAAGCATATGATATAACAAGTGCTGTCTCAGCGCCCAGTTCTGATTGTCCATCACCCTCCTCTCCGCATCTTCGTCTCCGGTACGTTGAATACGGAGATTCAAAGCTTCTTCCTCTGAGAGTAACCATTCCGCTAATCCATGATCTCCTAACCAGCTGTCCGATGGAGGAGCGGATGAATGGGACTCAGCCCATGCTTCCCATGCTGCGTCCGTGGGCGCGAATACCGTCCCGGAACCTATGTGCGCCAGCATAGGGACTGCTTTGGCTCGCTGAAGGAGGTGAAGAAAGGTTGTATGTTGTGACGAAGCTGAGAGGAGTGAGACTATCGTCTCTGCCGTGGTTGAGACTGAGGGAACGAAGTCAGCCTGTGTCAGCTAGGAGGGACCAGGAAGCTGAGTTCTCACCTTCATGATTCGATGATAGGGATGGGGAGGATCCCAGGCTTGAATCCCGGCCGTTCGCCGTCACCCCATGTCGGTCTCCGTTAAAGGGGACTTGGTATGTTAATCCACATCTAGCGAAGACGAGGAGGGAGACGACGGCTGTGCCGAGGTTGAGCATGGAAGGAGCGAGACGCTGATACACCTTGTATGTGTTTGCGTTATTGATGGGATGCAGTTAACGTAGAGTATAGAGTTGAAGAGACGGAATGAACAGGTGTGGATCAAGTGGAGACGCTTTCGCAGTCGCTTGTCGTTGTTAGTTGTTGCCACTCCAAACGTGTGTGGCAAATGCCTGCAGCTGCCCGCCTTGCACATTCATCCCCATCCACCCCAAGAAGAAAACAAAATCATGTCATAGCATTCACAACCCAACGATCATATCAAGACCGGGAATATTAACTAATGCCATTCAAGCCGTAAAACGGTATCACCAAGCCTTTCTCTGAGGCTGACTACCCATACCACCATTCATTCCCGCCCCCGTCCCGGCCCCAGCTCCAACGACTCCTGTTCCTCTACCTTGTTGACCAACTGCGCCATGACCGCCGTATCCCCCATTCCCACCCCCATACATGATACCACCGCCAGCTGCAGCAGTAGGATTCAAAGAGGAGGAGGCACCGTAATACCCTGATGAACCTGTCGGGTCCATTTTGACGCTGGCGTATCCACTACCTGCACCTCCACTTGTCGAATAATCACCACTCGACCCATTCAGGTGCTGATGCGAGTTATACCCTCTGCTTCCTATCCCACGACTTCCTGCAGATCCAGGAGCACCGTAAACATTCGGTGTATGCCCGTAGACCCCATTTTGGCCGAGTCCACCCCCGGCTCCGATCGCCACACCAGTCTGTGCACCGTACCCTCGTTGAGCAGACGCCGTTGTGCCCATCATACCATGGCCGTAGGCCGATGACGGATGCCCATAGCCTTGAGGGGATTGGAGATGGCCGTGATTGGTCTGCTGAGGGTATCCTCCAATTGAAGAGGAAGGAACATGGTTGTATCCAATAGCTGATGACGTGGAATACAATGCTTGATCGGATTTAGTTCCTAATCCAGCACCATAAGCCATACCTTTGTGATATTCCGTTCCGGTAGGTGGTTGCTGCTTCGCGTACCCGTAGCCACCAGATTGCGGCAAAGCACCGACAGCTACAGCTGATGATCCGAATCCGGGCGAAGTCCATACCCCACTCTGTGAGAAACCATTGACAGCTGACGAGCTCATGCTACCACTCATCGTTGTCGGCCGAATCCCCATCCCATAGCTCAAGCCCATCATGTTGTGTGGGGCCACGAGTCCGCCATCAGGTGAAGTCATGCTTTGATGATGCGCAACTGGAGACGGTGTAACAAAGCCGCCGTATCCGCCATGCCCGGGTGATTGGCGAAGGCCGTAAGAGTTGGTAGATGCCATTGAAGGAGCCATGCCACCAGGAGACGAGAAGGACTGTGATTGCGGATAACCCGGTTTTATGCTGCCCGCTCCAGAAGCTGACGCCCCAGCCGACAGAGGCGCGACGGTCGCAGCAGTAATCGAAGGTGATGGTCCATTGATTGACGCATACATGGGAGTAGTGTCGACGTTTTGAGCCGAGGAAGAGGGTTTGAATTCGAGTTGGGCGCTCCCCCCAGCGGCATCTTGCAACTGAGAGGAAGTTTGGGGTTGAGGTTGAGACCATACACTCTTCAGATGGTCGTGTTGTGAAGAACTTCGAGGAGACTGGGATACTGGATAGGTCAATGTGGTCTTCGCCCAAGACGCGGATGTACCGTTAGGGGAGGATGGATGGGTACCAGATGTCGCGCTCAGCGAGGGAGGGGTCTTTGGTGTCTGAAGCGAGTAAATAGTCAGTGATCCGGCCCATGAACATCACTTTGAGCCATTATTTCGAGAAAAATTGGACAGAAAAGAAAAAGAACACTCACGTCACTTCCTTGCGTCTTGCCAGAAACGTCGCCGTCTCCTTGGACACCCTCAGATTTACCTTCGCTTCCACTGCCCTCCCCATCAGCCATGGCCCACAAGGATGTATTATTGATCTCATTCAACAAGCTGTCTCCTTCGTGTTCGCTTGACACCATAAACCTCACCCCTGGTTTCAGGTCGGATAGTGCTCTACCCCTGGATCCAGGAAGATTGGCATTGATTCCCACTCCAGAATCTGGGATGAACCTCTGCTTTTCAGGTTTGGTTGGCGATTTCGACTTCCTCTGTTGCTGGTCGGCATTATTGGTGGGCTGAGGTCCGGAAGTAGATGGAACCGAGACGGTGACGACTGAGATCTGCTGTATCTCCGTCGTCGGCTCCGCTTTCTTCCTCCAACCTTCTTCACTAGTAGGGACAGGGCGGACGGTTTTCTGATCCCTCAACTGCTTCGAAGGAAGAGGAGCGGGCGTAGTTCCCATCATGGGAACGGGCGAAACCGTTTCAGCAGACTCGACTATAGCCTGCGCCTGGACCACAGGAATCATCACAGACTGTCCCGTTGGAAGCAATGTAGAGGTAGTGACCTTCTTCTTGCCCTTCTTCTCGAACCTTTCCAGTTTTCTGGGGGAGATGCTGACAATTGGTATAAAATTGCCCGACTTCTGGAAACGGGGTTTGACAGGTTGAGGAATGAGGAGTTCAGCTCTTGATAGAGTTGCAAATTTCAAACCCTCCAGGGGAGGAGTGAAAGACATGATCCAACCCTTGGGGGCTGGTGTTCCAGGTCCCTCGGCAGCCTGCAGTTTGAGTTTAGGGATTGTAGGAAGTCTCGAAGTAGATGGAGAGGATTTAGGGAGTTTCAGTGTGTAAGTCCGCCACGCTGGTGGAGGAGACTTCGGCAACTCAGGTTGAGTTATCTCGAAATATGACGGGACGAGAGAGGGAGGCGCGACAGGTGCGACAGAGACGGGTTTAGATGGAGGTGGGACAGCGGGTTGACTCAAACCGGGAGGAGGTGCCGGCTTCGAAAGTCCGGTGGCAGAGGCAGAGTCTTTGGTGAGAATGGTCTTTTCGATTACTGGTTGTACTTCGACCACAGGTGGTGGAGGGGGAGGGGCGTTCCTCGAAGCCGTCATGGCCGCTTGCAATCTCGCTAGCATGTCATCAAACTTGCCCTCCTTCGCTGGGTGAGAATGAGATCCGCTCGACGTAGCTGCAGGCTCTGATGGAATGACGGTCGGCTGAGGAATCCCCTCGACCATTGATCCAGGAGCTGGGGATGGGACAACAACATGCGGTGGAAGGTCTCTTCCTGTTGTTGGCGGTCTCCCCGTTCCTCTCCACGATTCCCTCTCGGGCCGACGCGATGCATCTGATGTCGAGAGAGCCTGCGATTCGAAGTATGCTTCCGCCGTCGGACGATTGGGACGTATTGCTGACGGTCCTGCCGGTTGCTGCGTTGTTACAGCTAGTTCAGGTGACTTTGGCATCTCGCTACTTGGCCCAGGCTGCCTTGTTCGCCAGCTCGCTTCAGCCGGCTTTGCCGATGGCGGAGGTGGAGCATTGGGATTTCTGAAATCTGCTCCTGGTCGATTAGGCAGGCCCGACCCCGATGATGTTTGACCAGCTGAATGGCCTTGCGTTTCAGGAGCCGGTGATGGTTTGGGTCGAACAGCAATTGTAATTTGAGGAGTCGGCTTCGCTGCGGGTACCTCTGCTGCAGGTGCAGAGCCGGTGGAAGCTTTAGCCTTTAATTTCTCCTCGAGTTCCCTCGCTTTCTGTCTTGCCCTTTCCGCCACCGCATCGCGTTCGGCCTCTTCAGCCAGCCGCCGTAGTCTAGCTTTCTCCGCTGCGGTATGCATTTCCGCGCTTTGGGCATCGAAAGGAGGCGCTACAGGGACTGCTGCTGCAGCTATTGGTGATGTGTGAACGGCTGAAGGATGAGGAGGATTGGTAGCGGGATGCGCAGGAGGATGTGGAACATTAGGGGGAGCTTGCTGGCTAAAAGAACGTCTCGCCGAGAGACTCTGCATTGGTTGCTGATGGGTGTTTTGGAAGGCTGTTGATTGAGGTGGAAGATCTCGTTTTCGATCTCTATCCGCCAAATGGGGCGGTAATGGCCGATCACCATCTCTTTGAGCTCCCCATGACGGTCGTCTTCCAACCAACGATCCCAAGGGAGGCTTGTCCTGCTGTTGTACTGGGACGGGACCATTCATATGTGGAGGCAGCATCCTCCCTCCGTCCATCCCACCGCTACCGCCATGTAAATGAGGCGGAAGAGGCCGTTCAAAACCTGAAGGTCCGCCCCCCATGTTTGTATTCGACATTCGTCTGTCCCTGGGAACTTCGCTACGAGACATTAATCTTGTTGGCTGCACTGATGGCAGAGGGGGTTGGCGGGTAGAAGAAGGCTCCAGTCGATTTGAATTAGCATTGAACAAGACCCGCTTCTCTTCGTCAGGTCGCCGAGGTGGCAGAGGAGCCGCAGCTCGTGGAGGTGAAGCAGATCTTCTTGGCCAAGAGCGATCGAAGTCTTCGTAAAATCTTTCAGATTTCGATACGGGATCTGTCGACGTTAATACGGAGGCAGACGAGGGAATGGCCGAAGCCGAAGGGTGAGAGGGGGCAGAATCATGGGTGTGGTAGACCGTTCCATCACCAAAATCAATCACGTCATCATCCTCATCCTCGTCCTGGTGCAGTTGTTAGCGGAGTCTCCTGCTACATCAGCTTATGGAAAACTCACATCCCAGCGATGAGAATTTGGGTCCAGCTGAGTGAAAGCGTTCAATCCCTGCAAGATGGCTTGATTGTGCGCCGCTGTTGCCTGAGCTGCCAATTGAGCACTCATGACTGCTGCTTTTTGCCCTGATTGAGACGATCAATGGGCGCTCTTCATGAAAACCCAAACACCACAAGGTAAAGTGTCACGTACCGTCAGCAACCTCTTTGGCAGTAGGGAAATCTCTCGTAAGCCCTAGTCCATGACCCCGTCCATCGCCCACGACAGCTCCCCAAACTTTCTTAGGTGGAGCATTGGCCTGTCCCGAAGACAGAACTGTCGATGTAGATGTGCTGACCAGTCCGCGAGACTTGGTCAAGGTAGGTTGAATGGATGAGGATGGAGCAGCGTTTGCGGGAGAGCCTGATCGAGATGCACCCAGAGTATCGGCAAGAGGTTGAGCAGGCTTCGCCCAGGGAGAGGAGGTCGCTGAACCTCCTGCCGTGGATGATGGTGGATTGGGGGAAGTACTCGTCTTCGAGCCGGGAACGGAAGTAAGTTTGGTGGCCAAAAGTCGGGAAGAGGGCGATGCTATAGGTAATGGTGAAGCTACTGGACGACCTGGGCTATATCAGCTGGGCTGAATGTAGTTTAAGCCGCGTTTAACTCACCATTCAGACTCCCCAATTTCGTGCTACCTCCAACAACGGGCGTCGGACTAGCGGCCTTGCTGAGGAACTTTTGGTTGACATTGACGGAGCTGAACTTTTTGGGTTTCCCGATGGTCCCAGCTGTCAGGGGAGGTGTGGAGGTTCGGGATGAAGGTGTCGGGGCACGAACGAATGAGCTTGGAACGGAGGACGATTGGGAGACTGTTGTGGGTTCATTTAGCTGGGCCGACGCTTGCTCCAGAGTCTCCGATGTCGAAGCATTGTTGGCAGCGGAATCCGTTTCCGCTGTGGTTTCGTTGTGCTCCGTTTCAGTGGCGCCTTCTACATCCTCCTGCAACCCGTCCTGAGCATGTCCCTCAATTCTCTCTACCACAACGGTCTGATCTTCGTCAGCGTCACCATTGACCAGCCCATCAACCTCATCCTCGCTGCCGTTCTCAAGCTCTTCGTCCGCCACCTGCTTCTCTGCCAGTCTCGCCTGAGTGTGCTCGGACTCGAGGCTTTCTCCTATATTTGGGTGATCGACTTTGTACTCCTGCTTGCTCTCGATAGGTTCCACGTCTCGCCGGTCGCTCCCGGCAGCCTCCTCGCCTGAGACCAGGCTATCTAGAGGTACGTTTTCTGACTCATTAGGCGTTTGTAATTGGATCGGTTGAATATCTTCAGGTGGGGGTGTACTCATTTTGAGCACCTAACAAAGTCATGTCAGCCTCGTGAACGCTTGAATTATGAAACGGGAATCACGAATTCGCCTAGAGCCCGGAACATGACGAGATCGGAATAAAAGCAAGGACATTTATGACTCACATTGGCGACGTTTGCAAAACAATCACACCGAAGTGCAGATATTGGTCGACTTCTACACCTCCCAGAGGATTCTTTACTGATGTGTGTCCCACGTTCGACCAGACGGACTCGGAAGATGTGAAAGGAGGTTTTGGCTGACCGTGTTGAGCGCGGGCAACTAAACGCGTTGAGTGGACGAGCTGGAAAACGGGCTTCCGGTGAAGGGGATGCGGTGGCGAGCTCGACAGGTAGAGCCCTCTAGGTTGTTCCTGCTCCTGTGTAGATGTGATATGGGTCCTCCTAAGAGGGGATCGAGCTCGAGTATGCTGGATTGAGACTGGGTGGTCTACCGACTGCAACAGCGACAGGTTGTCAGTCATTTGCCTCATCCCGGGCCACATGCGGGGAAACGCCGAATCTCCGGGCGTGGCAATGGCAGTTGTGCTTTCCAACTCCGACGATCTCATAGGTTCGCAGGTGTCATTCTCCTATCTCTACATCTATACTCTCCCAATCATCTCATCCTCACCATGGCAGCCCGCTCCTCCCTCGCCGCTCTCCGGACGGGTCTCCGCTCATCGCTTCGCCCGTCTGCTGTGTCGCTGCCATTCCGCGGTCTGTCGTCTTCAGTCATCTTGAGAGCTCGTATGTATCTCTATACAACCCCTTGCATGTCTCGGTCGACCTGCTGACTCTCGTCCAGCCGATCAACCTTCTCTTGCGCCGTTCTCTGAGCCGACTGGGGTTAACCCAGCGGATGCCACGGCTTCTCTCTCTTCGCCTCTTCACTCATACGGCCAGTACATCGTCACCTGTCTTCCGAAGTTCATCCAGCAATTCTCCGTCTACAAAGATGAACTCACCTTATACGTTCCTCCTACGGCCATTGTTCCGGTTCTGACATTCTTGAGGGATCACACTCAATGTCAGTATAAATCGGTGATGGATATCACAGCTGTGGATTTCCCGACAAAGGCTCAGAGATTCGAGGTTAGCATCGGGCTGTATTGTAGCCAAGAGATATCGATCGATGTTCAAAACGGTGTATCGATCGCAGCTAACTGAGTGACTTTTCTCAGGTCGTATACAACCTCTTATCAGTGGCACACCAGTCCCGAATCAGAGTTAAAACCTACGTAGATGAAGTGACTCCTCTTCCATCAGTCGTGGGAGTATTTAGAGGTGCAGATTGGTACGAGCGAGAGGTCTGGGACATGTTTGGTGTCTTCTTCAGCGGTCACCCGGATCTGTGAGTGTTCTTTCATCTACAATCGTTGATCTTGCATTTCCGGGGATGATGCAATGCTGATAACCTTATTCTAGACGTCGAATCTTGACCGATTATGGTTAGTTTACCCCCCGCCCAAGGTTTTGCTCTGAACTCGCTGACTCGCTATTAGGATTTGAGGGACACCCTTTGAGAAAAGACTTCCCCTTGACTGTGCGTCTCTCCTATGATCATTTTACTGTCGTTCAATTAACTGACATGCGTGATTTCCAGGGATACAACGAAGTCCGATATGACGAAGAGAAGAAGCGAGTTGTCTATGAACCTCTACAGCTTACACAAGCATTCCGGTAAGCCGTCTTCGTGATCGTTCAACTCCTCAGGTGCCCAGAGAAGATTGCTGAATCACTTCCGGGTCTGCAGAGACTTCAGTGACGCTGCTTCTCCTTGGGAGCAGGTCGGTGCCGGAAACCCGAATGTTCAGCCTGAGGTGAGTCAAACATGTTTCGCTTGGAGTTACACGACGAGAGCTGCAGCAACAGTTTGGGGATATCACTTTGATGAACACTCCATCGAGCTGCTAACTGAGTTGGCCTTTGTTGCAGAACTTCAAAATTCCTCCTCCCCCACCACCGCCCAAAGAGGAGAAGAAGTAGCGAGGGATTCGGAGTATCCAAGTCATGGACAAACTATGCATACATTGCTGGAAGTATTGGGTAATGGTCGGGTTGATCTGTGTTATGAGGCGGACTAATCAAAACTGTCCCTCCTTTGTGATGTCCGCGGTGCATTGGATCGGTTTCGGAGTCCTGTTTGAACCCCGACATTGACAGTCAGGCTTGCTTGACGGCATTGCCTTCGAGCCACCATGATGACAGATATTTCCCTGGTCCTTCTTCATACACACTCTACTCTACTTCCTCTGAATTTTTACACTAACAACAACTCGGCAACCATACGAAAACCTATAGACAAGAGAATAGCAATCGATCTCCCAATCTGTACAATACTGACATTCACCCGGTCAATTCTCTTTTTCCTTTTCCAGTGTTATAGAAGACTGAAGATGTGGATATGGATTCTGATCCTCTTTCTGAACTCCCTCCTACTAACCCAAGCAACTTTACCACTTCCCTCTCCGTCATATGAACAGCTTCTCAGTCAGCCTATCCCCAGCTCCAACCCCGCCATGACCTTCGCCCTTCCATCGCCACCCCATCTTCCCCTCGAGCCTCTACCTCTACCATCTCCAACTCCTCCTCCAGTCCCAACACTCTTCGCACGCTGCGACACCTCGCCATGCACCTTTCCAACCTCCCAAACAACCCTAGTAGCATCAACAGTCACGACCACAATCATCGAATCAACCACAGTCCCATGCTACACAACAGTCTCCATCACCGACTCGACCACAATAACCTCAACCAGCTATTCCATGAGCACATACACCAAGATCAGTACATATGTCACGACGTTCATTTCGACTATTGTTGAGACGCAGACACAAACTCAGACGGATACTACCACACAGAAAGATGTAGGTACAGTTTATGTGGATCATTATGGGCCTTCGACGGTTCTTGAGAGTTCTACTGGGGTTTCAACTATTCAGGTACCTTATACTAGTTTTTGGACGAGTGTGGTAGGTTCAGGTGGAGTTTATACGAGTACGGGCATGTTTACTACCATTGGTGGAGGTTGGGGTACCGGTACCGATACTGGAACTGGAACTGGTACAGTGACAGGCACAGATTGGACACATGTTGGCACTTCCTCATCGCCGACAGTAGGTGGGTGGGCAACAGCCAAAGCCACAGCGACGGCGGAAGCGGGAGCCACAATCGTGACAGCAGCAGATGCTAGCCCTGGTTTCAATGCCGGGACGGGCGCCAACGGCGTGATAGGAGACAGCCAAAGCGGGACATCGGTGTTCACCTCATCCGCCTCCCGGGTGGCTTCCACCAAATTCAGGAAACGACAATTGCAGCTTAAATTGTACAAATTTGGGAATTTTAGATACAAACAAGGCGTTCAGTGGTTCTGGTCCCCTGGGATGGAGGTTTGTGTTTTGGCTGTTGTGGTACTTGTGATTCTTCTTACTCAGTTGCTTTGATCTGGCTCATGGCACAGATTGGTCAACGCAGGCCTTGGATTATCGCCGACGCTGGAGAGGTATACTGTATTTCATGATGAGGCTTGGCGGATTTGCGGTGTTCATTTGAGTGGACTTTTTGTAAAGCACGTAGCGTAGATTCTCCATGCATAGCATGCTAGGAAAACGCTGCAAGTAATATCATGAACATGATACACTTCCCCAGACAGCGCATTGGCTTCATCTGGCCGAACGACTTCGTCCGGGCTAAGACCGCCCGAGCCTGTCCATCTCCATCACGCTCCATCGCTCCAACTCATTCCTCATCTCGCTGCCCACGGAGTCGGACTCTCGGGTCCCCTAGCATCCGCCAACTTACCCCCATGGAATGTAAGCATCTCGTCCGGCCCCAACACGTTAAATGGGACCTTGGCGCCATTCTGCGGTCCCCCAAATATCAGCCCCGCCTCGGATAGCTGACCGACCTCCCCGTCGTTCTCGGATGACGACGATAACGAGGAGAGGGTCGAGAGGTCGCCTGCGCCACTAGAGTGTGGGTGCCGACCGTCGGGAGACATTGTGAGATAAGTCTCGTCCCCTGCGGGCGGGTGAGAGTCCTGTCCTTGATCAATGGAATCGAAGGAATCTTCATCAAATGAATCATCCTCGGTGTAGATGACTTGCCCGCCGGAGTTTATGTTTTGGTGGATTGTAGGCGACATGTCCGAGCCGAATGAGGTGTTTGCTAGCGATTTGCTTCCCACAGGAGAGTGGGGATGGGAATGACTTGCGGATGCGGATCCGGATCCGGATCCGGAGACTGAGGCTGAGGAACCGAAGAGGAGACGACCTGATCCCATTTCTCCGGGTACGATGGAATATCTGCCCAACCCCTCTGGCGTCGGCATCCTTGGACTAGGCTCGTATCCTCGTTCCATCTCCTCCATGAGATCATCGATTACCAATCTAGCTTCTACTGCTTGTGTCGTTTGGCGTCCACCGGGGCCACCACCCTTTACAGGTGTTTTGCCCGCCACATTGATCATGGCTTGAGCTCTGGTGGGAAGGGTGAAGTTCATTGTGACGGGCGGTGACATGTTGAGCTTGAGATCGTCGTCGTCGTCATCGGATAGGTCTGCTAGGTTGTTGCTGATAGATGGTTTGATGGATTTGGGCTTTTTGAATTTGGCATTCAGCGGTGTTGAACGAAGATCGGTTATACCGTTCCAGTGGGAGCTCGAACTGGAGGCGATAGATGGATTTGCTTGCTGGAATGCATTCGTCGGTAGTGTGGATGTAGCCCTCGAAGCCTTTGGCGTATCGGCTGGCGATGCCTGTAGATCTGCCGTCTCGACTGTACCCGTTGAAACTCCTTCCTCCAATACACTATTGGCATATGCAGAGCTACTCATTCCCGGTAGCTCGTATCCGGACGGTAGACTCGGCGTAGGAGCGTCCGAGTCCGCATATCCTGTCCCAATCTTGAGATCCGTCATCAGTCGACGATCAACTTGATCGAATGGCGAGCCCATCGAGTTTTCCCAGCTATCATCCCCACTTGCTCCGCCATATGTCCCAGTCCGACCAGCGGGGAGGGGAGTCGAAGACGTCACGCCATTCTGGAACATGAAAATCCCTTCTTCTTGTACTCTTGAGTCGAGATAACTCTCATCCTCCCCTCTCCTTATCCTCATAGTCTGATCCTCATACTCCGTAGCTCCCTCCTCGCCATCCCCTTCCTCTGTCGAAGTGACATTCAAAGTCGAGCTATCAGCCCCCGGAACCTGTACCCGAACAGCCGCCGCAGCTTCGAAGAACGACCGCCAGAATTTAGCAGCCTCCTTGGTCGGCTCTCCAGCTATGGCGAACCGTTTGACCTCGGGCAGTATCCGTGAGGTGACTATTTGATGGAAACGAGCAAAGTTGGCGTCAATCTCTTGCAGCAGGAGCGTGTTTAGCTGGTCGATCTGCTCGGTCTGGGCGGAGATTGGTGAGGTCGGAGAAATGCCTGGGATCAGGAAGAAGGGCGGCTGGAGAAGTGCTGGATGAGCTGGTGGTGGTTGAGCCATAGTAGTTACCGGTCAGGCTGCCTCTGGCCAGCTTGTAATAAGAATTGGTGATGATGATGGATGCTGAAATCTGCGACGCGTCAGGCGGAGACGCGTTTCCTTCGCCACCCAAACATAGTAGCGGGAGCAAATGAATGGGCTTTTACGTAACATGAAATGAAGCTCGAGTTGACATGATCCGGCCGGCCGGAGCCTGCCAGCTGCCAGGGTGTCGGTGTGAGGCGTGAAAAGCTTTGCGAGGTTGTTATCGTTGTAGCGTGTAGCGAGACAACGCAAATCGTATATAATGGATGCACAAGGGTCAAGCTAGGAAGGCGCTTTTCCCCCTCTTCATTCATATCCCGTGTCCAACTGATACATTGCATCACTGCTCCAACGGACACTTTGTTGACGTTCTTTTGTGTGACTCACTGTCATTATACTGCAAACACATATTACGATCTAACGCGTCGGTCTGGGACATTTGTGATTGTGATAGCCCACAACCTCGATCAATCGGACACTACATCTTTTCGGCGGATCATACCACTAATAACACCGCTGCCTGTTCTGCTTTCGTCTATCACAAAATGCCTGACATCCAGCTCATCGCCAAGACAGATTCTGGCTTAGCCACTCTGCCTCGAAAGACTCCGCCTCGAACCCGGACATGGGACATCAAAGTCTCACCGGCAGTCGTAAGCCACACCCACATCCACATGTACTTAACACTCTTGCTAACACGAATCCTCAGGCCCGATCTCGTAACCCCATCCGTTCGACACTTGCATCGATAACCGCTATCCCACCACAGACTACCAAGGCCCTGATCAATCTCGGTCTAGGCGACCCAACGCATTACCCCCTACACCCAGCACCTCCTGCGGCTGTCTCCGCTATCCACGAGGCCCTCGACGGGGGTAGAGCCAACGGATACGTCCCGGGTGTTGGGACTGTATCGGCACGACAGGCTGTCTCAGATTATCACAAACGATGGGATGGCGTCGAATACGGTGTCAACGATATCGTTCTGGTAAGTTCGTTTACCTCTCATGCTTCACTGCCTTCATGTCTGACCCATCATAGACCCACGGCGTAGGCCAAGCCCTCGATCTCATTTTCTCAATTCTCTTCCCCCCATACTCGACCTCTGCGCCAACCAACATCCTCCTTCCCAAACCTGGATTCCCTCAATACGAGGCTCTGCTTACCAACATCGGGACTGAAATCCGATTCTACGATTGTGTGGAGGAAAATGGGTGGGAGGCGGACTTAGAAATGATGGAGAGTCTATGCGACGAGGGAACCCGAGCAATCTTGGTGGTCAGTCCACCTCTCCTTAAATTCAGACCATCGCTAAAAAATCCTCCAACAGACAAACCCTAGCAACCCATGTGGCAGCAACTTCTCCAAGGAGCACCTACAAGGAATTCTAGACATTGCCGATAGATGCAAAGTCCCTATCATCGCCGACGAGATTTACGGTCACATCGTAAGTTCTCATTCCACCTTGCTCAAGACCTTGCTAATTTTCCCAACCATTTTAGACCTGGAACGCGCCCTTCATCTCCATGGCCCAACTCTCCACCTCAGTACCCATCATAACTCTTTCCGGACTTTCTAAGCGCTTCCTCCTGCCTGGCTGGCGATTCGGCTGGGTCGCCATCCACGATCCTCTAGAAGTTGCGGGCGCCATCAAACAGGGAATCGCAATATGGGGGAACAGATTCATGGGTCCCAACAGTCTCGTACAAGCAGCCCTCCCCGCTATCCTCGCAACAAGTCCCGAATGGTTTTCCGAAGTTACCTCAAAACTCCAGGTGAGTCTCCCACTCCAGTCCCTCTCATCTACCAATGCTGACTGGCAATGTGTTAGGTCTCATCGAGTATAATCGACGAGGCGGTCTCTTCGACTCCAGGGTTGAGCGTCTCGAAACCGGAGGCAGCGTTGTACATGCTAATTCGTATCGATCTGGACCGCTTCCCATTCGAGACTGATGTCGAATTCTGCACGGCTCTCTATCGTGAGGAAGCCTTGTTCGTCCTTCCGGGTGTATGTTTCGAGGCACCAGGATATTTCCGGATGGTCACCGCTTCTCCTGAGGAGGTTATGCGGGATGTGGCTGAGCGGATGAGAGGGTTCTGTGAGCGTCATGCCGTCGCGGCATGAGCTTGTGCGGTGTTACAGTTAAGCAGTGTTAGAGTGGTAGATATTTGACTTGCGGACATCAAAAGGAGCACTGCGGTAAATGGGCAGGTGGCTCAGTTTAGTAATAACATCTTGTTCACGATATTTTTTCTTAGCTAAATGAATAAACGTTGTATTGTACCAGCGACTGGCATCCTGTGAATCGCACAATTCAGAGAGAATGGTATGGGGCGCTCGACCTGGCGTTATGAGGTGGTAAAGATGTCAAGGATGAGGTTGTCACTATGTCATCAGGGTATACCGCGTTATATGCATAACTCAGGAGATGGCACAGGCCGTCGTCTTTGCCGTTCTAAGGTATATGGCCGTCCTCAAGATCCGGACACCAAAGTCCCAACATTAGCAGCGAACTGCCCAGCATCTTTCCGAGTCTAAGTCAGCGCCACCCCTCGAAACCCATGTAAAAAGAGAAACAACCCACTAACAAAGTTCCCCTACGGACGCGCAAAAGGGGACAGTCAGCTACCCTATCATCGAGAGCGGATCACGACAAAGGACAACAGACTCCACTCACGGCTGGACTATACTCGCAGGTCCCCTGATAACTTACCTGTAGTCGGGTGTCAGCTTTGTACAGACAGGATAGCGGACGACATACACCGTAAGTTGCGGCGAATAATGTTCCGCTTGGACATTGTGCGATCCAACATCCGATCTCGGTGCTAGCCTGGTATTGTCAAGGGTTCTCAGCATTGTTCTAACTTTGACAGCTCCGGGGCTCGCTCACCTTCCATACTACCTGTGTGAAATGTCCAGTCGCGTCTAGGTAACTATCAGTACTTGGTCTCTGCCTTTCACCTATCGCCACTCTGACAGTGCAGCCAACAATTAAGAATGGAGTTACCTGAATACCCCGGGGCGTTCCAATCATATTGCGCTATACTACATCAGCTATCATCAACCACCAAACCTCACCGGCCTCTTGCATCCACATATCCACAGCCTCCTGAGCTGTCAAACTCCCCGATGCATCCGCAATATTCTCCCCAGAATTACTACACCATCTTCATCAGTACCCAGCTCTTCCAAAACTTGACAGAAGCACATAGAAGGGTAAGAAGAATATGACAAACGTATGTTGCCCCGTACAAAGCTGTGCATTAGCTTTCGCCTTGGCCACGAGATCCGTATTCCAGCCAACCTGTCCCGCACCGTATTTCGCCCTAGCAGAATTATGGGCGGCGATCCATCCTGCCTGGTCAGCTGTTCCTGAGGGTGATGCGGCTGTTGATACACTCGTACTTGACTTGGAGACGGATGTGGGTGCTTGATTATTGGAAGAGGTGGAGACAGGTGCCTTGACCGTTGCGATATCTTCTGCTTCTAGTGGCTTGGGAGGGGATGAGGAGGTAACTGAGCTCGGAGGAGCTGCTGAGATGGTGTAAGGAGGTCTGAATGATGTTGACTGAGTGCTGGAGGAAGACGTGGAGGGAGACGGAACGTGAGAGGCGGAGGAAGTGGGAGAAAACGAGGATGAGGAAGAGGACGGTAACGGTGAAGAGGGTCCGAAGTGCAGCCATTCTCCCTGTCCGTAGACTGTACTAATCGGGGAAGAAGTGGATTGAGATTGGAACCATTCTCCCAAGTCCGAGGGAGTACTTCCTGAAGAAGTCGACTGAGATACAGAATCCTGTCGTCGACTAAGGATCCCATGGTCAGGATCTAGTAAGGGTGAAGCGTTGGATAGATGGATGAGAGACTGAAGGAGGAGGAAAAAGCCAATGCCCAGCATTGCGTCGATGGGGTGCTAACGAACGAAGTGTACAAGGAGTGCTGTTCTTCCGGAGGTTGTTACTATTACATTGATCTGGAGGTTTGCGATGGTAGAGAGTGATGACCAAGGTTAACGACGAACACCTCGATGTCGATACGCTGGTCACTCTGCGCCCGACAATGCCACAATCTGTGAAACATTTGCCATCCTTTGGGTAGATGAGACTTGCTTTCCATAGGCACATCCTTTCTGTCTTGGGCGTTTCGATGAATTTGAAGTACCAACTAGCTGGGATGTCACAGGAACTGATACCATACCCTAAGAATCAGTATACGAAATTTAGCAACCATTGCTAATACAATGGCGACACACGGTACAGTACATGGTCTACCCAATACATAATGAGACTTGACATGAGTTTCGGAATTACCGGATGAGAGTTTTTATTTGAATTTTCAATCTCTACTTGGCCCACCCATGAACCACCTTACCAGTCTTCACTCCCGGCTTTTCACATCTGCATCTAGCGGCACCGCCACTCTCGCCGTCGCCGGAGTAGATTCCAGAGGGATCGACGACACGACTTGCGCTCGAGCCTGCGCCGCAGCCTCGCCCAGCTCTCTGAGGTTGAGATTACGCATGACCAGTCCAGAGAAGAGACACGCGATGGCTTCCCCGCGTCAGCAGTACTCATTGAAGACACTCACAAAATGCCAAAGTGAGCCACCAAACCTGATCTAATCAGCGGTCGCTCGTGTGGCGCTGCCTACCTTGTTGAGAGCACTTGAATAGACGTCTAGCGTCGTATCTCTCAGTTCCTCTGGTACTGCCGTCCAAAGTGCATCCGGTGATCCTTGGACTTCCGTCAAGATATCTGGAGAGAGACCGGTGATCTTCTCGAGACCTCTACGCAACTGACAGTCTGAGCTCCGACCAAGCATATATGACGCCTTACCTTGTTCTCAAATATATTCGTCCCAACGGACATCCCCACGATCCGTCCGACAAATCCCCAAAACTAGCTTCAGCATGAGAGACCGTCATGTTTCCTTACGTTGAAGATACCAGTGACATGGGGAATAAGGTGTGGCTCCATCATATAATCTGCTTGGACGAGGACCACCACTGTCTTCAGCTCCGCCTTGCATATCTTCAAACTCACTGATATTCAGAATCAAGCCCAGGCCAACGCCCGCGAGGATTTCGAAACCGACAAGCTTGGCAATGCTACTGTTTCGGTCAATGGTAGTTAGAAGACCCGAAGCAAGTGCGGTAAAGCACGCTCCGGCGAGAATGAATATCCTGGCTTGGCCGGTGCGCTGTTTTGCATGAGTTCTGTTGATGGCCGGCAGTTTCGGATGTGCAACTCACCTCGCCAAGTTTACCGACAATCACAAGGAGAGGAGACACTGAATATACACATCAGGGGCCTTGTCTGCTTGAAGCTGACGCTGAAGTACTCACTTGATAGTTGGAGTCCCAGAAGCAACACGCCGGCCCGTACTGCAGATTTACTACACGTCAGTCTTGTTTGTTGAGTAACACATACTCCTTTATAGCCTCAAAGAATATACTCAGGTAGTACAATAAGCATACAACTATCCCGTAACCTACGTCGGTTAGCGACATCGACGATCTGACCGCTCACCAAAGAAAGATACCCATGCTCCCGCGATGAAATGCCGTCTCGTCAGAAGAGTGAGCGGTATCATAGCTCGCGATCGTAGAAGCATCGACCACGCGAACAGAGGAAACAAGAGAACAGGTCCCAAAACCAGAGGCTGTTCGATAAGCAATCAAGTTGGTGCACGTCAACTCACAAAGAGGACGGCTAAGTCGTTCCATGGCTTGGTGACACCTCCCCACTGAAGACCTAAGCAGATGCATGACACGAAACCCAGCGTGATGATCGTGCTGACCCAGTCGATCCGGAGGATCTTGACCCATAGTGGTCGATGGTCCGAGCGATTATTGAAGGCGGGCAGAGGGCGAACGTGCGGTAGTGTGAAGACTAACAAAGCGAGAGTGATTCCGCCGATTCTTTCTTTAGCTCACTCCTTTGTCACGACTTACGGAAGGTTGATGTAGAAGCACCATCGCCAGCCAGATGGTCCGGTATCGGTGAGGGCCCCTGGGTTGTTAGCTGTCTGCTGGTACTGAAAAGCTTACCTCCGATCAGAGGACCCATTACCGAAGCTGAGATGTAGCTCTGGATCAAATGTCAGTATGCGCTGCGGTGTACAGCATACCAAACCAAAAAGACCAAAGAAGCCTGGTCGTTTCTCGAAAGGTATAAGCTCGTTACCGAGTAGATAGGTAGCGCTTGATCACATCAGTCCCATTTATCGAGCTTCAGGAGACCGCTCACTTCCACATTCCAGCACCTCCCAGACCAGCGACCGCCCTACCAGCAATGAGCATGTTCATGCTCTGAGCTGCGCCCTGCAACATGTCAGACCCCCACGCCAATCAAAAGTGAAACCTACGCATATGGCACTTCCACCTTCGAATATGAAGATTGCCACCAGGTAGACCCATCGCGGGGAGGCGACCGTCATAATCTGCTTGGGATGTCAGAATGGGAGCAGGAAGTCCGTAATGAGGAAGGGCGACTTGCCTGAGTATACAGGAGAATGGTTCCGGCACATGGAATGAAGAACCTGAGCAGGTATGAGTATCGGCTTACGCCAACTGAACTCACGCAGTGTTAAGCCTGTCCTTGCAACATGGTTAGTTGATGGAAAACATGATGACTGAGACTTGCCATTCGACTGTATCTCTCGTCAGCCCACAGATTGGATGGAAACCAAACTCGAGGCTCACCCTTGTCAAGCGCTGTAAACTCGCTGACGATCTGTGGGCTGTAAAGGAGGTGTGAGTGGTTCAGCCCCGATGAAGCTAACAGCTCACTCACACTGCGACGGTGATGATGAACTGATCCAGCGCGAACAGCACCACATTAAGACTAACAGCATCCGTGAGTGATGGAAACGTATTACAAGAAAGGGACGTACCACATCGCAAGAAAGACGATTTTGAAGACCTTGGTATGGAAGAATGAGTAATCTGCCGGTGGCCGTGTATCGGGAAGGTTGTCGGAGGAATTATCGTTCATCCTGGAGCCAGCCGAATGAAGGGAATGCCAGGATTTAGGAGAGAGATGGTGGTTGTATGGAGACGTGAGAGGAGATGACATGGTGTGGATGACCTGAGTGAATGTGGTGCGGGTTGGGACAGGGTACAGGGGGGTGGTGTCGTGTGGTGGGGTGTGGCGGGATCGGCGCAAGCAAAAGGGCAAGCGAGCTGACAGCTGGCAGCAAGGAGGGAAAGAACGAGCAGTACAATGAGTGATTAGGTGACTAGATGACTAGATGTCTCAGGATCCTGCACTCGCTAAAGTAAATCCGACGGGTTCGGGGTAGCAGACGACAGGGTTGGGGGGTGGTATGATGCCCGACGAAGCGTCCTGCTGATCCCTTGTTGAGGAACAGAACAGGGAATAGACAGGAGAACTTGACTCGACCTGACAGGCTGGGGGGGAAGGATTCAAGGGGGAGAACAGCTGCAGCATAAAGTTACCTCCTTGATGCATCGTTGCATCGCATGGCCACTTCCTTGCGCATCGAATCCCCAGTACACACCGCCTTTGCGCTAGTCGTCGACCCGCTTTGAAACGGTAATCTTCCTGCTCCCCCCCCCGGATTCCTCGGGTGAGAATACTATAGCTCTTTGGACCCCTTTTTGCCCCATCCATCATCCATCAACGGCTATTGAACCTTTAGCGTCTGTTCATCGACACCATTTCTCATCACTCAGGCGAAATAGGGGTTCAACGATTTATGCGAGGCCACTCCAGGACCCCTCATGAGTGGGCGTGAAACGCATGATGTTAATAGGCATAGTTGTGGCCTTCCAGAGAATCCGATGTCACACTGCAAATTGCAAGTCCGCTTCATTGGGAGTGATCAGGTGTGAAGCTGCTTTTAATTCCGGACAATACGGAGGTTTTTGTTTCATGATGCAGTTGACAAGCACAGGTGGCACAGCCTCGGAAACAACATCAGTTTGTGTGCGAGTCGAGCGTTGCCGCACCGGGCATGTCAACATCTCAACGCAGTCATGTGGCCGTACCTCAAAGCAGTAGACCAGTGTCCCAGTCATCTACAATACATGTGCTCAGGTAAGGTAAACTGGCTCGATCGGTGCTGCAGTCTTGAGACAACGACCCAAGTGGCGAAGGAGGATGCCGTGCTTCACACACCGGCCTCAATCCTTACGCCGTCTCCCACCACCAAATGTGGGAAATGTCCCGAGATTAAACGCCTTTCCACCTTTAGCCCCATGACCACCCATCCCTGCAGCACCACTGAACTCGTCCCCAACAGCCGGATAGAGCATATTGTGTTTGTCGGCATACTGGCAACCAGTGTCAGATACCTCACTCCGATGTGGGACGGCCAGAAATCTGAACTCACCTCTGCAAGGGCGTTCAGCTGTTTGGTGATACTTGTAAGGTAGGCGGTGAGTTGGGTATCGGTGTATTCCTGAGAAGACGTCAGCCTGGGTATGCCTTGATGATCTGAAGGACGGGACTCGCCGTCATGAGTTCTTCTTTGAATTGTTCAGCATTCATTGTTGGTAGGGTTGCGACAAGGGCGGAGATTTGGCGAAGTATGTTATGATCAGGCGTAGCGGTTTCTGACTAATCAGTTGATATCCATATAACGAGCCTCACTGTTCATAACAGAGGTAATATATTGAAGCAAAATCTTGATGCGCTCGTACAGCATCAGAATGGCGTTCCGCTGCGTTGTAAGATTCCCAATCACTGAAAAGTCAGTACAGATCCCGATGCACTTGACGTACGAGCACTCTCTTCTCCGTCTCCCCCGCTGCCTCCCTTGGATACCCCATCAACGGCTATTCTCTCCGCTTCGCCGGTTTCGATCCCATACTCGAGCTGAATGAAGCAGCCTTCCGACACACTATCCTTGTCGCCCTCGGCTAAGGCTGCTTCGTACACCTTGAATGGCAAATCTTGGGATTCTGCAGGTGCGCCAGCATCGAAGAGAAGTAGGATAGGAGTATCGATGGAGGTTACAAGCTGATGTGATGTCAGCATCGCTTCTTGTGTTGAAACAGCAGGACTTGCCTGTTGATGCAGGGCTACATCATCGGCACCTGGGGTGTCTCCGATACTATACCACCCAACTACATCTAAAGTCGGAAACACCTGTTTGACTATGTGGATCAGCAATTCCTCCGACAAGTCAAACGTACATTGTTCCTTGCGATTGGCCAGAAACTCCAGATCGATCACCGAGGAAGTAGATTCTGCCGCATACGATGCAGAGCTACTTTGGGCCATGGTTTCATCCTCTCCGGAATTGGGGGCGAGGAAAGTGAGCTCAAATGAGTTGACGATGGACACCTCCCGATTAGACTGTGTACCCAAAAGAGCGCCAATAACTGTAGCCCGTCAGTATTCCATTAAGGTACTAGTGAGCGGTCTCACGCTTTTGGGGAGACAGTGAAGTCAGTCGAGATCGATTGTAGTGTTCTGAGATATTGAGGATGGGGAGAGGATGCCTTATATCGGAGGTTAGCGTAACGGATATCTGATTGTCACGAAACACTACTCACAAGTTGATGGTCAGACCTGAAGTCACGCCTGATGCTTGCACGAATGGATTCGAGCCGACAGTATTGGATGGTCCTGCATCGTTCGTTGCCGAGCTCATGATGCCGAATGTAATATAATGGGGAGGATTAAGAGTGGAAGATTGTGCACAATAGGGTAACAGTGCAGGGGGTGGAGGTGGATGTTGACAGAATACGTCGACGTCATGACATATTCTGACTTCCCAGACTGCGATGTTGTTCTCTTCGTATTCTGTGCTGTCTATCTCTCGTCCTGACAGACAGATCTCACAATGACCCACACAGCATCACCATCAGACTTCCGAGCAGCCTCAACATGGCTCTCATCAACTCCGACTGCTGCCAATCAATCAAACGAAGTCAAACTTGAGGTGAGCAACCCTCCCCAATCATAACTAACCAGAAAGCTATACGGTCTCTACAAATACATTGCAACATCAGCCGGCCCGTATGTCACATTGAACTGTCTCCTCTCCAACGAATTGAAGTGTTGTAGCTAACAGAATGATAGAGACCAAGCGAGACCGTCCATATTCTCACCGGCTCCTCGGGCAAAACACGATGCCTGGACTTCACAGGCTCAAAAATATCTCGCACCAGGGGGTGGGGGAGTGAACGCCGCTCGGGGACGGTATGTGGAGATTGCGCGGCGGATCGGATGGGCTGGAGAAGATTTTGAGGAGGAGGAGGATGGGATTAATCTCTCGGATTTGTCGGATCTGTCTGACGAGGAGGAGCCGTCGAAGAATAAGAATAAGGGTAAAGGGAAAGTTAGGGGCGATACTATGGGTGTCAGTGTTAGCGTTATGAGCCAGGATGAGGAGATGGATGAGTGAGTTGACGGGCAGTGAGCCGCAGTCAGCGAGGCTGATCGTTATCAGGACCGCACTGAGTCCCATACACGAAGCGGTTATCTCCGAGTCCATGACAGATGTGGAGACTCTGTTGAAGAAGGACCCGACGCTGGTCAATGCCAGAGATCAATTTGTGAGTGAGCCTTCATGACGATTTACTGATAGAAAGGGTTATACACCATTACATCTAGCGGCAGATCGGGGTTTACCAGCTCTCGTTCAATACCTTTTCAACGCAGGTGCTGACAAGGATGCAAAGGTATGTTGAAGAAGCTCTGGCTTAGCTGACAATCAGGATGAGGATGGACAGACAGCGTTAATGCTAGCCGAGATATCGGGGAGACACGACGTAGTTGCTATCCTGAAATGACAATCTGGTATTTGCATGATGGTATCACTGTCTATGGTATCACAAGTGACAAGCAGTATGCTTCACCTCCCCCGAGCCCAAGACGATGCGAGGCTCATCAGCCTCCAAAGTCTTGCCGCAAACTTGACAAAAACCTAGACGAGCAGGCCTCCAACCCTGCCTTCGCTTGACTGTCATTTGCTCAACATCCGTGAACAAATCGGCCTCGACCAGCCTAATGGTCATGCTGAGCATCTCCCCCTCGGCCTTGTAGCTATCTAGCATTCCCATGAGAATCGTTCGGAATTCGGAGTACGCCCTGCCCTTTTTCGCAGCTTTAGTCGTCGAAGTAGACGATTCTACCAAACGCTTGAAAAGTCGGGGGAAAGACAGAGACGGTGAAGAAGAGGATACCAATGATGAGAGCGTGGTCTGGGTGAGGGTACGCATCGATTCTAGAGCGGTCGTGTCCGAGGTGCCCAGAACGACCACAGAGTTGACAAGCTGAATGATCTCGTTCAAGATACCAAACCACATATCTTCAATGTCAGGTGCCGATGAATGTTCTTGACAGAGTCTCACTGCCATCTTCGTGACAGACTCAAGAGAGTGAAGGGTCACATACACCCCTTTATCGTCTGCCTCGACAATAGCTTGACCGAGATCCGCGCCGTTCTCACGAAGAACGTCCTGGACCGTCTCGAAGGTTTCCTTCGTCTTGCCTTGTCGATCCAAAGCCCATAATTGTCCCTCAAACAGTCTTTCTCTCTTACAATCTTCTGCCAGACGAGGCAGATCGAGGAATGATGGGCCCCTGGCGTCCAGGAAGGGGATGACAGCCGACCGATCTTGGCGGCAGAGCAACGAGACGTAAAGATGCTTGGCGTCAGCCTCCAGGTGGTTCGAGGGGCCAGAGAGAGTCCGAAGAGAACCCTTCTCATCATCCTCGGTCGACGGCTCGAGCAGACACTTGAGGTACGCCATTTGCTTGTGAGGGGTTGACGAGAGAGAATCAATCGCTTTAGAGTGGAGAGAGGGGAGATCCTTATCCAGCAGCAGAGCCGTTTGCCGGACTGACAGATCAAAGAGATGGGGTAGGGCATCCGAGATGACCCTAGAGACCTGAGGCGAATCCGAATTTTGCAGAATCTCGTCGAGGCTCGCAAAGACTTCCTCCCCGGTTTCTGGGTCATTGAGATAAGTTGAGACGAGCGGAGCCCACTTCCTCTCCCGTTTATAGACAGAGCGGAGAACGCGGAAGAATCCCGCATGTTCAAAGAGCTCCATCATGGCGTCGGAGTCGTGCGGGGTGTACGCCGAGAGCAGGAACTCAGCGGCGAGCTGTCGATCTTCGCGAGTACTTTGGTCGGGATCACTTGCGAGACTCACTAGGATTCGATGAAGGGTGGAGGGCGGGATGAAGAGGAATTGAGGGTATTTTGGAAGGTTTCTCGCGACAAAGATGTGTAGAAATGTCACGTCGCTCGAGGGGAATGTATCGTCCATGACGTCGAGCATTAAATTTACTATGGATTGTCGATTGATCGCTGCTGCCGTATCATTCAGATAGGGATCCTCGAAGGCAATATCCATCGCGTGGAGAAACGCCTCAGTGTCGAAGCGGAGGAGAACGTGGAGGTAAGGATAAGCGACATCTTCATCCGTCATGACAATGTCACCACCAGCAGGCCATGCAATGGGTCGACCCTGGAAGATGAAGTCGTAGGTACTGGAGCGAGCAATATTCGCTTCAGGTTCGGGTAAGGCTTCTTCACTCGGGTAAGATAGTCCACACAGGACTTTCTCCATGTAGGCGTAAAGCTTGTATGCATCCGGTGCGTTTTCAGCCACATCGTCTTCCCCAACGAGCGAGGGGCGATCTTGACGAAAACGTTGGACGTCAAGCATCAGACCGAGAAGTTTGACGATAGGAGCAACGTAATCCCTCAGCGCCCGAGTGTAGACGTGGATCAAGGCATCCCACAGCCCATGAGCCTCGCACATAGTAATAGCTTGATTGATATCGAGGACAGCCGGATCGACGTGCCAGATAACGGCTTCCGCAAGGTCATACTCGTATCGGTCGTCGTGCATCGCAATGAGCTCTTTGACAATGTTGGGTGGGAGCTCTCCGAGTCGACCGTCAAACAGGTATGATTCGAGGCGAGAAAGGAACATCGCTTGAATACCAGCAGCAGAAAAATGCTCATAAACATCGTCGAAGAGGAGAGTCGTGTCGTCCATGGACAAACATGCCTCGATACAGGTAGTAGCCAAGCCTTCGAAGAGCTCAGTCAAGTCCACTCCCCGCCCATCAGCGCTGAAGTGGGTCTCGTCGCGCATCCGTTCTTCGGAGAAAGCCCACTCGAGCGATGCGTGCATCAACTCGCGTACTCTGGCACCAATGATACTGCGACGAGCAGTTGCGTCCTCAGGGAGACCTATTAGGTTGCCAGCAGCTCGGTTCTCATAGTATGCAAGAGCCAGCTGTATGGCACCCAGGAAATCGCCTTGGTGAACGCAAGCCAAGACTCGGTCATTCCAGTGAAGCAGGCTGCCGACTTGCACATTTGATTTTGTCTGCTATCAGCGGAGTTCGATATATTTTGCTCACCAAAAGGAACAGCTTTCCTCGATAAGCTTTTGTGCTTCCACCGATGGATTCGACGCTATCTCGGAGATTGGAATAGAAGTCATGCGCAGTGAGAAGTTTGGTCTGAAGGGGAGTGTCCTCGATTGCTGTCATCGTCCTCACATCGAGAAGAATAGCCTCCACCGCCGTGACCAACAGGACATGCTGATATCAGTAAAGCTCAGATAAGGGCACTTACATTCTCGTCAAACCACTGAAGGGCTCGGACGGGATTGGGCGCCTCCCACCGCCGGCCTTCGACGAACTCTGGAGTCTTGATCACGTCCTTTTCTGCCGATTCCGATATGACTTTGACGCGAAGAAAACGGACGGCACAACCCCAAGAGTAAGCCAGAACTGGATCAGACGTTTCATCACCAGGCAGTTCTCCAGAGCGTAGCCAGCTGGCACATCCAGTTCGATCGCCTTGAGGGCCGCCGGACGATTCTCTCATTTTGCGAAACCACGTTTTGGCAGAGGGTTTCATTCCTACAATGACCAATTTGAGTGGGGTGAGCAGGGCCGTGAGATGAAACGAATCAGTGGAGTGCGGAGCCTCTCCAAGCGGTAATGGGAGGACGGAAAAGAGTGTAGTAGGCCGCTTGGAGATTGTCTTGCTAGATGCCGTCTCGGGGTAGCTCCCCAACATTCGGACCACGTCATTACTTTCCACACCGATGACTTTGCCAAGACTCCACCAGAAAGCTCGACCATGTTCGTCACCGCTGACAATAGAGGTGTGTCTTGCACCGACAAACCCTATGTGCAGAATACGGGAATTTTGGAGGTGGCCTTCTTTTCGGCCGGACAGGACTTGGGATAAAGACAATGCGAGAGTCGTCCGGGCGGGTTTGTTGGGTATTGAGAGATCGTAAAGGTAGATGTTACCCGACGCATGACCGACCGCGATGTATGTGAGATCAGGGGAGATGGTGACGGCAGTCACGGCGGAGGCTTGCGTGAGCGAGGCCCCAAACGTAGGCTTACTATTACTGTCACTGCCAAGGACAAACTTGACTTCTTGGCCAAAGCTGTAGACTACAACCCAACCGCGTTCCGTCCCTACTGCTATCATTCCCCTCACATCCATTACCATGGGTCGACCGAGAGGGTGATCGTCATTGGGCCCAAGCTGCGAGCTTTTCCGACTGGGAATTGGTCTGATTGGAGACGCAGCTCCGCTGGTCTGTCGCGAAAAAAGGTGTGCCGACAAATGGCGAAGCGGGTGAAACGTGAATGCTTGAATCAAGTTCTTGCCTGGGGCTGCGGGTATAGCAGTCGGTTTTACTCTTTCGAGACCCGAGGTCGTGGAAAAGGATTCCGAGCGTGATATTTGTGAGAAGTGACTGGGGGTTCTAAGATGGCCGGGATGGGGAGTCTGCGAAACGAGAGAATTTTGTGTGGCAGAGGAGGTCGTGCGCAAATGAGAACGAAGACGAGAAACAACTTTATTTGTAGGGTATAGACCCGGTGGTCTAGTTCGTATCGGAGTAGCTCGTCTGCCATCTCCGGATCCACTTGCAGATAGATCAGACACCGATGGTGTACGGTCGGAAGCGTCATCCTGAAATGAATGTTAGCAGCAGCTATCACAAAAGCAAAAGTGGTTCTCTCACTTTGCCATGCAGTCCTAGTACACCAAACTCTTCGTCTCCGATGATTGACCGGTACTGCTCGTCGTATCGGTGTAGACTGGGACTGCCTGAATCCAGAGGTTTTGGTGAGTCGTAATCAAAGTATCCCTGATCTCCGTTCGTTTGGTTGGGTTTCTCTGGCTCGGTCGAGATGGCCTGGGAGAGAACGCTCTGTACATGCTTCTCATACTCCGCCTCATCATTGGCCTCAGGCGATGATGGAACGCTGTGGTGATAAGGGAGTTGTCCTGGGTTTGTAGGTAGTAACGAAGGGGAGAGCCTCTGCCAATAATCACTGGGCCCATCAGGATTTGGTGCTGCTGATTTGTCGCTTAGTTCTTTCCATTTTCCCAGGGATCCATTCCTCCCTTCGGCGGGAGTTGGAGACGAGGATAGCGATCGTTGATAGTAATCGCTAGGACCTGCCTCGGATTCGGAGTCAACATTAGAGCTCCGAGTTCTCCAACCTGGAGGCGGTGTGGGACTGCCGGTATGATTGGAGTCGGCGTCTACATCCCCTGACGACCCATCGTTTGAGCTGTCATCACGATCTTGATCCTTCTTTCCAGTGAGGCGAGCGAAGAGGCCTGTTGCAGTTGTGGTATTAGATCCAGAGCTGCGGCGACGTCGAGAGCTCGAGGTCGCTCTAATTGTACGATTCCCTGACGAAGCCGAGGCGGACGAGACAGCCGAGTTCTGCCTACGCGGTCGATGGTGATCGGCTGACATGTGGTCCAATTGCTGCATGCATGAAGGCGAGTGACAGATGCAGGATGAAGGATCACTGTGTTCTCGAGTTACAAATGAAAGCTCAAGCGTCACTGATGCCGGTCGGGGCACCCTTACGTAAGTATGTCACGTGGTAGTCTCTTGGCGGGAGCAAATGAAGTAAACAACGCTCGGATCTCTCTGGTAGAAGATCACTCAACGCCAGTTCATACGCAAACGTCGCATCCATTGGTACATTTCTTGGTATCATTCTTTCTCATCTACACCTCTTTTCTTCATCAGAACAGCTTTCCATTCATTGGCGCCTTTTACTACTCGGGGCAGCATGCCCGCCCATCCCTCCTCTCCGTTCAAGCAGAGCGCTCACTCGCCTCACCCGCCAGCACCACCACCGAAACCTATCGACTTAAATAGCTCAACAAAATCCATAGACAGAGAGACCGGCGCCAAGATCACACGGAGAGCATTTCTCTGCGATGTGGTTGTTGATAAAGAAGGAGAGGGTATGTTGCATTGAACAACTAGGCGCTGATTTACCAGAAACTGCTGCTCTCTTGACGCATCTCGGTGCACCGCTCGCCCCTCTATCTACACTTCCGACTCCGCCTATAGCCTCGATTTCCCGGCCCACGACCCCATCTCGTCTTTCTCACATGGTAGACTCTGACGACGATGATGACACAAGCCGAGATCCGAAATGGTCAGCTGGGAAGAGGGAGGAACTGTCTCGACGACTCGGACAGCTTGTGGAGGAGCTCGTCCGGACGGAAAGAAGTTACTATGGCCGAATAGACGCTTTGAAGAATGTAAGTATGCCTAAGGAGTCAGTCTATTGACTTTCAGCGCTACGCCGATCCGCTGCGTCGATTTGCCAAGGACCCAAACCACCAGCTCATTCCTCTGTACGAAGCCAACACTCTGTTTGCCAACATTGACAGCATCGTGCCGGCTTCTGCCACCTTCCTCACCGACTTAGAGGTGATGGCTAGATCTCGACTAGACGAGATACCTATCGGAGATATCTGCCTTCGTCATGTACGTTCATCCACAAGATCCCACTCTGACCCTCGCAGTTGAAAGAGCTGAAGACGTTCGACCCGTATCGAGCGTATATCAGCAAGCAGGACGAATCCCAGAAGATTCTGCAGGAAGTGTTGAAGAAATTTTCCGGCTTTGCGAGCTTTATTGAGGTGGGTGGCTCCTGTCCTACAGCTGCTAACGTCAGAGTACAAAATATCAAACGACTGGGATAGGCAATATTGGCCTTCGAGAGCTGCTTATGGAACCAGTCCAGCGGATACCCAGATACACCCTGCTCTGGCAAAGTGAGTACCGCCTCGACGAGCTTGACTGATGTCAGGCATGGTCAAATGTATGTCACCGCTTTCGATGCAGCGGGCCAAACTTCTCGAATCCATCGACATCGCTTCTCGCATAGCCAAGTGTGAAGCCGACTCTCAGACGGTTCGAGCCACAGTGATGTACTGCATGCAACGCCATGTTGAGGGCTTTCCTGTAAGCTTTTTCACGTTTCCTCGAGCTAACATCAGGCCCAATTGTTCAGCAACAGCCGAGACTATATCGACTCTATTGATGTTGAAGACGTTCCCATTGAATATCCGACCGCACCCTCTCCTTCCCGACTTCCCTCATCCCGCCCGCTGTCGATGATATCTGATTCCACAAATTCCGTTCCATCTCTCTCGTCCTTCGGCTCAACGCCTCAGCTCCCTACATCCCCGCCAGCTCAGGTAAACCTCACACTTCACTGCACCCTATTCCTCTTTGATGACAAGTTGATGATCGTCAAACGACAATCGGGTTCTGTGAGCGGTCGCAAGGTTACCGGTCTTGACGATGTGCAAAAGCTGGTCAAAAGCGGAGGTGGGGTTGCTGTCATGGACAAGACGACCCAGAGAAAGGACAAGCTCAGCTTCAGAGGTGTTGTTGATGTACTCAATGTTATAGCGACGGATGTCGGAAATGGAGGTAGGTTGCATTTTCCGTTCAATGCTTACCCAGACTTCCATCTTTTCTTGGAAACACCCCCAGCCGATCAGTCGGAGCGGTGGTCAGGCCGACCATTTCGCTCTTACACCGTCGTTCAACCCCCTTTGGCACCGTCCCTTGATCCCGTCACGATTCGACGAGACAAGCTGCGATTTGTACAAAACCTTTGGGCCGCTCAAGCTTTGGCCCGCACCAAAGTCAGACCCCCTCAGAATGGAATTGCGATCCCTCGAGTTCTAGCTAGTGAACGTGAAGTTGGTCTGGAAGGAGCTGGAGAAGTCATGGGACGTGCAAAATGCTATTTCAACGCCTGGCAGCGGGCAGGCTGGATAGCTCAATCGACCAAGGTAAGCAATTGTCTTTTGACCCAAATTGATATCGCTAGGCCAAGGTTGCCATCCTTATCGACGAAGACGGCGACGCAGACGACCTGTCGATGTTCGAGCCCAACCCAAGAATGATCATCCGTCTTCAGCCAATACCTGGAGGACTGTGCCGCTTCTCGTACCACACGTCAGCTGGGGATGAAGAGGAGCGAACGGTGATCGACATGGACGAAGTGACTGAGCGGATCGTTACGACCAGTAAGTCCCTGGCCCCAATCCTGGCTGACCACAGTCCACCGCTACGGCATTTTCCGATTCCGCACATCCGCCAACTCACAGCCAACAACCCCTTCGTCTACTTCCTACCGACTCCGGCCAGTAATGCTCAATCTAGATACTATCTCACGGAATCTCTTTGGCAGCTCCTCGACCCGAGCAAGCAACAGCAGTGGCGACGTGTTGAGCACGCGCACCAGGTCTACTATCTCCAGATCGTCCACACATGATACCAACCGATACTCTGTAATGTCGATCACGTCCAAGGTTTCGTCAATATCAGAAGAAGTTACCAAATTCCAGGCTCAGCAAACCGCTTCCCCAGAGGTCTTCTTTGAAGAGCCCGTCTACCGTGGATTACCTGACCTTGGCCAGAGTGAAGTCGATCTCAACGCTCGACTCAATCTGGCAAGAAAGAACAGTCGATCGGTGGCCTCCAGTCCTCACAAGCATGCGAGGGGTAAGAGCGTTACGGAGATGGTGGAGGACAGGGAGCGAGCAGAGTCGTCCGCGAGAGCTGAGCGTGAGTTGATAATCTAAGTGTCAGGCTGACAACAGGCCAAATGTCTTCCCCACCCTCGGTCACTGCTCCATTACGGGTCCGCAACAGGACGCCATCGCCCACTCGTGCGCTTGCAGCTCCCTCCAAGACCCTTGGTTCTGCAATCTTGTCCCCTTCCACTCCCATTGGCGTATCGTCTCGTGACGCTTCGACGGATGTGCCCCCTCGCCCTTCATCGACTCCCCTCTCTCCCCGGCCACATGGTCCACGAGAATTCCAGCAGCAATCCCGCTCTCCTGGTCCGGCGACTTTCGGCTTGACTCACACCAAGCTTCGTATAGTATCTGGTGGCGGTCGAAGAGTCTCCGCTGGACGAGAGACCGTACTCCTGAAAGGTGGGAACGACTCGCCAAATGATACTCCAACGATCCACATCACTGCTAAACGTCAACATTCTACCGATCAAATGTCGCCGAGGAAACGGTCCCCGTCTAGATCTCCGCTGCAACCCCGAGAAGGTCAAAACCAAACCCTGCTAGATCCTCTGCAAGTCCCGTCGTTGAAAGGCAAATCCGGTACTCGTCGAGTATCCAGTGGGACGCCTCGGCAGGTCTCAGGAGGATTGGGGTCTAGACGAGCGTCGGCGACGTCGACTGTGGGATCGGTGGTCTCCGCCGTCTCAGCTGCAACCGATGTGACCGAAGCAGATTTGGTCTTGCCGGAGCATGGGGACGTCATGACCGCTGCCCAGGCAACGAGACAAATGGTACGTTCATCTGACAGTGCAAAACTGATCTTCAGGCCATGGATTCCAGGGCTATCGCTACTCGACTGAAAAGTGATATCAAAGTCATGCGGAAGGATATCAGCAAGGAATCGACAAGAGAACGCTCTCGATTGGACAGAGCTCCTTCGCTCCCCCGCTCGCCTCAGAGTAGGAACATCAATGTGAGTGATTGTGCGAGTATCCTTTACTAACTTTGCTCAGCGCCGAGCCGATCTCGAACCTCTGCGCCCTCATGATCACATCTCCAGCCCATCTCGACTATCCACGCCTGGCAGAATGGCATTAGACTCTGTCGTTCTAGAGGACACTGCCAGAAGCCTGTGGTCGACTGCTGAGAAGCTGGATAATGCCCTCCGTCAAGTGTTAGGCAACAGTGACCAGGTCCTGACGCTGGCTTCGAAATTTACCTCCGAGGTGGGTCAATAGCTGGTACCAGAGCTAATAGTAGCATTTGGCGGAGATTCAGAGTCTCCAAGCTCAGGTAATCCGTTCCAAGGAGCATCGAGAGCTACTTCAGCAGCAGCTAGCGGACGTCCAAATGGAACTCGACGTGACGTATGATGTGAGTTCTGATATATGAGCCATTACTGACTGTTAGGCTTTCAACGAGGAACTGGACGGCATGTACAACGACGTTCAAATGCCGCCTGACCAAGCGTTCCAAGCCCTGCGACGGGATCTGCAGCTCACCAAGGCTAAGCGGAACGAGCTGCAGCTGGAGAATATCAAAATGAAGCGGGACCTCGAAGAGGCGAATCTCAAGCGTGACGAGTGAGTCTTGTTGCATTCCAGAGTATCACAGCTAAACTCTGCGCAAAATTAGATGGGCGAAGATCCTTCGGACGCATGGCATACTTCCCTGATTACCCCTACCCTTTCTTGTCTCGTGTACGAACATTGAACAAACACCTTCCCTTACACTGTAGCATGACCTTGGTTTAGACGTCACTTTCATTAGCATAAGTACATTATATGCATTGCAATTTGCTGTGCCTCTACCAGCCAGAATCCCATCTATCGTCCTCTTCCTTTCGACCAAACTTCTTCTCCAAAACAGCTCGACGTGATCGCCAGTCATCTGCCCCAACATAGGCTCCACACATCCTACGTTCCCCGGTGAACGCAGACCGTCCATGCATGACACGCCAATTATCAATCACTAACGTCAGCGACTGGCCCTATCTAGCACACTCACCGACCATGGTCCCCGGTGCAAGCTGAACCCAATACTCGGCATCCTCGCTCCTGCTTATTTCCTCAAACTGCCTCGCGGCAGCGTACCAACCTCTGACTTCGTCTGGTGTCCAGCCTGAGCCTAGTACCCCCCTATCTTCATTATTCCATCTGACCTGCACTAAGCTCCCTTGGCCGTCATGTCGAAGGATCGGCTGGTCTATTATTGGGCATAAAATGGTTCCTGGGGTTCCGGAGGCGTGGAATGGAACTCTGAGACGTGAAAGTAGAGAATAAGATGTTGGGTACAACGTGGAAAGAATGGAGGCCGAGTAGAAGCCGTCCACTAATAATGTCGATCCTCCGGTTCCTGGTGGAGAGGGGTGGGAGAGCAAGTGGAAGACTTGTAGACCAGCAGGGTCGGTGAAGTAGGTTGTATCTACGTGTGCCGGGATCGCTTGATTAGAATATGCCAGGTCACCGTAGGACATATCGGATGTAAAGTCCCAGAAACCGCCATCTATTGTCAGCTCTTTGAGGTATATCATTGCTTACAGTGAGTCTCTCGTATATTTCCAATCCGTTCGATGAGCGTCTTGGTATCCTCTGGCGTTGGGGGAACGCCAGTAACGAAACAGAAACCAAAGTCGTGCTAAATATCAGCTTTTGACAATCGCTCAGACTCACAATCTTGTTGAGCCACCGCAGAACACCTCGCTCGGACATCTCCTCTGATACCATGGGAGTCATCAAGCTGTCATACGATACCGTCGGAGGCGAATTGGCAATCTTCGAGCTCCAAAGTACACGTCTACCGTCAGCTCAATTACACGCTGATTTCACTCACTCCCTCTGGGTCGGGCTGCCACTCAATGGCGGATCGTAAGACGCTCGTTTGAGGATTTTGTAAGGAAAGAAGGATTCGTGTGGAGAAGGCGTTGACCAATTGATATGCACGCCGACCTGGTCGGCATGTACTGCTAAAGCCTTTACGTCTGTTGGGATCTACCAATTAGCCTCGACTAGCGCATATGCACCTACATCAGATAGAGGCTTTAATCTCTGCTTCGTTTGAGGATGGTAGCATTGCGGACAACGGCAATGGTCGAGCAGATATTGATTGTCACTGTTGGATCAGTACACAGCTTTCCATCAGCAACTCACAATCTGGACCACTTTCCATCCGGCCAGCCAATGCTTATCTTTGTATCGTCTGCAACAGCTTGCGGAAGATGACTAAAGGTGTTTTGGAGTTCTTGCTCGCCCGAAGCATAGGAGGGACCCGGTAGAGAGAAGGAGGTCGATGATAGTAGACGTCTACGGCATCAGCGAGCTGAGTCTTTGGCAACTTACGAGCTGCTGCCTATCAGCCGTGGTGGACGAGCTGGGAGCCTTTTGTGCCCACCCAAGGCGACTGCGAGCAAGGCTCTTCTGAACATCTCGATGTACAAGGTAGGGGTGGTAGGAGCTTTTGGTTGTACGTAGAAGGAGGAAGAGAGAGACTTCTGGACAAAGCAGAGCAAAGGAAAACAGAGCGTAAACGACCGGTTATAGCGAAGCAATCATCCGCCGAAGGGGCCCCCCTAATCTCATACAGCAGCAAAGTAATCCCTGTTCAAGTTGCTAACGGCCGCTAAAAGTAGATGCATCTTACTCCCAGTCTAATGTCCATCTATCCCCAGTCTACTACACTACCCGCAATACACACAAAAGCTACATGACCCAAGTAAGGAAGGATGAAGGTATATCTTGATCCCCAAAGAAACGCAGCTAGCGCCAGTCCCCGAAGCGACAATCGACTGGCTAGTAGCCATCTGCGAAGGAAAAGGGGTCAGTCAGCTAGATCCTGACCGGACAGCCGAGCAACGGGGCTCACCGCTTGCGTCGCTGGGGAGTCGCTCCGGAGCTGCAGATTTCTGTCATCACCATGACAGGGACGACGTGGAGGACGTTATGATTCGCCGAGAATGGGTATCTCCAATCAGCCCAAAGATTGCGAGCCCAAACTGCAAGCACTACGGCGTTCGCAGGTGAGAGAGTGAGCAGCAGAACGAGTATGGTGAAATACAAGTTGGTCCGAGACTAGTGCCGACAATGAGTAAATTTGTTTGGCTCTTTACAGATTTCACCTACCTTGTCGGTCCCAGTGTAAGAAATAAACGTCGACAGCCAATGAATCAGAAAACAAACGAGGAAAGCAAGTTGATGGGGTACAGCAAAGATAACGAGAGCAAAAGCGAATGAGGCCGTGACCAGCCGTGAGATGGGCGATGGTGACCTGAAATGAGTGTCAGCTTCGCCAAGAACGTTAATACCCACTTTTGAAATCCGAGTGAACGAGACGTGAGTACTGAGAGACTTGCTTTCCCAATACCCAGAAGCCCTTGTAGTGATGCCGCTAGTAGATACGCCAAAGTGAAGGTGATAATTGCAAGAACCGGGATGAAAGGGAGTAGAGCGACCTCGGTGACACCTAAAAGCAAGCTCGAACTCGACACCATCGAGGCGGCTTTCGCTTGGACAAGACCAAAGGCTAGCAAGAACCCCAGCCAACGAGCGAACTGTCGGCGAGCCACTGCGTCGAGTGCTACAGCAAAATCGGGCAATTCACCTAACTTCATCAGCCATATTCAAGATGATCACCTACCTGTCTGGTCGAAGGCTGCCAACTGCTGATGAAGGACGATCGCAACCCATCCCATCGTCCAAGCAATCGCCGTGGATCGATATCGGAGTACCACCTTTGCCAGACTTGCTCTCCAGTTGATCGAGAGACGAAGAAGGTCAACGGGACATGATGGATCTTGGAAGACTTCGACGACAATCCCAGAAGAGCTACCTTTTCGCGCAAAAGGGCCCGAAGCAGAGTGAGAGTGCAGATCCAGATGACGAGCGGAAGAGGGGTAGAAACGGGTCTCGAGGGTGCGTTGCGTGAGCAATGAGGATTCGGTTGTGTGCTTCAATACCGGTTCAAGATATGAGGCTAAAGAACTATTTATGATGGTTCTTCCCGTGCAGTTGGGCGATATGCTGACGTCTAGTCGATTCACAATCAAGCTTGATGTCAGGGAGTGGGGGAAATGGATAGCAGCATGCACGACCCCGTCGTCGTGTCGACCTGCACATCAGCTTTAGGTACCTCAACCTGACTCACTCCACAATCCGTCTTCCGCCTGATATGTTTGAGACTTGCCGGAGATGACTGGGCTGGACGAATGGACGAAAAGAGAGCCATTTGATAGTGGTAGTTGAACACGTATCGCCTGAATTGCCTCCTTAGGCTTGATTCCCTCTCCAACAAGTGGAAAAGGGGCATTGCGATCGGCTGGATTAGGTACAAGGTCCATTTCGGCAACGACAGCCTGACAATGTCCACTGGGGTCGCAATAACGGAGAGTAGGTTGTTCACTCGAAGAGGCTGTGAGGATGGCCATTCTGGAAGCCGTCACGGGGATTTCGAGATCTTGAACTCCTACCCTCGACATGCCGATCTCCTTGTGACCAAGCAACCACTTCTGCGAGATCAAGAGCTTCCCACGCCTGTCGCCCGCACTCGTCATATCCAACAACATCCTAGCCACTCTCCACCGAATCTGATGGCACCATACCATGGCCTGGTGATCGACGCCGGTCCATACCCCGGGAATGCCTGTGGTGAAAACTGCGAACCCATCGGCTAGCCCGACTATGTCATTGGACAGCACGCAGCCGTCCGATACAATCTGGGTATCAGATACTCCGCCACAGAGGGATATGAGGATTGGTCGGGATTTGTCATGCCGGAATGTGGACACGGACTGGTACATTGCCTCCATGCCGTATTCGAAGGATAGGGGCGGTGTTGAGTGAGGTGTAGACATGGTGACAATGACGTCCACCAAGTCCGAGCTTCCAAGACCCATTGCCAAGCGAGCTGCAATACCTCCCATCGAATGTGCTACGAGAGTGACTTTCTTAGGTCGTGATTTTATAGGATATTCCTCTAGGACACGACTGATCGTGCTATTCAGGAACATTGCTTGCTCTCTGAGAGTAGCTGCATGGAATGCTGAAAAGTCCTCATTGAAGTCGACTATATGTTAGCCCGCCCTCAGAAATAAGAACTCACTGGAGAAGAAGTCCAAGGGGGTTGTTTTACCCATGTTTCCAGCTCGTTGACCGGGATGGGAGAAGTATTGCCTAGACGCTGATGAGGCTATGGAACGGACCTGCTGATATGAGCCAGCATTTCCGGGCACGAATATGACAGGATGTCCGGTAGGCTAAGTGTTGGGTCAGCATGATCTATAATGATACGTAAAATACAAATAGCGGGAGACCGACCTGTGGATTTAAATCCCACCCCTGTTCCCGGTATAGATACAGGCGGTATTTGGAAGACGGCGAGTTTGGCCAGTCGACAGGAATATAGGACGGTGTCATCCAACTCATCTCACAGCCCCATGAGCCCGACACCCGCTGGTCATCGAGGTACGAGTGACAGATCAACCCGCTGAGGGATATGCCAAGCACCACAAGAACCCATGTTGCCAGTCGTCTCTTCCTCTGCACCGCTCCCGAGGTGGGGACGTCAACGACAGTCGATTTCGACGGCATCATTGAGTCATGACTTGTTGAAGTCAAGTCAACAGACCGGAGCGGATGGATGTCAACAGCTCGCGAGGACGTGAGGGCGGAAGGGATAGCTTATGTAGCCAAGTCTCTTAACTGCACTAGTCGTAGTCGCGTTCGGTAAGTTAGTTAACCTTAAGTCGCCGTCGGAACAGCTCTTCTCTTCTCCTTCCCTTGTTGACTTTACCGTCATGTCCCGGGATCCCTACTTGGATGTCAAGAGGTGCGCATTCTATGGAAGTGGGACATTTGCTGATCGAAGCAGGGAGGTCGAAGCAAATCTGAGCAGCACACATGAATTGCTACTCTCATATGACCGCATAGCCTCGTCTTCGTCATCCTCCTCCTCCCCGAAGGTCATCGAGGCTCAGGAAGAGGTTAGAGGGACACTGAGTCTCCTCGAGGCAGATCTGGAGGACTTGGAGGAGAGTGTACGAGTTGTTGAGCAGACTGGGGATCGATGGGGCATTGACGATTCGGAGGTCAAGCGACGTAGAGCGTTTGTACAACGAGTGAAGAACGAGGTCAAGGTGGGTTATAGGGATGGATCAACTAGCTAACGATGACAGGAATTACGAGATAAAGTGTTTCCTACTAGAGGGAGTAGACAGAAGCAACCCGAGAGATATCGGGATGATCCAGACCTGGAGAGTGGACGCAGTCCCAATGACGATGCTGCAGAGGCGGAGCGGTGGGAGCAGGAAGAGCAGCAGGTGAGTATGAGCTGTGGTTCTGGGACTGACTCTACAGATGCTCATGAGTCGACAAGATAACACCCTGGGTATAATATCAGGAACGTTATCGACGCTAGCCTCCCAGGCAGGTCTGATAGGTCAGGAGGTCGGACATCAGAGCGAGTGAGCAGACTTCCCAGAACTCCGCTGATGACTTAAGGATGCTGGACGACCTTTCCACTCGGGTGGACACTACTGGCTCACGATTACGGAAAGTTCAGAGGAAGATGGAGGACTTTATTCGGCGGAATGAAGGTGAGAACGCTCGAGTTTGGTCCTGCTGACAAGAGTAGAAACCCGCAGTTCTTGGTGTATTGGAATCTTGATCGTTATTCTCATCATTTTGCTTCTCGCTGTCATCCTGCTATAGTCAGGCATACCATCCTTATCTATGGAAGCAATATTGCAAAATTGTTGCGCTTCGGACCGTCTTGTTCCACCGTCTTTCGTCGCCAACGTTCCCTCTCAGTTGCTTCCAGTTGGCTAGGTTCGATCCATCTATACAACCAATACCCCACCTTGCCACCTGGCTTCCATCGTTCCTCGACCTGTTCAAATCCCACAGCACGCATGAGGCCACGCAGGGAGTTTGTCGACAGATAGCGCGAGTTCGTAACGCATGGTAGAGGTAGTACGAGGAATAGGAGACTGGATGAGACGGGCTTGAGATGGTCGTGAATGAGACGTAGCATTCTTCCTATACTTGTTAGACACATCATGACGGGCTCGACCTACCTCTGTCCACGGGGTCGCTGACAAAATTCAGTACCAAGCTACAGCTGATGACGTCGAACTGGTCAGACTCTGTCGTCGGGACTGGCCTCGTCAAAAAATCTTGTTGTACAATGTCGGGATGCTGTGACTGCAAATCGATAGGGTAATTATCGATCCACGAAGAACAGCTAGCATAATTCGTAGGACTAAGGGCACCAATCTCCAACATCCTGAGCATCAGTTATTATCATATCAGTAGATCCCCACCTGAGCTTAGTCGTGGACATCTCCCTGGCCTTTCCCTTGCCATACCCTCTTCCTCTCAGCCATTCTACCAACACCTTTGAGCTATCCCCTCCTCGCTGTGTCGATTGACCCAGCTTACTAGCCTTCTGATAGGCATCCAGACCACCTAGCGCTTCGATCTGTTCCTCTACGTCCTTTAGCTCTTGTCGTATAGTCGACGAATCGCTCGGAGAGCTCAATAGCGCTTTGCGCAATTTGGCTTGTCGTTTTAGGAGGGTGTGGAAAGTGGAGATGGTGGATTGGGTGAGCTTTGAGGAGAGCGTCACAGGCTGTGACTGGGATGATAAGGGCTGCTTGCGAGTTCTCTTCGGTTTGGGGACCATCTTGTCAAGGAGGATTATGGATGAAGTTAGGCGTTTAGCTAGACAAGATAGTGGAGGGTTAAGTCATGCCGTGAACCCGGGAAGGGAAACCTAAATGTTCAACATTGTCGCCTTTCCTTGTCTCTTTCCTTCCATTCCAATTGGACACTATCGCATATACCTACTCCTATCTCGCATGAACACAACGATCTCCTCCAAAGTGTAGGACAGCCTCACGTCTCTCTCTTCAATACCCTATCATACATAGCGCCTAGAATGGAATCCCGAAAGACATTCCCACAGCCTCTCGCTGGCCCATCCCACCCAAATCGTCCACCTCCCAGAACCCGCCTCGTATCCTCCGAGTTCGGGGACTTCACCTCTGCACCCCCTCTAGCATCTCCACTCCCAGCGCCAGCACCAGCATCATCACGCCCAACAAATCTCACCCCCCAACTCGAAGAGTACGATCTTCTAGGGTCATTCGATGATCTAGTTGATTCTCGACCACCAACGCCTGCCCGGCCACCCTCTAACTCATCTACCCCCCATCCACAGGACCTGCTAAGCGAAGAGATATGGGATGATGGGACTACTGTCACCCAGCAGAAACATCCGTCAGCGAAACAACCTCATTCTGGCTCTTCACCAATCCACGTCACTCTCCCCCCTCGTCCTTCAGAGATATCACCAAACTACGTCCCACACACCATCCCCCGACGCATGTCTCATGGCTACTCCTTCCCTGGTCCCGGCTCTCCCCCATTAGTCTCCATCTCAGGTAACGATATCATCTTCCATCCGTCTCCATCTCATGGTGCTGAGAGTCAGGATGCGGTGTCGGGTATGCGTCGATTACGCGAACGCGAACAGTCAGCGAATCGCTCCCCTGTCAAGAACGAGCACACATCTCGGTCCCCTAGGTCCAGTATGGATAGCGATGCCCCGACCCCTGATCATCATTCCTTACTGAACACATTGGCCACGACCACGAAACTTGCTTCAAGATGGAAGTCGGCGATAAACCCTTCACCGATCACGCACTCTCTACTGGATCCCGAACCTCCTAGCGGTACCGCTCAGCCGATAGATATCACCCATTCCACGCCATTCGCTACAGCAGAGCAAGTCGCAGGAAGCTATATCCCTCCATCCGGTGCGCCCGGCTTCAAGGTAGTGAAACAAGAGAACGGAAGACGCTCAGAAGGCGATAACGACCTACCCAGCGTCGTGCTACTTGGCAGGAGGGAGATCACCACGCCAGTCCTGACAGTGACCGATGGCGATCAGGTATGTCGCAAAACTGTGGTAGTAACTGACAAGCCAGCTACGTAAGCTCCTCCCTCCTCGTCAACGACTCTCCAATACTTGGACACTACTTTGTAGGTAATCCATCTCATTCACGATGATTGCTCTGACAAACTCAGTCTCACTTGACCAACACGGAGCATCCCTAGCAACCCTCTACCGTCTCGTAGAAAAGTACGCCATCTCGCACCGGAACGCTGGGAACATCCTAGCAGTCCGCGATGCAAGGGGTCACACATTCGGCGTATACATGAACGAAGCCATCGTCAAGCGCGACGGGACATACTACGGCAGCGGCGAATCGTGAGTCCCCCTATCTCCCTGCACCACCACATATTCTTAGCAAGTAGAACAAGGCTAAAACCAAATGGACATGAACAGGTTCATGTTCAAACTTGCTACGGACGGTGTGAGTCCTCCAAAAGTATTCCGGTGGACAGGGAAGAACCAATATTTCGCGCTGTGCGAGACCGGATTCATATCTTTCGGTGGAGGGTATGTCAGATCCTCTTTCCTCTTTCCCTTCGCCTGCACGACACATAGTATACAGAATTACGCTGATGCAGACAATGCATAGCGGGGGATCATATGGCCTTCTCCTCGACTCGTCGTTTAGCCAGAATTCATCGGCGACTTCGCCGGCTTACGATAATGAGGTCTTATGCGAGTCGGACTCGGTTTTGAACGATCGGGCGACTTCTTTTGAGTGTTTGGGCCTCGAGGTCTGGAGTACATCTTGAGGATATGTACATAGCTTGTGATTATAGTAGACCAGTGTTCACTGCATTGTATCGATTGCACAGGTTTTCTTGCACGCTCGAACGAGCAATATCACAGGATCGAGAAGCATACGGTCGCAGAGTGGGGCAGGGTATCCTGCAACTTGCGAGGCAAGCGACTTAATTGGTGCACATTGGTGACTTCGCCATCCGCTTGGTCAATGAAAGTGCCTAGCTTGTGTTACAATCCCAGTGGCAACCTTGAGTATTTTTAATCACATATCACTGTATGCTTCGTACTAAAACCGAACCTCAAAACGACCACAACTGCAAAGGCATGCACTCTCGCGTCGCCCCCTCGAGCAGACGTCTACTTGGAAGCCTTGGCGTCAACCCCGGCAATGTAAGAGACGAGGTCGCAGACACGGCGGGAGTAGCCGTACTCGTTGTCGTACTAAGAGGTGGATTCGATCAGTAAATGAAGGGGAATGTGCCAGCAAAATCACTGACCCATGAGATGAGCTTGACGAAGTTGGGGTTAAGGGAGATACCGGCCTTGGCATCGAAGGTGGAGGACTCAGTGGTACCAACAAAGTCGGTGGAGACGACCTCCTCGTCGGTGTAGCTAAAATGACGTTAGTACGGGCACTGAGCGGGAACCAAAAGACTCACGCAAGGATACCCTTGTACTCGGGGCTCTCAGACGCCTTCTTGACGACAGCCTTGATCTCGTCGTAAGTCGCTGACTTCTCAATGCGGACGACCAGGTCGACGACAGAGACATCGGAGGTGGGGACACGGAAGGACATGCCGGTGAGCTTGCCGTTGAGGGAAGGAATAACCTTGCCAACAGCCTAGAACAGAATCAGCACAGCAATCAGGGTGAGATGAGCTGACTAACCTTGGCAGCACCGGTGGAGGAGGGGATGATGTTGGCGGCAGCGCCACGACCTCCACGCCAGTCCTCTGGAGAAGGCTGAGTCAGCATTTCCAATTTGCCACGACAAGCGCTCAGCCGAGACTCACTGTTTGATGGACCATCAACGGTCTTCTGGGTAGCAGTGGTAGCGTGGACGGTGGTCATGAGACCCTCAATAATGGTGAACTGCGAAGCTTATCAGTACAATGCGCAAAGAGGAGCGATATGTCCACTCACGTTGTCGTGGATAACCTTGGCAAGAGGGGCGAGACAGTTGGTCGTGCATGAAGCGTTGGAGATGACCTCGTACTCAGGCTTGTAGGCCTCGAGGTTGACACCACAGACAAACCTAGGAAACGTCAGCACGACCAGACACCCAACTGAGATTAGAAAGCTTACATGGGGGCATCAGCTGAAGGAGCAGAAATGATGACCTTCTTGGCACCGCCCTTGAGATGTGCGGAGGCCTTGTCGATGGTGGTGAAGACACCGGTGGACTCGATAACGTATTCGGCACCAGCCTCGCCCCATTTGATGTTGGCAGGGTCCCGTTCGCCGTGGACAATAATAGGTTTGTGGTTGATGTAGAGCTTGCCGTCTTTGATCTCAACTGGGCCCTTGAATCGACCGTGGGTCTGGAAGTAAGTGAGAGTGAGTTGGTCAGCATATCAACAGTCTATTCGGAGAAAAAAAGCTTACAGAGTCGTACTTGAACATGTAGACCTAAAAGTACAAAGGAAAGAGCGGTGAATCAGTGACCAATTATTCGCAAATCCGCAAATTTCGGGCATACCATGTACTCGAGATCAATGAAAGGGCTGAAGTATAGGGTCAGCTCTGCTACTGTACTACTAGGAATGTCCACCTACTCGTTGATGGCAACGACATCGATGTCTCCGTGGCCAATAGCGTTCCTATGGGAAGGATGTTCGGATCAGCGTCTGTTGGTGGTCCATGGACGTTTCCAGCACTTCTCGACGTAAACAACTATCTCACCTCAGGACGATACGTCCGATACGACCTGCAAAACAAGTATGAGTTAGCTGCCAGGTCAGCAAAAGATGAATCAGCAGCGGCGAGTGAGCACAACGTGCAGCCAACAAGCCAGCACAGGGAGCGTGGGAAAGAGCGACTACCCACCGAAACCGTTGATTCCGACTTTGACAACCATGATGTGTGGATTGTGTGGTAAGGTGTAGGTGAATGGGTGAGTAGTGCGAGTGGAGAGAAGGTGCTGTGATGAGAAGACAGAGAAGAGAAGAAAGGAAGCAGAAAAAAGACAAGAAGAAAGATGTCGAGTCGTCGCTGTGGGGTGGACGTCGGGCAGCTTCGCCCAGCCAATAGCCCAGTTTGGGGGACCACCGCAACCGAGCAACCCACAAAGAAATCCCGCTGACTCCGCCCGCGCGCGCTCCCATCACCCAATGACGTTGGCGCGGAATCAATTCCTCGTACATCCGGTCTGCCACTTTGGGCTCAACCATTTGGCGGTGCCTCTCTCACCCTGACCACCCTGACAGGTGCCGCCGGCATGTGGGGGTAAGCACCGTCGGTAACTTGCCTCGTATCTTTTTATACTCCTCGTCCCTATTGCCTTGCCCTGGTCCCAGACACTGGACTCGACTGGGACCACGCCCGACATGAGCGCAACCAGCTGGCTTTAATGGTTTATCTCCATCTCGGTCGGCCTCACCAGGCAATCGAGGATGCTAGAATTCCATGACATCATCATTCGAGATCGGACTGCTTATCTGAAATATTCCGCCAAATCGAGATGCAAACCGTATCATTCTCCGGCGATTGGGTTTCATCCTGCATCATGGTCAGCGGCGTAGATAGTGCATGCAAGATATAATAACCCCTGTTGATCTGTTCTTCGTTTCCGCATCAAAGACTTTCCCTTCTTAGCTTTTGACAATCTCAACATTTTCTCCAGAATTAGACACCAAGATGACGTCCGCCATTCCAAGAAAAACCGCAACCTTCACTGCTGATGGAGTTCTGTTCGACATGGTGAGTCAAACTGTTTCCTCTGAAGTGCTTCAGTCTTGTTGACCCACAACTCATCTCAGGACGGGACTCTGACAGACTCCATTGCCGCTGTTGAAGCTGCATGGACGGCTAAAGCTGTCGAACTAGGGCTCGAGCCTGAAGCGGTTATCGCCGCCACACACGGCCGTCGAGCTACCGACAACTTGCTTGAATTGGTACCAGGGCTTCTCAAAGAGCACGTAGACGTCGAAGTTGATCGTGAGCCTCTCTTGCCGACTCACTCCCCTCCCAATCATGCTGACTTTTTCGATAGGCTTTGAAAGATCTATTCTAGACTTCGCAGACACTCCTCCCCAGTCGCGGAAGAACTCCATGGCCTCCCGCTCTTCTTTCTCAAGATCTTCCCGCCCATCTTTATCGACCATCTTCCCAATCACTCCAGAAGATCACTCCCCATTACTCACGCCGACCACCGGGGTTCAGTCCACAGGCTGCGGAGCTTCCGACCTGTTCATCGCCGAGTACACCCTTGGCGAGACCACCTTCCCCTCGCCAGCTGGCGATGCATCAGCCCTAGAAGATGACGCCCTAGAAGATGACGACGACGAGATTATTGATATGAGTGTCAGGATCTTGCCTGGTGTTCGCAAGATGATCGACTCCTTACCGGAGGGGACCTACGCTGTCGCCACATCAGGAGCCAAAACGTATTGCCATGGTTGTCTGACGCGTACCGGGTACGTCTCTTCCCTGTGGCATCATGACAACGACTAACTTCTTCGCAGAATCACAATCCCGCAAGTCTGCGTGACGGCCGATGACTCTCGCCTACTCCGTGGGAAACCATTCCCAGACCCATTCCTCTTGGCAGCGGCAGATCTTGGTATAGATCCAACACGCTCTGTCATCTTCGAGGACTCTCCATCAGGGATCAAGGCGGCCGTAGCAGCTGGAGCGACTGTTATCGCTGTCTGCACCTCGCATAAGAGGGAGCATATCGATAATCTGGGCGCGCACTATGTGGTGGATACGATGGAACAGGTAGAGGTGGGACGGAGTGAGGCTGGCGAGCTGGTTTTCACCATTACGTATTAGTGCTTGGCTCGAGTATGAGGTAGAAGCGAATGCTGGAGGAGATTTGTCTTGTTTTATATCTTCGTAGATTTGGTAATGATTATAATAGGAATTCCACTTCCATAGGTCGCACGTAGAGGTCAAGTTGTCTTTCTAAATAGAGTTCGTGACTGTCATCGATGCATAATGAAGATTCCATGGTCATACTCAACAATTTGACAGCTGCCACAAAATAAAGACAAATCGAGAGGCAGTTCATTATTCCGGACGCGCATGCTTTCCGATCCGCCCTGTCCTACACCCAAGTACATATCCCACCCAACGGTATTCCCCCATATAAATCGGGCTAATCTCCTAGTTCTCAGGGATGTGACGCACCCTCAAGCTTGAGATATCACAATGGATGAAACTAAATACCCCGGACGGCGATGTTGACATCTATATGTCGATGCATGTCATCGTGACTAACCCTTGGTTTGAGAGATGGCTCGTCGAATTCGAAGCTCGTCGACCCCCAATGTTCTGCCGTCCTAAATGGAATGAAATGAGAAGCCCCAATCTGATCCTCGTTTGCATCTACCATCCACATTCCACCGTCTGCATATTGCGTTTATCAGTTCTCTGCCTGATTGACAGATAGACCTAGACAGCACTAGCACTATGACTACTCTATTTGATCCAGCATACTCTTTACTTAAGCGGGATAGTGCTGGATGTCTGCATCGGGTTGGCGATGTTGTGAGTGACCAACTCGATCCTTCGAGCTACGAGCTGCAGCTGATGATTTGCAGAGTGGGAACACCTACGACGCAAACGGCAAAGTCTGTGCGACCTTGACATCCGAACAGAAGAGCTACATCATCGCTGGAACCTGTTTCTGTAAGTATATACCCACTTTGTTTTGCAATCACTATTGTCCTCTATCCGTTCATCCCTTAGACTGATCGCCCTCATCATAGGCGTGGCAGTAGTTCTAGGCCTGGCATCAATCTTCATATACAGGCATTTCCGACTCAGAAAGAAATCCAAGATGCCAGACCTCGTCCCCGAAAGACCAATGTCCAGCATGGGATCACCACTTATCAAAACCCTCCGGTCGCATATGGGCCACCGTCCCTCCTCTATGGTCTCTAGTCGACAACCCATGTCCCCTCTAAGTATTTCATCCGAATTCCAACCCCTCGAAACCTCTTCTTCAGGCTCCCATTCTCCCAACCCATCATCGAGCTCTCACTCCCACTCGCCCAATCCTTATTCCCCATACTCGCCCAATCCCGAAAACTTCGCCTTCCCCATCCTCTCCGCTGATGGACATCTCTTACCCCCGCCCCCTGCTTCTTCGCGACATTCGTTCGTTGATGTTAGCGAGGCCCTTACCAAGGAAAGACCTCTTCCACCTGCTCCAGCTTCTCCTGTCACTCCGCAGAGATGGAGTTATATTCCTGCTAGGGACAGCTCTCCGTCCCCCGAACGCGAGATTGGTGCATCGCATATCGGTCTCTACCCAGGCGCAGGGAGAGAAGGTTCTGTCGAGTTGCTGAGAGATGACCTAGATCTCGAGACAGTGCCCCATGCGGCTTCACCCAAAATCGCCCGGGTCGGTTATAATCATCGACCACAGAGCGCAATATACCACCAGACGTTCTCCGCTGAAGGCGAGGACCTCGGATCATATGACTATGGATCTGAGGAGGGACACCGGCGCTACTGATCTTCTAGTGTAGGAGTCGGAGTCGGTGAATGCTGTTGCGAGCTTTTCTGTATACATACGTACTACCTCATAATTCATGTTACATCTTTGTGTCAGCGTCCAAGAATAATCATCATTCTCAACTGTGGCTTTAGCTCCGACGAGCAACTGGATTAAAACGATTTCATGCAACGTGTCATAATATATATTGAATTTACAAAATCGCACAACCTGAAACCCGGAATCGTAAAATATGAAAAATGCTCCGTGCCAAAGGTGAAGATAAATTGGAGGAAAATTATGTATGTCTGGAGACTGCTGATGAGGAAATGCTATTACGAAGCCCTCGAATTTTGGGATTGCAATTGAGCAAAGAGATCCTTTAAAAGTCGTCAGCAGATGAACGCTTCTTCAATTCTGAAACTCAGGACATACTTCTGCCGTCGAATCTTCGGCCGTCATTGTCGGAAGACCGTTCTCTCGTAGCACAAAGTTGACAAGCATAGCCATCTGGGAGGGGGTGATCGACGTTGCGCCCGCAGGAAGCGACGTAGCTGTACAGATCAGTATCACGTTAGGTTTACAAGCTCACCTGTCACCGTCGGCCGCAGGAACTCATGTCGCAGTAGTTCCGGGATGGTCATGCGTTGCTCTTTGTCATATGCTAGACAGCGCTTCATCGAGTCGATGGCTGACGGACTGACAGTAACCGCTAGAGTACTAGGGTTGATAGTGTTGCCATCGCGATCGAAGGTGGATTTCGGAATGGCAGTTTCAGGATAATTAATCTGGTGTTGCGGATCGGCTATGGCGTTCATCTTCGGTAGTGGCCCACCTCCGATATGCTGAAACGGAGGATTGCCGTATACCATTTGATAAAGAATACACCCGAGGGACCACACATCGCTCGGATAAGAAAGCTGGCCATTAGTCTCGTGTCTGGCTTATATCTCCTACCTTTAAGACCTTCTGATTATTCATCCTCTGGATGGCTTCAGGCGACATGTAATTCACCGTACCGATCTGTTGGTCTCGCTGAATATTGACAGTATCGTTTGCGATTGCCTTTGCAATTCCAAAATCAATAATCTTTAGCCGCCCTTTCACGAGAACAAAGTTGGCGGGTTTGAGATCGGTATGTACGACGTTTTCGAGATGGACCGCATGGACTGCTTCGAGCATCTGCACTGTTAGAACAATTTCATCGACGACCGCTCACCTGTTCCCAATACAGTCCAATGAAGTTCATGTTTAGTGGTTTCCCTCTCTGTTCATCTAACAGCATTGCGAAATCGATCTCGCCACATTCCATAACCTGCTAATCAGCACTTTTTGAATCTAAGCACTCACCATCATAAGCATCCTTGGTCTGTTGTTTTGACTAAAAGTGATTTGGTGATCGATGAGCTGAATGATCCGGTCGTGACCTTTAAGACGTTTGAGCAGCTCGATTTCGTTCGTGTAGCTTTGATATGTCTCGGCATCCGCCCGGTCAAGGGCCACTCGCTTCAGAGCATAGACTACTCGTTTAACCGGACAAAGGACGGAGTACACCTTCGATGATCCTCCTTTACCAAGAATACCCAATCGCTCGTAGGATGCACCGTTGACCTAGCAAGTGGTGTCAGTATCGCATCGAGCCAGAATTTGTAAATAGCTCACGAAGAATGCCCGTTTTCCCGCCGGGGCGGGCTGCACCGGCAGGGTCGCAGCTTGATTGACGACGTCTGGTTGCTGCACAATTGGAGGTGCTGAAATGATAGAGGCTGTCTGGGCTGTTGCTCGGACTTCATTCACAGGATTACGGGGGGCAGGACGACTAGGCTGAAGAGCGGCAAGATGCCCATGATTCACAGGGTCATCAGAACTGCTTTGAACCAAGTGTGTTGGTCTAAGTGGCTGAGGAGGGGGTCGGTCCATCACGTCACGTTCAGTGAAACTAGAAGCCTTTCCAAGCGTTCGATAGCCAACTGGACCTTCCGGCATATTTTCTCGTTCCCAAGGACGATGTTCAGGAGGTGATCTATCCTCAGCCGACTTTGCAGCTCGTTGACCGTATTGGATCTCCGTGGCCGACTGGGTCACTCTATGGCGGGAGCTACTCGCAGCCTCATGATGTATCTCCAGGTCTTCCGGGAGCCGTGGCGGAGGGGACACTCTCGACTGTCCTGGGCTCCAGCGACGAGATCGACCTGGGACGTCAGACGGCGATGTCGATCTGGGAGGGACTTGAGACCGTTCCGCTGCTGATTCTGCATTTGGCGACTCTGAACCCATGTCAGCGGTTGTTATAGCCATAAGGCAACGAACTCACCCATCAACGAAGGACTACGCCGTTCGTCTTCATCTGCTACTTCGGCTGTCTCTGGATGAGGAATTACTCTTCTCGCTGGACCACCAAATCTGCTCAGCCCTCCTAGTCGACGGCCAGTAGATGTGGCTGTAGATGATAGCGTTCGGTCGGTGATGCCTGGTGTGACGAAAGGCCGCGATGACGGCGCAGCGGACGTCTCCTGGTGAACAGACGAGGACGAAGAAGTGTGATTGAGACTGGGCCGAACGGTCGACGTATGAGGCTGGATGGTGGAGGTACTTGCTGACATCTGCAGCTTTGTGTCAATACGGAAGGGCGAGATCCCGATCTGATAAGTGGACTCACATTGTAGGACTCGTCTTGGTCACTCTTGAATCTATCGAGCTCTACTCTAGACCGAGCCAAGGGCGCAGAAACGACGCGATTGAAGGTCCGAGCTCCATACGATCTCCCTATACTTCCTCCGTCTCTCGATCCACCTGATATCTGAGATGACAAAGACCTATCGGCGAAAGATTTCGAGTCCCCGGGAGGAGTGGGAACCAGGGAAGAGGCCGAAGCGGTCGAAGCGTCAGTCATCGAAAGGATATGAGCGGAAGACGATGATTGTGCTGACACGGGTTGCGATATTGTGCTCGAAGTTGAGGGAGGCGGTGTTCTGTTTTCCATTTTCTCCGTCTCTCGTCTCAGCGATGATAACCTTGAGTTGCTCTGAACCAGACCCTCGTCCTTTGTTTTCTCCTTGACCACTCCCCAGTCAAAGTGGAAATCAGGGACTTCGAATGACTCGTCTGCATTCTCCCAGAACATCTTCTCAAAATCGTCCCCGGCAGGCTTGTCTAACGAGGAGATACTGGCGGAGGGGGGAGTTTGATGCGTGAATCCAATGGGGAATGACCGAGATGGTGTCAAACGAGAGCGCGAGTTGTCCGAAGGGGTCATTGCTGTAGTTGCCGACATGGTCGACAAGTGCTTGGTCTGAGTGCTAGTTTACCGTCGAGCTGGATCTCCGTTGCACCTCGCACTACGTCTTTCAAGGTGTCCGGGTCGCCGGGTCTAGCAGCGAGAGAGATAGATTATGGGCTCAGAAGACAGCGTACAGCTTAAGAAGTAAGAACCGCAGACCAGCTAGACAGGAAAGGCAGGCGCGGTGAAGCAAGCTCGACTGTCTTGCCACGTGGTTCCGCCGGCCTTTGTTTACGTCCAACGATTTCGTGGCACTCCCCCTCCATCTCTTGCTCTCTTTTCGTGGGACTGCGATGCATTCCTCCAATTTCTTCAGTCTTGCTCTACATGAGGTCTCTTATCGTCCATCGACTTCCGTTCTACTTCCGTGTTCCTCGCCTCGCCCTTTGTTGGTCTCCGTCCTTCTCTCAACATCTCCGCCACTCTATATTGTCGACTCATTCGTCGTTTATCCCTGCAGAAAACTTTGGTCTTCGCTACCGACACAAGAACAGGATAAGCGGCGACGAGACAGTCATGAAACACTACCAATCGTATGCAAAGAGCGTCAGAAAGACGCATCAGAAAAATAAAGTGAGCGAAAAGAATGAGGTATGGTACTGTATGGGCTGAAGAGTATGGGGGGAGGGGGATGTCTGTGAATTGGGTGCTGAGATGGATGATCTGTGATGGATGCGTAAAGTGCGGACGGGTATCGGTCGGTTATTGTATCTGGCTAGTCTCGCATTATGATAATGTGGAATAAAGGAAGCTGCAGGTCGAAGTCAGCACGAGAAACAAGGCAAGCAGTGCAAGGTAGAGGAGGCTAGACTGACAGGTTGTTTGTTGCGGCGATTGCGATAGTGTTTTCTCGAGGATGCCAGCTGCCATGAAGCTGAGTGGTGGTCAGTACAGCCAACCCTCATCCGGTCTCATAAACGTACGATCTTCTTCATAAAGTCAATCCCCTCAGTCTGCAGCTGCTCTTTCTTGCCTCCCGATGCCTTTCCTCTTGCGCCGCCAATCTTCTTCGCTTTGAAAGCTGATTTGTCAGCCTGGAGGACGGTATCATTGTCGCCGTTAACGTCATAGATCCGGAAGTAGTTGTGATACGAGCCCGTCAAAACTTGGCTGCGCGAGAAGTCGTCAGTGACTGTGATGGCCGCCCACATCGGCTGCAACTTACGAGCCGTCACCGCTAAAGGTACATTCAAACTTGTCGAAGATACAGTCATTCTCGTACAAATCACAGAGCTTCTGTCGCAGGTGGTCATGGATGTTGATGGTTTTCACAGGTTTACTCTCCATAGCGATATCCCAAATTTTCAGAGTCAGGTAGTCGCGTGACAGGATATATCGGCCGTCTTTGGAAAACTTGACATCCGAGATCGACGAGATGATCTCCGAAAAGAACGACTTTTGTGTAGGGTCCTCCTCTTCCTCGAAGACTGCGACATCGTCAGCTTGAATTGAAACGGTGATCCATATGAAAACTGACGCTTCGCATGCTGATCACACAACGCTGCTTCCCTCATATCCGCCAACTTGATGGTCCCCTTGGAGCTCGAGTACATGAAGAGGTTGCAATGTATGGGGTGGAACTCGGCAGCGGTTATGACTTCGGTGAGCTCCTCCATGTTGACAGGTTTGATATCAACAATATCTAGGTTCGTTTAGCCGAGAACGTACCGCACGAGAGCAATCACTTACTGAAACTCTGGTCACTGATGCCTAGGTTCCACAAGTTGATTCTCAAGTCGTCCGCAGAGATGTAAGTTTCTCCATCCGAATTCACCGATATCGAGTTGATATGATACGCGTGTGCGTTAGCGTAAACTTTGCGGGGTACTGCAGCAGTGATCGTTTCCTGTGACGCGAATTGTGGAAGTAGTAATGGCAATTGAGATGGGCCGGTAACAGGAGCAGAAGCATAGGCCGAGTGGTTGTTTTCAGACACAACTTTCATCTGCTTGTCAAAAACCTTCCACAATTTGATGGTTTTGTCTGAAAATCTTATCAGTATCCTCGTTGCAACTTTCTGAACCGAGGACATACCATTCGTGCTGAGTAAGAAGTGAGCAGAGTTTTGTCTCTTGCACCATTTGATTCGGTTAATCTTCTCCTCTATCTCAAGCGACTTGAGATAATCAAACTCCGGTTCATGAGATTGAAACTACAGCAGGTTATAACCGATTCTGGCAAGGATGAACGAACTCACCTCTGTATAGAATTTGTATTCGCAACCCTTTTTCTGAAGTGGATGTCAGCCAGTCATGCCGATGTGGGATCGGGATTTTGATTCACCTGTTCGTTCCTCTCAAAAAGAACCACCCGTCCACCCTTGTCACCGGTCGCTAGATAATCACCTGTGTAGTCAAACTCTACTGTGGAGATGATATCGGCTAAACGATAGAAAGGGGTGCGACGTCAGCGTGGAGACCACCACAAAGGAAACGAGGGTGGGCAGCATGGTACCAACCTTCGGTGATATCGTCCACCTCCCCCTTGTCCCCAAAGCATTGGGCGAAACGCCACTGGGACGTGGATTCGGCATCCATGACCTAGGGCTGAGATATATGTGACGAGAAAGAAAGGATATGCTGCCGTCTTTGGGAGAGGAGATGGTGAAAGGGCTGACTCGCGGCGCGCGTGGGAGCTAGCTCTCGCTCGTCCGACAGTACGATAGCGACGAGAAAGGAGCAGTCACTAGATGTGTGCACCTGTTAGATACGAGCCAGAGACGAAAATGTTCTGACAATCAGAGATCGAGAGGGTGAATGGGATTGAGAAGCAGCAAGATACGTCGAGAGTGTACAAGGTGGAGTGGGCTCCTCACTCACACTCACTTGCCGCAAGACGATGGGACGAAAGGCTAGCACATTGTAGGCGCGCGAGAGCCAAGGAGGGCAATTCTCCGCGGGCCTACCGAATTAAGCCCGTTTCTCGCAACTCGAGCGAACTCTCCCGTTCCGACCCTGCTCCTTTTGCTTGTCTCTCCCTCTCTACCAGCTATCATATCAACACCACAGTCCTTACCCAGCATCACCTCCCATCATGGCCATCGCACCCATCGTCGGCAAGGTGAGCAATCCATTCAGCATTTGGCGGTGAGGAAGGCTGAAAACTGACTAGGATGTGTTTGCCCTATTAGCTCCGAAAGCGTCTGATTACTGACCTTTCTATCGCGTATGCATCTGGTCTACCCTTCATGTCCCCTCACCTCCAATATCCCATTGTGTACTGATTATGCCCAAATATCGCAGTATTGGTCTCGGAACAGCTGGCGGATATCTCTTCTGGTAAGTCTAGCGTCTGATCCAAGACGGGGGGACCCACAGCTAACTGTTTCTACAGGTACACTGTCCACCTTCCCATGAGTAGGTCTCCACTTCTCAGCCCAGAACCCTGCGCGTGATAATCTCCTTGCCAAGATCATTGTACCCAAGACCTGTCATGCTATGTCCACGAGATTTGAGCTGACGTCAACTGTGAACCATATAGTGAAGAAGCGAGACGACTTCTACGTCAAGTACGAGGCCGCCAAAGCGGACGCATAATTGTAAACACCTGTTGGACCCTCGTTAGAGAAGAAGGACAAGGCGAAATTGGGGGACATAGGCGATTCATTTCAAATCAGGATGCAACTATGACCTTCGGCGTTGCTCGAGTGCTGTCCAGATGTTAGCGGAAGCCTTACTGATGAGACGAGATCCAAGGTTTTGGTTGCCATCTTGTTTGCCTCGTCGCTTAAGAGCACGTTTGACCCCTTATCAATCCTTAGCCCGACATCAAATGCTGAAACAATCAAAGGATCCACTGATACCAAGATATTCAAACCTTTCACTTGCCTTGACTGCACGATTGCTCTTCAGTTCACTCCTACGCAAATCGATATGCCATCTTACTGGCTATACGGTCTAGTGCATGGCCATGCTCGACACATACTCAGCAAACACCGTAGTACTGATGGCGACGCATATATTCCTCTCGACTGGCAAGAACTGAGCGAATACAAGAGCGACACGGAGCCGGAAAAACAACATCTCAGTAGGGAACATCAGGGGGATGAGTTTGCAAAAGCTCTCAAGCACGACAATCATCGCGTATGTCTTCACCTCAGACCACTGCTGACGATCCAAGGCGGCTTTCTCGGCGTATTGTCATCTAGCATTGACTCACGATCGCAGCAAACTGAAAGCAGCAGATCTCCCTCATCACCTGAGCATTCGGGTAGGTACCCAGATTTCAGAAGCATGCTAAGCTATGTATTAGAGACATGAACTTGCTCCCCAACGTCTGACACACACGGACATAAGTTGTCTGAAATGGGTCAAACGTTATGCCTACTTCATGGACGGCTGCTTCTACATTCCGGTAAGTTACGGTATTTGATTTCCTTAGTGGCCATTGACGAATATCGTGCATAAGGTTGTGAAATCGCGATTTGGGTTCTCTTCCCTCATAGATCTCATCCCGGTATTGGGAGCAGTGGCAGAGATGCTCCTGAGCTGTCTCTTATTCATCCTGATACCCCACTGGATCGGCATGCCCTGGACAATCCAAGCGGAGATGTTTGCAACTCTCGGTAAGACTACTTTACTCGGGTTAGTTATATCATCTTACGTGCTCCATCATACGTTATACACGTAACATACTGACCCTCAACGAAAAGATGTATACCCCTTATCGGCTCCTTTCTGGAATCAAACATTAAGCCCAACCTACGAGCAGCTCATCTGATCGAAGTCTGGCTACTGATCAGAAGCAGAATGGCGGAGGATGATCCACCTGCGAAACATGAATGGCGAGCGAACGTCACGCTGCTAGAGGAAGGTAGCCATTTGTACGCCCGTGAGGTGGTGTATAGTCATAGTTTTTGGAGATGGGTGATGGGGAGTCATGATAGATATCGTCTCCAACCCAAATCGTGAAATGGATATGCTATGATAGGTCAGAACGCCTGCCTCGTGCCACATTTAGAGCCATCTCCGTCGGAAGGGAGCCCGTGGATTTGTTGGTCCACTGTTGTCCATTTTGAAGGTGCTTTACAGCATTCATCGATTGACACCTACCCGCATGTCAATGTCCCCAGCAGAGCAAGAGATAAATGCTTATCACAGCCAGTACAAACTAAGCGCTGCCCTGGAACCACGACATTCCGAAGACGTCAAGGCAGTACTCGTCATAGACTTTCAGCGACTTGCTTCTGCATCTCGAGACTCGTCCGTCGCGGTGTGGAAGAAGGGGAAGGACGAGCAGGTCAGTGATGAGCATGTGATTCGGATGGGCTCTAGCTGAGATCGGACTTCAGTATAGACTGGAAGCTCTCTTGAATGGTCATCACGCCTACGTCAATTCATTGGCTTACATTCCCCCAGATTCTGAGCATACACAAGGTCAGCCAACATACCCTGCCCTCATCATCTCCGGTGACCTCGTATCTGACTGAAGTGACGAGTAGGTATATTGGTATCGGGTGGGAATTCAAGCTTGATCTTTCTTCACGACCTCGCAACACTGGATGCCGAACCATTGGACTGCCTGATAGGACATAGTCTCAATGTCTGTACTCTGGCGTACTCGGAAAGCCTCGATCAACTAATCAGTGGGAGCTGGGATCATTCGGCTCGGGTCTGGACTCGTGTGGAGGGCCGATGGGAAACCAAACACGTTCTGCAGGGTCATGAAGAGGCCGTTTGGGGAGTTGCTGTGATCGATGAAGGACCCCAGAATGGGTGTTTCTTAACCGGTGCGCATCTCCATTGTCAAATCTTCAGCTCTTCAGACTGCTGAGGAAGTGCCGTGGCTGACTATGCTCATAGGTTCAGGTGAGCAGATACTGGGGCCCGTTGCTTCCACTTATCATGAATATTAGCGGACAGAATGATAGTCCTTTGGAACGATCGCGGCGAGTTGCTATTGCGAATGAAAGGGTCGCCTCAACCTGTTCGAAGTTTATCGATATGTTCTGGGGGAGAGATGTTCGTGTCGGCATGCAATGATGGGTATGTCTCTCGTTTCTACTACTTGAGAGACTCTTGACACCCTGCCCAAGCTTGCTTCGCCTATGGGATTTCACAGGTAGTGTCAAGGGGATCCTGCGAGGTCACACAGATTACGTGTACGATGTGGTGCTCGGAGAAAAGGGGCGGATACTATCATGTGGAGAGGATCATAGTGTGGTGAGTACTATTCGCGATCATCTCTAGGCCGGGCTGACAGGCTATAGCGAGTTTGGAGTGGTTAGCAATTTCTTTCAGCTCAATGATGGGAGCGCTGATCATGATCAAGATTCCACCTGCGAGGACGTTCTTCTACATCCTTGTCAGACGGTGTGGTCGGTGGCTTCTCTGAACAATGGAGATATTGTTACTGGAGGTTCGGACGGCTATCTTCGCATATGGTCGAGAAATCCGGACAGATTCGCCTTACCCGACGTTCTTAAGGTGAGCTAGCTGACGATACAGAAGTAGTGGGACCTGACAATGTGGTCAGGCATACGAGCAAGAGGTCACTGCGGCCATGAAGTAAGCCTCTCGTTCTTCTATATCACCGCCCATACTCATTGCGACTGCGCAGGTCCGCGGACCCCCCTGTACCAGCTATACCGGAGGCGGAGTCTGCATTGGTAGGGGAGACTGTCACGATAGGAATCGACATAAGGTATGTCCTTGATAATCCTTCGTGAACGAGTTTACCAATAGATACACCGATAATTGTGACAGCGATGACGAACCCCCAATTCCTCTGGCGTACACGATTGGAAGTAAGTGGATGATCATCTACGATTGCCAACTTGCTAAGCCATCTTCAGCCGACCCAAGAGCGGCCGCCGAAGATTTTGGAAGACAACATGGACTTTCTGAGAACTATATAAACCAGATTGAAGCTTTTATTAAAATGCAGGTTAGCCTTCCTGACCCTTAACAGTCATAGACGAGTAGCTACATATGGAAAAAGACCAGATGACTGGAACTGGAGAAACAAGGATATAGCGAAGTAATCTGTATATTAAATGCATTTGACTTGGTCTTTGAGCTCTGGTCTAGCTGCCTCTGTATGTCGTATAGGAGAACGGACTGATCAAGAGTGGAATATGGAAATGCTGGCTAGGGTCATTATAGTCAAACGTTATCTGGTGGATCGTCAGCATTCCTTCACGCATATAATCAGAACTTGAAGGCTCACCTCGACAACGGGATAAAAAGTCGGTGTACTGGTAGCCTTGAAATACGGTCCAGTAAAGAACTTCATCTTATATATGCCAACGGGAAGCTTCTTGCTGGACTCGACGAGATCATGACATCGTCCATCGGTGTTGGTTGATCTGATACATAGGCTGTTTAGGATCTCATCCCACTATTTGTTATCGATAGAGCTTACCCTTTAGCTACGAGATTGGAGACTGGCCCGTCTGCCTCGGACCCAGCGATATCCGCCAGAGAGCCTAGATATTCTAGCTGAACTTGAACATTTGCGGCAGGTTTACCGAGTGAGGCGTCGAGCACTGGGAAAGTTCATTTCAGCTTTGAGGATACCGGCCACCTGGACACTCACCGTGACAGGTTATAGGTGATTTCGACATGTCGAATAGCAAAGAAAGCAGCAGACCGCTTAAGAGCAGATAGAGAGCCCCTTATGGAGATCAGTCGGAGAGATAGCCGTACCACGTGGCAAACGACGCAGGTCTCACCACCACTGGCCGGCAGCACTACTATCCCGCTGATATCCTCTTATTCTGTTCACCCTGCCGTTCTCAACATAATCAGCTTGATACCGGGACATCTCGGTACTCTCATACAGACGCAGCATTGTTACGGAGGCCGCTGGTCGGTTAAATCATGTCTCGGACTGTGCTATTTGATCGATAGGATTTACGGTTAACGAATTCGACTGCGCTGGAGGTTTAGTGGAGTCAATTGGCTACTCCCCTGCCCCCACTTCAGTCTCTCAGTCTCTCCCCATATAATACTTCCCATACCCGTGATAGTCAGCGGTATCTCTACTTAATTGTCTTGGGATCAGATCACCATCACTGTTCATTGGTACTAGCATATCATTCCACCGCGATGTCGGCCCCACGACATTCCTCCGATGCCCCGAGAGCATCGGCAGCTTCAAGACCAGTGGGACCTAGTACGTATCGTTCAAAGCAAAATGACATTGAATGTTTGATTATCGATTGACTAATTCTTAGATATTCGTCCGACATTACAATCAATCCTGCATCACCCCACGACTTCCATGGCTGCAGTTCCCACCGGCCACCAGCTCAGCCAGCAAGCGGACCGTAGTCTGTCCTTTCCTAATGTTAATACCCCCAAGGGGAAGCAGACGACTCATCATAATCCCTCGCGAGTCATCAAAACGTTTGAGGAGATTGAGGTGACAAAAATTGTCATGGCTGAAGAGTGGTATGAGGAGCTTGAATGTGGAATGTAAGCTGCGGAGTATCTAATCGGGGAAACCAGGCTGACGATATACTTCTTCTAATTAGCTGTTCACATATCCTGTAGGTGGTCCTGGTTGACCTTGGGAGAGTTGTATGGCTGACGTTTACGCAGTGGAGCAACCCAATCTCTGGTTCCTTGCGGGTGAGGACCTGTCTCGCAACGGGCGATTGATCAGTACTGATCCCCCAGGTTAGCCATTCTTTCTGCGGACCATGTACTTGGCATTGGGTAAAGATCAACAAAGTAAGCTTGGCAATGGACTTTCTTCCTGCTTGCAGGCTGACTCTCGTCCCAGAATTATACATGTCCCCATTGTCGGGTCCAATTGCCTGCCTCAAGTCCCTTCATCCCTAATATCATAGTCGATCAAATCATTGAACGAAAGCTCAAAGGTCTACCAGACTCGGAAGAAAAGCGGGAGATGATGGTGGAGTTGAAGGAGAAGATTGAGTCAGTTTGTGTTTGATCATCTAAGCAGCTCGCTACTAACGATATCGGTAGGGAATGGAAGGACATCCAGGCTGCTAACCCAGCGCCGAAACCGAGCGCACCAAAACGTGGAAGGAGTTTCGAAGAATTCCTCAACTTCATCGCTCCAGTCGATCACCGACAGGAACAAGGCCACCGTCGCCGTGCATCAGGGGCCCTTCATGAGCTGGGACCACCCATTTCATCTCTTCCCAACGCTCGTCCAAGGCCTTTCGGTAATCTAAACCTAGCCGACCTCCATCGTCTTCATGCCGAAGAAGACGCTATTCTAGGTGGAGCGGCGGCCACGGCAGCTGAAGTCAGACGACTTAGGGAGATCAATCAGAGGCAGGGACTGGCCCTTGCCGCTTTGGCAGAAGGGGATGATGTCGATGTGCCACCTCCTCTTCAACCTATGAGGAATCGCTTCGACCGAGTTGTTCCTGCCGCTGAACCTTCTCGGAATCAACCTCTCCCCGCTGAAGGTGTTCGAGATCAAAACCATCGAGGTACCGGTCAAGCTGGTCAACGCCCATCCCAACCACCGACCGTCCTTGGTGGTCGGGCTAATCCCGCCCGCATTCCTGCTCGATCAGACGTCCTCGCACATCGTCAAGCCCGAGGAAGGGAGACAGGTGGGTCGAGGGATTCTCCCTTGGTCGTATTGTCGGACAGTGATTAGGCGCATTTGTGGCATAACCCACTCTCATCACGTTTAGTCCTTATTTTGTGGGCTTGCGTATCGTTCTGTCACCGTTTGCATTCATCTGGTTGTGCGTAATGACACTTGCAACGATTTGTTTTCTTGTTCATAATCATTTGCTTCTGCTTGTCCCAAACATGGCTCCCGTATTTGCCCCTTCCGCCCTATTTTATATATTCTCATAGCCCAACTCATGTAGCCAGACAATAGCACGACGCAACACAACCAGAACGGGGCAGGCTTTCTCGTTGACCAGCCACACGATCACTGATGTTCTCCGTGCTGTTGACAAGACCAACCACCAGCCGATCTTTCGATCACACCTCGACCAGTCGTGATCACAATAGATTACTAACACGACACCAAAGAAACATGTATATACCTCTGGTATCGAGCATAACTACCCGCTCATCAGTCATCTCACAAGTCTCCTAACCTCACTTCCAAAAACAAAAACAAATATACAACATGCGAGTCCCAGCATCCCCACTCCTAGTCTTCGGTTTCGCTCTGGCAGCGACCGAAGGTTGGTCCGCCCCAGCATCTCCCGCCCTAGGCCATTCTCCACGACTCCCAAATTCTCCGGCACTCCCAAACTCACCGGACGTTCGCTCCCACTTCGGAGGTCGTCGTGTGGCTCGAGCACCGGTTGGTGGGGACGCTTATACGGGTGCTGGGGGCAGTGCGATGGGTGGTAGCAAAGATGGGAATGGACGTGGCGGGAATATCATGGGGCTATTTGCCAGTGAGCTGATCTTATTGTGCTTGAGAGGATGGGGACAGTACTGACGATCGAGCAGATGATGCGGGTAGTGGAGGGAGGGCCAAGTCGGGTAATGCCTTTGGCGGTCAAGGAGGGGCGTCGGCTGTGTACGATGAGAATGGGAATCTGCAAGGCCTATATCCCGACTCAGGCGGGAATGCCTACTCTGTGAGTGCTTTACTACAGTCGTACAGTACTTTCTAAATCTTGGCTGACGGTTTGTAGGGTGTTGGTGGAAACACCAATGGAGGATCTACGACGACTTCTCGCTCGTTTTTACCCATAGGCCTCTTCGGGGAGGAGCAGGTCTCCAGTCAGGATTCCACGAATAATCAGGACCAAAATCAAAATCCAGACCAAGATCAGGGTCAAAATCAGGATCAAGATCAAGGTCAAGACCAAAACCAGGATCAAGGTCAAGACCAAACCCAGGATCAAGGAGATCAGGACCCATCCTCGACCCAAAGAGGTCTTCCTATATCTGACAGCACGTCTGATGGACTCGAACCGTATTGGGACAGCCTTCTCGTGGATAATCCGGACGCTCTGGGTATCCTTAGTGGGAACGCTGGTAATGGCGGTAAGTATCCCTCACTGGATATCTCTAGGTCAAAGACCATCCCGCTAATACCCCAGTCGTCAGGCGATTCATCAAGCGGCAATGCGTATGGTGGCAGCGCCAATGCCGTGATCCCCTCTCGGTATACCACTGGCCTCGACGGGATCTCTATAGCAGGAAGGGTAATTAGTACAAGGAAAGGAGCTGTACGGAGATCCAGGGGAGTGGAGGTTCGGAGCTTCTCGTTGAGTGGGCTTGGATTGGGTGGGGTGGATGGGATGGATGGTCAGGGGGATCTGGGAGAGAGTGGAGCGGAGATCTTGCAGGAGTTGCAGGATCTTGACCTGGAATGAGGGTTAGAGGTCAGTCCGGTTGGTGTTGTATAGATGTTTTTTTGTATCGTTTCTTCAATGATGAAACACTTAGATGAGATTGATGTACGAGACCGCAGCGAACTCTTCTGTAGAAGGAGCTAAATATGATTAATGAGTCAGGCCATGTGCGAAACCAAAGGATACATAATGCAGTTAACACGTCCAGCACAGTCGTATCGTACAGATGAGCAGGGTGAGTTTCGTCAAAGCTTAGCAGGTGTAGACGGTCTCGAAGGTCCAGCCGGGTCATCCATATAGCGGACCATTTCGTATTCCTTGTGTTTGAACCTAAGAACAGTGTGAGCAAGTGCAGTTTTGAAGGACTTGGCTCGGCGCACCCGCATTTTTCGTAAAAGGCTATGATAAGTGAGTAAGCAGGGGCCATAGCCATGCGTATGACCCAAAACACTACTCACGAATATTATCCTTGCTGCAATCCAGGATGATCTTATAGCATCCCTGCGACCTTCCGATATCCTCCAGGGCGTTTATGATCCGTAGTCCAAGCTTCTTTCCTTGCATGGACTTTGACACGGCAATATCCTCAATATGTCCAACGAGGCCTGCATTTCTCAAGAATTTCCGCTCGATGAAGATCGTTCCGCAGGCGACGATCTACAACAAATATCAGCAGCCGACGAAAAGCCAAAATGAGGCAGACTCACTTTATCTGTAGATTTCTCAACGATGACGATGGTGAAGTATGTGTTTTTACATGATTTTTGAAAGTTGAAGCTGGCTACAGAATGATCAACTGATTGTGACTTGTATAAGCGGATGGATTGGGCTTACATCGATATGTGGTTGGAGCTAGCTGAGGAGCTACAGTGAGAACGGTCAGAAGCTCGAGGTGACCTCTTTTATAATCTGTGGATGAGAGTGGGCGAAGCTGCGACTGTATCAGCCGAGAACACGGAACACACAGTCATCAATCACATACCAGCAGCTCTGGACCGAGATGCTGAGAGGAGGAGGAGGCAATGAGCGAGGGATCAAACAGGTAGTCCAGCTGTTCCGCGGCGGACATCTTAGTAACGAGTGTTGCGTACTCGTCCGTATGCGGGAACGACAGTAACCTCACTCTATTCTGTGAGAGATGGATACTGATGGGCAGGTGGTATATTCATGTCCAGAGATACATACAACCTGACCGCGAACGCCGTCACGACCGAATGGACGCCGCACCGTGGAGACCCCAGACTCGGTCGAGGCGCGCTAGCAATAGCATGCCTATCGAAATTAGGTGCACTGTTTATGCGGTGGCAATGGGTCTCTCTGGCAATTCAATCCCAACTTCGTGTATGCTATCTTTGTCCTGGTTGTCCATCCAACAACCTCAATATGGCTCGCCGGAAGAAGGACTACCTGTCAGACGGCTCTGACTCGGAGGCCTCAGGCTCAGGAGGCTCAGAGGCCGAGTACAACTCGCAGGAAGATCCGGACTCGCGGGCCGAGCGAGAACTGTTCGAGCACAATGGGCGTAAGCGGAAGAGAAATGGTGGTGGCAAAGCAGCCGCTTGGGAGGGGATATTTGGAGAAGACCTGGAAGAAGAACGATCTGGGGGTCGTGGGCTGGGGTCGAGACGGGGTGGAGGAGCTGGCAAGTCAGGGAGAACTGACTGGACAAAGTCAGTACTATGTTTGGGAGATTTGTGGAATGGTGCTGATGTTCTTTACTACAGAGCTCCGACTTTTGTTTCCAAAACTTTAGAGGAGACAGACCCACCAGTGAGAACGAGAACAGAGGAAGAGGTTGGTCTGAATGAGGAGGATCAAGAGGTGAACGACGAGGAGGACGAGGACTCAGCGGAGGGTATCTCACAGTACGACGACGATGACGACGTGGATGATCCAGGAGAAGAGAAGAAGGGATCTCCGATTATCAGAGAAACAGATTACGATGATGAGGACGAGGTTCCTCGTCGAGGAATGGGGCTTGGCTTCACGAACGGGTCTAAACCTTCGATTTTCAACCCACCGTCAACTGAAGAAGCAGAGAAGAAGCCGAAAAGCAACGGAAGAATTGGGATAGGATTCGGGTCTCGAGGATTAGGAGCCGCAAGTTCTTCAAATCGTCCACCTGGTGGTTTTCCTCCACCACCGTCTCTCAGCTCCGACGGTCCTAAAGGTGGCCTTGGTTCTTCAGACGCTCCTCCCCAGCCGATCGAAGAACACGCTCCCTCCCCAAGTGTACCTAGTGCATTTGGTCGTCCGCCGCCTTCCCTCACTGCCTCGTCCGGCTCGACTGCCGTCCGACGTAACTTCACGGGACGAGCCAGTCAAGCGTCTACTTCTGCTCGACCTCCTGCCGACCTACCAGCAGCAGAAATGGCAGCTCTTCGTAGGGTCGAGTCATCGTTTGGAGCGCGTATGTTGGCGAAACACGGCTGGGAGGCTGGGAAAGGTCTCGGTGTTGCGGAGGATGGTAGAGCTGTTCCGATACAAGTTGGGAAGGTGCTCAAGGGAAAAGGCCTGACATCTGGCGTCAGATCCGAGGACAGTAAACGGGAAGCGCGGCGGAGAGGCGAGATCATCTCCGACGACGAGGATGAAAAGCCGAGGCGGAAAGGCAAGAAAGGCGGACACGCTGGTCCGAGTGAACCCAGAGCGGCCGATCAGAGTTGGAAAAAGCAGAAGAAGGTCAAAGTCAAGGTCGAACACAAAACATACGAGCAGCTGCTTGCGGAAGCTGGCGAGTCTGCGGCAGCAGGTGTCGGTTTGGTGCTGGATGCTCGAGGGGGAGAGGTGAGTTCTGCTTTGCTTAATGGAACAGAGACTGACTTTTCTTAGCTCAAGGAGGTGTCGTCTCTCGCCGGTCTATCACTTTCCGCTTGGACACCGACGTCAGACACCACAAAGCTGCCTGAACTCCGGCATAATCTGCGTCTCATAGTTGACGTCACGAGAGCGGACGTGGAAGCGTTGGCCAGGGAGGGAAAGACGGTGAATGAGAAACGCCGCTGGGCCCTCCGAGAAGAAGAGCTGGCACGACAAAAGATTACGGATACGGACAAGAGTGAGTAAACAAGCAAGTACCTAGAATTGTATAGCTGACCCCTCACAGGTATTTCACGTCTCAAACGGATTCAGGCGATTGTATCAACTATATCAGAGACTGCAGTCGAGCAATCAGCGAAGCATGAGCCTTCCCTACATCCACTCGCCGAAAGCTTCGACGCTCTTCTTCATGAATTCAAAGATGAATATCTAGCTTATTCCCTCGACGATGTGGTAGTCGGAGCGATTGGTCAAGTGGTAAGCTCTTCAATTGTGGACGATTGCTGATTCCTTCCCAGCTGAGGCGAGCTTTCGCCGATTGGAAGCCATTTGATGTGTCCTCGGATATCCTACTTTCCTCCTTAAAGCAATGGCGGCAGGCATTCAGATTGCGGGGAGACGATCAGGAAAAAGCCATAATTCTCAACGGGAGTGGGATGAGAGAGGTCAAGAAGTCTGATGATGAGCGCGTGATGACCGCCTGGGAGAGTCTTCTCTGGACCTTGTGGGTGCCGAAAGTCAGATCAGCAATCAAGTGAGTTCAAAATATATAGTAATAATAGATCAAACTAATCTTCTCTCGTCAGCAACGATTGGGACGCATCCTCACCAAATGTGGCTGTGCATTTGCTCGAATCTTGGGATCCCATTCTACCCGCCTTTATCCGCGACAACATCTTAGACCAACTGGTTCTTCCAAAGGTCAAGAAGGCTGTCGAATCTTGGGATTCCCGCCCTTCGAGATCTGGGAAGCCGCCCAAATCGCTGGCAGGTATCGTGTTTCCGTGGCTGCCACTGCTGGGAGAACGTGTGGAGGAAGTGTTGGGCGAAGCCAAGAGACGTATCCGGTCTGTCATGCGGAATTGGGTCGTCAAGGACGGTGTCCCGCCTGAGCTTATCAGATGGAAGAAGGATGTACGTATCAAATTTTCACGGATACTGGGTCTGTCCACTGACATCACGATCAGATCTATACGTCGAGCGAATGGGATAAATTGGTCCTCCAGAATGTCATACCGAAACTGGGCGCCTCTCTGCGAGATGACTTCAGTATCAACCCCCGGAACCAAGATATGGTTCCTTTGGTCGACTGGGTCATGCCGTGGCATAGTCTGCTCCGAGGATCCATGTTCTCTCACCTTCTCGATGTGGAATTCTTCCCCAAATGGCTGGATATATTGTACATCTGGCTGATACAACCTGCATACAAGCCTGACGAGGTTGCGAACTGGTATGTGACTACGTCTTGTGCACTGCATCGTCAAGCTCACATTTCATCGTACAGGTTCATCTACTGGAAAGATCAGTTCCCAGAAGAGGTTCGAGATATGCGAAGTATAGCTCACGGTTTCAACCGTGGTCTAGACTTGATGAACGAAGCTATCAACCTCGGTTCTCTCGCCTCCACAAAACTCAAGAAACCAATCTACAATCCTCTCCCCCCCTCCAAATCATCTTCATCATCCACATCCAAATCCACACCGAAACCAACCAAGAAACCACTGCCACCACCCATTGATTCGTCAGAGATAACGTTCCGACAAATCGCCGAGGACTTTTTGGCTGAACATGATCTGGTTCTCTTGCCTCTTGGTCGGAGTCATGAGATTAGTGGGAGACCGTTGTTTAGAGTCTCGAAGGGCGTTGATGGACGTGGAGGAGTTACGGTGTATGTTGGGGAAGATGCTGTCTTCGCTTTGGGCGATGAGGGGTATAGAGCGGTTTCTCTAGAGGATCTAGTGAAGCGGGCCAAGACGTAGTCTGGCTGAGATGCAAATGCGTAGTGGAAGATTGTTCGTATCGCCGTGAGGTTCAGGTGCAGTATAAGGAGAGTTACATGCTACATGTAATGTGACATAATCATACGTAGCATTTTGCAATCAACAATCACGACATATGCGATAAGATAAGATGTGACCCAATTGAAGGGATCCGTGTAAATAGAAACATGGAGGTAGAGCACAAATCCGAGAAAGAAGAGGAATGGGGAACAACTATATCTACCGTGTATGAGCTGTGGGGACACAACCTCGATTCTCTTCTAACAACCATAATCAAAATTTCAACTCGTTACGCCAATACAATCCATGATCATTGCACTTGAACCTTAACCTCCCACTCCTCACCCTCGCCCTCACCCTCAACTTGAACCTGCACACACCGCCCCTCCCCACTCTCTAAAACTTTATCCTCCCCCTTCCCCCACTGCGCACCAGCCGATCTAACGCCAAAAACAAGAGAACCCGCCAAATCTGCATGACCAGGTTCCAGGAGGAACTTGAAAGGTGGGGGATGGGGGAAGGTGAATGATGTGTAGGATAGACGGACGACTCGTGCAGACTCCAGAGGTTGAGTGAGCGAGGCTAAGTCTGGGGAGTAGGTTGGTGCGGATTTGAATTGGGTGAGGATGGGACTGGAGGGGGAGGTTTGACTGAAAGCTGTGGAGGATGTGGCGCGTGATAGCCCGGCGGATTCCTGATCATAAATGAATGGTATTAGCTAGTGGTCCTATGTGAAGGGTGAGAAGAAACCTACGCCGAGGAGAGGGGTAGTCTCATTGGGAGGTGTCATGACCTCTTCCTCACTCTCTTCATCACCATCAACATCTACATCGTCCGCCTCGTTCTTTGGCCCAGACTCAGTCCTCGGACCAGAGGGAGCTGCGGCATGTCCATTGCTTATGGCCTTGCTACTGGCGAAAACGCCACATATCCATCTCCAAATATTGGCGAAGAATCGACCAATCACCCGCAGAAGCCACATGCCCCTTGCGGCTGCGGTTATGTGTTGATGCGCCTCGCTATCGGCAGTCGGGGTCTCTTGATTGGTGTCCGGTGAAATCGAGTCCCAGATGCCAGGCATTGAGAAGTCCTTTCCCGAAGCGACTGGCTCGGATGTCGGCTGCGGGGCTGATTTATGTTCCGGGGTGTCCGCTGTTGGAGCCGATGCAACCGAGTCCTCTGGAACGACATTCACAGCCTGCTCAGGCGACTCGGTGACTTCGTCCCACCCAGACTGCGACTTTGTCGAAGAGGGTGCGCAGATCCATATCGGCTTGCCGGATTTGGCTGATCCAAGTTGAACAAACTCGCGGATCCTGACAATCTGAGCTACTGTCCCCACAGGGAGGAGCACTTCGATGTCTCGGGTGCCCGGAGCGAGATAGCTTGCCGACGAGCTCGAATTGGAGGTAAGCGCTAGAGGTACATTGTGCGCAAGTTCGTTCGGGATGTGTATGGAGACAAAATGGGAGCTCAATGAGCTTGGGGCATAGACGATCACGTCCGGACCGGCTGATCCCTGAGATTGATAGAAGAGAGCTACAATGTCCTCGACATTTTCCCCAGAGACCACAACTCGACCTTGAACGAACGACATCCCATGTTCGCCCGCAGCTTTGAGAGCACGCTCGACGACTCTGGAAAGTTTCCCATTGTTATCGTAATATTTGATGCTCTCCATTCCTGCAGAAGTGGGCAGCAGCTGACCACTCGGAAGCTTTAAAGCGGAAGACTTTGGGCCAACGTGCACTGCTTGTGGGGTATCCAGATACGTAGGTCTGGCGATAGGACTTGGGGAGAGTCGGTAGAATGGGGTCGCATGAAGAGGTATCGACCCAGATAGCACGAGGAGGTTGGCTGAGACATCTCGATCGCATGGAACATGGACGACTGCAATCTCAAGAGTCCTGTAGCTCCAGATCAGCTGGTAGCTGACAATCACCAGTTAACGAGAACTCACTCCTTTCCGTCTTCTAGCGTGATGGCAATCCCTTCAAACGTCACGCTCTCATCTTTTGGTGGTTCTCCTTGCCAAGATGCATCTCCTATGCGGTCTCCGTTCATGGACCCTTCAGTGACATTGATCACACCGTTGGACCCCTCACCGCCTAGCCAAACAATCTCTCCAGAAGGAAGGACATGTCGGTATGTGTACGCATAAATTTGTCCAGCTGTGGCAGAAATGGCGGCAGATATCGACATTCTGGTGACATTCTCCTTCAACGGTTCTGGTAAAGGAGTGGATTGCAGTTCGAGAACAGCAGAGCTTTTGTCATCATGGTGACCGTTCGAGCCAATATGCCCGTTGGTGACAACAGGCTTAACCGGCGTGACGGGCTCAAAGGCGATAGCTCTCCATGCACCAGGATCGGAGGTTTGAGTGCCACTTTCGTCCAGGACAGGGAGATCGGTCCACATCTCCCACGTTCCCGACGAGTCTTCATCGTGGTAGAAGGTGGCGAGGAGTGTCAGATGGGCATAGGAAGGGGTATTGGGTGAAGGGTGGACGTCGATCCGGGAAGTGTAGGACAGCGGGGGTTGGAATGATGGCATCGTGGCGTGTGTGGGAATTGGAGTGGGAGTGTGAGCTGAGGGTTGTGATGGGACTGGAGAATGAGAAGTGGAGGGGTGAGGTGGATAAGGAGGGATATGTAGAAGGTGACCCCCAGGGGTAATGTGGATGGGATAGGGAGGACTGGGGAGAGAGTGAGAGGAATGAAAAGAAATGCTGGTGGGGCAACTCGCTTTTTCTGAGCGACGTACGTAGGAGAGCGTTCCCAGCAGACCGTGGGAAGCATGGGAAGCCAGTCGGGTGAATCCCCACGGGGTCAGGCACGAGTGCTGCTAGTAGATCTCTCAGCCCGATCATATGACGTGTGCTAAATTGTCCCGCGGTTATCAGCCGACCTCCACATGGCATCCTAGTTCTGTCGGCTTGCCGCTTGAACAGCAGCTTAGCTGGCTACATTTCAAAAACCAACTTCAGTACATCGGACATCAGTAACATCAGGCATCATGGGTATCCTGGAAAAGATTGAAGACATCGAGAGTGAGCTGCAGTGGGGCTCTGAACAGGATACGGAGCGCTGACAGCTACATTCGCTCCCCTGCTTCTCTTCTCTCCTTCCTATTGGGCGTCCTTGCTTTCGCGGATGTATTTTATGTTGGACCCTCAGAGGAGATGGCTCGGAGTGAGTCTCTGAATAATTTGTTGGAAATGCACCGTAGAAAGAGTCTTTGTACTGACAAAAGACCAACTTTTTAGCGCAGAAGAAGTAGGTTATCTCAGCAGCTGAATTGCTCCTCGCTGAACAGCTGGACTAATCGCCCCCTTAAGCAAAGGTAAGCAAGGATGTAGAGGATTGTATTAGAGCTGATATGGTTTTCAGCGACCGAGTACCATTTGGGTCTCCTCAAGGTTAGTATGGTTTTTGCAATGATAAATACTGGTATCGATTTCTCATTCACACTGATTCATTATATTTCCTCTATAGGCAAAACGTGAGTGCCTATAGATAACGACGAAGAGCTCAGCTCACAATGACACCACAGTCGCCAAATACAGGGCGCAGCTTCTTGAGCCAGACAAGAAATCGGCGAAAGGAGAGGGATTTGACGTTCTCAAATCGGGAGACGCTAGAGTCTGCCTGATTGGATTCCCTTCAGTCGGGAAATCGACGCTACTCTCCAAAACGACCAAGACAGAATCTTCCGTGGGAGCTTACGAGTTCACCACCCTGACTGTGAGCTGACCATACTTCTGGAAAGAAGAACGAGCTCACTCCGCACCTAGGCCATCCCAGGTGTTTTGGAGTACGAGGGGGCCAGAATACAGCTGCTAGATTTACCCGGAATCGTGCAGGATGCCGCCAAAGGTTAGCCAAGCTGTCATCACGCGGGAGGGACTAGCCGCTGATCTATTCAGGTCGAGGACGTGGTCGACAGGTTGTTTCCGTTGCCAAAACTGCCGACCTAATCATTATCATGAGTACGCCGTTAGGGTCTGTTGTTTGACATCGGGAATGCTGTTTCTGATACCGCGTAGTCGACGCCACAAAGTCGTCCGAGCAGAAGGCCATGCTGGAGACTGAATTGGAGGCCGTTGGGATCCGGTTGAATACCAAGAAACCGGATGTTGTGTTCAAGCAGAAATCAGCGGGCGGCGTGAGTTGCTGTTCCCTGTCGTGCAGAGAACATTTCGCTGATGTTTACGCTTCGCGGGCGATAGATCACCGTGAGTGGCACTTCAAACATTGTGGACCGCGTTAACCCTGTACCATCAAGATCAACTGCACAGTAAAGCTGAATCACACCGACGAGCGGACGGTTAGATCTATCCTGCAGACTTATAGAAGTGGGTCTTTGACATGTCGGTTCGTGTACATCTTCTGACTTATTTATAGTACACAACTGTGACGTGATGATTCGAGAGGATGTAAGTTTCGCGGCTAAAGCGGATGTAAAGCTACCGCAGCTTGCCCTCAAACTGAAGCACTTGTCACAGATAACCACCGACGAATTTATCGATGTCCTCCTGGGTAAGACATTTTTGATTGAATGTCACCTCTGCTGACATGAGAACAGGCACGAGAAAATATCTACCAGCTTTGACAGTAATCAACAAGATTGACGGAGTTTCCATGGAAACGCTGGATCAAATGGCGCGCGAAGGGGACGGGAAGAACGTCATGATCTCGTGCGAGATGGATTTGGGCATCGACTGGCTATTAGAAAATATCTGGAGGGTGGGTGTATATTTGCATCAAAATAATGTGGTTCTCCTGCTGACCACTGAACGACACAGGAACTGGGTTTGGTCAAGTCAGTCCTCCCGAGATCGCAAAACTTCACAGCTGACTTGAATCCCTTGTAGAGTATACACCAAAAAACGTGGACATCAACCTGATCTATCTGATCCCATTTGTCTGAGACAGGGAGCGACGATTGAGACAGTGTGTCATGGTATTCATCGGAGTCTAGCCTCTCATTTCAAGTAAGCGACCTTATCCGAGATATCGCCTTGAATTAGGCAATGGGCACTGGGCTTACGGCTCGTATAGATACGCCCTGGTCTGGGGAAAGTCTAGTAAATTCAATCCGCAACCTCAAAAGGTTGGATTGACACATGCAGTCCAAGATGAGGACGTGTGAGTGGTCTAAACTTTCGCTGTGAGAATGAAGCTGACATGGGTACTGCAGCGTAAGTATTTTCACCAAATGAGGAATCAGAGGGACGCGGCATACCCATATCCATACCCGGGATCTTGTATATCTATCAGCATGCAGCAATACCCCATTTGCAACGAGCTGCCAGGCATTGATAAGCAGAAGAATGTCGTAACATATACTTTCATAGAGCGGGGACTAACGCCTTGCACACTCAAAGCTCAACTAGGATACAATAGACAAGCGGGGGGTACAAGCTCGAATTCGAAAGGATATCAACAAAGTAGAAACTAAACTGATCATGACCGTACAGACGGCTCAACAACATGAAGATCATCACGACTCCTTCCTAAACTTTAACTCCCGCAACAACCTCACGAATCTCCTCCACCCTCTTACCAACCTCTTCAAACATCTTAATAGCTCTTACAGCCTTACGTTCCACCTCTTCACTCTCCTTCACCACCTCCCCTCTAGCATCTACAGCCCCCTTGAATCGCTCCTTAAGATCCCAAGCAGCAAGTCTCATCACCTTCCTCGTCTCCTTGGTAATCCTTCCAGCTGTATAGTCGGTCCATCCCTCTGAATCAGGCGCCGACTGTCCAGAAGAGAAAACCAAGGTTGATTGAAGATGTCGACCGACGTTACGCGGTATCGATTGTGGTAAGTCGTAAATGACATAAGCGATTGATCCAGCGACGATCACGCCTATTGCTGGGCCTAACCATTTCTGTACAGAGGGGTTGGATGCTAGGTCGGAGAATTTAACAAAGGAGCTGATGACTGAATGGAGACCTAGTGTCTTTCCTCCAAGGGAGAGTGCGCCGACAGCTAGTGACGCTATACCCAGACCGGAGAGTTCGGCTGTCACTGACGAAGGGATGAGATCGCGTGAGGAGGACTGAGGTGATGAAGAGGGAAGTGCAGAACGAGCGAGGAAAATGTGGTGATGCAGATCGAAGAGATCCGACACTGTCACATCGCCCAAATGAGGTTGAGAGGCTAGACCCAGCCCGACCGACGAGATGCCCGAACTTCGTCGGAAAGCGGTTCGAGAAAACATGGCATTGGGGTTGAAGACTCGCTTCGATCGTTCCACATCTGCGGGGAGATGCTTGTCGCCCAATTCTCCGACGCGTGCCACTCCTTCACTCGTCAGACGTCTGGCGTCGGATTCGGCAAGAGAAACAGCAAAGTCCAACGAGCGCAGGAGTGTCTGTTTGACCTCCCTCGCGTAGTCCCAAACACCAATGAGACCCGGGTATGTCGGCATCTCCAGTCCGGGAGCTGGCGCAGCAAGTTCACCTCTCCCAACTCGCTGCAGGGCCGTCTCCGTAGCCCGTCGCGTCCTAGAGCTGGCTTGCTCTACAACCCTCTCCTCCTCAGCAACCAAACCCTCCTCAAGACCTTCTTTACCCTTCTTCATCTTCTCCAGCACTGGTCTGACTCTCTGCAGCTCCTCACGAGCAGATTCCCGCTCTTTGCTAGCTACCAATGAGTTTGCTTGGGCGAGCAGCTCCACGTCGGCAAGCAGGTGGGTAACATAGTTCTGAGCAGGGCCCAGCTTGGATTTGGCCCGATTGACCAACACGAATGACCGAAGAGACTGTTCGAGATGGGCAAACGAGTCGTCCAACTCTTCGGCCGGTTCATCCTCGGCGAAACCGAACGCCACTTTGGCAGAGTCGACGAAGTGAACAAGGTCCGCTGCGTCCTCGTAGGTCTTGGGCGATAACTGCTTGATCTGCTCGAGCACATTCCGGCGACATCGCTCTTTGTCTCGTATCTGGTCAAAGCGATTCACAACAATGAACAGATGAGCCTTTTCTTGACCAGCCTGCCAGATGAACTCCTTGGCAGAGAGGGTAAAATGATTGGCGGCAGAGACAACGAACACTACGACGTCGATTTCCTCTTGGCGAGCGAAATTGGCGGTTGTCTGGATCGAGTCACGATTGAGACCTGGTGCATCTATCAGGGAGATGTCAACGACGCCGTTATGCAGAATTGATGGGTTCGCCAGGTCAGCGGCGGCTTCTTTCAAGAAGACGCGCAGAGGAGAGCTGGATGCATCGGCGTCGACGACAAGTTCTTCAAGAAGGTCGAGACTTTCAATTTTATAAGTTGACTTGTCGGAGAGGTCGTATTTCTCGCCAGTGAGAACGTGAATCTCCTCACGGCCTTCGTTTTCTTTCGCACTGACTACCTCCACAAAGCGCGTTGTAAGCGGTTGTTGATCCGTTGGCATGACTTCGTTCCGCCTCAGTAACGCATTAATCAACGTCGACTTGCCGGCATTGAGGTCACCGGTAACAAGAACGCGAGACTGAGCGTCATGGATTCGGGTCTGAAGGAGTACAAGGTGATCAAGCGAAGCAGCGAGACGCGTATTCAGGAGAGCGGAGATGGAAGATTTTTCGAGATGCGAGATGAGAGTCTTGGCTTGTCGAGCAGCGCCCATATTCAAGTCAAGACGTAGAATGGAGAAATCGTCCTCAGCCTCGGCTGATTTCGGTGGGACTGGGGCCTTCGGGCTGTCGGAGGTGGAGGGCGACGACGTGGATGCACTGAGGGAGGCAGCCTGAGCGGGAGCCAGAGTAAGTGACCGCTTGAATGTTCGTCGAACAGTTGGTGTCTCGTTCAGAACAACGTCGGTCTGAGAAGTGGGTTCATCGGCAAACGTCATAGTCCTTCGGCTCATTCCAGGTCGGGTAGCTATGGATCGATCAGCATCAGACAAAGGATCGATGGGGGAGACTCACGCGTAGACTCCCCAATATCTTCTACAGCCCTCAGACTGGGATAACGGACGCTCCACTGATCATTGTTGAAATTTCTCAGATCTGCGACAAGGTATTTTGATGATTCGATAGCTTTAGACAATCTGGGAAATCGGGAAAATAAGCAGGGTTTGATGAACCGTGGTTGAACGTTGTACGCACCGATCCCTCTTCTCCTCGTAGTCTTTCACAACGCTATCAGCCGCGAGCCTGGCCTGGTTGGCTGCCCGCTCGGAACCGATGTGAGATTCTTTTTCATAGTGCGGAGAATCGGGGGTGGCGGGAGAGGAGAAGATGTGATGATGGGGCGTAGCCGGGTGGAATGGCTGCATGGTTTTTGATGAGTGCAGCGGATGGTCAATTGAATGAGTCCGACGCGACTATGCACAAGGGCAATAGTAAATGATAATATAAGGGGGGGTGCGATAGGAGAGAAGCGAGACAGAGCTGGTATGGTGTTAGAATAGCGAGAAAGAGGCTGGCCCGGAGTTGTTGAGCGGAGCGACATGACCCGCTGAGCCGTCAGATCGCCGAGACGACGCCGGCGAAATCAAGTGTGGCACCATCTATTCATTTTATTCCTGCATTTATTTCCACTTTCTCCACGCGACTGCCTTGTTGTTGACCCGGCGTGAGTGTGATCCATGATCCAACCCTCATTGCTCCTTGCCGGCCTGTTTGTGCATCTTGTATCGCTCTCACCCTGTTTCTCTTCGGCGCCCGAATTCATCATGGCTGCCATATACCTAGAGACCCCAGCGAGGGTTCTCGAGCGGCTGGAAAGACTGGAAGACATGGAGCTTCCTTCGTTGCCTAGCTTTCAGCACAACATTGATTATGATAGCGAAAGTGCAGCGGAAACCAGTATCCAAGGGAGTGATAGATCTGCTGTTTTCCAGAGCGAGATCGTAAGTCTCTCAAAGTGATCTAGTATCATTTGTGCACCCCAACTGACCAAATATGAAGGATCCCGCCACGCCTCATCCCCTGCACGGACGACAGCAATCAACGACCGGAACTATGACTCCGACCACTGGCCAGTCTCAGGCGGAAACTTCGTCGTCCTCACTTACCTCGTCCATTTCGCCTTATCCCCCGTTGGAGAATACACCCATACCCAGCTCCTCCAGCAATGTAGCCTTGACGTCCACACCGCATTCGCTTTCCCGATCACGGTCACGGGGTTTCACCAATACTACGACTGGACAAAGTGGAAGGGGAAGCGGTGTAACCGATCTGAAAAGCAGCTCATCGACTCGTCGAGATATATGGAGTACGCCTGGTCAACTGAGTAGGAGCTTTGAAGGGGAAGAGATACCCCCTTCGACTGGTGGAGATCAAGAGCTGGGTACGGAGATGTCGGTACCCCTCAACGACGCTGATGCATCAATGGTACGTCAACTCCCCTTGCGCCGTTCTGACCCAATCAGGAATATTTAGACCAGTCATTCCCCTCTGAGACACCAGTTACTCGTCGGATCTCGCAGGGTCATGTCCTTCTCCAACGGCCTGGACGACGGGGTCACTCGACCGGTGTTCAACAAATTCAGGCTCTCCAACAGATTCAAGAGGAACTGGACCCGTACCCTGCAACTGCCGTCCACATCCCGGAGAATGATCGTATCCCGAGTCTCTCAAGGTCCGAAATATCTGTCACAGATACCAGTGGTGGTGCGTCCACCCCGGAGGGCCCCATGCGAGTTTTGGCTGTCAACACGTCCATGTCAGGCATGCAAAGTACAATCTTCTACGATTCAGCAGAACCGGGATCTCCAGAAGGCGACCCTACGATTGATTACGATGCCCGGGACAGTGCAGCAGCAGTCGTATCCGAAAATGAAGCAAACACCTCTAGACGAACGCTCCCCATGGTGAATGAGACTCCAGGAGCTGCAAGAAGCCGAGCCATCAGTTATGACAGCTATGGCACCTCCACTCGCCGGCCGACACCTCTCCTTGACATTACCTCGGCTGCGAAAAATATTCCTTTACCCTACACACCATCTCCTGCAGGATTTTCCAAGACATCTGACTTCTCCACCCCTCGACCTTCGCTTGATGACGCTGAACGACGAAAGAATCATGTTCTAGCCGTCCTGAGCTCTACAGGGCTACCCAGCCGAGTCGTGAGATCAGTCCGAGGCACTCCTCACCCATCCCGTCGAGTCTCGGTAGCTCCCCATTCAGAATCGATAGCTGAAGAGGGTAGTCCCATGCCAATATATCAAGACAGCCGCTCATTGGTCGATCAGTCCGTGGACCAGTCTTTCGTCTCAATCGCTTCCTCCGCCGACCTGACCTCGGATCGAAGGGCTTCTCATGTCCCTCATCTCTCAAGAGGTAACTCCTCCGTTCCCAATATCTTGCTCCCGACTGGTGGATCTGCTCCATCGCCCGGAGGGTCGCTTCGTGTCGGTCTTTCTGACAAGCGAGTCGACGGAGCCAAGCTGCACAAGCATCTAAACGCCATGAATCAACAACTGCTTCAAGAAAACGGGGAGCTTGCGAAAGAAGCTAGTGCTTGGAGGGACGAGGTGGAGATGCTCCGAGGCATGCTGCGGAATGCTGGTATAGAAGTAGACGACACGCCAGCTCCAGTTGGTCACGTCAGCTTCACCGACTTACCTCAGCGTCTTCATCGTAGACAAGTCGATAATGCCCTATCCCCGATTTACTCGGCGTCTAGTCCTCGGAAAGACGAGTCCCAATGGCAAGCGAAACTCGATCGCCAGTTTGAAAAGTCCGACTTGTTGGTATCGCAGCTGTCTCAGCTGGGGCGTCGACATACTCCTGACGGACAATCAATGTCAGCACAAGACATTCTGAATCACATGAGTCCCGAGGAACACGCTGCAGTCATGCAGGAGATGGCTGAAAGACTCGAAGCTCTTGAAGAAGGTCTGGAGGAAAAGGACCAAATTATTGAGGACCTCGAAGCGGAGTTGAAGGGCAAGAATGGAGAAGTCGACAATCGATCGCTTTCAGAACAAGTCGCAAGGTTGACTAAGCAGGTCGAAGACGCCGAAAAAGCTCGGACGGAACTACAGGCTAATTTTGCCTCGAAGACGGAACAACATGCCCTCCAGTTTGGCGAGATTTGCTCGGGGTTCGAAGGCAAAGTCAAAAGTCTTGAGGAGGATTTGGAAGTCGCCAGGGCCGAGGTTGAGCGAGTCAAAGCTGCCAAGCTCAGAATGGACAACATCGCTTCCAGCGGAGACCTGAATGCCAAGGAAGTTGAGTGGCGCAAGCAGATATCGGAACTCGAACAGGAGCTGAATAGACAGAGAGGGGAAATGAGGTCCATGAAAGAGGAAATCGAATACAAGACCAGAGAGCTGGACGCGGCTGTTCGTGCCGGCGAGGAATCTGAAGGGAGAGCTCACGATGCGGAGAATCAGGTCGGGGAGTTGGAGTCTCGACTCAAGGCTGCTCGTACAAGCGAGCAGGAGATGGCTACTGAGCTTCAGGACCTTCAAGCTCGATACCGCGACGCGCTTGGTGGGCAGCACTCGGCCGAGGACCTTGTGCAGCGTATGACCGACCAGATCGCTGATCTCCAACAATCCGGCAATGAACAAGAAGCAGAGCTTGATCGTCAACACGAGGAGATCCATCAGCTCTCCGAGAAAATATCTCCGGAAGTCGACGGCAATAATAAGATCGAACTCGAAATACTTCGACGAGAGCTGGAAGAGGTTCATGAGGTGCTGACGGAGAGGGATGAGGAGCTTGAAGAGCTTCGAGGACGGTTGGAACGATCGTCACGGGATGATGATGATCAGCAAGACAACAGTCTCGTCCGAAACCTTGAGGAGCGCCTTGACGAAGCGCATCGAGAGATTGGGCGACTCAAGCACGATTTATTGGCAACGCCACATCGGAGATCCGCTCTGGAGATGAAGGATGCTCGCATAGCAGCGTTGGAGCGTGAGAAGGCGGCTCTCTTGGATCGTCTGGCCAATGCCAAAACTCCAAACATTCAAGAAGCTGGATCACCCTTCTCCCGAGCCACGCCCTTTGTCCACCGAGCAATTGCGTCTCTCAAAACCCCCAAAACTCCAGGACCAATGAAAGATGTAAGTACCGATGTGGTAGATGGTCAACTGACTAGACGCAGCTTTCCTGGCTTCAAACGACCATTGGCGATGCCAACGAGCCTATCCTCAACGCTCAAATCGAGTATCTGCAGAAAGAATTGCAGAACGCAAATTCGCAGCTCGATACCAACTTTGATCGGCTGGAATCTGCAGGGCACGGCGCCTTAGCTCTAGCGGAGCGATTGGCAGCTGCACAAGACCGGATTATCGAGCTGGAAAGCGAGCTATCCGCTTTGAGGTTGGGCCGCAAGGCCTCACCTGCCAGTGAGAGGTAGGTCCAATATTAACAAACTGTTCTGACATTTGCAGGGCTCAGACATCACACCTGTCCAAGGCTTTAGAAGCTGTTCATGACCAGATGGCGAAGCTGCGGTCGGATATGGGAGCTGAGCGGGATCGGCTCCAGAGGGATAACGGTCGATTGAATGATCTGACTTCCGAACTGAGGCTGAAATCTCAAAAAGAAGTTGAGATCTTCCGGTCCGAACTGGATCGGGTGACAGAAGGTGCTGAGGAGGAAATGGAAGGGTTACAAAAGCAGCTGAACATTGCAAAAGACGAGAGAGATGTCTTGAAGACTGTGAGTGCTGGTCAGTGGATTCATCTGACCTCCTCAGGACCTCCATGCTCTTACCGTGAAGAACCGGAAGATTGAGAGAGAACTTGTTGATCGACAGAATGCGCTTGACGAATTATCCAGTCGTCATGCCCGACAGCAACGGAGCTTGGCGATACAGGTGGAATCTGAGGACAGGACCGACATTGTCCGTTTGAGGACCGATCTACGAGCGGCCAAGGACCAGGCGGCACGATTGGAAGATGATCTGAAAGAGCGCAATAGAGCTCTTCAGAAGTCTGAAGAGAAAGTCGCAAGCCTCGAAGGGAAATGCGCGTCTGTCACTCGAGAACTCAAGGGATTCGAGAGAGACCTGGAGCTCCATCGAAGGGAGAGTCGCAGATTTGGGGCAGAGCTGCAATCCTTCAAGAATGACCGCGAAGGCGTTGCTGCCGGTCACGCTACGGCTCTGGCAGGTCTGCGTCGGGAGCTAGAGGCTGTCCGGAGAAAGCTACAGACAACAGGCCACGACCTCGAAACCACCCAGTCAAGATATACAGAGCTGACTCGATGGAAGTCGTCTCACCAGTGTGACACGTGAGTTATATCTTGCCATATAGCGCTGACGATTAGCAGTGGAAGGCAGTTGGCCCTCGATGCTCAGAAATCGAAGTTCAAAGCCCAAAGTCGCGAACTCGCTTGTCAAGTCCGATATCTCAAGGCAAAGTATACACGAGAAGCGACATTCCGCAATGCCTTGTCATTACAAAAACGCTACCTCCTCCTCCTGGTCGGATCGATGAGTCTCAAGTGAGTCATTGCAAAACGGGGCAAAGGGACTTCCAGCTGACGACAGTGCAGCGAACAAGCAAGTCTCAAGATTATCGCTACGATCGGTTTCCCGATGCCAGCACCTTCCCCGCCTAAAAGAACTCTGAAGAGCGTAGGCCTAGCCGTGATTGCCGTTATCCGGGCAAGGTGAGTTACCTGTAGCGTATCGGTGTTATAGATGCTGATAGGCGGTATAGGAAACAAGCGAGTCAATGGCGTGCAGAACTGGCCGCGAAAATGGTAGTCGTCGGCGAGAGACGGATACGGAGTTGACAGATTGGACCGACTGCGTAATGCTGGTTCCGGTATCTTGTTCTTTGAAGATGTGAACGATTAACGAGCTTGTATAATGTTGCATGGATATCTTGCCTACATCCAAGCTAGGTATAATACCGCCGCTGCATCATTCTGTATACGATTGTTTGGATTAACTCTGCTGATCATATCGTCGCACTACGACTTCGAAAACCAACTCTTTACCCAACTCGACCTCTTCGATCGACCAGTGGTAGCGCTCTCTTGTTTGCCGTTTCCCTCCGATTTCTTCTCACCCACAAGCGGCTCCTCACTCTTCCCACCAGTCCTCGTAGGACTGGTAGACACCAACCGCTTCTTGGCACTCCTCGTCATTCGACCTGCTCCAGGCGTAGTCTGACTCTCACCCTCGACCTCGCCGACCTCATCTTTCGCCTCACTCTCCTCAAGTTTCCGCTTCCGCCTTCGAGTACCCGTAGCTGGTGGTGTCTGCAATTCGTTTATATCTGTCGTCGGCACGGTGGATGCACTGGATCGGGGTTTTCGGGTTTCAGGAGTGCCCAGCTCGGGTAACACTTTGATCACATCGTTCTCGAGCTCTGGCTGTGACGCGCTTTCAGATTTTTCATCGAGCTCCGCCTCTGTGGGTCTATAAGTTTCATCTGCGTCGGATTGACGGGTTCTGCGCCGAGGTGTGACGGACTGTCTGGCCGCTCTGGGTTTACCTTTGCCTTTTGAGGGCTCAGGGACACTACCAGTTGGGACTTGCTCGTCCTTATGGCCAGGATTGACTCCTTCAGCCATCGAAGGCGTACCAGAATTATCGTTCGACTCCTGCATCGTATATTTTTTCGGTGATACTGTTCGACGTCGTTGGCGAGACGCAATAGAAGGTTTGTCATTTTGATTCGGACCCTCTATTTCGACATTGCTGGGTGTCCCAGGTACGACAGATATGTGATCCCCACTGTCAGCTTCTTCAGGCTGAGGGGCAGTCTCTGTATCGTCTGTGTCTTCCTCACTCGGTCGATATGTTGCATCGGACTGTCGAGTCTTTCGGGGCGTGAGGGACTGTCGATCAGCTGGCGCTTTCCGTTTGCCTTTTGCGGGTTTCGTCGTCGCTTCGGGTTCTGGAGTTGCAGTGGAGGACAGGCGGTCGACGGTTCCGGATTTCCGGCGCCCTGTGCGTTGTGCGACTCCAGAAGTTGGTTTTTCCTCTGTATTGCTGGATCTGCTTTTGCCCTTCGTATCATCTGAGGGAACTTCGGCGACAATGTCTTCTGATAGCATGCGCTCCGCCAGACGCGCTGACCGTTTGAGAGGACTAGGCGATCCGGTAGGTTCTTCACTCGCAAACTTAACGCTCTTCTTGCCTACCGAAGATGCTCCGGGCGAGATGGAAGCGATGACACGGTCGTCACCAGCAACAGAGGGGGTGCGAAGAGCGGCGCGGGTTTTCCTCGCGCTTGAGGGTCCAGCAACGGGTGTTGCCTGTCTACCGATCTGACGAGGTGTCGACTGTCTTCGAGACTTGGATAGCCGTGTGGGCGTATCGCTCGTATCTTCACCTTCAGCCCAGAGAAGACGACAGTGACCTTGATGTAGACTCTCGCCTGCGATTCGATGTAGTTTGCTGTGTAAAGCCAGAGGGAGAACCGAATCGTCCTCGGTGATGGTATTGTCATGTGCTCTGTCCTGCTCCTCCAACGTTGCCTCACCAAGGTCTTGCGAGCCTTCCTCCAGAGCTCTACCAGCAAAAGCGCAAGCCGGGACCAGAACTACAGCAGCTAGAGCCTGACCCGTAATACCGAGTCTCAGCTTGTGGTAAGAGCAATGCGATCTCGTCGTGACTGGAGGCATCGATTCTCGTCCCGCTCGACTGCGAGTTGAACGAACAGTGGGCGTCGTCTCACGGTTTTCCCCATGGTGATGTCGTAAAGGGCGATAGTCGGGGGTATCACTGACGTCTGCGAGGGATGGCGCCGCTGTGGGTTGTACGATGATCGATGCAGAAGGACTAGAAGTGTCTGGCTCGAATGGGATATCAGGAGGACCGATCTCAGAATCTGGCGGAGCCTCATCTGGATTGGGCAGAATCACAGGGCTTTCCGGTCGCTCCTCCACGTTTGCACTTGTAACATCCGCCACCGATGGAGCTGTTGCGATCTGAGCGACAACCGATGCGGCAGGGGAGGACCTCTCGGACTTGAAGACTATCTCTGGAAGAGGCAAGGTAGCATCAGGAGGTCTTTCTGTGGGATCGGGCAGGAAAGGCGGAGTTTCAGATCTTGGTCTGGAATCCATATCAGCGACGGTAGAAGCCAAGTCGGTCGGCACTTGGACCACAAGTGAGGGACTGGTATTAGCTGTAGGTTCCAGCTGATGCGGCGTAATGGGCGCAGGATCGAACGTATCCGGTACAGGTAAAGCTGGGTCTGGGAGGGAATCTGCATCGAGGATTCAGTCTTAGCTTGGTTCATTGGTGACTAGGTGATTCAGCTACTCACTCTCATTGGACTCGTGAAGCTGCTCTTCGCCATCGTCTGACTGTACGAGCTGGTCATCACCAAAACTCGATTCCGCAAAGCGGGACGATTGCGCAGGAGGTAGATTCATCGATGTCTCAGAAGGTGACGCTAGTTTTGTCAGTCGATGTCACTTCGCAAAACCTACCTTCATCATGTATTTGAAGCATTTCCTCGTTATCCTCTACCACAATGGCCTCGTCCCACCTTGTTGGACTGGGTCGATCGTCATCCTCTCCGTGAATGTCGTCCTCATTCAGTTGAAGGTCTGCGGGGGATTCATGAGTGGAAGGTGGTGCAGCAGAGGCGTCCTCGGTGTACAGCGGTGAGTCTGTCGGAATTGTCTGATGGCTGATAGCTGGTAGAGGCTCCACGGCCTCCATCTCTTCGGGCTCTTGTCCGTCATCTGGTGCTTCTTGGCCGGAGTCGAGTTGGTCAGCAGTCTCTGAAGGAGGAATTGGTGCTTCTTCTGACGAGTTCAACGGCTGTATTTCATTATCGGGGCCGATGAATGCTTCTTGCGATTCGACATCGATTTCTTCCACAGCGACATCATCGAATCCGACATCCACAGCTCCGGACTCTGCACCCAAACTCGATTCTTCAGGTCCAATGTCAACTGCTTCCGCAAGCACATCATCCGGCTGAATGACTTCGGCCCCAGATTCCAGTACAACATCCAGTCCAGAGTCGCTCAGAGGATCTGCTTCCTCAACTATGACAGGCGATTCCGTATCGAGCACTTCAAGTGCGGAGGAGCCTGAAGGCGGTTGATTCCCGGTCTCCACATCGCCGTCCTCAGGATTGGGAGTTGTAGGCTCTGGTACAGAACCCTCACCCTGGGCCTGATCCGTCTGGTACTCCATTGCTACAGGAAGTTCAGGATAGATGGGCTCGGTGAATGATACAGGGACGACAGAGGTATCATCCCGCCCACCAATCGTAGTATCCTCTTGTGCAGCGACAGGTCCGGCACGATTGTTGTCACTCGAGGCTCCTGGGGCAGCTTCGTCTGAGGTCGTAGTGTACCCATTGGCCAAAGGTGTATCGCCTTGTCCCGGGGTACCATTCGCTTGAGGTCCCAGCGAGAAAGATGACGTGGTCTCCATAAAAAGTGGGGGCGAGGGCGATCTGGATCTGACTTCCGATTCAAAGACATCAAATCCAGTATACGAGACAGGAGCGGTGTACTCAGCCTGAGGCGCTACTGTATCATGCCCATCAACGCTGGTCGAGTTCACTGAAGCCGAAGCCCGTGACTGGAAGTACTCCTGACGCGTTATCGAGAGCGGTTCGTAGCCTCCGAAATCATCTCGTCCGATTCTGTCGACCGAGAAGAATGACCCTGGCGCAAAAGAGCGTTCTTCGTCGACTTCGTCTATGTCGATAAATTCTTCCTCTTCTCGGAACCCATCAATATCACGTCTCTTGCCCAGAGCTACGGTGCTTCCGCCGTTTCTTTCTGTGCCATCATGGACTACTTCCTCTTCTCGCTCCCGTGGTGGTCTCTCTGCTCCGTCCTCGTCAATCGACCCTGCTCCTGTCGGAACCTCCTCGACGCCGCCATCGATCGCCACTTCTTCTCCTTCCTTTCCCTTATCTTTCCTTTCTGCATCCTCCGATGCCTTCGTCTTCTCGACTTCTGCAGTATACTCTGAAGCTGAGACTATGGCTTCCGCCATATCAAAACCTGGTGGGGCCTCGTATGTTGATGGCCCCGGTTGTTGTGCTTCGGAGACGTCAACTTCCATCGCGAGGAAGCCATTATCATCGTTAACGTCATGCTGGTCGTCATGAACCAGATCCACCTTCTGTTGATACCCTGTCGCAAGTTGTACTTCGTCTTGTGATAACTGAAGTTCGGAGGAAAACAAGTAGTCGGGATCCGCGGGTATGTGGTCTGTGGAGTCGGCCGTAACCTGTACCGAAATGTGGTCACCAACCGCTACTGGTCCTGGATCAAAGTATTGACCCTGATTTGCCATCACAGCGTTAACGATAGCAGCTGTGATCTGTGAAGGCATTTCCCGCATGTCGACATGTTCCTCATGACTGCCATACTCCGGCATGGACTCTTCCATGACCCCACCTTCGACTACAGGAGCCTGAGATGCAGATTGATTATCGTCAGGCGGACCATAGTCTCCGGCTCGGTATTGCTGGAAAATACGATCGAGGTCTGAGAGAGCAGGTAGTGGAGGTGGAGTAGGTTCGGACTCATAGCCATCTTCTCCTTCTTCATGGGCTTGTTCAAGTTCCCCTTGTCCATCACTCTCCTCTTGATAGCTTTCATTTTCCTCTTCGTCGTCTTCTTCGTTGTCGTCTTCGTCGGGGAGCTCACCCGGGGGCGCCTCGTCGTCTTCCAGCTGATCATCTTCTTCATCGGAGTCTGATAAGAACTCAATTGGCGATTCAGCGTCCCCCCGCTGTCGAGTCGATGGAAATGGAAGACGAGGCTGAGAAGGTCGACCGACCATTTTCTCCTCTTCGTTCTCTTCCTCCTCTTCGTATTCTTCCTCCTCTTCCTCCTCTTCCTCCTCTTCCTCTTCTTCTTCTTCCTCGTCTTCCTCTTCTTCTTCTTCCTCCTCATCCTCGTCCTCCTCTCCCTCTTCATTGTCTTCGTCGTCATACCGACCATCCTCGTCATACATTTCTTGCCCACTTTCATGAATTACACCCACGCCATCCTGAATTTCAGCAAGACCCTGCACGGGGATATCATTGTCGTCTTCGTCTTCATTGCGCTGTGGTGATGCCGTAGAATCCAACAAAGCCGGATCGATGGGAACTTGATCCTCCTCCTGCAACGCCGTTTCCTCCTCTTCGCTTATGACGTTGATAGGATCTGCTCCAGATGACGCTGGAATCAAGAACATAAGTGGGTGCATCGTCGATCGTTGATGAACAAATGAGACATGGTGTAATCAGACTCACCATAATCCCCTTCCTCATCGTCTTCTTCTTGCTCTGATCCCACTTCATCTTCATCCTCCTCTTCATCCTCGATGACCTCGTCATCCTCCTCTTCATCCCCAATTTGTACCGCCTCATATTCCTGCTCTCGAGGTTCCTCTCCGAACTGATCATCCTCAACGTATTCTACATACTCCACTCGATCCCCACCTTCTTCCTGATACACTCCATCTAACACACTATCAGCTTCCATAGACCTTCACGCATGAACGGAAAGCATACCTGTATCATCAAAGATCTCGTCGTCCTCCAAATTGTCATTGATCTCATCAAGCTCTTGTGCCCCATTAACAACCCTCTCCGCAATCTCCCTCAACGATAGTCCATCAACCTCGAGACCGTCCTCATGATTTCCCGGTAAAGCTTCAACAGGAACGACATTCCCACTAGTCTCCCGTGGACTGACGTACGGCAACAGATCCCTGGGAGGTGAAGGTGACGGCGACGGTTGTTGTAGGGCGGATTGTCGACCATATCTCCTTTCTGCGATTTTATTTTGCAAGCCAGTGAGCCAATCTTGTACTTCTACTATTGGCCATAGCTCTGAGGCGGTTGGCTGATGGATTGGTTCGACGGGATGAAGGGCTGATGTGGATGATTTTGGGTTGGGTATCATCGTGACCGGACCTCCTGGTATCGAGTGGGACTGCTGGAACCGAGAATGTTACTCGTGGAGGTTGTTACCGCTCATCGAGAGGAAGCTATACGAGAATCACTACAATCTTTGCTGAGGAACTGATGGACTTTGTGACGAATGTGAATAGGATTGTTATTTGTGAAGGGCAAGCTGAATGTGGATCCACAGAAGCAGCGGACATGGGATGCATCTCCGTCGTGGTACATACAGAAAGTTATAAGTATACACTATCACCAACCTATAAATTGCAGGGTATCCGTCTTCTACCTCGCTATCTATCTTCTACCATATACTCCAAGCTACCAGCACAATTATAGTACAGCTCCTTCGGGTAAGATCTGATCAGCAAGGCCCATCCCGGTTCGGAAGAGATCCATTCTCGTCGAATATATCTCGGCGAGGAGGAACGCGGCAAACGACGGATCGCTCCAATACGACGCGTGGGCTGTTATCATATCTACGCGTGTCATGTCAGCTGGGGTCATTGAAAGATTTTAATCATTCTGACTGACCTAGGTATTCCGAAACTCCAGCCGCTGGAAGGAAGAAATCGACATTCCCGTGCGGGTTCATTGCGGAGAACCTCCGTTCACCTCTTGTTCCTTCTAACCTTTCCTCCCCGTTCGGGCCAGACATCTACATTAAATGTCAGCAACATTCAGACGAGTCAGAACTCAAGATAAAATCTCACCTCTATTCCACTCGGTAATCTAATAACACCTGGACGCTGGGCTTTCTTCTTGTCCCCAGTCCCTCCGCCCAGATATGTAGGAAGGTACTGAGAAATGGAGTTGAAGCCATCAGAGACGCTGGAGTAGAATGGAGCTGTTACCGAGGTTATAGCCAGTGGCGGGCGACGAGCAGCGAGTTTAACATCCACCGCGGCGTTGAGTTGGTACCTTCGTCGTGTTACCAAAGACCAGTCTCATAAACCAAGAAATGAACTTACGCGATCGGATCGGTATAGTAGAAAATGTTGTAGAGACTGGCGTCAGCGAAGACATGATACGAGACTCACGAGTCAATGGCCATACAACCGAAGCGACCAGCACGATCAAGCTAGAAGCCATCAGCACCGGCATTGGACAATCGACTTCTAAACCTACAGCTTCGTCCTGCGGCGAATGCATCGTCCTCTCCCTGCCCTTTCTCGGCATAAGCTGAGCCTGATCGAGATGAAGGAAGATACCAAGCGGGCTACCGCATAAAAACAGATTACTCGTATTGAACAAGAACCGATCCCTAGTCTTGGTGACAACCTGTTTGGGCAGGGTCGATATCCCCGGCATCTTGGTAGGTTGATTCGAGAGGATGTGAGCAGCGAGGGCAGAGCCGAGGGAGTGGCCAATGATGTGAACGCGACCGTTCTTTTCGAATTCAGGATTGCGAGCGATCCACAGTCGGTAGAGTTTGTTGGCTTGAAGACAGACTGCTTCTATCATTTTCTGGCGGTGATGCGACATGAAGAGGGGAATGTCGAGCAGAACCTGCAGTTTAGCGATATCCAATGGACGAAGACTTACAGAATTGGTCAGCTCCCGAACATATGGGATGGATTTATTGATGGTGATATCCGCCATTGTGAATCTATTATCCATCCCGTGCAACTTGTCTTCCTCGGTGGCATCCTCGTCGAGGACTAGGGACGCCCGCCACTGGACAGGTAGTACCTGGCAACGTCGGTCGCGAATGATAGAAGCCAAAGCTGGATTCGAAGATTGTTTCCTGAGGTCAGCAAAGTCTTTTGGACATTCTTACCCTATGACCTGTCGTAGCTGATTCCCGGCGTACCTAGATCGTCAGCTTGTGTAGACGATCCTGACTTACACAAAGTTGTACGATTCGTATTGAGCGGCAAGCTGTTGTCCAATACCATGTATGACCAGTATGAGATCCGTACAGGGCAGGTCGTCGTCATAGGCATCCGTCTAAATGTCAGCCGCGATGTTTTGACATTCTACTCACAATCGGAACATTCTCCTCCTCCATCGCCTTCCGGTCGTCGGAACCCATCACCCCTTCTCGAGTCCGCTTCAAGTCCTCTCTAATTCCGTCAATCCCATCCTTGACTTCAGCCATCTTGTCCTCGAGTCCTAAACCGTTGACCGCCTCTTTGACTACGCTTCCAGCTGATCCCCGACGCTTTGACCTGTCCCGCTCACGTAGAAGTGATCCGCCTTTAGAGGGTGGTAAATCGCTCTTAGTCGGCGTGCCAACTGTACTGCCACGACGAGAATGAGTGGTGGAGTTACTTCGACTCCTACCGCCTTCCTCTTTACCAGACGCAGCGGAGGCTGCCGTGTAGCCTCGGTAAACATACGTTCCCGAAGGTTTCGTTCGTAGAGTTGACCAAAATGCCCGAGACAGATATGTCAACGTGCCGGAACTGTCATCAGCGGCAAGCTGCAGTCGTCCAGACCTACGTGATCAGCCGTCCTTTGTTCTCGTCTTCAAAGATAACGCCCAAGCCCTGGCCAAACTTGGCAGGAAGATTGTATTTGAGCTTCTCCTCAGCGGCTGGACCAAGTGCTATAGCCGTTGCCAGCTCGTGTTTATACGACGGCTGGGCGTTAGTAATGCAGTTGGTCCCATAACTCACCTGCCAAGGCTTGATTTCCAGGTATCCTTTCTCAATCTCCTCACCCAGATCCCATCCACATGGACGAGTCTCGTCTGTCACAAACCACGTTCCTCTCAGGACAGGCACTCTAGCTCCAGTATGTGCCCAAAATACTGGATGAAGTGAAAGATTTGGAAGGGAGACCTCGAAGAGCGAGTCCTGGAGGCTTTTGTCAATTCAGGTCATTTTCAAAAGTCAGTTACCTACCCGGCTAACAGGAACACCAGCTATAAGTTCCAAATTCTCATAATCCTTCTGAGCCCTTTTCATGATATCATCATAGGTTTCCTTATCATCAGACTGTTCTTGTCCAGATTTGATCTCCTCTCGAGCAGGCATGGGTACATCCCCTCTTTCGTTTGGACTGGTATCCCTCGTGAGCTCCTTTTTGCTCTCGACGTTATCCTTATATTTCTCCTTCTCCTTCTCCTTCTTGGCTTTCGCTTGACTGCCTTCCCCCTCGCCTAGTCCCCATTCTTGGATAGCATGTCGTCGTTCAGCTTGAGACATGGAAAACCAGCGGGCCTCAATCCGCCTGGACTCGTCGGGAGAGAACGCTTTGTAGGACGTCGAGGAGGAGGTTATGGGTGTAGGAAGGAGGTCGAGATGTTGAGCTCCGGCGTGCACCCATCTTACATCTAGGTCAGGGACGGGAAGCAACGTCGGTGAGGAGGGTCGAGATGTCATGGTGTGGGTGTTTTCTCGTATGAGAGAGAAGGAAGGAAGATTGTTGACTGACGTAGGTTGTATTTATTGGGTGTTGGGTGGCAACAAAGATAACTTGTGCCACGTGGAAGAGGCCTTGCTCGTGCGACCCTTGCAAGCTACCCATCCCCCGTCTACGTCTTCCTCTGCAGCATAACCAATACTCCATCTAAGCCATCATGTCCTCGACGTCCTCAGATGAGCTGTATGCAGTGGCTGACTGTGAGTGCCTTTATGTGAGAGCGTCCGCTGAAATTGCAGTCTGCCTCATTCCCATGGGCCTCCCAGAGCCCTCGGTAGGCCCTCAAATAGCCGAATGTCAACGGGTCCTCGAAGCCAGTGGTCTGGAATACAAGGTGGGTCCAGGATTCAGATTCAATCTGCTAACTGTTTTCAGCTACAGTGAGCTCAACTTCTCGGAACGTAGAACTGACCGTCAGTGGATACGGAACAAACGTCGAAGGACCTTGGGATAAAGTAACCAAAGTCATTGGAGACTGTCACAAAGCCGTTCATAAGATGGGAACTCCCCGAATTGCAGTAAGTTCCTCAGCTTCACATCCTATATCCTAGCCTAGGCTGATAAGATCTCACAGACCGATATCCGTATTGGAACTCGTACGGATAAGTCGATATCCGCTGGAGGGAATGAGGGTAAAGTCAAACGTGTAGAGGAGATCCTCGCCAAAAAGGCTTGATCCAGATAGATAGACAGGGAGACACAATGCATAGATACTACTCGTCGCCATCCACTAGCCACTGAGCGAAACTATCCAGCCGTTCTCTCTCTTCTTTATCGGCATCTTCTTCTCCATAATCACCCGGACCGGACTTTCTGAATCGTTCTCTCCCGTTGAAGATTGTTGCCTGTATCTGAGGACTCGTGAGCTATGCTCAAGGATTCACGCTCACTTTTCGACCGTCAAAGAATCGTCCGTGCATTTTAAGAACGCATGCCTGGGCTGAGACGGCATCCTTGAATTTTATCGTCATCACCCCGTCCTCCTCTTTCTGGTGGAGAGTCAGCATAGTGCATCCAGGTAGTGAAGAAAGTACCTACATCATAAAGAACAACACTGGTGACTTGACCCAGCGTCTCTGCTTCTTCCCGAACATCTTCTTTCAGTTCCAGTAACAATGATGCATCTTTCTCAAGATCCTCCAAGGTGAACATCCCCTTGAGCACGACGACTCGGTTGAACCGGGATGCACCGGGAGCCGGGACACCGTCAGATGGTGCAGCGGGGTCATCAGAGTCAGAGTCCGAATGCCATGTGAGTTTGCTGTCATTGGTCAGCACTCGTCAAGAAAATCAAGGACCCACTTTTGCATCGTCTTGATCCTCTTGGACATTTTCGCCTTTTCCTCATAAGCCAACTTCTTCTTCTCCTTGCCCTTCACCCCTTCACCCTGTGCCCCACCTTCCGTAGCCGGCGTGCTCTTTTCCCCATTCCCCTCACTTTTATCCTTGCTCTGACTCTTCTCATATTCCGCTACTCGAACTCTCATGTTTCCAAACCCAGCCCCAAGCTCTAGTTCCGTATCATCAAGCAGTGTAATCGCCAGATCCACGCTGCCCTCCTTGAAGTACATTATCAGAGCTTCACCTTTGAATCGACCATCGTCATCGTAGTACAGCTTTATTCGGGGTTCTCCATCATCGCCAATCAGTAGGACTCCGGCTTTGGAGAAGACGGAGGCAAGAAGGGGAATGGTGGTATTTGGAGGTAAAGAGGTCACCCAAACCGCTGTGCGTTTGGGTGGAGCAGCCGCTTGGGAGGATTTGGCAGTGGAAGTGGATGCGACAGGTGCCGCACGATCGGCAGCATTGGTAGTGTAATCCACGTCTTTCTTGCGTTTCTTGTTCCGTCTCTCTTCACGAGCTACCACGGGAGCAGCGGGGGTCTAGCGGGATAATATTAGAGTGTACGACAGTGATAGGACGGAAGTATGACTCGAGACATACGTTCTCGTCAACCCCTTGAACAGAATATGCCGCTTGTTGAGCTTTCAGCAGTTCTTCGTCTAACTATGAGATGAGATGATAAGTGAGCTCTGGAATCGACATTCATTGAAAACTCGCTCACCACAGGCAACCAAGCCTTGCCGTTCCATTCATACTCCAAGCCAGTCTCATCATCCTCATACTGCCATGTTCCAGCTGTTTTATCGAAATGGACTCGTGGATCTTGGTCGAACTTGCCTAGAACAGGAGCGTTCGCTGGCATCGCGTCGATTTGTGTGTCCTACGGGGATGAGCTGATTGCGCTGAGGGGTTGTTATGGTGTTTGTGATATTGTATGTCGGGAAGTGAACATATACCTCATGAAGGATGTTACGTTGGAGCAGTATCTATCCACTCCTCCCTTTAAGAGCCGGCCAAATATCAGAACGGTGACCATCCAACACCTCTCAGTCCTCTTGACATTATTGTCGACTTCCATTCCCAACTTCTCTTGACATCCACCAATCGATAGACAAAAGCAACCATGGTGAGCTGAATCAATGGTATATCTACCACGACTATAGCTGACCCGTGATCAATTCAAGTCCAAACATCATCCCGGTAAGTCGCCCACAGCGAACGACCAACTCAACGTGCTGACCAATCCTTTCCTCCTGAATCACAGATTTACTGATGTGCAGGCGACAACCTGGTATCGGTAAGTAATTGTACTCACTCATGCCTCTGATTCATGCTGACCCCTCCCCGACAGCCATTGGCCGAATGTGCGAGAAATGCGACGGTAAATGGTAAGTACAGCTCTACTGGGAATGAGGGGCACCGGCTCCTCGATAACCTAGCAACTCTCAAGGGCATACAAGCCATCATTTCTGTCTTGAATGGGCTGTCTCCTGGTTGAGGGAAGCTGGGTCTGCGATGATATGGAGAAAGCGTCGTCGCTGACCCCGCCACCTGTAGCCCGATTTGCGATTCCTATGTCCGACCAATGACGCTAGTCAGGATCTGTGACGAGTGTTCATGTGAGTTCATCTCTCTATCAAGTATCGACGACACCGCTGATATGCCTACAGTCGGTACATCCGCGGGACGATGCATCAACTGCGGATCACCAGGTGAGTTGAGAGCCATACTGTCAATTGAATGAATGCCTTCTGACATCATATCTCAGCTATCTCTGACGCATACTATTGTACCGAATGTGAGTGTGTCCCGACATTGTGGCCCGGCCAGGTACTGACCATATCGTAGGTACGAGGCTGGAGAAAGACCGAGACGGGTGTCCGAGGATCATCAATGTGAGTTCCTTGTTCCGACTGGTAACATCCGCGACCAGGGCTGACGATCTCACAGATGGGCGCAAGTCGTGTCGATGCCTTCTTTGAGCGGAAGAAGCTTGGGTGAGTGATTCCGCGATGTGCCACTCATTGGTGCTGACTGTATCTCATCAGAATCGAGAAGGGTGGAGGTTTCAAGAAGGGCTAGGCTAAGCAGCGAGGATCAGACAGTTGCTGAAGACAATACCCGGAATTCATCCATATCATCAGATGAATCCCACATTCTATCGCGAATTGAGCGTTATGCATGCCGTTTTCAAGAGCAATACCCTGTATACAAATATGTGCATCCTACGACAACTGTCCAAGCATATGTAGAAGCAAAGACAATTACCTAAGACACGAAGAAGAGAGCGTTAACCAGGACCCAAACCACAGCAGCAGGCCAGGCAACCTTGATAACCTCCTGCCAAGATTTGCCAACAACCCCATTCCGCGCTCTCCACAACCAACGGAGAAACCCCCAAACCCAATCCGAGGTCAACTGGGTTCTCCCCGATCCGGAGCCGTTGGGCAATGAATCGACCATAAGTCCAAAGACCGATTTCTCCTTGGCTTTAGCCGCAGAGGCCCAATCTGCGGTAGAAAGCATTCGGGGCATGGTGACGCGTCTAAGTGGTGGGTTTGAGGTAGGATGGATAGGTATGGTAGCTCCAATTTGGGCTAGATTGGTAGATGAAAGTCGACGAGTTGGTTGACCTATCCCATTTGGAATACTGGTACTACTCCCTCCTGCACCCAATAAAGATCCCCCATTACTTGAACCTCCGTTTGATACGGACGCAGGGGTAATTCCTAATCCAACACTGCCATTAGCGCCCGCAGGGATCGGCAAGAAATAGGAGGCAGGCTCCAGAGTGTTCTCAGCGGCGTATGAAGATCTTCTAGAAAGGTTCGGGGTCGTCATTTGTGATCCAAGATCAAATTCCTCGTCCCTCTCGCGACTTTGACTGAAACGACTGGACGACGATCCAAACTGATCATCATATCCTAGATGAGGTGATCCGTTAGGTGAGACGGGGGCGGAACGCGAGGATACTCTAGAGGAAGTGTTCATCATGAAGCCCGACTGACGAGCAGATCGAGGGGTAGCCGATCCGCTTGGTGCGAGAATAGATAATCCCGCGAGATGTTGAGACGATTTGCGCGAGGGTAAAGAGAGGTTGCCGGGTCGTTCCGAGGCTCGACGAGCTGACATGGAATTTGAGGAGAGTTGATCTGTCATGCCCATGTTGGGGCTGAAACGTCCCTTGGATTCCGCGCTGCCGTTGCTTAGTCTGTTCCAAGCTGAACGGATATTGGTGAGAACTAGATATAGCACGGTACAGATGATTAGGGGGATGTAGACGCGATAGTATACGCCTAATTGATCTGGTAAGAAACAGGGGCGGTCGGCATGCGTTAATTGAGGAGGATATGTTTCGGTGTTGGATGGCGGGATGAGGGAGAGGAGTTGGAAGCCCGGTGTGCGAATTCCGGTGGATGTTGAGAAGGATTTCAAAGTGACTTCGCGGATGCCGGAGGTGTGTACATGTTCGCAATAGTCGTGATCGTCGCCACTAAAGATTAGCAATGGCCTACGATTTCTTGACTCACCTGAAGACAATGCTGGGCCGTAGTACATTGAGCAAGAACCGACTCGTCTCGCTACCCAGTAGATTCTGATATCCCGGTCCAGCGCCTTTCAGTATCCGTCCTTTCTCTCTCAGCGGCCCACAGCTCGCTGCTTCAGGTCTTGCCAAAGGAATGTGTGTAATGAGTATCCGTGGAGCGGGTGGTGGTTCTGAAAAGTCAGCCGAGTCTCGCTCAACGATACTCACCATCACCTAGAGCTTTGACAAACTCAATGACTCCACCGGCGACACCATCCCATTCACCAAACTGCATCTCGGCCGCATACCGTCTATAGTCCTCTTCCACTAATCCGACCGCGTCCAGAAGAATCAAGCTGTGGTTGGCTATGGACAGAATCTCGTTCGGAGGTGAAAAGTGCTGATCATACCGCTCTCTTGCATGAGGCGAAAATAGCCGATGAGGACCGAGAGGGATGTCGTGATTTCCCGGCACGTAGAACATTGGTGTCGTCGACGGGAGAGTGAAGATTGATCTGAACAAGGTGTAATAATCCTCGTACCTACGTTGTCAGCTTTCGAAGGAGCTACTCAACTCACTCCTGATCACTCATGACCCCTCTTCCCCAATCCAGCATATCCCCCACTACAATCACAGCATCCACCCTGCCTAATCTCATGACAACATTCCAACTCTTCCTCATGAACAGCTCATCCATCCCCTGTCTCAGTACATTGATCCATGGCCGGCTGCCCGCCGAATACGACAGACGTGGATGGGGAACATGGGGGTCTGAGATCAACACGATATGCGCAGGGGGTGTCCGAGCATGGGCCGATGTCGACTGACGAAGGACAGAATCGGGAAATTTACACGTCGACAGCGAATGAAAGAACTACGAGATTAGTGGAACGCTTTCAAGGACTAACTCACGTCTCCGACCTGAGAAATAATAATCAGCTACTACCCAATACTGCCAAGATGGGAGACGTAAACTCACCTCGAACCAAATAACAAGAACGACCCAACCGAATCTCAGAGCGTTCACCTGTGTGGTCCGAGATTTCAACCCAGTCTTCCTACCCCTCGAAGGTCCTGACGGCGTTCCTCCATTTGGGATTCCAGGAGATCGTATCCGTGGTGAATACATGCGGTTTTGAGATCGCGACTCTTCCTCAACCAACAAGTCGAGATGTCACGATATTGATTTCGATGGGACTGGACAACTGGACAAAGAGCTTCTCTGCTACAGCTGCGTCCAGATCTAATTGTATATCTCCAGGCGCGTCGGGCTGCCGGGCTCGATGAGGGGTATGTATTGACGTGTGGTAAACGAGGGTATGTATATATAGTCTTTCTCCGTTATCTGGTAATTGTCAATACCAACGAGTGGGGGGAATGCTCCGAAACTGATGAGTGCGAATAATCGATACACGATGCGAGATATGCTTGGCGATGAAGAAGGAGTTTTCTTGGATGTTTCGTTATGGTAATAAATATATCCTCATTCAGCAACTGTCCCTAGTCACTCCCCCGAATCCTAAGATCGCATCCAAATCCACGTGGCTTCCCTCCCCGCGTGGTAGGTTTGCCACAAACTACGATAACACGTAATCCCCGAAAACACCGCGGGTGGTCGGAACGGTTCGCCTGCCCAGTGAGGGCTCGACTGAAGGTCATCCCATCCCATCCCATCCAATCCCATTCTATCTCTGGTCAAACATCCCCTCAACTCCCTCGTCTCCTACCCACAATGTCCACCGAGACGTCCCTCTCCTCCACCTCCTTCTTCTCCGCCATGTCATCTTTCTTCTTACCCACGTGAGCTGCCACCCTTCTTTTCTGCTTAGCCCGCCGATCGTGGTCTTTCATCGACCATTGATATAACTACATGAGCTGAGCTGATAAATCGATCAACAGGGCACACGCCGAAGCACCAGCCCCAAAAGATGAGGAGGAAGACAAGAAAGAGGACGAAGAGGAGTCTGGAGGAGATGACAAGGAGGAGGAGGAGGAAGAGGAACCAGAAGATGTGAGTGGTGTTATTCACACTTTCATCCGCCCAATCCGCCTTTGGGATCTGGGGGGATTGATGCAAGATCAAAAGAACTCTCATCTATCTGCCTGACTACAACAATCTAACCTTCGCTTCCACAGCCCGCACCGGCTATTCGTGAAGAGTGCCAGAACCGTGAATGCGGAGAACCCGCCAAGCATTTCCAACATTGCGCAGAAAAGATCGAGGCAGGCAAAGGCTGGCATGGGGAGGACTGTGTTGAGGAGGTGGGTGTTGATTCTGCGTCATTCACCAAATATTGGAATAGGGACGCTGATCTGACTGACTGATTCCGTTTCCTCGATAGCTCTTCCACCTCATGCACTGTGTCGACGTAGGTTTTGAGCCCATTTGCGCCGAGCCCCCATTTGATAATGACGTTGGCTGACCCCTACAACACAGACTTGTGCCGCACCAAAGGTATTCAAGAAACTCGTTTAAACTACCACTACATTCCGTTTTCTCCTTTCATTGGCCACATTAGCATGAAGGGCGACAAAGGATGCAAAGATATACAATAACGATCACAGTCGAAGATATCGATCGTCGTCTCGCATTAACCATTAACTAGCCCGCGCAAGATCCACGAATCGTAGCCCATCTAACCCGCTCCTACTCCACAGGCATCCCCTCCAACCTCTCCTTCAACCCGTTCCAAACCCCTAACACCCCTTTCTCCCCATCTATGAGGACGCCCACAAACCCTCTCCAGCCAAGGGTAGCCTGAGCCGCTTGTCTGGTATGGAAGACGACAGCTAACTCATGCCACATGCATGCCTTGATAAAGACTCGTCGAGCGAGGAGATGATCGATTGTGGTGGTGTCCGCGTCGGTCGCTAGAATGGTCAGATCCGCTTTACCTAATCCACTTACCCGCAACAAGCTTTTCAACCTCGAGTTCCCAACCTGGTCTCTGTGCGGTTCGGAGACTTTCCATTTTCTTGGACCGAGTTTCGACCTTCTTCCTCAAGGCTTCGACAGAATCTTTCGAAAGGCCTGTGCAGAGTCAGCTTTCAGTCATCTGGACGCAACTTACGGTCATGTCGGGTGAATAGATCTCTGAAGGCCAGATATAAGTCTCGTTGAGTTTTGAGAGCTTCCACAGAATTCAACAAGATCGTCGTTGCCTTTTCCTTGGTCAGTGCAAGAAAACTAGTCCAATGTCTCGGAACGCACCCTCTTCTCTCCCTCTTCCGCAATCCGCATCCAACCTTCACCAACCTCGCCCAAACCCCGCCCGACGCCCTCACAGAGTGAACACCCTCGTTGACCTCCTGCACATTTGTAGCAACTTTGCGGCACAGTCTCGCCAACGGTCTGAAGCGACATTGCGAGTCTAGATGCGTCTGCTGCTGAAGCCTGCAGTCTCGATAGCGATCTCTCCGCAAGGGTCACGAGCTTTTGATAAGATGTGAGGAGAGCTGGAAGATGCGTCCGGAGAATGCTGCGAGGTTAGCGGGTACGATGAGGTAAAGACGTACCCTAGCTTTTCATCCAGATCTGATGGAATAGCCATTTCTTGCGCTGAGTTGAGCTTCTTGCTCGCCGCTTCTTCATCTGTCGAGACTTTTGTCCTCTGTTCACATGTCACGATGCCGTTAGCCGAGGTCACCATGGAGATGTGGACAGATGATGCACCTTTCTCCATGCTTCAAAGTTTGGCTCGGTGAGGAACACGTTCAAAGCTCCGTCATCTTTCATTACCGGGTGATTCACTATCATGTTCAAGAATCGCTGCAGGCCCTTTCTGCGAAATGTCAGCGAGGTCATTGATGGGAGGGAGCTCACCTTCGTTGTTCGAGAAAGTTGGCATCGGCTGGTCATACGTCAGTTCAGTTGGACGGGAGTCACTTACGTCCAACCCTCTTTGGTGGTAATGCTGGTAACAGTCTGAAAGGCTATGGCTGGTTAGCTCTTTCGACATGAGATCTGACGTACGTATCGTTTAGTCAAGCAATCAAGAAGCCAGACAAAGTCAGAGTATCTTCTCGTCACCGCTCCTCCTGTGCGTTTCTAGCAGCATCGTAAGTGTTGAACGGTCAAGCAAACCTACGTCCGATTCCACTCTGTACTTCTGCAGAAACCATCCCTCCTTCTCGGTGATCAGAGTCACCGCAACGACTTCTAAACGCTTCCAGAATCCCCTCTCCCTTTCCACATCGGGATTCTCCACATCCTCCCCGGTAAGAGGCTCCGTCTGACGAGGCGCGCTATCCCACGGTGAAAAGTTCGACGCAGTCTGCAAAGGCGGCGACACGGCGTATCCAAAATTGCCGTTGCTACTTGCGTTGCCGTTATTCATCTGAAGTCGGGGGAGTGGGAGGTGGGGGAGAGATTCGGAAAGTTTCTCAATGGAGATGATATCGTCTGGATCTCCTGGGGTTGATTGGGCCAGTGCCACTAGGGCTAGAGCGCAGAAGAATTCTTGGCGGGATAAGGCATGGCGATCTCGAGATGTGAGGTTGATTATCTTTTTGTCAGCGCAAGACCTAGAAGTTGGCACACCTTTTCAATAGTACTGGCAGGCAACTTTGAGGTAGATAACAGCCGCTGGACAGAGGAGAGTGACACTTCCCCCGAAGACGATGGTTCAAGTGCGTCGAAGAAACCGATATATTGTGTCGGAGGTTCGGCTGTCATCAATTATAAGCTCTGTCTAAACTTGCATGTACTCACCCATCAAAGCGCTCAACCCGAGCCCGCCGATCGTGGTAGATACTCCAGGAACTCTGACCTCCTCGTCCGAATCCCTTCGTATAGGTGGCGACGACCGTAATGCAGGACTAGGTGCAGAACTCCAAGGATCTACTTCGCCGAATGCGCTCGTCGGATTGGGGGTCGAGGATGCGAGGGGATCATTGTAAGCTGACGGCGAGGTTGTGGCTAAGAAGGCCGAGGATGATAGTGCCCCTGATCGGCGTGGTGCGTTGCTGCGTCGTGTTAGCGGCAAGTGAGGAGAGGGGCAGATGAGAACTCACAACATGGTGAACGGACGAGTCCATGCAGCTAGTCTATACGATGGATAGTAACTGTTTATCAACAGGATAGATAGAGATGCAACGTTGCGGGAAGGAGGCCGGTTGAACCGGTTTCAGTGTTGCCGTACCCAGTCCACACGTCATCGTGTCATTCAACATTTCCTCTCTTCTCATTATCCACCCCCTCCAGCGGATCCAGCGGAGATATCAGTCACCCAGATGGGAAAATCCTTCCCCCAGCTGTCTACACAGCTAACGGGCGACAATGAAGCTACCCCGTCCGATCTTTCGTGGATAGCTCGTCGGGAACACCAGGTTCAGGCCGCAATGGATGCCCAGGACTTGGTCACTCTTAGGCGGATATCGGGGCTGCCTGGGGGGTTCGGGAGTGATGAGATGCGGCGTAGAGTTTGGTTAGTCAGCTAGCGAGCTACCGGTACTAAGTAATAGTATAGCTGATATGTGAGCAGGCCGATTCTGCTGAACACTGAAAGGCTCATTCCGGACAAGCCGATTGGCAAAAACGAACCGGAAGCGCAGATCCTCAATCACAAGGATCTAGTAGAACCAGAAAACAGTATGGTGCAGGAGGAGACAGTCGCACATCCAGACGAGGGACAAGTACTGCTAGATACGAAACGATCTTTTGTCGCCTATCCAAAAGGTAAGAACTGCAAATGATAACACCTGACCAGTCCCCAGACATACCGCCCGAAAACAAACTTGCGATGCAAGCCGATTTGCAGGATCTAATTGTCGGGGTTCTGAGGCTGTACCCCAGCTTGAGTTATTTTCAGGTGAGACTTAAAAGACGAGCGCCGCTGATTTTAGGGATACCACGACATTCTATCCGTCTTATATCTCACTTTCATTCCTCCAAAACCGCCGCCGCGATCTCGCAAGGCTTCTGATAACCTGGCGAATGGATTCAAAGGCGAGAAACCTGCACTTGATGACGATTTGATCAAGGGTGATGGCATCTCGAGGGACACGGCCGAGTGGAAGGTGCTGAGACAGTGTGCAGAGGTGGTGTCTCTCTGCAGAGTTCGGGATGGGATGGGTAAAGGTCTCGAAGGTGTTATGGGATTGCTGAGAATTTTGAAGAGGGTCTTAAGAGCTGCGGATCCAGAGTTGGATAAGTTTTCGGCCTCGTGAGTCAGCTAGCGTCTCCTCAGTACTAATCTGTAGGATATCTCCCGTCCCGACTTTGCCGTTCTTCGCACTCTCATGGATACTCTGTCTGTTCTCTCACGACGTCGACACCCTCGAGCCGATCCAACGGATGTTCGATTTCCTCCTTGCTCGGAATCCAATTTCGGCCATCTACCTCGCTGTAGCTGTGAGTCTGTCCTGCATGGTCTGACTAATGATGTCCAGATTCTCATGGCCAAAAAATCTCAAATGTTCAAACTCGCTAAAGCCCTTGGCCCCGAATACCAAGACGATCCCAGTCTGCTACATCCCCTTTTTGCGAGGCTTCCGCCGTTGTTTCCAGACACACCTGATAACCCCGTTCCCCTGCCCACAGCCAAGACGGTAGATATCAACGATTTCGACGAGATAAATCCTTACGATCCCTTACCGCTGAGCGAGCTCTTTGAGTTGACGGACAAACTTATGACAGACTTTCCATGGGACGGGGACGTCATCAAGGGAAGGGAGATCATGGGGGAGGCTAGTGTCGTGTGCAGCTATGAGAGCGAGGTCGATCCCAAGAGTCAGTGGGGCCTAGAGGACGCGCTGAATCTGGTTGATGGGGAGGTGATCCGTCCCGGCGCAGCTACCATTGACGACGATGGCCAAGGTCCCGTCAAACCTACACTTCGCAGACGAAGACACCTACGGATCCCGCGCAACAAGGTAGGAACAGGAATGGCATTTGCGGTGTTAGTGTTAGGTATCGGTATGGCAGTCTATGGCGTCAAGGCTGGCGGTGTCGAGTCGAGCTGGAAGAGATGGTGGGGTGTGGTCATGAGAAGCTGGATAGGGAGAAACGTTGGCTTCTGGAAAGTAGGACTGATGGGAGACGGAATGGTTCAGGCTTGGAGGAGGGTGGTCATGTTTGTTGGTGGGGCTTTGCGGGATATTGTATGAGTAGATGTTACTTGGCCCTTAGCCAGTTGACATTCCGCCCTCGATCAGATGTGGGCTGTGGAAGGTATAAGGTATATATAGTGCACAGACAAAATGCCACGTTTGGGTTGTCACCTCTCTACCTCCTCTACCTCTCTCTGGTGTGGCACATGGAACTGCAACCGTGGGAATAAACCGTCTGTGGTGAGTGGGGCACCGGATGTGTGATTACGTTGTTGGCGTCCGTCAGCGCCGAGGGTGTCTTCGGAGTAAGCTGTCTACGGCTACGACTAGTTCCGATATCAGGACAACGACGGAGGGACCACGCCGACGACGGCCACGGGTTGATGCAGTGAATAGACAGACAGAGACAGATCATTCCTTCTTACCTACCTACTGTCTGCAGGATATCATCCCGATACACACTCTAGTCCTATCCGGTAGTCCCACGGGTACGTCGTCGTCCCCTTCTCAGCCCAGCAGCTTAGCTGGCCCAGCTTCCTCCCCACTGACACTCGCAACTTCTTTAATCATCTTGATCTATTCCCTCCAGACCACAACCCCCTTCCAGATGTCAGGCTTCGCTGAGAGTCTCGTCTCGTCTCCGACGTGTAAGTCTCCCCCCCTATTGGTTGTTGGTTCACCATCTGACACCACCGGTGCAGCCGCGCCCCAAAGCCCGAGGACGCCCCCGAGCCATCATATCACCCTCTCGCGACGTTCGTCCTTCACCAGCGGACCCGGTCAAGCGTCCGCTGGTCCCGCGCACAACGTCGATGTCAGACAGATCGGTATCCCCGTCGTCACCCCTCGTAAAGAGCGACCAAGTCACAAACGATCTCTCACCGGTATGTCCTTCCAGCTTCCCGTCAGGGTCAGAAGCGTACTGACGTCCTACTAGGATCGTACTTCCCGGCGCAAGGATCTGCTCCGGGCCAAGAACCTTGGCCTATTGGTGATGAACAGACTTGGCGTATGGCGCTTCGGGCTGAGGAGATCGATCCCGAGAACGTTCAGGATGTCGCCAATACTGTTGTCCATCATGTGACTACCTCCCTGGCTAGACAGCCTGATAATCTCGACGATGTGAGTACCATCAAGAGACGACGCTGACTGGTTAAGCTCGCCGCCTACCAAGCTACCGCGCTTTCTGTTCGAGATCAGCTCATCAAGTGAGTATATATAGGGAGTAGCTGCTTACAATTTAGGCGATGGAACGAGACCACTGGGTGAGTCAATACATCCTGTGCAGTACTGACTGGCAGCTACCACACACTCCGAGCTCCCAAACGAGTCTACTACTTCTCCATCGAGTGGCTAGTTGGTAGATCGCTCGATAATGCCGTCCTCAACCTCGGCATGAGGAACACGTATGAAGAGGCTACCAGAAAGTTGGGCTTTGTGAGTCTCCAGTCCGGACATCTCTACTGACGCACAGAACTTTGAGGATCTGCTCAACGAGGAACGTGATGCCGCTCTTGGTAACGGTGGTCTCGGTCGACTTGCCGCCTGCTATGTAGGTCTATGGTGTTGAGCACTGCTGACATTCTCAGATTGACAGTATGGCTACTCTTTGTCTCCCCGGATGGGGTTACGGAATTCGATACAACTACGGTATCTTCAAGCAGCTGCTTTCCAGCTACGGCGAGCAGCTCGAAGCTCCCGACCCGTGGCTTGACCGTGAAAACGTTGGTACATCCTTTCCAACGCCAGCTGATGCCTCAATAGCCCTGGGAAGTCACCCGACTGGACGTTTCGTACCCAGTCCGATTCTACGGCAACGTCGAACCGATCGCCAACTCTGACCGGGCCATCTGGTCAGGAGGTCAAGAAGTGCTGGCTGTAGCCGTTGATCACCCCATCCCCGGATATGCCACCAAGTAGGTTGACTACCTGTCCACTGGCTGACATGTAGAAACACTGCCAACATCCGACTATGGACCGCTAAGCCTGTTCAGGGCTTTGACTTGAACTCGTTCAATGGTGAGTCTCATCACCAGACGACGCTGACATTTGCAGCTGGAAGTTACGAGCAGAGTATTTCTGCTAGTTCCACCGCGGAGACCATTGTGAGTTGTCCCCACATTTCATCACTGACTCCAGACCCGTGTCCTCTACCCCAACGACAACATGTACGCCGGAAAAGAGCTCCGTCTCAAGCAACAGTACCTTTGGTGCTCTGCCAGTTTGCAGGATATCCTCCGACGATATCAAAGTGAGTTATCATTCAAGGCGCAACTGACAGATAGAACTCGACCTGCCATGGACTCAACTACCCGACTATGTCGTCATTCAAAGTAAGCCATAACACCGTACACAGCTGACATCAGTGAACGACACTCACCCAACCATCACCATCGTGGAGCTCATGCGAATCTTGATGGATGAGGAGCAAGTCCCGTACGACGATGCGTGGAAAATCGTCACCAAGGTCGCGGCTTTCAGTGAGTCTCTACGAACGGAAAAAAGCTGACCCGTTACAGCCAACCACACCCTGATGTCAGAGGCTTTGGAGAAGTGGACGGTTGACCTCATGGGTACCCTCCTGCCTCGTCATCTGCAGATCATCTACCAGATCAACTAGTGGGTCTTTTGCGAAACTTGAGCTGATTGAATAGCCACTTCATGCAAGACGTTGCCAAGCGGTTCCCGGGAGATGTAGACCGTCTCAGGCGGATGAGTATTATCGAAGGTGGGTCTGTAGCTTGCAGGTCCCATTGAGTCGAGCTGACAGGCTTCCAGAGGGATCACCAAAATACGTCCGGATGGCGTAGGTAATGAACCGTGATCCAGCTGACCTCGCTCTAGCTATCTCGCCATTGTTGGGTCGTTCAAGGTACGCAATTTCAGGGCGTTGTATTCATAATGCTGACACCTTTACCAGGTCAACGGTGTTGCCGAGTAAGTTGGATCCTGGAGTCAATGGCAGCCTTTAATCCTAATCCCCTCTTCAGACTCCACAGTCAGCTGCTCCAGGTATGTTGAGGAAATCTTGCGACCGCTTACCATTAGTCCACGCTCTTCCGAGACTTTGTGGAATTCTATGGACGGGACAAATTTGTGAACGTGAGTGAAACCAAACGTCTCCGTGCTGATATCCTCATTAGGTGACCAACGGTGAGTAATTGAATGAAACGAAGACTTACGCCCGCTTAGGTATTACATTCCGAAGGTAAGCTAGGCGCTTTGAACGGGGTACTAAACTATCTAGATGGCTACTGCAATCCAACCCCCGTTTGGCGGATCTTGCTACCCAGACACTGGGATCCGAAGAGTGGCTCGTCAACTCTAAACTCCTCGCCAATCTCCTTCCGATGGCAGAGGATGCCGACTTCAGGAAAACCTTCCACGAGATCAAGATAGAGAACAAACAACGAGTGAGCTGCCTTGATCGTGCTTGTAGCGTAGTCTGACGTAACTTGCAGCTGGCAGTATTGCTCGCAAACGAGCTCGGGATCCAGGTCAACGTCGACAGTATCTTTACTTGTCAGATCAAACGATTGCACGAGGTATGTCGTAGATCTCGAGCTGTACTGACCATGCTAGTACAAACGTCAAACACTCAACATCTTTGCCGTCATCCACCGGTACCTTGCCATCAAGGCTGCTTCCCCGTCTGAGCGCAAGAAGTTCGTTCGTCATGTTGCCATCTTTGCTGGGAAAGCTGCGCCAGGGTATTACATTGCCAAGCTGGTCATTCGCCTGATTGTTAATGTCGGCAAGGTCGTCGTGAGTGTCATTTGTGCATTGCGGAACAGAATTAATGGCGCATAGAACAACGACCCCGATGTCGGAGACTTGCTCAAGGTCTGCTTCATCCCGGATTACAGGTGAGGCTGGTACAGCGGAAGTTGCTGATGTCTAGTGTATCCATTGCCGAGGTTCTCATCCCGGCAGCCGACGTCAGTGTGCAGATCAGTACCGCTGGTACGGAGGCATCCGGAACCGTAAGTGCATACGTGCGACTCTCACTGACAATGAACAGAGTAACATGAAGCTCGCATTGAACGGAGCCTTGTTGCTTGGTACCGTTGACGGTGCCAATATCGGTATGTCCACCTTCAGTCCCATGGGCTATCGCTGACTGCCTGTCCACAGAAATTGCCGAAGACACCGGCGAAGACCACTGCTTCTTGTTTGGTTTCCTAGCCAAAGATGTGGACAACGTTCGATACGCCAACTCGTACACGCCTACGCCCTTGGAGCAGAGGTCCCCAGAGCTCGCCGCCGCATTCAAGGCTATTGAACAAGGGATTTTCGGTGACGGAGGCGTGTACGGCCCGCTGCTCAAGACCGTACGTTGTTTCTTTGGTAGATTCGTCATGCTGATGAGTCGCTCTGTAGATCTACGAGCACGATCACTACCTCGTAAGTTACTCGTCTTCCTGCTGTGAAAGTGGTAGCTCATCCGTCGCTCCAGGTGTCAAACGACTTTGGCTCCTATCTGGCAGCTGAGAAGCTCATGGATGACCTCTGGGCAAGTGACCGCGAGGAATGGATCAGGAAGGTAGGTTTAGCCTTCCCTTTGGTTTCCAATACTGACATTGCACAAGTCCGTGATCACTGCCTTCTCCATGGCAGACTTTAGCAGTGACAGATCTGTCCAGGATTACGCTGATATGGTATGTTGTTCGGATTCGTGTGCAATTGCGCGATGAGCTGACGGAAGGACTCGTAGATCTGGGGCGTCGAGCCTGAGCGAGTTCCAGAGTAGGCTGATTCTGTGGCCACTCTGTTTGGAGAGGCAGGATTAGCTCCTAGACAATACGACTGAGAAAGCTAAGAAAGATGTGGAAAATGTCGCGGAAAGTCCCTGAACAATGTATCGTGTTCTCTAGAATGACTTGACGTCCATTGCATTGTTACAAGTGAGGAATACATTAAGCAAAGCTCAAGCTCTGGGCGAATTTCGCCAGAACCAAAACTACGTCGGCTCGACTTTCCGTCGTTTTTCGTCCTCCCCTTCCCCGTCTACGGCACCATCATCCAACCGCCTCTTGTCGCCGACTTTCTCTGTAGCCGTCGTCGTCTCCGCCGTTCCTGCCGACGCGACCTTGTCTCCATCTTTGGGGGTGGTAACCACCGCTTTGGGCTTCTTCTTAACAACCACTCCCTTCAATAAAGACTTGACATCCTTCTTCACAGCTTTGGGAGGGAGTTTCTTGGTGGGCGCCGTAGAAGCACTCGTCAACATCGAAGAACCAGATCCCGAACCAGAAGCTAACGGCTGTGCAGCAGCAGCAGCAACCGCCGCAGCATGCTTAGCAGCCAGGGCTCTAGAATGTGGTCAGTCATCCCACCAATATCATAGCAACTCGAAGAACTCGGCTGGGAGAGGGAAATCGACTAACTCTCTATATTCTCTCACTTCAGCATTCTCCGCTTGTTCCACAAGTTTCTCAGCAGCTTTTCGCTCTCTTGCTTTCTCAGCTAGGAATTGGAGCTCTTCGCTCTCGAGTCCTCGATATTGGTTGGAGAGCTTCATCTTGTCGTCCCATTCTTCTCTTTTTGCTTCCTGGTGGGTCGGAAGGGTTATTAGTATTCTGCGTTATTGAATACCTCTTTGTTGGCTGAGAAAGATAGTTAGTGAGGATATACCTTCTGAGAGTTCAATCTCTGATCGGGAAAGTCGTCAGCGATTTCTGTACAGTTTTAGAGGAGACTTACCTCATATAATGTCCTTCCGTCGTACACTTCATCATCCTGTTGGGGTGGTGGCTCTTGACCAATTCTGTCTCATTCATTTCAGCCCTAGTCTACAACCTGAGAAGTAGCGAACAGACCACAACCACTGCGCGTACCCACCTCGCATATGCTGCCTTCCATTCCTCGGCTTGACGGGCTTTCGCCTCGTCCACTGCATCCTGGGATACGAATCGGGAGCCTATATTTCCTTGAGCCTGTGCAAGTGCAGCAGCCGCTGCTGCTGTTGGATCCATGGTGATGTTGGTATGATGATTTGGATGGTTATGGTTGCTAGTTGGCCTACACCAGCTATATTGTTGTCTACCAAAGTCACGTGTTCCAATCCTCTCATGTCCACTAATTGCCTTCCAACCAGTCCCCACTTCTCAACTTCATATACTACAGCACAGCAAATAGTCGACTACAATCACCCCCATGTCCAGGCGTCTAGACTTATCTCAATTCCGAGGATCCGACTCGGAGGGAGAAGATGACCCCGGAACAAGTAAAGTGAGTCCCTCCAACCGTCTAGTTCGGCCGACAAACGCTGAATATGCTCGTAGCGCGGGGTCGAGCTCAACGCTCTGAAAAGCAAAACGTTCTCTCATGGGATCACTAAGAAATCAAAGAAAGATCTAGAGAAAGAGGCCGAGGAGAAGAAACGAATTGAAGAGGAAAAGTCAGTGTCCTTTACTTCCCATCGTGTTCTCCTCATATACCTCGCTTCAGCTGACTCTTGGAGTAGAGCTGCTGCTCTAGTCTACGCCGAATATGCAGAGGCTTTTGATGGTCCCGATACATCCCAAGCGACTCCTGGTGCTACCCGAGGGGGCTTTTCAGGCTTCAGAGGTCGACCTGTTGGACCTGGAGGTGGATTCGTCCGAGCTGGAGGTAAGCTGTGGACATAACTCACGCTGACAGTACAGGCGGTCCTGGTCCTCAGGTACCCTATGCCCCTCCAAGAGGACCGGCAGCAATGGGATATGCGAGGGTGAGTTTAGACATTGTGAAGAAGCTGACAAGTCTAGCCTCCACCCCCACAAGCGTCGCGAGCACCGTCGCCCCCTCCCACATCTGGACCTAAGCCCAAAGGCAAACGAGCGATGGATGCCTTCTTGGAGGAAATCAAGAGGTGAGTCGATCACATAGGATGCTGCTAATCGTCCGCAGGGATCAAGAAGCTAGGGAGGCTAGGTTGGGACATGTAGCTAAAAGTGAGTATAAGTTGGATCGTTCATTGCTGACGGCCTTAGTGGAAGGATCGTCAGTCTCGGCACTTGCGGGTAGGTGATTGCTCGATCGGCCAATACCATATGCTGATCACACAATAAAGCTTGGGAACGGGAAAAGGGCGGTCGACCGATGGGAGAAGCAGAGGTAGGTCGCCGTTTTGGCGCTCGCTGACCATCTAGACCACCAATCTATTCATCGTGAGCATCACAGCTATGGGGACGTTCTGACCGCGTAGTCGAATCTGCCTTCGAATGTTACTGAAGAGAGTCTCGGACTGTTTTTCGCCAAAATGGGTCCCGTGGGGACAGTTAAGATCATGTGGCGTAAGTGATAACATCCGTCATCGCTGATCTCGCCACAGCCCGCGGAGACGAGGACCTTGCTGCAGGCACTTCGCTCTCGACCGCCCGTAGGGTCAAAGGAGGCCTCTCGGGGTTCGTATCCTACATGAAGCGAGCAGATGCGGAGCGCTGTCTCAAAGAATATGACGGGATGGATTGGGGAGGATATGTCCTTCGAGTTGGATGGGGTAAAGCTGTGCCGATGCCGCTTAAAGCTATCTATGGTAAGTCTTCAAACCGGTACAAATCTGACAGTAGACCTATCCCAAGACCAAAGACGGGGAAGATCTCGATCCCCCGAACGAAAGACCCACTCCAAGCGAAGAGACCGATCGCCATCCAGTTCGAGATCCCGAAGTCCACCTCGGAAAACAGCGAGGTCAAGATCTCCTCGGACAAGTCGACGAAATTCCTACTCGTCCGCGTCATCACGATCCTACTCTAGGTCGAGATCTCGGACACCTCCTCCCAAGAAGCCTAGTGCCAGGGAAAAATGGTTCTCAAAGATATCACCAGAGCAGGAGAAATTCATAAAGGCTGTCGCTGCAAGGGTCAAGGAACATGGAAAGGCGTTTGAGGACCTGCTGAAGCAGCGGGAGAAAGGCAATGAGAAATTCGCATTCCTCTTCAACGAAGAGGTGAGTACGCCCCATCAGAGGAGACTCGTGCTCACAACATCACAGCTGCCCGAATACCATTTATATCGATCGACGATCGACTCCAGATATCGATTACCAACTCCCCCACCTGATGACTTCGAGGACACTGTAGGCCTACTACATTCATTTGACATCTCCAGAGCTAATCCTTACCTAGGGATACGCCTCGCTCTACTCTACCGATTCGGCAGAGGAGTCGGAGAAAGAACGGACAACCAAGGGCAAACTGGGTAAAATCGCGCGGAAGCGACTCGAGGCAATCCTGCGAGCAATGTCAGGCAAACGAGTGGAGATTGCGAGAGCCATGGAATTTGCCATGAAACGGGCTGAGGCTGCTGAGGAGGTATGTGGAACCTTTCAGCGCCGACTAAGCTATTCGCTGACGGATGCTTAGGTCGCCAACGTCATCTGTCAAAGTCTCAAACTAGATGGAACTCCCATTCCGCGTAAGATGGCACGACTCCACCTAATATCTGATATTCTCCACAATTCTGTAAGTTGCTTTGCCTGTTGCGAATCCAATGTTGCTCATTCTGATGCACCGCTGTAGGCATCTCCGCTTCCAAATGTCTGGAAATACAGACATGCCTTTGAGACCTCCCTCCCAAAGATTTTCGCCCATCTCTCTGGCGTGTACTCGAGTCTTCTCGCGTATTCCGGGCGGATCAGCGCAGACGTCTTCAAGCAGCAGGTTGTAGCCGTCTTGACGATATGGGAGAGATGGTGAGTGGTTTCTCGCTTCTTTGTGCACCATGAATACTGATGAGGATATGCAGGATCGTGTTCAATCCTGATGTCAGCGATACCTTGAGAGCCTTGCTGGACGGCACGAAAACTCTTGAAGCGGCACCATCCTCGTCAGAAGAGATAACGCCTGCAGAAGAGCTCAAGAAGGAACAGCCGATCACGACCGGCGAGGCAAAATTCAAGAAATCAGGTTTCAAGTCGTCTTTCGTTCCTTTGGCATCGGCACCTGCCGCTGCTCCGGCACCTGATGCCGATCTGGACGGCGAGGCGATGGAGGACGTTGATGGGGAGGCCATGGAAGATGTAGACGGAGAGCCCATGGTAGAGGACGTGGATGGAGAAGCTATGGACGAAGACCTCGATGGAGAGGCTATGTGACGATGTATGACGGATCAATGCATTCCTGCATGTCTATCAGGCTATAACCCATCAGAACCAGTCTGAAGCTCGACGATCCCGTTCCACATCTTTTCGTTGATCTTGACGGCCTTCTCCAAACCAGCCTTCAATCTCTTCACCTCGGCTTGGAGGGAAACCACCGTATCCTCTTGGCCGACCACGGCTGCACTCGTACTTTCCGAGCCCGTCCGTCTTCCAAGAGCCTCCCGAGTGGGGTTTTTGCCTCTCAGCGAATCTACGAGAGAATCTCCGAGTCTAGGTCGCAGTTTCATAACTACCTCATGGTTGTCCCTCACAGCTTTCCCAGCCTTCATCCGTTCCAGCGGTTTGATCTCCATGATAGGCCATGCGTCGGCCTTGCCCACGCCTAGGGAAGAGGAGACGAGGTCTGGTGGCCGGAGGAGGGTGGTTAGTGTGGATATCGGGGAGGGGTGGGTGGCGATTGTTCGGAGATGTTGATGGGAGGGGAGAGAGTGGATGTGGATCTCTCCGGATTGGGTGCCGGATAGGAGATGGGTTGAGGAGATTGATAGTGCGAGAGCCGTGATGGGAGAGCTATGGATGGTCATTATGTTAGGCTGATAGGGAGTTACAGAATCCAGAAGATTGAAACGCACCCGATACTGATAACACTCTGGTCTGTCTTGGTGTTCCCGCTTACTGCTTCTGGAGAAGTGTTGTGGCCCATCTCGGCTCGTCTTCTGAACAATGGGACGTGGTATATATCTCGCTGAGAAGTGCCTATGTAGAAGTACCTCTCGGTGGGGTCTACAGCCAATGTCGTAGGTTTTACCGAAGGGGGTAAATTGAACGTCGCGAGTAAGTCAAACGGGGGATGGAGAGACCACATCTAATAACTTGGCTTAGCTATCATTTGACCTGTAATAAGCTGGAAGATCTAGAAGAAACGAAACCCACCTTCACACTTCCATCATCCGACGCTGTCCAACATCTTCCACCAGAGCTTCCGGTAGTCACACCCATCACGACATCCCGGACTGCAAGCGTATGATCACCTAGTGTTCCGTAAGGTTTCCCCCTGGGTCCACCATCTCCGTCGAATTCCTCATCGACCAATCGAGAGACTAGGAAGACGTGAACGGCCGAATCAAGGGAAGAAGATATGAGGAGATGGGAGTCTCTAGTGAATTTTAGTGTGGTTAGGGCCCGGTAGTGGGCGGTGAAGGAGGAGAGGAGGGCGCCTGATGCGAGCTGCGGCGTTGATGGTGTCAGCAACTGACATTTTTGCTGCGTCCATGGTCCGAGTGGAGTCATGAGAGGAAGGTACATACCTCCCATAGATATATATGGCCGGTGGGTGAGCCTCCAGCTGCCCAGCACCCATTAGGCGATACGGTGAAACACGAAAGTCTCTCCGGTATATGCAATTTCAAGTGTTGTTGATCCTACCGTTGTCCAAAGTCAGCTATGAACTATCCGGCAGATAAAGAATACCCACCTTCTGCCAAGCCCATACATTAACGACAGACTTTCCCTCCTGTAACGCAAATACCGCCCCACCAACACCGCTGTCGCTCTGCACAATGCCTACGGAGTGTAGTGCGCTGGTGGAGGTTTTGAAGCCGTGGATTGGGGAGGTGGTGAGCAGGTCATGTAAGAGGATGGAGGGTGTCCCGGCGGATTTCGACGTGCTTGCTTCGGCTGAGCAGGTGGAGAGGATGAGTTCTTGGGGCTGCATGGCGATGGACCCGGAACCGGGAGATGCGAATGGAGATGGAGAAGGGGATCTCTTGCAGATATGGATAACTGGCGAGATCTCGACTTTCAACTTTTAAATAACCGGGTGCACGTGACTTGTATTTTGCCTTTCGAGATTACCAGACTAGAACATATTCATTTTATACATGGGCTGCCTATGTACGACAACATATTGAAAGCTTCTTTTGCATCGGCTGCACAGGTAGACAGACCTAAGCCCATTTGGTGAACTTGATGACTCCAGCCTAAAGACAAAAGGAGCATTAGCTTCTCGTATCTACCTCGCTGCGGCGCGATTTCAAAAACTCACGGTAGCTCTCAAGAACGCAGGCGGGGCGTCATCCGGAAGGTAATGCGGGTCTCTCCCGAATCTTGACGGGAATCCATAGTCGAATGGGATGGCGTTGGTCAGTTTGTCCATCTGTTCGGGGGTTAGATGGATCTTGAGAGCCTGTGAGGGTCGGAGAGTCAGCTTGGGTACGCCGGATTCGAGCTCGCACTCAGGCCTCATACACCTACCTCGATGTTGGACTTGAGCTGCTCGACACTAGACCCTCCAAGTATAGGGAAGTTGTCCTCCATACTCTGCCTCACCCAAGCAAGGCCAACTGTTTCGTCGAACATGTATCAGTGACATTACCGCATGGTCTGCTCAATTCAAACCCACCATGAGCAAGGTGGACTCCGCCCCCAATCTCTTCCGCAACCTCTTGAAGAACCGTGGCTACCTTCAGCTGGTCCTCCGTAGGAGGCCCGCCAGCCCTCAAAGTGTTCGCACGGGCTTCGAGCTCCTGAGGAGTCTTGAATTTCCCTTGGCCGAGAACTCCGTATGGTGCTGAATTCCCATTCAGTTGGACCCCAATTCATTTGTGACGAGGGATTGTAGTCACTCACCAAGACCCATTCCGTTCGCTCGACACATTGGAATGATGTCCCGTTCAATGTCCCTTGCGGCGAGACTCCAAGCTCCTTGACTAGAGCTTTATCAGCTCTGTGGGATTGCCTCCGAGATGAAACACTTACTATACGACGAACTGGGCCAGACCATGGTCTTTCGCGTAAGTGTTCGCCATGCCAACGATCCAGGCTACGCCCATTGTCAGCCATCATTTGGCGACACTACCATGACCACAGGAAGACCCACCGGGAGTATCGGATATGCCCAAGTAGTGGACCTTGCCAGACCTCACGAGGTCGTTGAGAGCTTGCATGAGCTCCGGGATGGAGGTGGTGTAGTCCCACCAGTGGACGTATAGCAGGTCGATGTATGTCGTGCGCAACTTTTTGAGGGACGCTTCCACCTACCAAAGTAGATCGTCAGTCACCCCTCCGTCTAGCAGTGCGGACAAATGCTTGTCCGCGTGTTTCCAGATAGGGATGAAAGACATACAGAAAGGACCAAGCTCTTCTTGTGATTACCAGCGTAATTCACGCCAATACCCTCGTACGGCCCTTCCTTGCGATGCAGTGGGTACGAAGTATATTTCCTGGCATACCGACATCAGCCTCAAGTCCCAATCCAAAGTCAAAAAGTATTGGTTAGAGGACCCCTGGCCGACAGTGTATATGGATATTCCTGTGGCACAAAGAGAGCTGGGAAGGATAGATGACAATGGATAGCTTACGTTGCCAACACTATATCGTCCCTATTCCCCCTCTTCTCCATCCATTCACCAATGATCATCTCACTCTGATGATCCTGGTAGTTATTGGCCGTGTCAATAAAGTTACCTCCAGCATTGCTGTGAAAGCAAGCGTAGGGCTTATCATCAGTATTGTATCCTCCAGCTTCAAACCCCAATTGTCTTCATGTTCAGTACTATGGTGAAAGAGTCAATAAGGACATACTAGTAATAATCCAGAATCTCCTCGCATTTCTCAACATTCAACCCAACACCCATGAATGCACCCCACTGATCGCCTAAGGACATAGCTCCTAAACAGAGCGGGGAGACTCGAACTGCATCCGCCATATCAGCGTTGGCAATTTTGCCACATCCTTTCTTCACAGAAAGGGGGACATACCACCAGCAGTAGGCGAGAGGATCCTGTATCTCGCCAACTCAGTCTTCGGGGGAGGTGCAGGTGGCCACAATAACTGGGGATCTGTAGTGTCGCCGTCGTCGTCAGTAAATATTTGCAAAACACATGAGCGCAAAGGGGCTTACTTTGCCGGGTGGTATCCGGGGTAAAGTCTTTTGCTGAGGCTGGGAGGAATGGTGCCATTCTTCGTTTGATTGCTTGGCTGAGGAGGAGTCTTGTTCGTCTTATGATGTCAAAGTTTACGGTGGGTCAACGGTGGATTGCTAATGGTAGAGGGCGCTGTCCTGTGAAACTCAGTATATATAGGATCAATACGGGTGGGGGAACCTCCACTACCACACCTCCACCGACCTCCACCGACAGGTACCTCCACCTCGTTTCACGCCTTTTGTCTTACACCCTATGCGAAAACGAAAAAGGAACATCCCCGGCGGCCATTTAGCCATACTTTCGGCGAAGCGGGCATCATTGCGACATCCAAAAGGCATACGACGGCTGGCGTTGTCAACCGTAGCGACATCGATATCATAGTTATATCACACTAAACACAATATATAGAAAGGATAAACAGACATGTCCAAAAAGGTAGGAAAATGAGAGGCCAGAGGGTACGTGATATAACAAGTCGGGGGTCGCCATCTAGTAGAACTGGGCTCTCGTCAAGGATATCTGATCCGCGATATGAGACAGACGAACAATCATAAATCTACTCATTCCAGAGTCCCCCCACATCCTCTACCCCCTCAGACCAATCGGCTCAATCTTGACGACATCCATCCCAGCTCCCTGATGGTTGTGTCCATTGTTCTTCCCCTCGATACACATCTCAATCCCCATGACCCACTTGTCCTTCAACGCCTCGTCCACTCCCCATCGAGTCTTCGGATCAGGATCCAGCATGTGTTTGATCACTGAGCGGCATTCTCGGGGGATTAGATTGTTGAGAGGCGCTGGTGTCGGCGTAGGGCCAGTCGTTCCGTTCGTGGAGCTGTTGGTAGTCTCTTTTGTCATAGGCCCGCTAACGGGACTAGCCAAACCGACTCCGACTGGATAGTACTGAGCGAGATACGTCGCAAATGTTGGGTCGGTCGCTTTGGCAACTCGCCAAGGGAGTTCCTGGAACTGCATGCAGTAGAACACCACAGCGGCCGCCCAAACATCGACGAGACGAGCATCGTATTCTGATCAACAGTCAGCAGGAGAGCACAAATCCTGATGACTGATCGTGCTCACCCTTGTGGTCAAACAGCTCAGGCGCGATATATGGTTCAGAACCGCAGAGTCCTTTACTCAAGTGAGTCTTCTTTTCCCAACACATTCTGAACACATCGGATACGCCAAAATCGGTGATCTAGCATCCGCACGATTGTATCAGCAATGGAGCTCTCCACAGGCAAAATCAATAACCCACCTTGACATGGCCCCTGCCATCAAGCAGCAAGTTCTCCGGCTTGATATCCCGATGAGCAACACCCATCGAATGAAGGTAGCTGATGCCGTAGAGCAACTGCTTGAAGCTGCACTCGACTTCTTGGCTACTCATCCCGCCCTTTTTGATAGCAGCATATAGATCCCCGCCAGGACAGTACTCCATGACCTCACACCAATGGTGCTGTTCATCTTGTACCAAGTCGACGGTCTCAACGACATTCACGTGGTGAAGTGTTGAGGAAATGCAGAATTCGGATGTCAATTTCTTGACGTATTCCTTTTCCGTCTCGTTCTTGCGACGTTTCCGGAATTCCTGATAAGGAAACAATGTCAGCAATGGCGACTTTCTACATGCAGAGGGTGCGGTTCACCTTAACGGCATATAACTTTTCCTCCCTTCTATCCCATTTGTGAGCGAGCCTCACGACAGCAGTCGCGCCCTTTCCAATGGCCGCCTTTTCACAGACGCCGTATTTTTTTAACAAACTTGCAGTAGACTGATTATCGCCAACGTCTCTCTCACTCTTGGTCGAACCTCGATCTGACCCCTTGGTAGAACCAGCTTGGGAGGGTTTGCGAGTAAGTTTGCCTCCTTCGCCACCTCTTCCGAGTAAATCCTTGAGAGTGAATTTATTGCCTGTGGAAGCGACAGCGTCCCCGTCTTTGAGCCCCGCGCCCGGTATCACGGCTGCGACAATCTTTTCCTTGGGCTCCTTCTCATTCTGAGAACCGGTTGAACGCTCGGAAAGTCGTCGTTGAATTTGTGGTTTGCCCGTGATAGGAGGCGTTCCTGACCGTTTATCCAGCGGCGGTTGGGCATGAAGATCATGGTGTCGATTGAGGAGATCTGAATTTGAGCGGTCTTTCCGACCATTCATCGAAGGAGCTCGAGACGGAGGCCTGGACTGATCTGAATCTGACCCATGATAGGGAGGAGTGCCAGGGGTGAGAGGCGGAGAGTTGGTCCCTTCCCTCTGGGGATTGGGACTCGGAACGCGAGGGCTAGGCTGACCGGACGACGGGAACTGTCCATTGACAAGCTGTTGTCGAGGAATGTCCAGCATGAGTTTATCTTTGGTGTCGCTTTTCCCCAGATCGGGGTGGAACATTTTATGGAAGAACGATTTCTTCTCCCCGATATTGCCTAGCATGGCAGGTTTGCTGGTTGACGGTGTTCGACCCGGGCGTGAGCTGAGTGCTCCAGTTGGACCATCATGATGCACCATTGATGCTGTTGCAACGCTGGCCGAAGAAGCGTTTCTAGACATGGATTGGGACGCCATGGCAGGAGGAATGGTCATGGCCGGCTGTGGCGCTGGGGAATTGGTAGTGGAGGGAAGGGGTCGGACTGAAGATTTCAAGTCAGAGGTGTCCGAAAGGACAAATAAACAGCTTACAGCTTGGGAAGGGGAATGAGGAGTCATAGATAGCAGGCGCGGCAGGGTGTTTTACATCGCTAGTTTCCAGACCAGCAGTAGCAGCTGAAGATCCGTCCGATGACCCCATAGCAACACTGCTAAGGGGTACGGCGAGCTCATTCAGAGAGATGGTACCATTTTCCTTCTTCGCCAGAGGAGAGTGATGAGCCGGTTGGTGGGGCTGCCCAGCGTGGTGGGGGCTATGCGGTTCTGAATTGGACTCCGGGCTCGTGGGATGGGTAGATGGGGGGAGGGAAGGGGTAGAGAGATTGGCCGAGCCGACCTTGATAGCGTTATTGAGAGCGGCGGCGTGAAGGAGGTCGTCATGGGTGCCATTCATGTATGTCAAGTCTTTGATGTTGACCAGCTTTTCCGCGGGCTGTATTTGAGTCAGCGGGGAAGCCTCAATGAAACGCGAAATGAACAAACCTTCTTTATATTATCTGGGACAATCTCTTCATCGGCTGCTTCTAAAGCGACACCGCCTGTGGATGGATTCGTCGACATGTTGAGGATAGTGGTGTAGAGTTCAAAGGTTTGACAGCCGGATGTATATGAGGTTGTATGGAGTGCGAGACAAGGGATAGGGTGGCGACAGATTTGCGCTGCTGGTTTCACCAGGTGTAATGTTACGAATGGACCATCATGGTCCGATGTGTGCTGGGAGGTTTAGATTGAGGATGAGTGATTTAGAATGCGGGGCTTCTGTGGACACCAAAGGGTGTAAAGATGCGAAGATAGAGGCAGACCGGACCCAAAGACGCCGGACGGACAGAGGAAAGGAGATCCCAGTGGCGATGTGATGAACGGAGGGTCGTCAAGGGAGAGCCCAGTGGGACACGTTCACGGACAGCAAGGGCAGCAGACGTTCGAGAGGGTGAAGGTATGGTGAGGAAGAGTCGAAATGGTCGCAAGATGTCACCGGAGGAGTGATGGCAGTAGGTAATTGGCAGGTGGAAAGGAAGAAGTGGTGGGTCAGCTCAGATCATTGTGAACACCGTTCGCTCTAAGGACGTGATCGAGATCGACATGCGCGGTGCAGGTATCTCCACTCTGAAGCTAAGCGGCGTTGATGGCACAACATCCGCCAACCATCGAAGACGAACGAAAAAAAAACACAGCACGACGACCTATCGACAACGAAACAGGACAACCAAACCAACCAAACAGCGCGTCCAAGCCTCCAGCCAACAGCGCCATTTACACCAAAACCAATCGGAAACTCACGATTATCAATGCGCTCTATCACAAAATCTTATCGCATCCAAGACCTATGTATCGCAGCGATGAAGCCAGGGTGACGCTGTGGGCGATCCCAAAAATCGACGACGATAGCGGATGGACGACTGAATATCGCAGGAGAAGACTGGCGTTTGTCAGCACTAACGCCGAATCCGATTTGTAAGTGACCGAGATTATGTCGATCTCTTGATACGAGTCTTGATTGAGAGAAGGAGATGCATACATACAGTGCGTATCCAGATTGAATCGACTCTTCACTCTGCACCCCGAATGAGAGAAGGGGAGTTGGGGGTTGGGGGGTTGAGCGACGAGGAACGACGCTAAACAACCTATTACAAAGTGAACTTGTATTCGCTCCAAGTTGTATTCGAATCCAAGCAAATCGGTCGACCCGCGCTCGCCACTACGTCTTCTCCTTTCGATCGCTTGCGTTACTTGGTGCGATGCGCTGATGGATGTGTATATCTGGAATGGGCGTGGGTGTACGAGAGAGATAGATGCAGTGGATGAATGTGCGATATGAATGCAGAGTGGAGACGTGGGGGAGGGGGGGAGGTTTGCGTGGTATTATATGTCTGTGGATCCCGTCCGGGTGATTGGGTGATGGGCTGCGTCTGAGCACTCAATCGCCCAGTCCCGACCCAGGCTTATAGAGGGGGCCAAAGGCCACTTAAACGGGGGGATCGCTTAAGCCTTGGAGTGAAAATTCCCGCATTCCCGCACATGCTCCCCCCGGCGACGCCCAAAGTGGCAAGCCGAGGGTTATGGGAGCGCTGAGTAACACTCCACGTGATTTCCGGGATAAATGGGAAAGAAATGAACCTAATATGACTCTGGAATCTACCATGACGTAAATGCTGTATATGTGGCAGCTCAGAGCGAATAATAGCAGCTGAGCCTACATGTGGCTTTCAAGTCTAGGGCAGCGAGACAGCGCAAGATGGCATACAATACATGAACTCAAATCCAGGTCTGTATAACCGATCGCTAAAGCCCAATCATTCTTCCAGGTATCTTACACCACTTTTCAGGTATCTCGACTGTATTGCCGCCATCAACATCAGCGAGAGTCTGCGATGCGGGGTGTAGAAGACGGAGACGGAACGGTTTGGAGATGGACAGAGGGAATCTAGATGAAAACATCAGTGCAAACTCACGAAAAACTGCTTAAAATCATCCAGAACAAAGGGAACCACGACGGCAGCTACGAATTCAGCCGCTCTCGTTATCCGGGTATGTATCCGTTCGTAAACCTGTGGAGGAAGGGATTTGTAGGCCTGCGTCCTTGGCCCCGTAAAGTTTTCGAGGTGATCGTCTGTCGTTGAAATACAGGACTTAGCGTACGATCAAATTGAAGTACTGCAAGATGCCACGTGAAAAAGGTAAGACGCTCACTGATGATTTGTGCGTTATAACATAGAGCTGATAAGAGGTCGACATAACGATCTGGTGAATCGAGGCTATAATCTCATCAGCTCGGCTGTTCTGCCCTAAGACCCGTTTTATCCACCTTTTCCCATTCGTCATCTTGTCCATAGATCTCGAGATCCTAGAGCCCCAAGATAACCCAGTCTGAAAGAATGGCATCATTAGCTCGACTCAACGAATCTCTTTGTCATCCATCGAAACCAAAGCAAGAGGACAACGACTCACACCACCCGTCTTCTTCCCCTTCCAGCTCCCAACCACAACGCCTTTGCTCACCAAAGCCTTATGCATATTCTCCATCTCGTCCTCCAGCCCATCCAACGCCTGACAAAATTCGTCGATCACCTTTGMCCCGCCCGCCGAGAGCTTTCTGGCCCCATGCTCCACCTCCTCTCCCCTTGGTCCTTCCAACAGTCCCTGTCCCTTTTCCCGGATCTCCTCAAATCGTCCAACAAGCGCTTCGATACACTTGGTTTTGACGTCTTGAGCCGTGATCTTCGGTGGGAGGGTTTTGGGATTCGTCGATATTCCCCCACCATTCCCTGAGGCCGGAGTTCCCCAATCATGGGGTCTCCACACTGCCGAGCTGATGTGAATCGCTCCCGTCAGATAGCTTCCTGCTTGATCAGGGTCCATAGAGATGTACAGAATGCGCAAGAGATGAAAAGATCGATGAACGACTTGTATGGGTTGTTCTTCGGGTAAAGGGGAGATCAGTGACCCCGACGCCAATCCTGACAAAGCCGTATCCGGTCGACCAGATGTTCCCCCACTGGTCCTCGAATAGATAGACGCCGGTGGAGCTAACCCATTGCTTGCATTGTCACTGACAGCTGTGTTGACCTTCAACATCCCGAAAGAAGGTTTCTTCCGAACAGGGACAGGCGGGATATCTGCACCGGCTTGTGGTGCCTGCCGGAATATCTGGGAAGGTCTCCGACTGGATTCAGACTTGGCCCTCATCCTCCCCCAAGCGGTACTAGACGCCCCCGATGTTTGGACAGACGAAACAGACCGAGCAGGTGGATTGTTCTTGGGGAAAGGAATCGACTCCCTCTTCCCTGCGATGTCGAATAAAGAACTGATGGATCCGAGTCCAGATCCGTTGGCATCTGCGCGCTGACTTCGTCGTCGACTGATAGTCCCCTGAGCGGTTGACGGACTGACAAGGAACGCGCCCGATGGCAGTGGAGAATCCTCGACTGGGGGCGAAGTCGCCCTTAAACTTGTCTTTCTGGGCGTCAGCACCGGCCGACCAGCTCCATCATACAACGGAGCCGAGACTGGCAGAGGCGGTAAAGGTCTTTCGTCGCTCTTCTGACTCCCTATCGAGTCCCTTGTGAAAGGGTTGGCTGCACCATAAGTTGTCTTATTCGAGTTGACAGCAGATCGAGAACTCATTTCTGTCACTGGACGCCCAGAGGAATCAAGCATTTCCACACTATCATCAACACCGTCGATCCCGGTCAGATCAGCTTCCATGTCCAAGCCGAGAGACGGCCGCGAGGGTTTCCTGGCATGTCTCGAAGAAGAACCACTCGCACTTCCCCGTCTCGATGATTGGTATTTGCCGCTGTCAGGACTCATTGCGCTGGAGACAGGTCGCCCCAAACCGATGGATGATGACGTCGACGACTTTATAGAAGCGGCCTCCACGTGATTGGGGTCGTTCAAGATTTTCTGGAGAGAGAAAGAATCGCGAGATCGCGGGAGACCTTCGATCGGCCGTCCGATGTCTTGAGAAGGAGCCGGATGCAACTGTCGACTCGGACCGGCCATCTGAGAGGACGTTCTCGGTGAGCTGGCCGCGCTGTCGAAGCTTGGATCCCCAAGCATCAGATTTCCTATACCCAAGACCCCTGTGTCATCGAGTGATGGCCGCGGTGAGGGGTCATTGCCAGTCACCTCAGCCAGATGAGAGGGAACCGCAGTTCTGCTGGTGCTGGAAATCGCGTTGGCGTTCCTTGGCACAAGAGTAGCGGTCGACGTCGAGGCAGAAGCCATATCAATCGGTGGAGACGACTCAGGAGGAGGGATCGTCTCGTCGTAGTTCGCCAAAAGAGCTATCCGAGCGACGTATGCGTCATGCTGTGAATCCAGCATATCAGCCTCTTATCCTTTTCCACCGTATCGGGCCAAGCTCCGATTTCAAAGTCCACACTCACAATACCTCTCAAAGTCCTACCCTCCTCCTCACTCTTCCCAACTGAATTCTTCCTGCGTTTCCCATCATCTCTCACATTAGGCTCAACGCCGACCCGCTCCATCACGCTCTTAAGCCTAGCCACAGCCTCGCGATACGCGGCAAGCGCTCCAACCACATCGTTATTCTTGTCCATCTCCACAGCCCTCTGGGCAAGATCGAGCGCAGTCTGCAGGAGATGTCGGGAGGGTGTCCGAGGTGTCCGACTCGTCCCGCTGCCTGTTGCACTGGGATCTCTTGACATTGAGGGTCCCACTTGATTGTCTGACGAGGTCGGCATGGGGTCTCCTGCTGATCGAGGCAGATCCCCGCCGACGTTGTTTCTCAGAGCGGTAGCGGATTCGATCTGAGCGGGACTGAGGAGGGAGGAAGAGCGAGGTGAAATGGTCTTGGAAGGTGGAGTTGAGGAAAGGGGATCAGTGTTTTGGGGAACAGTTCTCTCTGTCTGTCGATCGGCTACACGGACCGTGGTGTCCTGCTCGGGGGATTGCGAGAGTGACACTGGGGCTGGTATAGGCAGCGCAGGCCTAGCACTAGCTCCCGCCCGTTTGAAAGCGTTCACAGCAGAGATCCGACCAGCCGCTCTGGAGAAGGCGGCAGACGAAGAAGGCGGGGGACGGGATGATGCAGCCAGAGCGAATGGATGTGAAGAAGCGGGAGGAAGAGGTGGAGGTTCTGATGCTATTCACAATTGTTAGCACCATATTACCAATTCCTCACTGAGAATAATGTTGAGAACGACTTCAGAAAGAGAATGGGAGGGAAGGGGGAAGGAAAACATACGAGGAGGTCCAGGCGGTGGTGGAGGGGACAAGCCCATTCTCGACATTCTCGACCCAACCTCTTCCTCCAACTGACCACCCCATTTACTCATACCCAAAAACCCATCAGGATCATCGTCGATCAAACCCTTCCCCAGGGGGGCTAAAGGATCGCGAAGCGAGGAATGACGAGTAGAAGTCGAGGGCGGGGTGGTGATTGTTGTGGTCGTGGTTGAGGTTTGCGAGAGGGACGGCGGACGGAATGATGGCGGTGGATCTGTGGGTGTAAGGGAGTGAGTATTAGTCGATTAGGAATAGGTTGGGAAAGAGTTGGTGATGAAGTATGAAGTATGATGGGAGATGATCAGGAATAATTGAGATGGTTGATGACCCACCTATCCCCGACCCCGGTTCGAATCCAACATTCTGTATCATCCTCCGATCCTCCTCTGTCCAGCTACCACTTCCCTATGCCCTATTCCCAATACCTAATCCCCAGTTCCCAGTACCCAGCACCCAGTCCCGTAGTCTTTCTTAGCCAATTATCCAATCGTAGGTAAGGCCTACTTCCCGAAAGGGTCGCGCTGTCGAGTTATCCGAAGAAGAACCTGGAACCCGCTTCCTCCTTGGCGCTCTCGCTGATCCGACAATGGATATGAGTGGAAGAGGGTGTTGAGGTGTGAGCTGGGACAGATATTCTCCAGAGATTGGGTATCAGAAGTAATTGGATGTTGATTGCAGGATATCCGAGCACGTCCCCCGTTCCCCCTTTCGACCGTCGATCGACAGGCGTGATCAACCTCTCCTATATCCTTCTACGTCCATGTATACCGTCAGCGGTATGAGTTGTGATTCGACGTAGCGAGAAAGTCAAGACAGGTCGTATGCTGGTGGATGGATTTCAATTGGGTTTGTCAACAAATACCTGTCTATGCCAACTTGGAGCTGGCGCGTGGAGGTCGTCTTGCCAGCGAGTACCACTGCAGAGTAGTGTGGCGATTTGCATTTGGGTTCACTACGACGACTACGGTCCCCGATCCCTATCCCAGACAGGAAGAGGTAGTTGCCAAGAGACAGCTGTCCATACATCTATGCATCGTGTCGTCCTCATGGTCCACCTAGGAACCGTACCCAACGTCCATATCCCGCAAACGACAACCCACTCCACCATTATTGTTCTTCTCTATCCTCAGCGTCTGGTCCTCCAATTCGTCTGTCCTAGTGGATATGCGAGATGGGAGAGACAAAGAGTAGAAAACTCGGAAGGAACACTCGCAAATCTAAAAGAACGGGAAACGAAAGAATACTGTAAAGTAATCCGAGAGGTCGGTAAAGAGAGGAGGAACGATGGGAAAAACAAAATGAGTGGTTCAGGAAGGACGGGTCTGGCGTTAAGTTATGTAATGCGCAAACGCGCATGCTATGCGGAGTGGTATGGGTTCGGTTAGGGTAACGATAGGAATGAGGATGATAAAAACTAGGGTGTCGTTAGATGTCGCGATTCATCGGAATAGCTCGTTCACGATGGTGGTGCTCTTGGGGAGAATTTGACTCTTAGACCGTCCTTGGGGAAGATGCTGGATTGGGTCATGATCAGCAATGATACAGTGATCCATTAGATAAGGAAACTGAACTCACGCAGCGATGACTCTGTCGGAGAAACGATAAAATATGTCTATTAGCAGCCGTCGTTTGCGACATATCAAGAGGCACCCACTTGATGTCATCACTCAGAGGAGTCCGCTCATGCTCCCAGTTCATGAGGACACTAGCAGTCCCAAGGGTAGCGGCGAGATGCATTGAAGCGTATTGACCGCCAATGCACTGGGGAAACGTAAGCTCTCGGGGTCTATTCACTGAGGTTCCGACTCAAATCTTACGTACCTTGTGCGGTCCACTACCCCACACGAGGTAGTTCTGGGGTTTGCTCTCTGCGATCGGCTCAGAGCCATCAGCTTGAGGCATCCAACGCTCGGGCATGAATCTGTCGGGCTCCGGGTAACATGTTTCATCGTGTAGCGAGTTCCAGAATGAGGGGATGACCATCGAGCCCTTGGGGACTGTGTAGTCGTCTCTGATCGGGAAGGCTTTGGTAGTGAGGTATGGGACCTAGGGAGACAACGACGAGATCAGAATTGAGTGCTGGCATTGCCATATTGTCAATGTGAATCAAAGACTCACCATGATGACTGGGGGCATCAATCGGAGAACCTCCTTGATCGTAGCCCGAGTATACACCATCTCATCAACCAACTCCAAGGTGAGGGGGGCATCGACATCGTTCCCTCTGACCCTGTACTGCTCCTCCCTAATCTTGGCAAGGATTTCCGGGTGGTCGGCGGTAAGTTGGAACGCGTAAACGATAGCAGAAGACATGGCGTCCTGCGACGCGAAAAGGAACGAAAGGATGACCATGGCAATCTCGTGATCCGAGTACTCTCGCGACAAAAGTCGTGCTTGTTCCCCATCCTCGTTGGCGGCACCTCGTCGAGCAGCCAACATGGCTTGAACCCACTCGTCAAGCAGGCATAAGGGCTCGGCAGTTGGATCAGACATTCGAACCTTGGATGCAGCAGATGCAGCAGTGAGGTATTTCATGGCGATCTTTCGGGCTTGGATGGCGTTGTAGACCTTGGTTCCGGGGAGGGCGAAGGGGAAGTTGACAAGCTCGAGGGCGACAGTAATGAGCCAATACTTTTCGTTGATGATCTGTTTGGCCTCGTCGGAGACGTAGGGACCGAGGAAGACGCTGAGCGAGGTCTCCATGTTGAGGTCTCGCATTGGCATCATGTATTCCCTGGTGGTCTTGTCCTTCATCCATTCGGCGAAGAAGTTGCGGTAGATCCGCTCTTGGATGGGGAGGTAGATACTGGAGGGGAAGGAAATGAGCTGGAGGAACGTGATGAAGAAACGATGGAGGAATAGGGATCTCACCTGAGAGCCTTCTTTGTGAACAAGACATTGAGAGCCTTGCGGTAATCAGCGTGAACCTTTCCGTGAAGGAAAACCCAGTTCTCCTTCAAAAGGACCTTCTTCGCAGAAGCGACCAAGCATGGCTCAGCGTGGTTGGGGGAGTTCAAGATCTTTCGGGCCATCTCGTTGGTGGAGCCAATAACGATGAAGCTGAGGAATGAGTCAGCCAGTGTTTCCTTTTCGGGACCATTGCAGCTGGCTTAGGAAGCTACATGATAGCACGCGGCACTGCAAGCCGTACTCCCTATCGATGGACAACACGTCACAAAATAACGCCGCGTCGCCGCAACCCACACAACCCACGACATCCAACATGACAAAGCAAACATGAACCCACATGTTGAACACGGAAACAACACTCAAAGCTCCCGAATTCCATTGTGCCTTGTAGTTCTCCAAAGTCGGATTCAGACTATCAGCAAAGGCTCCAATGATAGGGATCGTCCATTTGTTTCCTGGGAGATGTTGTTTCTTGGCTCGATACACGAGTTGTTCCAGGAGGAGGAGGGAGATGATGATGGTGAGGACTGTGGCTGTTGTTGTTTTTCTGTGGGAGTGTCAGTGGCTGATACGATGTTTTTATCGAGTGCAAAACGTGACGAGGTTTGGGAATGGGAGAGGGAGGAACGGTCGGGTGGAGAGATGGGTGTTCATCGAGAGCGAGGAAGGGTATGAAGAACGGTTGTTGTTTATGGTTTGACGATTTGACCTCGGTCATGGCCTATGCACGTTCCACACCTACCCCACTCTCCTCTTCCACCACCTCTCTTCCCATTACATATCTGCATCCACCACGCACCACGCCAGTGATAGCCAAAGCCAAAGAACTCACCCATCGAAACTGAATCTAGCCTTGCTAAGCCCCTCGACTCCCCAACTCTTCAATCCCCCCAAATCAACAAGCGAAGTGGGACTAAGGATCGTATGCGAAGCTCCGTGATGTTGGTTCATCGTTAATGTTATCTTCTATGTATCTCTCTATGTATAGACGAATGTAATCAGCATCCACCCATGCAGATGGTCCGAGTGGTGTCGGATACAAATACGTGCAAATTGATTGATTGAAGGGAACGTACGATAGATTTGAAAGTGGCTTTTCCTATTATCAAGGGGCCTTGTGAAACGTTTTTCTCCAATTCCGTACAAATGAGCGACGAGTGTCTGTTAAGACGTTGAGACTGGGTCGTGTATTCTCACTCGGGGACGGGGTCGTGGGCGCTCAAACTAGGAGGTTAGGGAGGGTAGCTAATGGGGGGGGGAGGATTGCAAGAGGTGGGATTAGGATGGATTTGAATTTGTTGATTTTCGCGTGGGTGGCTCCGGATCCGCGACGCTCGGGCACGGGCAGGGGGCGTACGGCAGGGGAGGGAGATTCCCGGGGCTTTCCGATGTCTCAATCTGTTGGGATGTATCCACCACAAGCTAGTTTGTATCTATTTGACTCTTCAATCGGTTAGTTACGAATGTATGGAATGGTGGGATGCTATCGGCGATCCCCTCGCTGGAATGCTACTGGGAACCATTGTGAACTGGTCGCCCTCTTTCTCCGGGTGACCAATCTGCTCCCACATACAGAGAGGGTGAACACTGAAAAAAAAGCCAAGCCTACGCGCAGGTCCGCAGAGTGCCACGGCCGGAGTGGAGTGGGACGATAGTGCGTTGGCTCAAAGTGGCTCGGTCGGCACCCGCAGCTCTGGTGCGCGCCTGTGGACCTGTGGGCTCGTCCCCGCCCCGACAGTGCATATGCTTCCTTCCACTTGGCTTAGCTTCCGGCCCGATGTGTCGCTGCATTTTAGTCACAACCCCTGAAATCCAACCTTGGCTTATTGATAACCTTACGCTAGAGCTGCGGCTCGGCGACCATCCAGCCAATTCCAATACGACTATTGGCTCCTCTAAGGTCATAACGTCCTCTCATCACACTAATCACCCCCAAGCTATCGTAAACCAGCCTATCACACCTTCTTGCTCTTAAAATATCCTCCACCAACATATATCCACAAGCATTAAGCAGTCACACGGTCAAAACGGACGAGGGAGGACAGAACGGTAGAAAGCCGAGGGGGAAAAGAAGTGGGAATCATAGCCGTTCGTAGGAAGAAAATCGTAATAGCACCGGGGTGACGGGTTGGAAGAGGAAAGGTCGATTACGGGAAAGAGCGGGGGAGAGACACATTCAAGCCTCGTTGCGCATAGTCAACCTCTTAAAGGGTCTTCTCGTCTATTATTATAAGCCTGTCAGTTTTATCCCCGGCAGTTCGTTAGATGAATTCGAAATTCGACCTACGCTCGAAGGAAGAAGGAGCAGTGGTGCCGGCAGTGCTGAAGCCCTCGGCCTGCTTGGTGAACGGGTTGTTGGTGGTCGAGGCACCTGTGCGGGCCTTAACGTTGCCGATGACAGGGCGGAGGACGCTGGTGTAAAGAACCTCGGCACCACGGGTAGCGGGGAGGAAGACTAACGATGGCATCAGCACTGGTATTCAATCGCGAGCGAAGTACTCACGCCAGACAGTGAAGACGGTCTTGAACACAAAGTAGAATGGAACCCTGATTTGGACGTCAGAACGAAAGTTGCGAGCTGGTACGAGCATTCGGGTAAAGAATATGCTCCGAATCAATCCCAACTCACCAGTAGAGAATTGGGCGGACGGCGATCGACTCAGCGAGGTTCAAGAGGCCGAAGACCACCTGCGATCAACAGTCAGCCCAATTTTCGACACACGCTGATATAGAAATTACTAACCCAGTAGGTAAGCCATTGCTTGTCGTCGTTGGTACCGGGGCTCTCAATCGCCTGCACTGAGAGGTAGGCGGGCAGTGCCCATCCGACGAGGTTGGAAACGGGGGAAGCAAGTCCGAAGAGGTTGAAGAAGATCAGGAAGACGAAGCTGAGAGGTTGGCGGTATGTCAGCGCGACGCATTTTTGTCTGATATCTGAACAAGCGGCGTGGGAAAGTGCAGAGATGAGCGACTCACACTCCACCAAGACCCAAAACACCGTAGGCTTTAGGAACCTTAGTCCTCGCCTCGAGATCCTTCAGGACGGGGAACTTGTTGAGCTGTGGGAAATGGTGTCAGCGGGTCCTACGCTTGTCGATGTTCCCATCGTCGTAAATATCCCCTTTGACTGGATGCAGATCGCCAGGGGCGCGACTTACCTCGGTGTCAAGAGCGTTCACCTGACCAGTTGCAAACTTGTTGACCTGCTGGGTGTAGGGGTGGTTCAGGAAGTTGTTTTTGATCTGTTGGGATTGTTGAGACATCTATTGAGATAAGGGACGAGGGCTTTATCAGCTGTGGTCGGTCGTTCAAATGCAACATCTGCCAGTGGGGCGCAGAATTGAGACACGAATCATTTCTCAAAGAGACAACTGAGGATGGTGTAGACCGACGCGAGTACAGCAGACGGGGACTTGGGATTCTGGGACGACCATGATGGTAAAACGGCAGGCCGATGACGACAAGATAACGTTATCTAAGTCGCAAGCGTCCAGCACGCCGCCTACAGTTGTGAACCCCACCATTGTCGTGAAGACCACGTATTACCCTCTTGTTGTAGCCGAGCACATTCCAAGTGGCTCGTCTGCATCCCAACATCTGAGATCTCAACACATCGAAAAGGAGAAGACACCATTTTGATGTCAAAATGACTTCCCCGCCCTTCGGATTGCTGGCCCTCGCACCGATGATAACGTGAAAGGAGACGAGTCATGATACTCACCTTGGTAGGTTGTTTAGCTATCTGTTCAGTGAGCTGATAGGTTGTTGAACTGTGTGATGGTATGAGTGGGATGGAAGAGAGTACTGAGAAGAAAAAGAAAGAAACGAGGTTGGGCTGACAGCACAGCGGTGACGACGGGGCAGCCAACCGACCACCGCAGTGTCGTCATCAGTTGCTCAGAGGGGGCGAGGCGGCACACATAATCCCGCACTCGAATTCCCGTGTGGCAAGCTTGTTGGCACACTTGGCCATACATGCCGTACCGGCCGTACAGTAAGTACGTCAGCGGGTGTGTAGCGAGGGATTATAGCGATATTAGGCGGTGATGACTGTGGAGACAGATTGCAAGAGAAGGACATATATTGTATGCATAGATAGGCATGATATCTACTTGTCTCTAGGATCCGGTGCGGCGTGGGGGGAAAGGGGGGCAGAGGGTGTGGCACGGCTATATTGTCCGCCTCACCATGATGCCGCAGGGATGATACGTCGGCCAGCGGCGGAGTAGAGAAAGTAGAATGGAGACGATTGGGACACATGAGATGGTTGAAAAGTTCAAAGAAGGTCAGAGATACGAACGGCATCTATTGGATAAGCAGATTGTTCGATGGAAAGAGACAGTGGATCTAAAGTCGACGATGGCTACATGCAGAGGATTAAATTCGAAGCAGAGACCACACGACAGGGTCATTCAGTTGTCGTTGTGTCCTTGTACGAAGAGCCCGGATGGAGTTTTGTCTTGCGGGACACAAAATTCTTGTCCAATCGTAGCATTCGCGGCGATGGCATCGCTCTTGACGAGGGTGTAGCCACGTTGGCAAGAGTCTGACGAGGGTTGTGGTCAGTAGGCAGCAGGGGCTTGGTAGGAGCTATAGATAGGGAGATATTTCTTCTGGTACACTTGTACGTGGTGTGTCATGGGACTTTCAGGTCTTGCCAGCTTGAAAATGTAGCTGGAAATTGTCCATAACAAATTCGGAGCTATCACTCACCGATAAGGCATTGTCCGTGGTGGCATCGGACTTCGCTAACGCCAGGTAGCGATGCGCAGTCTTTTTCTCAAGTCAGCAATCGAACTGGACACGATGTATGTCAAATAGAGCTGAACTCACCGACAGACTCGCCCAAACATCCACCACACGTAGCGAGGGAGAATAAGACGCTGAAGAAAGAAGCGGACAGAAGTAAACATCCACATGTCCCTGATTTCATCCTCATTGCCCACGAAGAACAGTCTTACTCACTCGGTACAAGCCCAGTTACCCTTCAACTCACAAGCCTTCTCGTGAGACGCACAATCGAGCAATGACTCCAACTCTCGATTCCCACCAAGCAGTCGCCTCCATCCCTCTCCAGATCCCTCTCCAGCCGCCGCACCACTTTCCTCCTGCTGACCACCACCAGTCCCTGCCACGCCAGTTGCAGTGGCATGCGGCGATTCAGGAGCGGACCCGTCCTCCCCACCGTCTTCGCGTCTGCGATTCTCAACCGCCTTATCTATCGCTCTCTTACGAGCGACGGCGAGACCCCTGGTCGGAGAGATAGAGGCTGAGATGACTGATGCGGTTCCTGAAACGCTGCTGGACGTCTTGTAGTAGGTGGATGAGGTTTTGGTGAATTTGACGGTTTTAGGGGGTGGGGGGACACGGCATTCAAGTTGACCCTTGGCGGTGTAGGTGGCTGCTGTGTAGGGTGCCTGGGTGGATATCGTCAGCTGTTCCGGCAAAAGTAACATAGTATTTCGAGTGGATTTAGGAGAGAGTGGTCAAAAGAGAGAGTAGTAAAACAACGAGACAACACCTACCTCGCACTGGCATTTCCTCTCAGACAGGCTGTAAGCTGAACCCAATAGCTCGACGTCAGCACAGACGACCATCTCACTGCCGCAACAACCACTTACTCTGCCCCGCACCCTTGCAGGCACAGTAAGCCGTCTCGACGGTCTCACTTTCTCCCCATTCTTCCCTCTTCCTCCACCCATATTCTGTGGTGTTTTTGAACAGTAGTTCAGTGTTCACTTCATCAGGACAGAGACAGTTGACCTTGCTGTTACGAGGGTTATCAAACTCGGGTAGACAGGCGCATGTGGAGGGGTCACGAGTGAAAAGATCCTGGCAGGAGCTGTAGGTATCTCGGGAGCTCAGATCATCCTCGATGTATCGTGGGGAGAGGTCTGATGTTCCAGGGTTGGGGGTTGCAATGGAGAGGACCGAGGGGAGAACTGAGAGGACGAGGGAGAGGAGTGCGAGGGGATACATTTGATGGAGGGTTTTCTGGGTGGGTTTCCGTCTGTCAAAGACAAGCTTTGGTCTCTGTAGGTATGTAGGGGACTCAGGCTTACTATATCAGCTGGAAAGGAATGAGGAACTTAAGAGCTACAGGAGGAGAATACGAGCCGCGAAGTTGGTGACAGAAGACTCTAGAGGAGGGGAGGGACAGCGAGATATTCCGTTCAACACACAACATAAGTCTAGTCCAGCACTCTCCCCAACTTCTGATACGAAACGCTCCACCCAGTGATTGATCACCATCACCCGCATCATCCCGATCACCACCATCATCCCAATCACCACCATCATCCCAATCCCCGCCATCATCCAAATCACCACTACCTCCGCCATCAATGTCACCATCAAACCTCGCTTCAGTGCCGCAGTCCCGTTCATCTATCACTGATCCTCGCTTGCATCCCAGCACACCATCAGGACAGATAGCTGCACACGTGTGGATTGAACTCAATCGATTTTCAGACTAACCACATACAGGAAGGTTGGCGTGAGAATATCGACTCCCTTGGGAAGGATCTGCTCTCGGTATTGGGTCGCTATCGTACGGTACTGAGTCTGCTTTGATGATGAGAGGTCTCTCGATCTCGGGAGAAGATAAGCTGAACGCAGAGTGAGGTCGGTTTTGGGAAGAGGAGAAAAGATAGGATCACCGCTGCCGCTTTTGCCATCACAGGCAGCTCTATCCATTGCGTCACCACGAGCGATCCCCGTTCGAGGTGGGAAGGCAGCACTTCCGTGGGGACGATGTTCCTGGAGCTATCGCTCTTCCCACGACTCCTCCTCTCTAATTTAGACATGCAACACCCCTTTATACCCTCCCCGTACTCGGAATCATGAGTTTGTAAGATACACCAACGACAGGCCCCGGAGATGCGAATGCGGTAAGACATGGGGAGACCATTCAACAATGCATTCGCCACCGCTGTCCCGAGTGCCACATGGTCGTCGTGCATCGGCTGGTTCTGAGCCGCAACCGTCCTCCCCCTCTCTCCTCCTCTCCACGCTGAGCAACGTTCCCCTCATTCTCACGTCGCGTTCTGTCTGATCCCCCTTACCGCGTCAAGATCCTCACCCCCACCATCGACCTCAGTGCCATCTCAACTTATCCTCTGATATGCCTCCCAAAGGAAAGAAGACTAAAGCGGAAGAAGCGCTAGCTTTCCTTTCCGATCTAGATAACTTCGAAGCTCCTGCCCCACCTCCGGTTGCCTCTACCGACACCGCTACTCCCTCTATCTCCAGTAACCCATCTTCAGCCACTGCTGCGTTCGTCGCTACGAATTCTGGCTCCACCCCTCGGGCATCTAGTGACAGCGTTCGACCAAAGACTACCGAGGGGTCTCCAGCTGTTATCAACGCCACTGAGAACATCAATGCAGCGTCTGACGTAGGAGCAACGCCCGCTGACGAGGAAGCAGCGTCAGCTCTAGCCTTCCTTGAAGCTCAACTCGCTCAGAAGAGAGCTCCGTTATCAGTGGCATCCACTACCCCTCGTTCATCGACTCCTACTGCGCCTGCAACTTCGCAACCCAATGTTCCGACTCAACCAACAGAGCCACCCAGACCCTCCGGGTGGGGAGTGTCCTCGTTCTGGTCAACCGCGAGCTCAGCTATCAGTGCGGCTCAGAAAGTCGCCGATGAGGGGTATAAACGAGTGAGGACTGAAGGTGTCTCTGGGGTTGCTGGTGGACTGGAGCAGCTGGGCGTCGGTGTTGGGGGAGTCGACCTAGGGAGGTTGAGGAAGGGGGCGGAAGAGAGGCTGGGCGGGTATGTGAAAGGTGTAGATCTGGAGAAACTGAGTATGTCGCCGACCTCTCATCTTACCGTCAATCCACCTCCATTAGTACATATTCACTACGGAATGCTAGACTGATGTGCTCCTCTTAACAGGACACGACCTGCTTAACTCCACCGCTTCAACCCTAACCAACATCCTCAACACCGTGGCCCCCCCAATAACCGCGCACGAAACCCTCGAACTATGGTTGACCCATCCAATGATTGGCTACTCCGGCGTGGAAGGTGTAATCTACCGCGCATGGATGCGGGTACTCGAGCAAACCGAGTCGGGAGAAGTTATCATCATCTGGTCAGCTCCCGAGGGGCCCGAGTCGGAGCAGAGCGAAGATGCCGAAACGAGAAGCATAAATCCTGTCGAGGGGTGGACGAAAGGGTGGGAGCGGGTGGAGGTCGAGATGAAAGCTGTGAGGCAGCGGGAACTTTCAGATCCTCAGGGGCGGGCTAGGATTAATCGTAAGTCCGTTGCGGGAGTTCTATTGCCGCCACAACTTTATCTCAGAGGCTAATGACCTCGTTGTGTCCACGTAGCAAACAATCCAGTAACCACAATCCCGATCTTCCTCCATCTTCAACCTGTCCTAGCCCCCCTCCCAATCCCCGAACCACCACTTCTCCTGTCGGCGACCTCCAATCCGGCCGGCGAGCCCTCACCCCGCCACCTCTACTTCCTCCTCTCCCTTCAGGACCCAGCACATTCGCTACGCTTCACGACGATCACCCAGGCGGTCCCCAAGGACTGGCTGGAGGTGGAATACGAGCAGAGTGATTGGGTTGAGGAGAGGTTGGTCGATGTCCTCAGGACTGGGGTCGAGGTTATCGCTCAGGATGTAAGTAGCTTACTTTCCTGTGAACGAAGTTGAACACAATGTTGACAGACAATTCGATGGGATAGTATGTCGCAACTCGCATGGGCTTGAAACCATCTACAGGACTTACTAGGCCCCAAACCCCTGGTCCTGAGACCGAATCCGAAGCCATTGGAGCAGCAGCCGCGCAGCCCTCAGCACAGAGCGACGAGTCTTCCACCCCAACTCCAACGAGTTAGATATCCCAACAAGAATAGAATCAAAGTGCAACTTAATCATGTAATTGTATGTAGCGGCTGAGCAGCGTTGAGGGAATACAAGGTATACCAGGATGCATGAAGATGATTATGCCATGTGGTATTGAGTATTCTATATGGTGTTTCCGAATTATCTTCATGGCTACTAAATCATCCATGCCCTATACCACAGCCATATACCCTATGCTGGCAAAAATCAGAAATCACCAAGATCCAACTCGATAGTCCGCGCTACGTATTCTTGGGGTGTTTCGTTCTTCTTCAACCCCGCAGGAGGGGGGACTACGATCTTCACGTCAATCTCTGAACCTTGACTCTCCCCTTCTGTTTTGGCCCTATGAAACTTCCGTCAGCTCTGGCACCTTTGTCATCGTCCTTTCCAAACTGTATTGGATACACTCGAAGTTCGTGACGGACACATCGTGGCGTATGATTATCGAGAAGAGGCGGAACAGGACACATACTTGGTCTTCGCTTTGACGATAGCCTCCTCAGCTCTCTTCCTAGCCAACGAGGCAGCATGAGCAGCCGCCATAGCCTCTTTCGTCTTTCTTCGATTGTTCTCATTAATCTTCTGGATCCTTTGGTCGTATTCTGACATCTCCCCATGTCCGCCGCCAATCGATCCAGTCGAAGATGTCAAACCAAGTTGCTGGCTCCCGGATTTGGAAGGTTCAACCAGTTCGCCAGTGTGTGGGTCCCCGCCAAGGGAGATGATTTGTTGTTCAATCTCGTGTATCCCTTGGGCATCGTTTCGACGGATGGCGAGTTCTCGCGAGGACATGAGCGAGGTTATTTCGAATAGCTTCTTTTGGCGTTGAGCTTGAGGGTTGGATCTCTGTCGAGCTTCGACTTGGCGATTGATCTCCTCCTTTATAGGGGAAAATATGGTTAGTGACTTGTACTGAAACCAACGGGACACATTTCATTCGAGAAGACAGAAATATAAGACCCACATTCGTCATCGGCCGTTCTCGCAAGTGTTTGATCTCTTCGTGCTTCCTTGAGAGATCCGACCGCTTTGGAGGAGGGATTCGGTCACTCTGGTTCGTCATGTTAAATCTGATAAATTCGGTCTATGGATCGCCAATTTGGTCAATTCAACTTGACACTAGCAGGTGACAGAAACCACGGAGGGTGCAGCAAAGCAATGGCGCACCTCTTCAAAGTCGCCATTTGACACATCTGCGATTCGGAAGTGTCTCGACGCACGGCCATACTGACAAACCAGAGCTCGGTTGTCCATTACGTTCTTCCCTTTGTACTCGATCGAGTAGCCACCGTGGTTGTGGTCAGATTTGATTCCTGGTCAGAGAATCAGCGCAGATAAATCAGTTAACATCAGGGAGTGCTCACCAGTGACCTTGTAGATCCTGTACTTAGGTCGGCCAGACTCATCAGGCTCCCCAGCCATCAACCTCACATACGCCCCTAAACCGCCAAAGTCAGATGAAACGCCGAGCCTGCACTTCCAGCATACTTACCAGTGACAACCTCCTCAAACTGGTCCTTGAACAACATTTCCACGAGCTCGTACCGACTCAACCTAGCCGCATTGACTTCTTGCCGGTTGGCTGGGATGGCATCCAGATCCTTCTTCTCCTTCTTCTCGATTTTGTTGACAGGTGACCATTCTGGTTCGCGTTCTCGTTCACGCTCCCTTTCGCGTTTATACGTGTCTCTCGGCGAGATTTCGCCATCTTCCGTAGAAGCTGACTCCGATCCTGGCGAAGCTGAGCGGGCTTTCGTTTCCCGTCTTGCAGCCTAATGAGGGACGAATGAATCAGCTTGAAACCTCAGTCCTAGTCAATAAACTGCGTACCCGTCTTTGCGCTCTTTCATCTTTAGCTTTTCTACGATTCTTGAGATCGTTTATAGCTTTAGAAGCTTCCTTGGTGACACTTGTATGCTTTCCTATTTGATGCCAGTGAGCTAGACCCAGTGTATTCCACCCCTGTCGTGACATACGTTTCTTCCTCGACGGCTCCTCTTCAGACTCGTCGTCGTCCCCTCCCATCCCAGCCATTTTGTACATTGCGTCCAGCTGAGCAGAATCTTTGTATTTCTGCATCTCCTCCAATCGACCCGCCAAGATATTCTCACGTTCAATTTCAGGCATTCCCTCCAGCCTAAAAATCGACGACGCTTATCAGCCCCCTCCTCCCCATCGAAAGTCTGAGGTGAAGCCACTCACTCTTCCCTGTCATCTTCATCGATATACTTTCCCTCTAGCGGGTAAGGGTTCTTCCCTGCTCCAGATACAGCACTCCGCGGCTTTGACTTTGAGGAGGAAGCGACTGGTTGACTCCGTTTCGGGGGCGGAGGTGACTCCTCCTCTTCCCCTTCCCCTTCCTCAGACTCGAGATCCATGTCCATCTCTTCCTCACCTTCCGATTCTTCCACTCTACAAGTCTTGTCAGAAAATGTCCTCCCTAATTGACAGATTGGGTTTATGGTAATTTATGCCAGCTGGGAGGACGAACACATACTGAGCTTTGCTTTTCGGCTTCCTTGACCCTCCTCCCGAGGTGTGTCCTCGCTTCTTCCGACGGCGACTTGGGTCATCTTCGGCCAACCCCAGGAGCTCGTTTTCGAAGTCTGACATATCTTAGTGGGAATTTGATACAAGACGAGGAAGGAAGTATAAAAGGGAACGAGGATGGAGATACGGACAGAATGTCAACTTGAACCATTTCAGGTCCCGTTAAGCTGGTTGTTGCACCGCACCAAGTTATGTTGCATCTTACAACGTGTTCCTATCAACCGGCAGATCTTTTTCTTCCCCTTCTTGTCCCCTGGATGAGAGACCATTGTCGATGCGGTGGACATTCTCAGCTCTGTTGGTCGCAGTGCTGGCGAGCTTGGTCGTCGCAAGCTCCGTCTCGGTGACGAAGGAGGTGGTTGAACAACAAGTCGTGGACCTGTTCACAAACTCAACCGACAATGGTGGAGGCCATACGAACAATTGGGCAGTTCTCGTCTGCGCCTCTCGATACTGGTTCAACTACCGCGTGAGTCCTTACTCTCTGCTGGCCCACTGCAATATGCTGGCTACCCCAGCATGTCCCGTTTATAGCCCTTGCCTAACTAATTTCTGGTGAAATCTCAGCACATGGCCAATACTTTGGCCATGTATCGAACGATCAAACGTCTCGGGATCCCAGACTCCAACATCATTCTCATGCTAGCCGACGATGTGGCTTGTGATCCTCGGAACCCGTTTCCTGCGACTGTCTATGCGAACTCCGGGAGACAGATGGACCTGTACGGTGATGGCATTGAAGTGGATTATCGGGGATACGAAGTGACCGTTGAGAGTTTCCTTCGGCTGCTGACAGGTAAGTTGTCCCCCTACTACTATCCTCTCACAACTCAGGAGAGGCGACAACAACAAGAAAAGGAGCTAAATTTATGAAACAGGCCGTCAAGCGGACCATACACCACCGTCTAAACGACTTCTCACCGATGCGTCCTCTAACGTTTTTCTCTATATGACCGGACATGGGGGCAACGAATTCCTGAAGTTCCAGGATAACGAGGAAGTCTCCGCGTTTGATATTGCAGATGCCATCGAGCAGATGTGGGAGAAGAGACGATACAATCGGCTACTCTACGTGGTCGATACCTGTCAGGCCAACACTTTGTACTCCAAACTGTACTCGCCGAATATTATCTCCACTGGGTCTAGCTCTATTGGGGAGAATTCTTACTCGGTAGGTTATCTTCCCCTTATAGCCGGCTTATATCCGCGCTGACCCAGAAGGAGGAGACAAATCACTGATAATCTTTGTATGTTTAGCATCACAACGATATGGATATCGGTGTAGCGGTCATTGACGGATTCACGCATTACATTCTACAATACTTGGAGTCCCTCTCTAAATCGTCCAAAGCGAGTCTCCAAGATTTCGTAAGTTGGTCTCGTTGCTTGCGAGTCTCAGAACTTTCCTTTCGTTCTCGAGCTTGTCCGTCTGCTGTTCTGGTAGTTCTTCCTTCCTCCCTTCTATCCTCCAATCCTCACTTTTTGCCTTCCTCTCCCCTTGGTTTCTCCTCTGCAACTAAATACTGTCACCAATATATACTCTCAGCCTCATCTGCTCTCCATAGACATTGCTTACGCCTTACCTTTACTGACACCCACCAGTTTGAAACGTACGACCCCTCGCGCATTCACTCTCACCCCGGAGTCTCCACCTCACTTTCCAAAGCTCCCCCTTCGCAACTGTTAGTCACCGACTTTTTCGGCGGGGTCGCTAGTGTCCAAGTCGTTCCCAAGGCGTCGTCCTTACCGCCGTCTCTGAAGAGTGGCTGGGATATCGTTGAGGACACTGGGCTTAAAAGTGTTGAGGAGGCTAGACCTCGGAGCATTGCAGACGCAGCTGCACCGGGATATGCTCCATCCGACGTAAGGTCAAACTCAATGACAAAAGGGGGTTGGAGGCGGCCCCTGTCTAGTGGAAAAAGATGGGCAGACGCCGTTCCTGGTCTGGGGGTTTTGGTGTTGTTACTTCTTGTTGGGTTCTGGGTAATCACCTCAGATTCGAGGAGCGTGAGTAGATAGTCAGGAACAGATTGTGTAGCTATACCATGCATGTACTTTACCAGTGTCTTCATCGTCTATCATTTCTAATCACCAGTGCTTCTACCGCTATTCTCAGAACCGGCTTTCAGTATTGATTTGTATTATGAGGCCATACTGGTCTGGATTTGCGACAGAGAGTCATTTGATATACCCCTAAACCTCTCTTACACACCACGCCTCTATCAAACTTCCACAGCCAGTCCACCTCTTCGAAGAACAGCGCCAAAATCCCGAAAGCAACGAATCCAGCCCTGAACCCTACGCCGCCTTCCGAGCCTGGGCAGCGTCAAGGACCTTTATAATCTTCCGGCCCATATCAACCGCCATCCCAAGGGGTAAAAGCAGGAACGGGACATAGCTATTAAGCAGCATCCCGAGTTCGGTAGGGGTGAGTGGAGGAGTAGCGATGGCTGGGGAGAAGAGTGCGGCGAGGACTGGGAAGAGGGTCGTGGCTGTTGATGCGCCATAGGCTAGGAGGATGGCTAGGGGGGGAAAGGGGTCAGTACAGCAACTTGATCAAAGATGGGCGATGACATACGATAAACCCTCTTATCATCTGATAAACCATATTAGCATTCAATTTACAATTGGGACAGAAACCCAAATAAGAAAGATGACAACCTACTCCTCCAAAGTCCCACGGCGCCAATCACGAAGCATGGTAATTGAAACAGTGCCTCTAGCCAGAAGAAAACGTGTAACCATTCCCATCCTGTTTCGCCGTTCACGACCCCGCCCAGGATGGGGTCTCGGGAGAAGGTGAGATACCAGTTTAGGAAGGCTGGGAGCGGGGTGCTGGAGAGTAGGGAGGCGGGGTAGAGAGCTTGTAGGTCTAGGGAGAGGGTTATTGGCTGCTGTGGGTTAGCGTATGGGCTGTAGGGGTGAGAGGTAGACTACAGGGGAAAGTGATGATGGGGGTGTCGGAATTGGACAGAATGGCCGAGTTCACGGTGAGGTTTCGGGTACCGAGGACTCGAATTGAATTATAGATGAATGATCTTCAAGAAGAACGTACAACATGAAGCTATGAGTATTATCAGTATCAACATGAGAAGGCAATTCGCATAGATAGCACAAAATCAGTACTTAGGACTGCAGCAACGCACCACACAAAATGTAAACCACAGCTTGTCCAGCCCACGACCCGCAAACGCATTCTGCATAGCGCGGTAGGAGTAGAAGATCGTCTCGGCCATGTTGGGTAGAATGGAGTAGATCAAGAGAAGTGAGCGAATGAGGGTATTTGGAGATATCAATATTGACAGAGAATGAAGGAAACCAAGTCAAGTCACCGTCGGCGGTCGCCGTGTGGCTCTGTGGCATGTATTGGCTGGCTTGCCTTCTTGGCCTTGTTTCCTTGGTTGAAGCTCATTTGCACAGATATGCACCTCCTCTCTTCCCAAAGCCCGGTAAGGATCTCACTTGAAGCTGCCTACCGCTCCGCGATACGCAGTACTCACCGCACCCTGCCTCATTTGTTATACCGGGCTTTGCGCTCATCCTCAGTTCCCACGATTAGCCTAGGCAGCTGGGCAGCCATCAAACCCTTAGACGGTGTCGCTCATCATTATATACCAGCTATATACAAGCCTGTCGATCGATACCGGGGACGATCACTCAAATGCACGGTGATATCGCAAGTGACATACTCGTTCATGCTCGCAAACAACAGATGCAATGTCGTCCTTAGTCTTTCCCTGAAACGCTCTGCTAAAGCTCTGGAAGGATATGTGAGAGACTGAAGGGGACCTGAAACAAGGCTGAATAAGAAAGCGTGTGGGGCCTGCATGGCTGCATAAAAGAGAGTGTGATAGTAATGGTGTCGACTGAGGCAGAGTTGTCGATTTCTTGTTGCTATGTCGATGGTTATGCACTAGGCTGTGTTGAGGAGTAGATGATGTACCGTTGTGCGTCCAATTTTGAGGATCAGCTGAAATGCATGAAATGCCACATCAGCCAGTACTATGCCGTGGGAAACTTGTTCCTCTTTGAGTAATTGAGTAGAATGGCTTATGGCGCAGCGAGGTCACGGTTGAATGGACGCGTTGCAAAGATGGGACGCGGTCTCAGGAAACGCGCGATCTCCCCCCTCCCCCCAGTCAATCTCTTGGGGCAGTCCAGACCTATCTTGGTATCTAACGTTCCGCTCACGACATTCAGCCACAGTATGGATGGATATACAGACATGCAGAACTGAAAATGCAAATGCAAATACAAATAGACAAAGTAACGAGCCAGCCAAGCCGGGGGTTTATCGAGGGGTGTGAATCTGTGGAAATCCCCGAGGCCCGACGTTGATCGGTTGCCATCCCGGGTATGTCGATTACCGGAGAAGAAGTTAGTTGGGGGAAAAGGTTTGAAGCAAATGCCGCCGACCGAGGAAACCCGTATCTCATTTGGGAAGGAGATGCAATGGTGAATGAACAGCTGACAAAGTGATTGGGAGGGCGGAGGCGGTCGGAGATGATGACAATGAAGAGATTAGCTGGCCCCCGTGGAGCCTACGTACATCCCATGGAGACCCCCGGGGGAGTCCCAGCGGGGGCACGAGGGGGTGTGGGTTAGGGAGGTTCCCGACGATGGCCCAAGCTTGGCTTGCGAGGCAGCTGTATGTCCATGTTTGGTTGTTACCGCCCAACTGTGATAGGTTAGATCGGGCGTAGTCGGTCGCCGGTTGGGTGTAGACTGATTGCCGAAGACGGCATTAGCTTGGGGGCGTTTGAGAGACTCAACCAGGGACTGTCATGAGGCCAGCCAACCGAAACTAGCGCAGTTGAAAGACACCAAGCAGCTGCCCTGTCGATTATATATCCCCCCTCTTCGCTGGAATTCCCAAACACCGTCCACGTCGGTCCACCTTTGCATCTCAATTACCCATACCCACCACCACAACAATCACAACCACAAACACCCCACAAGCCAGCTTAATATTCACACACACCCTCTCATCACACAATGGCCACCGTCGAACCCAAGAACCAAGGATCGTTGCACGATGATGTCCACACGAACGGCGTACCTGCTAACGGTGGCTCTAACCCCGAGCAGTACAATGCCAATGGATATCAGGGCTCGGGTGGACCTATGAGCAGGTTCATCACCCCCGGCGGGCATCCCATGGACACCAGTCAGGTCAGTCTTGTTTACTCACAGCATCAAGCCTCCTCCGTCGATTTCGGCCATATCGATCCCTTTGCTTGACCACGAAGCAGCCAAGTACTGATGGTCGTTTTTGACAGCCTGCTTTCCCGATCTACCACCGAAGGTGAATATCGATGTCGATCTCCACTTTCCCAATCCTGCTCTCAAATCAGCTACAACGTCCCGTACTCACCCTCCCTCCTCAGGTTCGGTAATCCCGCCCCTCTGGGTCTCCTAGCGTAAGTTTTCGTGTCACGCCATCCTTTCCTCTAGCTTTCCCTCAATACTGACAACCCATCAAACAGCTTCGCAGCCACCACCTTCGTCCTGTCATTCTACAATGTCCAAGCGCGAAACGTCACTCACCCTAACGTCGTCCTGGGCATGGCGCTCGGATACGGAGGACTCGTCCAGCTCATCGCCGGTATCGAAGAATGGGCTTGCGGTAACACCTTTGGTGTGAGTATGGTCGCTCGATAGAACTACATGCCATTGCATCGGCGTCTAGCATCTCGATAGCGCCGCTTGCTGATCGACGATCACGTAGGCTACTGCTTTCGCATCATACGGAGGATTCTGGCTCTCTTTTGCGAGTGGGTTGACGCGTCGCTGGATCGCCTGCCTGTGCTGATGGCGATGTTGTTTAGCCCTTTACATCCCCCAATTCGGAGTTACCTGTGAGTCGCCTCAAACTACGAGTATACGAGTTTGAATGAGCTGCTCTCTGACACCTCTCATAGCCGCATACACTGTCGCGTCCGAGCTCGACTCCGCTCTTGGAATCTACATAGCGTCATGGGGGTAAGTGGAACTGTTTCGAGCTCTACTTCCCTAATTATCTTCGGCGAAGCATCTTGAGATGCACATGAAAGAGCTGACACCCTCCCAGAATCCTCACCTTCATCTTCCTCATCGCCTGTCTCCGCTCTTCCGTCGCCCTCGTTTCGGTCTTCTTCTTCCTCGACATCACCTTCTGGCTTTTGTGAGTCTTATGTTCACCTTGCTTCCCGAGGACGGGTAATCCATCTTGCGCCTTCCTGCTTCAATACCCATGAACGAGACTGACACCCTCTCAGGATGGCAGGTTTCTTCACTGGCCACGAAAGCGTCACCAAAGCCGGCGGAGCTTTCGGCATCGTAAGTCCTCCCCCCTCTTTTCGACTTCTTTGCGCATCCGTGTCAACCACGTTCAACCCTCACTAACTCCCAACCCCAGATCACAGCATTCTGCGCCATGTACACCGCCCTGGCCGGTCTCCTTACGAAGGACACCTCCCACTTCCTCCTCCCCGTCGGCGACCTCTCCAGCGCGGACTAAGTGTGCTCTATCACTCACTTGTCTTCTTGTGAATGTCTGGTGAATTATCGGAGAAGTATGTCCGGATGAATGGACTTCGGGGTTAGGTAGTTTATGTTTTATTACATTATTGGGTTATGAGGCTTTTTTGGTCGATGATCGTGAGATGGAGGGCGGGTGGTAATGAGGTAGCAATGCGAGGAATAGCGGTGGAGACGAGAAGAAGTGTAATTCAATATTCTAGTTGATGCAGACGAGGTTTACTGTTCTGTAACGTATCGTGTGGCCGAGAATGGTATTTACTGCATCCCTTGTTCCGGGATCGAAAATGATTCAATTATAGCTGGCGCAAGAAGAAGTGAGGTATGATCGAGTTCTAGGTAATTCATAAAGGGCTGGACATGTGCCAATAGAGAGAGTATTCTAAACAAGGTATAATGTTTTCTACAGGTAGGTATAAGTCAATACAAGATATCCGTATGCTTATATAGCACATTAAGTACAGTGTATAGTACTAGCAAAAACATCATAGAATAGACAATTTGCGACGGTCACCCTCCGAAGCTCAACAGCGACATCTCCACCAAACCTCCAATCACTGCAACATCCACCTCCGTGTTGATAATAAGGTGGCGTATGCTCCATTCAATCCACTGTGACTCGCCCCCTGATGCGGGGTACAGATAGACGGATGCGCTTCAAGTCACAGTCAGATTGAAAGATCACAGTTCCCAGGGAAACCCCCTTGTTGTGGTGTTCGTTGTCGTTGTCGTGGTTGTGATTCCCTATCATCTGATCGTCAATCAGGGTGTATGAAGGAGAAGCTCAGGAACAGACCAAGGGACAGGTTGTTGCTCGGAAGGAAACAGGTGGTGAGACTTACGGTACCACTACATCTGTCGTTTGAGGACGTCGGAATACATGATAGGAAGCGACACCATTCGCATGCAGCGTTCTGTTGTGCAGTCAGCTCCGTCAACTCCGTCGCCCTCAGCTGCTGCCACTCTGGGACCACTTGCACCATCCGAAGAGACGCAGCGAAATGTCATACGTACCGGATCAGCGGTGTCTACTCGCAAGAGAGTATCATTAGCGTTTAGTCATCATTCGGTGGGCGGGGAGACTTACAGAAGTTCTTGATAGTCAACACGAAGGCGACGATGATGATAGGCAGGGCGACCAGTCTACATCCCCAGACTACAATTCTATGGCGTCTAGTTTCGCTGATTGATGGGTAGAGGATTGTGCCCATGAGCAGACCCATTGCGAAGCCCTTGAAGGTTGTTAGTATGTCGTTGTATAGCTCTTAGGTGCTTTCTTTGGAGCAGATCTGCAAGAAGCTCTTACTCACTCCTAGGTGGGCAAGACCATCCACTGCATTCGGTCTAAGCGGCACGTTAACGATGTTCAACGAGAGGGGGGAAGCCAGAAGGATAAGGAAGGCAGCGGACGAATGTGAGGCGGAGTAACCTACATATAACCAATAGCTATCCCCACCAGAAACTCAATTGCCAATAAGAAAGCCTAGAGGAGCGTCAGCCAATGTCGTAGTAGTATGGCAAACCACAAGCTTTCAAACAGAGAGCCTACCTTTAGTTTTGGTCGGTCCTCGTATCTCCAGTGCAGAAGCAAATCGACGAGTACACATGCGTTCTGCCAGACATATCAGTCATGAATGAAAAGGCACACCACTAGCCGGCCTCACTGTTGCGAAAAGAGCACCGCTCGCTCCGACTGAAGGTATACCCGTCCTCGAGAAATTACCACCGAGGACAAACCCGTAGATCCCGCCTGCAAAGTAAACGAGAAGGAAAGGGAGTGTGCCTGGATCGATGACCATCCGCGGTCAGCTTCCGATACAGACATGGAAAAGGATATGGATATGTTTGCACCCACCCATTTCCCGTTCGATCTGCGCTCCGGCAGTGATCTGAGCGATCATATTGACGGCTAGATGGATGATGCCAACATGCAGGAAGATTGGGACGAAAAATCGCCATGATTCTAAGAATGTTTAAGTGAAGAGTCAATAGGCTTCCGAGGGGAAGTTACAAGGGGGCAGAACTGACGATTGGGGATGCCGTTGGGAAAGCCACCGTGGCCGCAGATGCTTTCTATCGAGCATGAGGTAGTGGGTGGACTATTGATGGACGAGAGGGGAAAGAGTGTTGTAAGCTGAGTGTCTGGCGCAGCCAGTCGGGTACGACATTGTATGATAGTTAAGTTCTGATGACGCACTTCGATGTATCGTTGAGACAGGCCAGAGCAAATGTTGGTGGTAAATCCTGGACGAGCTTCATACACCTTGATGTGATGTCTCGCGTTAGTCGTTTACTCCATACGACTTGTTAATTCATGAAATGAAAGACTCACGGTGGAAATCGGGCACCGATGTTGATGAGGACCTCGGAGGATGGTCCAATCTGGTGAAAGAGCCTGCTTAGTACGACATTAACTCATAGATGAAACAATAATGTTCTCACCATGTAGTTGAAGGTCGGCTGATGGCATCATTAGCTTAAGTCATTGCAGCACAGTATCCTTAGTCCTACCTTGATCGCAATAGGTGGTCCCATGGCTTTAGCGTTCGCTATCAGCTCATATACGAGGACGGCGGTCATAGCTGTTGTTCCACATGAGTTAGCAGCGCTTTCATAGACCCCAATTGGGTATGAGAAATGCACTTTCCACCTACCTACTGCCAAACTCCAAGCAGCCACTGGCCACTTCTGAGCTCCCAACCCTCTTTTCTTACGTTCAATAGCTTGCTGCACCGGTTCTCTCGCTCCCTTCACTCCAAAGAGTCCCAGCAGCCTATCTAAACCCGTGGGGAATAACAGTAAGTTGTAAAGATTACTGCGTCTGGATGAGATTTGAGAGTTGTAATCATCCTGCGAAGGGTAGGGGTAAGGTTGCGGTGAAGATCCGTACTCTTCAGCAAACTTCACTCGATACGGCTGTTCCTCCTGGCCCATATCTGCAGCGCCTCGAACTAATCCTTGCATCTCGATGCCACCATCGTACATTGCTGACGCCGGCCTGTCCCACTTTGACTTGTGGTAAGTACCCTCTTCGTCAATGTATGATAGGCCTCCGGCGAAGGACGGTTTGTTTCGAAGGTGATTATTTTGGCCTGCAGAGCTCTCAGACGAGAGGGGGATGGAAGACGGAGCTGGGAGGGGGAATGTGAGGGGAAATGCACGTTGAGAGGCTGAATCCCATGGTCCAACGGAGGGTGAAATGGCTGTATTTCGGTCTGCAGGGCCGGTTGGAGATAGTGGAGCGAAGGGATCATCATATCGTTGAGTGGATTGGGGTGGATAGTCACGCTGTGATTGAATGTAAGGTGTGGTGGTAACTATGTCCCTCTCTTCCAAGGTGTTGCCATTTTGAGTATCAGGCACTCGATTGCCTTCCCATTCTCTGCGAACGGCTTCAGCAGGCGACAACTCGCCACGAGTATCCCCTGAGACGGGTTCGAGTAGCGTTGTCCCAGATTCTGGGGACGATTGATGGGGATAAAGAAGCTGAGACGAAGTGGGCGTGAAAGGGACTGCCGGTGGACCAGAATACGCCGGCGCAGGAGATGACGGGTTGCTGGCGAGGTTGGGATTGGGTCTAGGTCCACTTATTGGCATGTCGTCCGAGTCGCTGATATCACCTCAAGCGGGGTGCCTATGTTGACCAGATCGAGACGCAGTGGTATCATGTAGAAAACAGAATGATCAAGTGGTGCTCATCGCCCCATCTGCGGATTGATGGTTGAAACGCAGCACCTCCAGCAGCACAGCAGCTTTGCAATCCCGACGTCATTTCTCACCATCCCGTCAGTACAACGCCGACTCGCCGTTGTCAACGTGGAAATGGACCTTTACGACGACACTGCAGGGCTATAGCGATGACAGGTGCTCACTACTTTGTAACCTATAGCTCAGTGACCTATGCATGGAGTATCCAGGCCTACTGGTTGTTGACAATATATGAAGCTAGTCACCGTTGCCACGTGACCTAATGTTCGGATTTCGGAGTCGAGACGGACGAGACGACCCGTCAACGCCATCACCCTCCCATCTACACTTTTTGGGTATCAACAATGCCAAACCAAAAAGCACAGCAGGCGTCCTTGAATCATACGTTGGCTGGTATGAACGCTCTTACGACCCCCTTAGATTCAGATAACGACGAGGATCGAGCTGGTAAGTAGTCGGTTGGGTGGCACGAATCGGATTGGAGGGTCCCAACTGAACCACAAAAAAATCGATCATCATTACAGAAGCTCTGCTCAGAATGTCTATTTCATTGATCGAGTCTGGTATTGACATTCTCACGAATCATATTCGGAACGATGATCAGTTGACGCATGAGAGTATTTTAATGCCTGGGGGGACGTTGGGGAAGCATCTTAGACATGTGAGTGCAGTTAGTACCCCGACTGCAGTATAGCCTATGAGATCACATCAGATTATCGGTCAAGGAGGGTAACTCGTGATGGATAGAGAAAATCATTCGAAATCGAACAAGGCCTGAAATCGTGGAAGTCCGATCGCTAACCTTTATTGACCTCAGGTGATCGAGACCTATCAAGCCTTCCTCCTCCCCCTCATCCACCAATCTCCTATTCCCCTCTCTCCCTTGCCTGAATCCCCATCCCTAACGATAAACTACGACGCCATCCTTCCCGCAACCCGCCGACCCCTGGCGCACCATGTCCCTTCCTGTCTAAACGCAATGCAAGACATCAAACGCGATCTCTCTTCCTGGGGTCAAACCTTTCGCGCGTGTCGAGAACGAGATCCAAGTTTAGCTGGGGAGATTGGGTCGTGTGATAGTGGATTGGGACAGGGGTTGGGGGAAGAATTGAAGAGAGAGGTGATTCTTGTGGCTATTACGCCGACTAGGCAGGAGATGAAGAGTAGTTTGGGACGGGAGGTAGGTCTTCTGCTACGTGAAGGAGCGAAGCTGACGAGAAATGAAGTTGTGGTTCTGCTCTCTCCATGCTATCCACCACTTCTCGATGCTACGCACAATAGCAGTTCATGAGCTGGTACGTCTTTTCCTTTGCCACGCCCAATCATCATCCTAAATGGACTGACTAGCTAACACGCCTTAGGGATTGGACCTCCCTGTCGAGTTCGGTACTGCTCCATCAACGCTACTGTAAGTCCCCCTCCTTGTTCCTGGTAAGCCAGTCAACGGAGCCCCGGGCACTGATTATCGATTATCGTACTGTAGGTACCGACCAAAGGATTGGAAACCACCAGCAAAGAAGCGGTTATCTTTTGTCAAAAGTAGACTGTGATCTCTCGGCGAGCAGTAACGGTTCGGCATTTTGGGCACCTCTCTTTTGATTTTATCCTCTGTCGTTGTGTGGGATCGTTGGGCATTCGAGGGCTCCTTGCATGGCATTTATAGATTGGGACCAGCATATCTCGGATTCATAGCATTTTACCTCCACTCTGTTTTCGGATTCTATGACATCAGATCTGACATGTCACATATTACTCCACGACGCAGATGTTTCCGCAGTAGGCCCACATCAATATATTATCATAAATATTGCCACGGATCATATATCGCCAGGTCATACATCAACATTGTGCAGAAATCCATATGTGCATGACTTCCTGCATCTGTACCATCCAAAACCTCTGAATCTCTCCAGGTGTCCACTAAGCCTCCCTGCCCTCCCTTACAACCCCATACACCCCCTCTCCAACACTCCACCAAGCCCCCTTGTCTCCACCCACGCAGAACCTCCCAGCAAACTCCAGCTCAAGCGGATGCACTCTCTTCCCAACGACCACCAAAGAATGCAGCGGTCCACCGAAATCTTCCTCGGAAAGCTGGGAGAGCTCTTCGAGTGTACCGGAGATGATACTTTGCGTCGGTGTACCGATTCGAGAGAGGGACATGGCGAGGGTTTTGGTGGGATCTAGGAGAGTTGGAGAGTCTTCTGGCGGTGGTGTGGACGTGGACGTGGAAGTGTCGGTGGAAGTGGAGGTGGGATGTCTTTCGGTTTCTGTATATATGATTTGGGAGATGGCGGTATGTGGGTTCATGAATCTTGGCGGTTCGTAAATCAGTCGACCCCTTTATGTTATATCAGCCCATGTTTCCCTATCATTTACAATCGACACGACAACCAGAATCAAGGTGGAGACGCTACGAAAGACAAAACCCACCTTGCCATATTCTCCTCACTCTGTTCCCGGACCTTGATATCAAGCAATACAAGCGTATGCATCCCAACCCTCAAATTCTCTTCCAACCTATCATACCAACTTCCGGGTTTCCAGTTATCAGTGTAGAACGGTAACGAGATCGATTGGCCGAAATTATACAGTTGCAGACCGGTTGAGCCCAGGGCTGTGAGGATCGAGGCGTTGTGGATCGTTTGGGTGGGGATACTGAGGTGTGCTGCCCGCAGTAGCAGGTCGGTGTGGGTTGTCGCCCTGGTTGGGATATGTTTCAATGACAATTCCCTCTGAAACGACTGGAGCCATGCCGGACATGGTGTCGGTAGGAGTGAAAACAGTGATGAAGACGGGGGAGTGGAACATACCCTAGAGGATCACCGACTACCAGGAAAGCTACATCGACTTTATCCGCATCGCGCAGAATCTCATCAGACTCAGTCTCCACCATCTCCCTCGTAGCGGTGATGACGGGTCTACCATAGAACGCTTCCTGTAAGGAGAACACGTCAGACCTCGTATCTTTCGTAGAGAGTGTCTATATCTGAATATCCCTTCACGCCAGCTAATCGAGCAATGCTGCTCTGAACAAGGATGACGTACCAGCTTCTCCTTTTCTACCATCAAAATACTGGTGTAAGCTTCCAGGTACACCCTCTCACAACCCTTCACAGCCTGTGATGTTCATCGAGCCATCAGCGCTGTTTATCACTTGCTGACTGTATATTTAGACGACGCGAGCTTCTCACCTCCAGACCCTTGACTGTGATATCCTTCTCATCACTCAGGCCTAGACCTATGACATAGAGCATTGTACGAGATCTTAATAACTATCTATACGTCTATGAGCTGTTGATTTGATAGTTGATATGATCAATAAACCGGCTGGACGATCTCAAATTCAGAACTTTTCAGCGCGACTGTATTTGATTCCGCTAATCTTATCATAGCGTGAAATAGACATCGCTGTATATAGATTCGAGTTTGGGGACCTTGTTGTGGAGCATAATAGAACATAATAAATATATGCCATGCTGACGACAGCCTCGTGATTCACGATCCAATCGATTACAAACATGCTAAAGGATCTCAGTGAGTGGGGACTGTCCAACCACAGACACAGAGTGCACCAGCAACAACCGTCTCAATGCAGAAGGGATACAGATACAATGCTAGGATACAGTGAACCCCAATAATCACGACACCACGTATATAGCAAAGTGACAGCGGCAAGGAGAGTGATATAGACAAAGGCCTAGGAAGAAAACGTATCGAGGGAGAGGTAAGAATAGAAGCGGCAAAAGGACTACAATTCGGAAATCAAAGTTTCCAGGTCAGTTACGACATCGGTCATGGTTGGTCGTTCATTCGGATCCTGATGCCACATCCGCTCCATCAAATTGACGGGTTCTGCCCCCCAATGTTTCCGGAGACCCGTGACGGGTGGTCGTCGGTGTTTGGTCCCCACGGCGTCGTAAATGTAATGTTCGTTATGACCTTCCCAGGGGTATTTCTGCAAACAAGCAAGGTCTTAGTCGAGATGTCCGTGAAAGACGACAGACCAAATCTGGGACGTCACTAAGGGAATATCTCACCTTTTCCCCCGTCCAGCCAGACATCATCTCCCAATACACCATGCCCGCGGAGAAAACGTCGACCTTGTAATCGTATCTCGGAGATGGGTGCCACAGTTCAGGTGCCTGCCAGTTGACAGTCCCGACGAGGGAGCGGATCATAGACCTGGTCGAGTGCTTCACTCGCGCCAAACCAAAATCGCCAACTTTGGCAACTCCTTGGCGATTGATGAGGATATTGGAGGATTTGCACTAAAGGACATCAGGCTTGTGATCACGTTAAAGATTGGGACGACATACATCTCGATGAATAATGGATGGCTTGCGGAGATGAAGGTATTCGAGACCACGGGCTATGTCCAACATAAGGCCGAGCTGTAGGCATAGGCCATTAGCGGGAGAAAAATGACATTTGTGGGAGACTTACAAGACGTTTCAGAGGTGGACAGGAGACGTTGCGCTGGGAAATACACATGTTAGCACGATATTTCCTATCTAGATACCAACTCACGATATAATCAAACAGATCCCCGTTTTCGCAAAGCTCGCTGACCAGCATGCAAGGCACCTGCGAAGCGTCTTCCGGGATACATATACCTCGCTAAGTTTTCTATCAGCTTTGTACCTCGGTTGTCGAAGTATTGAACCTACGAAGCGGACGATGTTCGGGTGATCAAATTCGGCGAGCAGGGTCAACTCTCGTATGTCCACTGGTATGAACTTCAGCTAAACTCTTGTGTTCTATACCCAAGATCGCCTCACTCTCGCTAAGATGACCGCGAAACTCCGAGATCGCAACTTTTCGACCCTTAAACTTCCCAACAAACACACTGTACCGTCAGCTCATATTACCATAGGCGAACTCACTCTTTGAACCCTCCACTACCAATCTTCTCGAGTTTCTGCAACTGACCGGGCTTGATCATCGAGTCCTCCAACCCAAGCTCCGACAAATCCAATCCGAGATCCGCATCTCCCTGTCCAGATGGGACGCGGGCATCTTCATCCGAATGAGGTGGTGTCGCAGGGTCCGTAGCATGGATGTGATCTCTCAGTAGTACCGGTGTAGTCTTCCCATCCACATGGACGTTACTGGCTACTGCATGGATAATTTTCGTCTTGGACTTTTTCTTCCCCTTGGCTTTGGACGATGAAGAGGCTGGCCGAGCAGTTGCTTGCGATGACGCTGAATTGTTATCCGCCGCGTCTTTTTCATCGCGCTGGGATGTAATGTCAGTGGAAGAGGCAGAAGCAACACTTACCCATTCTAGGAGAGCTTTGGCAAGTTGGGGTTTGGTTCCCCCGACCTCGATCCCTCGAGTCTCACACATGATCACAAGCTCATCTCTAAGCAATCGGCATAGTATCGAGACAGTCGCCGAGGCGAGGAAATCATCTGAGCGACAGTAAGCTTAGTACGAATCGCCTGTCAACGCCCAGCAAGACAACGCACCACTTTCAAACTTCTCAGCGCTGTCATCATCGTCATCATCATCCTCCTCCTCATCCTCATCTGCTTCTTCATCATCGTCAACTTCCATGTCCTCATCATCCAATGCTTCCTGGCGCAACCTGGCTTTTCGAGATTGCATCCTTCCAAATGCCTTCCCGGACCGTGTGGTCCTGATCTCGACCTCAGCTTCCTCTGTCGCCTCCCTGTCCGTACTATCCGGGGCGGCGGAAAGTTCGCTACTATCGTCATCGGAGATGATTGAGGTATTGGACTCGGTAGGGCTGGATGGCTTGGTGATGGAGTTCCGACGGGGCGGTGTTGAGGGTGAGCCAGCTTGAGCACGAAGTTGAGCGCGCGTAAGGGGCCGATGAGGTTCTACGGTGGTCAGCTACCAGCTCTGGGACCAATCCTCACCTTCTTCCTCATCGACGTGATCGACCTCCATACCTTCCGTTGCCCCTCCATCTGACTCGTCACTATCCGTTACGGGTGCTCGCGGCTTTCCATTCCTTAGAGAGTAGGCTCGTAGGCTCTTGCGACTACCCATGGAGACGTCGGAGATTGGTGCCCCTCGGCGCCTTGGCACGGGAGAATCGACCTCCTCCGAGCCATCCTCGGCGTCTTCGTCGTCCTCTGCATCAGCCTCCACTTCACTTGACATGGCTCGAGCAAAGCTGTTGCGCGTCGAGCGAGAACGGAGTCGCTGAACAATCGGGGTTGCCCTCACGGGAACGTCGTCTGCGTCGTTTTCGGCTTCGGAATCGGTAACTTCAGTTCCATCTTCGTCCTCGCCGTCCGGCAATTGAGCCTGGCGTTGAAATACTACTCGATGAGCTTTTCCCTGCATTCGACGAGCCGGGGTGAAGCCACGAGGCCTCGCTTGACGGCGAATCCTTCGGGGTGTTTGACGGCGAGGGACATTGTCTTCTGCAGCCGACGCGTCCGTTGTAGTGTATGACGATAGTGTGGAGGAACGCCGTTCACGTCGTCTACTGATTTAGTAAAGAATGATACCTGACAGACTTACGTTGGCTTAGTAGGACTTGTAACGCTGTCCCCAAATCTAGCTTTTCTATCGTCCTTTTCCTTCCCAGGGCGGAAGACTGGACGCACTCGCCCGACCTGGCGTGGCCGATCAATGGATCTTGAGCCATCGGCCAGCGTTCCCCGAACACGGGAACGTGTTCGAGGTGCGGCGCGGGGGGTAGCAGACGTGTCGCGACGGGCAGGTTTCTCGTTAGACGACGACGAACTGGCTGGAGAAATCGGTGCTGGACCCGAATGGCTGCGCAGTTGTTTGGGCTCGAAAGCTGATCCAAGTCTCTGGGGAGATTGATTGGGCGAGGGAAGTGGGGAGATTGTTCGAGAACTCGAAGAGCGCTGGAAAGGGCGTAAGCATCCCAACATGGATCTGATAGGAGTGGAGACTCACAGCCGCCAGCAGACCGTCAATAAGCCCTTTCTTGCCCAAGCCGGCATCATCGTCTTCATCACCCGTTGCCGAACTCGTCTCGTCGTCTTCAGTCGTCCACATTCCTGCCACCTTCCACAGACGTATGAGTTCCGCTTTGCGCAAACGATGCAGCGCGTGAGGAGGAGCATCCTCAATAAGATATTGATCACCTGGATATGTTAGTAAATCCCAGTTCGACGGGCGACATGCTTCACTCACTCTCGGCTATGAACTCAGGCTCTTCCTCTACCTCGTCGTCGTCCATCAGTTCAAACCAACCATCCTCGTCATCATCTGCATGGGTCTCATCCCCATCCGATCCCTGATCGCCCCTCTTCCTCTTCTTCGGACTCTCATCTTCCTCCTCCTCGTCTTGTATTCTCAGACCACTCGCCCCTCTAGATTTCCCTTTCACTCGACCGTCATCCGTCCTTCCCCTATGATCCTTGTCCTTGTCTTTCTGAACGCTACTGTGCTTCCGTCTAGATTTGGATCTGTTGACAGTCTGCAGTCCAATATCTGCACTGAGCGGAGTAAGCGGTCGGCGGGCCTGTGAGCTTTCAGGTGGATATTCATCGTCCGATTCCTCAGTATCAGAGACAAATATGGGTCGGCCGATGGAAAATCCCATAGGTCCGACTCGCCGTCGTTTTGGGGGATGGCGGGCAGCGGCATGCTTGTGTTTGAGGGGAGTAAGTGTTTTTCGAGGTGAGGAGACGGCGAAAGATCTGGTTCGATTCCTGGTGAGGTGGTTCATTTCGGAGATGATCTACGTTCCATGAAACGTCTCATGTGATAGAACAATCCTTAGGAAGAAGATGGCCTAAATCGACAACAGCAGGAAGGCGCGGAGATTTAGGCTATTCCGTATGTAGCGAGCTCGATATTCCACGATATGACTTCGCTTTTTAGCTGACAGATAGGACAGATGAATCCCATCTCCAAAGGGTGTGTTGGTTTGCGTTGAGGATCACCGCATGGCTTTGAGAGAAGAGAAGGAAGAGAATGCGCCGGACAGTGGTAGGTCATCCAGGAAACATGGATACAGAGCTTATCCCCCTTGACACCGCCAGAATGACGTGTCATTTTAGACACGCTACACGGAGTGTGGCGGCCAGCCTTCTGGATCGTCTGACTTGCCTTTTCTATGAGCTCCATGAGAAAACGGGGGACTAGCATCGTGACGGGCACAGGGTACATGGAAATGACACACAACCAGATGGCAACCTGTTCTAGGGATCTGTAGGGCAGATGGGGACAGTGGCTTGACCCCTCTCTGTACACCACAGACACTGCGAGGGGGATATGCTCGGATGCCGGCGAGGTCATCCAGTCATGAGTCTGTCCACATGGTCTCCCACGGGTGTTCGTTCGCCATGTAAAGCCATTTCGATGAGAACTAATTCATCGGATTTCGTCAGTTCCTGTCTTGTCCGGCACCTACTCGGCATAGCCTCCGATTCTATTTTCTCAGCGTTCCTGCTCCTCACTGGCCACCTCTACCCGCTATGCGTTGTCGTGTTGTGTCTGCCCAGTCGAGGGTGGCTCCCTGGAGCAGAGCAGGGTAGTCCAAAGCGTTCGAGAAGTCCCAAAGAGGAAGGTGTTTCCAGTCCGATTGAGTTCGCCTCGGTCGGGTTTGCGATAGTCTCCTGGACGCCCCTGTCCGGCCTGGGGTTCGTATGGTTATAAAGGCTTCCCTGCCGATCCTCTATTTTCTTCTGCAACATCCACTCACTGATCTTTATTCACTTGCCATCGACCATCGCTACAGTTGAGTCCTCTGTGAGAATCCTCTACAATCTTGGCCTCTGAGACGGTTAGTGACGTCAGTCGCTATCGCCATTTGTGAGTTTTAGCGTGGCCAGTCATACCTTATCCTGTCGAGCGCAAGGCCATAACTCACACACCTAAAGGATCAACGTGTCTTTCCTGGGTACGTTAGCTCACTTGAGTGTCGAATCCACCCATCTTGCTCCCGTCCTGCCTCACCGCGTCCCCACTCCGATCGACAGTCCCCTCTCCTCCCTGCTCAATTCGTCCCCTTCCCTTTCTCAACATGGCCACCCAGTCCGACCACGATGCCCAGCCGTCGAAGCGCGTGACGGCCAACTCTGGCCATCCCCAATCCAGTGAAGTCTCATCGTCACCAACCCCGCCGCCGCCATATTCCAACCCGCCCAGTGTACTGGGCGGCGAGGAAAGGTATTCGGCACCTCAGACCTACCCTCGCGACGATCGGCCCTTTGTGTCTCCCAGTGAAATCGGGGGTTACATGGTCATCGACGAGAAGGAGCTGGAACGCTGCTGCACTTTTGGAGCGATTGGAGCCGAGCTTGCCAGTGGGTGTCTTGCGCAGCAATGTTGACCGGACGAAGGTCGAGTGAGTAAATACATCTTCAGTCAGTTTCAACGTGAGGAGCCATGACTGACTTCAACAATGGCAGTCACCATATTGGTCAGGCTGCAACTGGTCATCATCATTCCTCCATGTCTTGTCGCATTCACTCGCCGTTCATCATACTACCATCCCATCATGCTACCAGCCCGATACAATATTTCAATGACGAATAACACTGTATATGGCCATCAAAGGGCGACGACATCTTGTGTACGGCAGTTTGGTCAACAACTGATCACAGCACTCATCAGTTTGTTAGTACTAGTCATAGTCATAGTCATTTGTCAGTCTTGATATAGCAAAAGCGGAAGGGGAGTCGGTATTCATTCTCTAGTCTTGCTCGATGCATCGTGAATAACAGTGCAGTTGCGTGATTTACCTAAGCTTCGCTTCTATGAGCTTCACAGGTCATCCACTAACTCACCACTTCCCTATCTATGTACTGCTTATGTAGCTATGGAACGGGGGCTGAGGGAATAAGAGGTTGATCCTGCTCTCTCTTGTAGGGGGACCAGCGGTTGTCGGTCTACCGGGCTAGGACACTCGCGCCTCCTGGTGCTGGCGGAGATGCTTCGACCTCCATCTCTGACAACAAGGTTGACTGCGATATTCAATGGAACGTTCCTATACGATTTCAAACATTACAAAGCTAACCTGAAAATGGCCGACTCGTACGCTGCTATCAAGGTATGTGCTCCCACCAAGGCCAACATCGCTGGCCTATCGATCATATATCCAACTGAATTGACAAACTCCTTTCGTTGTCATGATCATCACTTTCTTCTCGTCTATCCTAATATCGTTTCCACGCTGACCTTCATGACCCATGATAGACATTACACACCTCCCTCCCCCCTTTCTCACCCTTGATCCCCACGACCTACCTACCCATCATCTCCCTCCTCTCTTTATTGACAGTCTTCGCCCTCGGCTTCATTTTCGCAACGTAAGTCCCTTTTCCTCCGGTCCCACTATCCGCATAACTACACAATCTTTCATCGTTGATTTCACATACAATACCACCCTATCTGTAGAAATGATTTCAGCTAATGACTATCACAGGATGTCTAAATCCAGAAATCCCGTACCGGAGTTGCTTGCTGCGGTTCCTGCTTCGCTCTTGGCTGGCGTTGGGGTTGTTGCATTGTTCTGTACTGTTGGAGTCTACGTGTAGAATGCCTAGCTGGGATGAAAAGAGACGGGAGAAGCCATGTCAGTAGAGTTGCGAGAGTAGGTACACGGAGCTCATGATGGACGTATGGACTAGTGGGGGGATTTATACCGAAAACATGGATATACCCATTAAGCGAGATGGAATGGTCGGTTCCCAGCTTCGTTTGACCTCGCGTCCTTTCAACATAAAAACAAGTCACAAGTTCACATCAACTATCTCACAAGATCGTATTATGGCAATACAAAATGTCTGTACAGCATACACACAACCAATCCCAGAACGAAATAGCCTCCAGGGCATCAAACTACTCAGGCAACAAGTCCCAATCACAGAATCTCTACTCCATCCTCCAGCATTCTCCTCAACTCCCTCTCCTCTTTCAGCCTCTCCTGTCTTCCCCTAATCTCCGCCATCCGCTCCTTAACAACCCTCTCCTCGCCTATCAAGCTCCTGCTCTTCACTCCCCTCAGGCCCGAAGACTTGTCGCGAGCAGCTAATGAAGACGACGATTTCATCTTGGCCGGTGTCCGACCTGGTCCACCTGGGGTCGAGCGTGCTTTCAGGCTGTTCGAAGATGGTCTGAAGGGATGATCTTGAGGGATACTAGAAAGGTTGGTAGATGACGAAGGGGTAAGTGCTGTGTTGTTTGCGATGGGGACGGGGGGAAGGGGACGAGGTCCAGTGGGTCGGACGGTAGCTTGCATCCTTGCCAAGGAGGATGCAGTGGGAGCATACAAGGTGGATGAGCGTTTTGGTATAGTGTTTCCCGTTCCAGCTGTCAAGTTTGACGATTGGCTCATGTGAGAAGTAGATCCCTGGTGCGTAGGAGGCGGCGGTGGAGGTCTAGCATTCCTTATGATATCTGCTTGACTCTGTTTCTTCGCAGAGAGCGTCGAGGACATCGAGGTGGATTTCGGCAACGCGAGGTTATTGATGGAGGCGGAGGTTGGACGTGAAGCGGATGACGACGGATCAAAGTCCATACCGAATCGTGGGAGAGGGCCTCTAGACAAGGAGCGCACAGTCGAAGTCGAGGTAGAGAGATGTTTTCCCTTGGACTCCTGACCATCTGAGTGCACTTCGAGCTTCCTGGATTCGGAATTACTTCCTTTTGAAACTGCATTGGTAAGACCTGTAGAGGGATGACGACTGCTGGACCCATTTCGGCGAAGAGAGGCTTGCAGATCAAATGGCTTCTTTGGTTGAGGAGGATCTCTGGGTGCATACACTGACGTTTTGCGAGGCATTATGGGGGTCGGAATGATTGGGCGATTTTGAACCGTCTCCTGTCCTGTCGATACACTACCGGCTGAGGAGTAGATCTTCTGCTTTCCGGGCGTTTTCCGTATATTCTTAAGGAAGCCAAACCGGGAAGACAATCCTCGTCCAGGGGTCCCTGAACGCTACTATTAGCTGAGTTCGTTCGAAAAAGGTTAACAACGGAGGTCAGAACTCGCCTTTGATCAAGCTCGAGCGTCGCTTCTCCCGTCTTGCTTTGAGTTTTTCAGCCTTTCCGGGCGATAGCATACCCTCAGCATCTGTCAACAAGTTCGCAAAACTCCTTCCTGCGTCCTTCAGCCCATCCAGATACGACCCGGCACCTATCGATAATCTCTTTCGTTTGGCACCACGCTCGCTCTCTTCAGGAAAAGGGTTCAGAGGCAGACCGTTAGGTGCTGATGGAGCTTGAACCTCGTCATCGAGTTTTCGCTTGTTATGTGCTGGATCTTGAAATTTCTTGGATGAACTTGATCCTAAAGTTCCATATTTCTTCTGTGACACGGAGAGAGGCTGCATCCTGCGATAAGACAGTCGTCAGTGTTACGCAGCTCGACGGTCTCTGCCCGTCAAAGATCACATACTTTGCAAACTCGCGTTCGTGAGCTTCTGCGAACCTGTCCTTCTTGGCATCACCTCGGACGGAGCCCAATCCCCAGCCTCCATTCCCGGGTCCCATATCTTTACTGATTGTAACTAATTTATCGATCTCCGCCTTCTTACCCTTCAACAATTCCTCGCCCATCTTGATTCCCTTACCTTTTAGCTTCGCGTTCATCTCTTCCAAGATCGCTTTGCCAGCGTCGGAGAATTCTGCATTGCTGATACCAGGAGTAGAGTGGTTACCGAAAACAAATTGAGGTCGTTGAGGGGTGGGGAAAGTTCCAGGTAGAGAAGGCACGGGGGGAGGGGAATGTAAAGCCGGAAGGAGAGGGTAGATTGCACTCAGACTGGCTGACGTAGAATGTGGAAGGGCTGGCATTGATTTCCGGCTTAGCCCGCCGCTCAGCCCATTGTGATGACCAGATGGAGATCGCAATGGCGCTAAGGATCTTCTTTGACCGATGGTGGTCCCGTATATGTTCTTTGCCATACTGAAAGAAGGTAGTTCATCATGTGCCGAATCCTCATCGTCAGCTGCTGGAGGTGGAGAAGCGACCAAACGGATTGTGCTGGGCTTCTCGAGAAGGGATATAGCGGAATGACGACGAGGTACACCGATAGTCGAGGCTGGGGATGGAGGAATGGAGTTGGCGATTTGCTCGACCGGATCGTTGTCTGCTGGAATACCGGCCGTGTCTTGGTGAGACGTCCGTGATGATACAGAGCGGGATGAGAGCAGGGTCCGAGACGCCGAGCGCTTGAGAGAAGACGCGAGAGCTTTCACAGAGTTGACAGAATTATGTCTCGATGTAGAATCTAAACACCATCGCATAAGAACCGAAGTCTATGTCTTCATCGCGATAGATGCACTCACTGTCCTGACCAAATTCACTCATAGCTCCACCATTTTTGGCACTCTTCCAGGAATTGACGCTGTCGCTCTTGACCAGCCCCGTCTTGGCAGGGGAGATGAGACTTGCCCCTCCTTCGGACAAAACCTCCCAGGTATCTGAAGCTCGAGACTCGGGTCTCAACTCAGCACAATCTAGCTCAGATGTAGCGTGCGAGTGCAAAACAGAGGACTGCGGGGAAGAAGGGATCTCGGTGTCGGAGATGGCTGATCTATGCATGAGGGAAGATGCGGGAGTGGCCGAGGGTGGGGGAATATCTAGATGAAGTTCTGGGGGGAGGGATGCAGCGTCTATTTTGTTATCGGGCAAATCAGTGACAGCTATTGTCGGGCGGTCTGAGACACGTTGGCTTACATTCCTCCAAACGGGAAATGAGCGATGTATTCTGCCAGGGCAGTATTGGTGTCAACATTTGAGCGGTCCGTTGCTTGTAGAGAAGATAGAAACTCACCTTTCCAGAAGCTTTTAACTCATATCTACGACAAAGAGCGATGAGCTGATGGCGCTTCAAGGCGTGCAAAGCAGCTGAGCTGGAAGGTCGTTCAACAGTTCTACATGTCAACAAATAGTTCCCCTTCACGGCATCAGCCGTAGAAACTCACTTCCACAGAATCTCGTTGCTCATAATGAGCGTCAAACGAAGCTGGCGACCCAATCTTCTAATTAAACCACTCGAGTCCAATCTATGCAAAGTAAGTGAAAGTGAAGAGGCGAGTGGAAGAGTAAGCGAGACAACAACAACAGGACGACAGACTACGAAGCCAGCCAAAAACAGTCACCAACTCTACCTTTCCCACGGTCGGATGTTGATATGTAACTTATTTGCGTTGCCCATTTAGAAATGACTCAAGACCAGAGTCGTATGCCGGCTGCCTATGAGATGTGCATCCAAACCCAGACTGGCATTCCTCCCTCTACACTGTCCAGTTATCATGCCCCCCTTAGGAATAAAAGACTTGACCATGCCGTAAGTGCCTCTCCGCACTCTTGCAGTACTCCATGGTCCATTGTAGCTGACATTGTGTGTTTGCTCGACAGCTTAGCGGCTTTCGGCATGGTCTTCGTGCTGGGTATGTACATCTTTCTACCTAGCAACTCATCCCACATACCATTCATCCGTCCCACTACTGTCATTCTTCTACAGCATATAATCCACCTGATATCCGTCTCCATCGAACGTCCAGCTGACTCGATTCACCCCGTTCCTTAGGCAGCTACGTCTACTCCTCGATCTCCCAAGCCCGGTTGAACGCAGCTTCCGAGCGAGACAAAGCATTATCCCAAGTCCTCAAACAACGGAGAGATTTGGGTATGGATGCTGAGGACATGCTTGGAGACCGAAGACGGCGGAAGGAAGACCGGCTTCGTGCTGAGGCTGCAGCTTCATCGAGCTAGATGCAGATGAACTATTGAAGCGCTACGCAGAAGGTCTGTTCGATTTTTAAGGACCCATGGAGATCGACAGCAAGTGTCTTGGGAACGAAAACGTAGGACTATTTGCCATTCTGCAAACTCGAGAGTCACGTCTTCTGGGATCGGGTGATCAGGGGTCTATCCTGTGGACCTGAACATCTGGGTTCTCGGTACGCCCTACCATATTGTCAATCGCGACGATGCCCTCGGCGATATTACACCCCCAATTACGCATTACAATTCGAGAGCTCGTCAAGGCTAAAAAGCCGAATCAAGGAATGTAATGCGAAAGCAATGCAGCATTGCATTCCTTTGCATTCCTTTCGTCTATCCGTCTACCATTCTCCTGTTTATTGTAACATTCTCAAGATACGGGATATGACAATCGACTCAACTGTATAATTGACGGACCGGGAATCATCCGGAGCTGGGTGACGAGGTGCAGGCGCGATGGTTGGGGTATTATAGCTTAAAAGATCAAGATGTTGGGAATGTTGGCTAGGGCTAGGGATATATGTCTACTGTGGAATGGATCCGGGCCAATTGGCGAGATCGTAGAAGATGAAGTACAACTACAAGAGATGAGCTTTTGAGACTGTGGACATGATCTAGTGATACGAAGCTCGATACGAAGGTTGGGGGGGCCTCGAAACTTTGGGCCCAGCTTTAGGAGGAAGTTCCCTAAAGCTGGATCAGGAGAGAGAAGATAGTGATGGAGGAGAGATGAAGAGGGCGAAGGTCTACTAAGGACAATCTGAGTAGAGGACGGATGGGTGAGTTGTGTGTGTGTGTGTGTGTGACTGAGGCGGGTCGAGGAGCTTTGAGTCGACGGAATCGAGGCGCGATGAATGAACAGATGATTCTCTGGGGACATGGAAGACATGTTACCATTCTGCCCGAGGCAGACCGAAACGGATGACATTTTGAGCGTCGAAATGTCGTGTGAGGTCGGTGATAGCTGGAGCAGGGGATCAGAATATTGTCAGCAGGAGTCGTTCAGCACTTCGATACAGCTGTCGGGGGTTGGATAACAACGCCTCCCCCTCAAATAAGGAAGTGGCGTCAAGACCAAGACCTACCTGGCGCCACGTACCCAGCCTCTGGTACAATCTCGAATGGATCCGTGTAGCAAGTATCTAGCGCCGGGCCACTGAATCGACAAGAATTGGCAGAATCAGTACGATCCATGGTACCAACTTGTACACCCCACCGAGATGGGGATACACTCACCCTGTTATCCGCATCATCATTGCCTTCAACCTAAACACGCCACGATATCTCACACTAACGTCTGGAAACGCAAAATATATTCCAGGTGCACCGGACTCGTCGTCCATCTCTGCTGGAGCCGCTACCAGTGTTCCATACAGCATGGAAACGACCTCTGATGGCCCGCCTTCACGGGAATGCACCATCGATGCGTCGTCCCCGTCTGGGGTTTCTAGTGTCAGGTGACAGATGAGAAAAGGGAGTTCGTCGTAGCTAAGAAAGATGAGGACCGTTAGTTTAGAACCAGTATATCTGGTATTCAACAGGCAGGCAAAGTGAGATTGATCGTGATCGTCCATCGTCCACTTCCTTTTCTGATGGAAGGGTAATTAAAGGAAGAAGCGGCAATCGTCTCCCTTACTTTGCTGAAGATGGAGGGGAGGCTGTGAAAGGACGTAGGGGCTAATCCGGGGACAAGGGAGATACGCACGGTATAATGAGTTCGCCAGATAAGTCCCAACAGTCTAGCTGCAGGATTAAGGGTGGCGATAAAGGCAGACGAGATAGGTAGGCGCCCTTGAACTCTGCTGAGCGTTCGGGCTGCTGAATTGGAGTGATTCGGTAGGTGCTAAGGGGTTAACGGTGGTGAACAGGTAACGAGGCAACGATGGCAGTAAATATTATATTATTGAATCGTCAAAAGATTGAATTAGAACATTATCGATTGGTCAGCATCAAAACCCACTGTTCATCTGCACGACCGCTTGTGACACCACTCACCGATTCATCTCGTTAAAGTTGATCCCACCAAGGTTCATGTCTGTGAACAAAAAGAGACGAGTGATACAGCCTCATTGAACACTCGACAGATGTGTCGGGTGTTATATGACTTTTTCCGCTCGGCGGAGGAGGCGAGGAGGGTGAGGGCGAGAAACTGATGAGTAAGAGGCCGTGTACAGGAATGAGGCAGATGATATGCGATGCGAGAGCGAGATACTAGTTGATGATTGGTCGGCGCCGTAATTAAGTTTTCCTCCCCTTGGCTGGCGTCTTGCCTTTAATTTTCTTCTCCTTTCGGGCTGGGTGCAGTGGTTGCGGGCTGATGACTGATGGTGATGAGTCGATTGCCAACGTTGACAAGGGGATGGGCATCGTATGGTATGACGTGGCATAGCATGGCATGGAGAGGGAGATGGGAGTACATGGTCAGACCGCGGAGCAGGATGCACGAGGGCACGAGTGGGCGATAGGCGAGGGCGAAGGGCGAAGGCAGACGTCGAACCAGGGCGGAGTCAGACCGGGGTTGGTGGTGATGGGGGGAGTTCGAAACGGGGCGAGGGGGAAAGGTACCGTGATGAGAGGCGAGATGCGATGAAATAAGTGGCGGAAAGGATGGATAGCAGTCACCGGCCACGCAGGCGAGGCGGAGGGCGATGACGGGGGAGCGGGGGGTTGGAGCGAGATAGGAGGGGGTGAAGAGGGAAGAAGGGGAGAGGGGAGCGAGAAGGATAGGAGGGACGGGGGGAAGGGATGGAGGAGGTCGGGGAGGCACGATTGATGGATCACGAAAGAGAAAACCGAGGGCATCAGCGAAGTTCTTCCACCACCGAATGAGCTAGTTGACTACGGTATCCATCCACAGCCATAACCGCTAATGTTTTGATTTGAGACCGCCTCCAATCAAACATGTCTCATCAAGCAAGGCGCCGTCAGCCGTCATTGCACTCACCAAGGCAATTAGCGTCCCACCGCACGCGGTCTCGCTTCCCCGAGGGATCTGGGAGACGGGTCTGTGTGTATATCACCCCACCCGGTCACCCGGATGCCACTGTAGTCTAGTGACGACGACCGGTTGCACCGAGGTCGGCAGTGACGACGACGACTGCGCTGTGCGACAGCTCTCTACGCGTCGTGCTGATGGTGCTGATGAGGTCGTCCGCGGAGGCTATAGCCTCTCCTCGAGTGTAGGAGGTGAGGAGATTGACTGGAATTTATGGCTAATTATTAAGTAGTAAGGGCCAACCAGTTCCTGTGCCGTGCCCTGGTCTAAAAGCAACTCAAATTCACACTAGGGTTTGATCGATTTTTGATTCGCCGATTTTCCTTTCTGTTGTTTGCGCTTTGCGTCCTGGAACCTGTCTCTTGGATTTTAGAGGTGGGGTAGCGATTGTTGTTGTCGAGAAGAGTTTAAATCAAAAGTAGAGGGCAAGAAAGAAAAACAGGGATAGGGGAGATACCGATCATCACGGCTTCCTATAAACACTTCAGGGACTCTGGACTATATCACTTTATCTCTTGATGTACACCAGGTTTGTCCGGAAAGTCCGATGAAGGGGGAGAGGGGCAAGAAAGAATGTCGTCAACAATAACGTATCCTTAATCAACTAAAGCCGCCGAAAACGGCATAGCGAAGGCTCCCGTCATCGCCCGTCGATCCTGTACCCTTCCAAATCACCGGTGACTTCGCTCTGCCGGGTCCACCTGGGAGAGGCGAGGAGTCTTCAAGCTCCAAGCTCCAAGCTTTGAACGAATTACAAATTGATTTTTTCTCCTTGGAGGCTGGTGGATGCCCACCGGGACGGAGCACTAGAGAGGCGTTTGCATCCTGGTTTCAGCTAGGGTTTACCAACTGAGACGAACGCTGCCGACACGTTGGTGTCGGGATAACCAGGAAAGAAGGGAAGGGAGGAAAGGGAAGGGCGGGGGAAGTGGGGCATGACGCCCGTCCTGCGTGTGGTACCCGTTCCCATCTTCGTGCTTGTGTACGTACAGAGGGAGTAACACTGTACGTACTTTGTTCTTCCTCAGCAGGTTACCCTGACCAAAGATCACGTAAAATACTTTGGAATCCGGCCGAAGTAGGCACCAAACGCCCTCCGGTAGGGGTACTGTAATTCCGACTGGGAGGGGACGAGGAGCAGTAACTGGTCAATCCCTGAAATCACACAGGAATAAAGTTGGCTAGAACAGTCAGAAAGCAGGCGCAGCATGAGCGGTGACCAACGCCCACTCTCCCTCGCGTTCTTTAGCAAGAGAACGAGAAAATTTAACGTTTCCCAATGTCATGTAGATTCTCTTTGTTCTTTGAGACAGCAAGTGCATGACGAGGGATTGGCTTGGCCCCACAGTGAGAACATGCGCATCCGTTTGTAAGGTTATGACAACCTTGTCTCGGATGCGAGGTTCAGGTTCACGCGGGAAGAGAAACACTGTGAGACATTCAAACGTTAAACCAAATCCCCCGTCATCCACCTATCGGACAGGCTGCGGCGAGGGAGGGATGGAGAAGGAAAAGCTCCGGGCAAGTTCTCCATGCACAACGTCTCTGTACCTTGATTGTGCGACTCGACGCTTTGATGAACCTCCGCAGTCCACAATAAAGGGATTGAGGGTTCGGTTTATCTCTCATGACAGCATTTGCATTGCGTGGTGCGCAGTCTGCGCGCATACATCGCTTGATGATTTATCCGTTAAGATTGGAAAATCTCTTGGCGAAGATTGCATACTCAATACCAAAGAATCGGGTCGGAGCGAGTCCGGGACCTATTCCAGATCGAAGACGGGGCACATGGGGTAATGAGTGCGTACCTAGTGACATCATTCGACCCCCTTCTTTCTTCCCTCTGCGCATCCGCCAATCCCGAGTAAGAAGAGCCAGGTAGTTGTCATGCGGCGAAATGGGATCACGCGGTCACCCAAGGCAGTTAGTTGTTAAATGATCTTGATGGCAATAACCCAGCACATCTCCGTGCGAAAATGGGATCACGCGGTATCCAGGGAAAAGCCCTAAAGCGGCGTCAGGAAACAGGCGTCGTAGAAAACGAAAGAAACGCCACGAACAATGTAAGGTGACATTTGGATTTCCTGAAAAGGAAGATCGACGATCTGTCGTTACCACTTGCCCGCTTCTCATGGATGTTGCAGGCAGCGGCCCACACGCGTATGCGTCGACTCTGAGCTCAAGGAGCGGGATCCGAATACGTGGTTCCGCAAAATTCCAATTTGTACTTTCGAGCTTGACACTCAAGAAGGAAAGAAGGAATTGCTGAATGGAGATGTCGAGGATGCCAGGAGGAAATGAGCTCTGTGGTCGGCCCCATTATGGACGCGAGTGCTTTTGGGGTATCTTTCGAGATTGCTTGAGAAGGAGGAGCAGAAGTAGAATGGGTCAGAATGACGGAACCGATGGCATCTCAATGGGAAGATGACGAAAACCCACTTAGGCAGAGCTGCGCCCATGTCCCCTTGTTCCGTGATCGACAGGGCCGAAACCCCGTTCCTGCGTGCCTCATCGACATGCTTGACCGAACAGAACATCACTCTCAGATCGGTTCTCATCACTTGGATTTTCCTCTATCTAGCGGCCTCATGTGGTGAGGATATGAAAGTACTGAGATGAAGAATGGCTGACGGACGCTGCTGACCATCTCACTAATGGTTACAATGAATGCGTCCCGGTCTGCTTCCGGGCGTGGGAGCAAAATGATGACGGCAATCACCGTTCATTTCCCTGCGAGGCAAGTAGTAACGTGCATCGACGTATGGCTGAGCGCAACCCATGCCATACCTCCTGTTCAATTACCCGATCAACACCCCCAATCCCTTCCACATCCCAACTTCAGGCTTCACCGCCTCCCTGGCCGTCGATACGTCCCCGCCATACCCCATCCCTCCCGACTCTTCCGCACCAAGCAATACCTCCTCCCGATCCCTCCACGCCCGCTCGATAGCTTCCCCAAGCTTCTTTCGGAAGGAGATGATCGTTTCTTGAAGTTCTTTCGCGAGCTCCTTGTGAGATTTTGAAGCTACTACTAGTTGTCTGAGCAGTGGAATAGATTCGGCTGAATATTTGTCAATATCAATCAATATAATCACTATAGCAAGAGTTCAAACTCACTACTTTTCTCGTCAACTCTCAATAAGAGTCGACCGATACTGGCCAAAAGGTACTCGTACTCATCCACTGTCCCCTTCCGTCCCGCTGCCCTCTTTCTCGAGGCTTTGTTTCGAGATCTAGTTGTTTGACTAAGAAAGTCATGTCAGCCTCATCCCAGCTAAGGTCACGGTTGTCTCGGCTGCAGCAACATGATGGAATACGTACCCAGTCATCTTTGTGGTCTGGGAGAAGACAGTGGTGGGCGCAACTGTGTATCGCGTGAAGGCGCTCGCAGCAGTAGTGGCGTTGGTAGCGACGTCTACTCCCTCCAAAGCTGGTTCCGTGTCCACCATGTAGAACGCATCTGTGGGTCCCCATCATCAGCGTCTACACACGACCATACGGAAGAGTGGATATGGCGTATGAAGCTTACCAGGGTCATCATCGCGAATAGCGTGCAGCTGCTCCAGCCTATTCATCTCCTTGTCCAGCTGTCCCTCCATCTCCTCAAAGACTTCGACCATTGCTTCTTGAGCATCTTCTAGTCCCGGATAGATAACACTCTCTACCAAATCCTCTCGGTCGTGTTTCCGCGCCTATACCATTATTAGCCATGCGTTTAATGGACATCATATGATAGGTAATGACCAGACACTCACTATCCGGAAGGCCTCAGAGAATTCGGCTCCTTGACGAAGGACCTCAACGGCGTTGTCTACGTCCTGGCTGTATTCCATGAAGATCTGCGAAGCTTCTAGGTGTTTCCCGCGGGATGAGAGATGGTCTGTAGAGTTTGGTCAGCGGTAATATGCTGGACTGTGTACGACTCTTCGTCTTAGATGACTTACCTGTGACCCGTTCACACATATCCAAGAGAGCCTGTTGTGGCAGTTTTTGCTGTAACGCAAGGGTAAACAGTTCTCGCCAGGCATGGGCTTTCTCGTAGGCCTTCAACGTCTTTTCCGGCTTTCCCGCAAGTGTGTATGCTGTACTCTGCCGTCAGTACAAGAATCTCCTCGTGCTGCAAATGTAACTTACATAACGCCGCCTCAGTGAAATCCCTTCGGTCATAAAGGTAGTCTCCGTACAGATCGTAGATGGCCAGTAGGTGTCCTTCGTCCTCGGCGTACAATTTGAAAGCTTCGTCATACAGCTCGTATCGTGCCAAATATGAAGCCGCTTCTTCAAACCGCGAAGGACCTGTGGGAAAAGAATGTCAAGGCCGATTCCCTGTTCCCGCATAATGTGCGGTCTCACCTGCGTGCTGAAGATTTCGCAAGGCACTTTCACGTCTTCCTAGATGGTCATCAATCCTGAATCTCTGCTCGTACTTGTCAAGAGCCCTCAGCTCTCTCAGGAATGGCAGATATTCCTTCGGGTCCTACGATTCCGATATCAGCAGAATACAACCTCGGGTGGGACAGCGGCGCACCTTCTGAGAGTACTGTGCAATCATCAAGACCAGCTGGAAATTGTACATGCCCAAAGCGACGTCGTATAGCTTGTCCACTTCCGAGAGGAAGATGATATATTTGATAGCGTCTTCGACGATGGTTGGATGATCGACTAGAACACACGTCAGCCTCGTCCGCGATTAGAACACATCGCGTCACCTTACCTTGCAGCTGAAGCAGAAGCCGCAGACCAGCCTCATAGTCTGGCGGTGATTTGCAAACATGTGTTGTTAGGATCGTCTCGACGTATGCGACCAAATCCTTGACTTCGAGCAAAGCTCGCAAAGCGTCGCATATCGTGTTGACCTTGCTCGGAGATGAGGAACTGCTGATGAAAAACGGTGTGAGGAAAATTCTATTATGCGACTCGGATCAGGCAAGAAGCTTACGTGGAGCCCTTGGAGAGATCTTGATAGTAGACCTTTGAAATGTCGTTTTCGCTGATGGGCCGAAGTCAGAATACGGTATCTTACTTTAACTTATTACTCACTTCAATGCAGAGACGAAGAGATTGAGATAATCAACCTCAGGGACCTGCTCAACGAAGTCGCCGAGCTTGGACATGAATTGACCTGGGGACAAGTCATACAAGACATTCAGATCTAGCCGATGTTTTCGACACGTCACAAACGCAGCTCTGTAAGCCGCACTGTCCGTAGATCAGCACTATACCATCAACCTCGACGTACCTCATCACATCCTGGCGTACGACGGCAAGTACCAATGCTCTAGGGTAGACAGTCTCCAGATTACCCCTGGGCATCTGTAGGACGAGGCTCATCGAACTCGGGCAAGCAACTACGGCTAGCGCCCCGCGCTCTATTCTTCTCGTTTCCCACGTCGTTTCTTGAGACGAGACATCTTCTCCCTCAGCTATGCGCTGCAGAATCGGCAGATGGGCGTAGTACGAGGCTTGTGTTGACGTGGTGTAGATCAAGAAGCTGGGGGTCAAAACGAAGGATGTCACTGATGATGCCAGAGTACTAGCCTCCTTTGGCGCTTCGGGTAAGATGGAGGCATGATAGAGCTTTCCGGATGACGACAATGCGAATACCAGGGAAGATTCGACAGATAGGGAGATATCCTGCGGCTGTGGGCACAAAGAAACGGCGATCCCTTCTTCCGATGCTATTCAAGGTATAAGCCAGAGTGATGTACCAATAGATGACACTTACGAGCACGCAGACCGCCTTTCCCATCCAGAACAAGCCAACCACCCTTGCCATCTGCCAACAATCGATCCGTGTCTGTACCAAGCACCTGAACATCCGACACTCCGTGTTCAGTGACCGACGCCATTTTACACACAGGACCGTTCACATCCTCGACCCAGAAGAGAACAGCGGCCGTCCCATCCAGTCCCATGGAGACCTGCTTCGCGATGAAAGGATTTGATGGCCCAGCTTCAACCTGCCAGCGTAATCTAGGCTCGGCCACCTTTCCCCCTCCACGAAGTTTTGAGCCTGATTTGGGGTCAGGAAGTCGAGTGTTGAGGTCCCAGACTTGCAAGGTGCCATTTGGCAGGAGAATAGCAAGTGTGTCGTCTGATAGGGAGTGGCTGAGATGAGTGGGCGGTGAAGGGAGGGAGATTGTGTATGACGACATGGGGGGTGGGACATTTTGCGTCCGGAAAGGTGTGACGAGGAGGTGATCTGAAGCCATAATTAGAGCCATGCTGGTAGTCCCTCGTAGCACATACCTCCATCAACAACGCAGACAGTCGCAGTGTCGAGGGGCATGGGCAGTCTGGCGATGTAGGTATCCCAAGCGAAGGTTCGCATTTGCACGTAATCTGCAGAGTATCAGCACGCTTTGTCTGTGTCCATCACACAAATGACAAACCTTCTCCGATGATGTAAATAGACAGAGGATGCTCGGAATGCCACCTAAATCCCTTCAGACGCTTGGCAGAGGAATGAGAAAACAGCTCCTGTTTGAGGTAATAATGGTAGTTCTTCATCGTCCAAAGTTGGACTTTCGTGGCAGATCAGCGACAGCACAAGGCCACACTGGATCAAAAATCACTTACCGACATCGCAATCTGATCGCTCGATCCAGATCGCCAAGACTTCCGAATCTGAGTTCCAACTCATCCCTCTCACCTTACCATTCTTCCAGACCGGCAGCTCCTCCCGCAACTCAAACCCACCGTGCCTCAACCCGTTCCTCTCGAGCATTGCAACCTCCCACCTGCCTTCCTTGCCAGCTCCGCCGCCTTCATATCCGTACCGGACCAAGCCAGAGAGGACGTTTCCACTCGGTCTCCAGCTGATTGGAGCTTCCAGTCCTGGTAGGGACTCGGATGTAGACGATAGGCGAGGAATGAAGCCGGCGGCAGGATCTCGGGAGTAGATTCTGATTTGACGTCGAGAGTAGGTAGAAGATGAAGGATAGGGATCCAGTGAGGAGATAGCAAAGAACGCTGCATCACCTCGGAAGGTGATACTAGGAAGCGCTGTGTCGGTAGGATGGGAGAGAGATGTGGGGACAGTGGTAGATTGAGATGAGGAAGAGTCGGCAGCTGCCTTCTTGCCCAGGGAACCATGGAATTGAGTCGCCTTCGATCCCCATCCAACATTGATGAACTTGTCTGGAGATCCGTCAGCACTTGTACGTCTCTCCAACACTCACCGTCCCCAAAATCATCAGACCGTAAGGGCTCTTCGTGGACAACATCGAAAGTCCTCGTCATGCAGACCAGGTTGTCCTCGCCTATGAACCGATCAGCGAGTAGACTAGGATAATAGGTAGGTTAGGACCTTACCAGTAATAATGACGAGTTGCTCATCGTCAGGCGACCAAGTCGCAGCTTTAATTCCACTGTCTATACTTCCTACCACCTCGACCTATGGCGTTTATGAGCACACAGAAACTTTGTTGGTCATCAACTCACAGGCGAAACACCACCATCGGGACCTTCCAGCTGTACTGTGGCGATATCCCCTCCGTACAGCAAAATGACCATCGACCTATCATCGGCGAAATAATGTATGTCCAGCGTCTCAGAAGCGTAGTCAGGAATTGGGAAAGGAGCTAGGACAGGGGAAGTAAAAGATCCGATGACCTATGATAAGCGTCAGTCAAGGTCACATCCCTCCTGACAGGCGGTCTATCTTACTTCTGGGCCCCCTGTAGAATCTCCCCGTTGCGACACTCGAACGATCTGAACCTCGACCCCGGCATCTGTTTTGCTCTCCACAGCAATGTACACAGCACCAGTCTCGGGATCGATGGCTACGTTTGTCGCAGACACATTCTCTCCGAGATGAGAGAGGCTTGCGACCTCGATCCCTGTGGGTGTCAGGCTCCGCATGGTGTCCGTTCTGGCGCTCAAATTGCAAGGCGATAGAAATTTAAACCAATAACATGGATTCCAGTCCTCAACTTTTGAGACGAGACGGGAGCAAATACGAAAATCGCGTGGCACATAAATGATGCGGGTGTGTTAAACAACGACCACTCCTCCATATCCACCCTCATGCACGATAAAGTGGCCCGACAGATACAGCTTTAGCTTTGAGGAGTACTCCCACCACACTGAGACTTGTAATGCTATAGGATTTGAAGTGAATTGTACATAACTTCAACCGCATAGTTATATCACGTGACTTGAGTTCGTATCTGCCCGAGGTTGACATTCAGCTGAGCCAGACAGTTAGTTGTCTATAGATCATCAACACTGACCAGCGACCAGGAGATGTCCCGAGTGAAAGAGTTGGTAACCTTCATACGAGCCATACGAACACTGCTGATGCTTTCGCGACCGTTCAGACAGGACCTCTACCTCGACCCGTCCATCCGGGTAAGCCCCGTCTTCATCTCACACGCCGAGGAAGACGCTGATCGTTCGCTTATGACAGGACTGGGTGCTTATACCAATCACCATCGTCATGGTATGCTCATGAGATGATCGAAACTGCGTCCGTCTGACGATAGTCTATAGGTCCTGGTTGGCGTACTTCGTCATTATGTTACCCAGCTCCTAAATTCTGCGCCGAAGAAACAGCCAGCCGCAGCTGTACGAGAACAGTGAGCCCCTCTTGCCCGTCACCCATGCTACTTCCCACTAACGATTCACCTCCTCTGCGTAATCTAGACGAGCAATTGCCCGATCACTTCTTCTTCGATCGACTGCTCCGCTATCCCCCCTCCCTCCAACGCAGTACCGAGCCCTCTCGTCCACCCTTTCTGCATCTCTGGCTTCGGGGGAATACCTGAAAGCCAAATCTGAATCGACGGAGGAGGAGAAACCGGCCACGCCGTTCGATGCAGGCCAGATGGACGGGATGATGGATGGGATGAAGAAACAGGCTGTTATGATGTGAGTGCTGCAGGTTTCGGCTCATCACATAGGGCAGTGTCACTAATGTTGACCGATAGGGTGCCCAATATGCTTATCATGCAGTACATCAACGTATTCTTCTCAGGCTTCGTTCTCAGTATGCTGAATTCTTTTCGTGATGAAGATCTTTTCTCTGACAAACGTGCACGGTGTAACAAATAGTCAAGCTGCCCTTCCCATTGACACTCGGGTTCAAATCCATGCTAGCTAGAGACATTGCAATGCCGGATTTGGATGTCCGTTGGGTATCGTACGTGCTATATCTTTCCCCACTGTCATCTGTCCAGAGTTGCCTGTCAGTCAAACGTTAATACACCTTCAGCGCGCTATCCTGGTATTTCCTTAACCTGTTCGGCCTGAACGGGGTGTTCAAGCTCATCCTTGGTACTGAAAACGGTGTGTCCAGCTCATAAACGTTTGGTGTATAAAAATGAGTTATTCATCAACCCCCCTCACCTACAGCTGCTGTCGACACGCGTGACCTCTCCTCGACAGCTATGCTCTCCGGCGCAGGAGCTGGACCGATGGCTGGACCAGCTGCGCCAGACATGGAGAAGATGTTCAAGAGCGAGGTGGAGAACCTGGCACTTGCTGAGGGACTGTATAAGTGGGTGGGGGAGGGGATTGAGGATAGGGTGTTGCAGAGATGGGGAAAGGAGGTCAAGCATCAAGGGAAATAGGAAAACAGGCTTCACCTATGCACTGTATGCGGACAGGCCTCTTGTCACCCACATAATCCCCTCGATATCCTTCCTTCCATCAGTCACCGCAATTGATTCTCCGTCCGCAACAGGGGGTTAACTCGTGAGATGCCCGATGGTTGCAACCCTCGATCAGGTGAGTGGCACACGCGCTGTGGCGCCCTGTTCGTGTGTCCGTACATCCAATCTATGTCCCTTTGCACTATCTACGCTAGCGGGTGCAAGGGCGTTGATCACAAACCATACTCCTTTGTCACTGTGTTAGAAGCTACCTCAAGATCACTAGGCATCTCGTAAATAGACATGGCCACAGAAAAGAGGGCGCACTGAGCAGTACGGCCATGGCGGTCACTAGCCTCAAACGCGAAGGGGAACAACAATCTGCTTAGGGTCTACCTTTGAAGTGAACTAAGTCCACATCCGCATCATCGTCTGTGTTTTCAGACGAAAAGTAACCACCCTGGTTCGCGTAGGAGCACTCGGACTACCATTGGAAGGTATATATCTAGCTCCTTCTCAAGACATCCCTCGCTTTCTTCATCTTCTTCATCTCTATCGACAGCAGAACAAACTCCACACTCCACGCTCTTTAGCTTATTGCAAGATATATAACTCATAATGCGATTCACCGCTATTCTTTTCTCAGCTCTTCCCTTTGTTTCCTCAGTCTTCGGAGCGCCAGCGCTACTGACCCGTGACGAAACCTCCATCGCGAAAAGAGACGTTGATGTACTGTCCATCACCAAAGTTTTGGTCTCTGCTTGCGTACGTCCATACCCCGAACCTCTGAACTTCTGTATAATAGAAGAAGCCAATAGGACTCAGCTGACAGACATCAAATTCAGGCAGACGCTATCGTCAATCTTAACGGTGCATCTGCCGAGGTTGACGTTTCCGTAGGACTCGAAGCGGTCGTCAACGCTCTTGGCGTCGCCAAGGTTGATTTGGGGGTTAACGTCAACGTCGAGGCATATGTACATAGCAAGTGCGTGTCTTTTCCTGTCTAAGAATCTCCTACTACATCTATAGCGATTCGTATAGAGGCTCATAGTCATCGGTAACCACTTGTAGGCGAGGTGCAACCGCCGAGGAGATCGCAAACACCCTTACCCCTGTACTCGTCGAGCTCAAGGAGCTCCTAGCTTCGCTCCCAGCAGACGTCGCTTCTGTCCTTGTAAGTTTCCTGCTTCTACCCTTCCATATCCATCACATAAAGATATCTATCTGTCATCGTTAAATACCCCGTGATATATAAACCAATCAATTGACCATCGTGAATCTGCTCTATAGGCCCCAGTGATCTCCCAGGTCGACAGCGCCCTCGCCGAAGTTGTCTGTGGTCTCGACACCATAGTCTCCGGTGTACTTTCTCTCCTCTCTGGTCTTCTATCGGATCTCAGTGGAGTACTCGAGGGACTCTCGGGGGTGACCAGCCTGCGTAAGTATTTGTCTCGCCTATCAGCCAGTGGCAGTATTGGTTTAAGCTGATGGTCAAATGTTAGTCGGGTCTATCCTGTAATGCGATACCTTGATTCGCCCTTCTCGTCCCTCGTCCCTCACCTCCTCACCTGCTCTTCTTCCTGCTGCACTATAACTGCAAATACTTCTCTATAGCATACTCTCTATTAGTAGTGGCAGCAGAGGAGGTGATTGGTATGCGGTACTACAGCCCTGCAACACGAGGCTCTAGTACATGGTCAATCTTCCTTTGTACGACAGTACATACCCCCCTTCCGACTGGACAATGCATATCATTTTCGACGTCCATGCCTGGACACCCACGAAGCGCACTTATTTGCCTTTGCATTGGCGAAAGTGCCCATCAGATGTGCGATCAATGCCCCACTCGTCAAGTCCCTTAACATGAGTGACGAACCAGGTTTACATCAGACACGAAGGAAAGCTAGCATTCGAATGAGAGTCAATGGTATGCATAGATAAACTACTAGGAAAGGAAGCGTGAGGGGACGAGATGCGTCGTTTTGGTGAAGAATTGAGGACAACTGCGAGGTGATGAGATCGACAAGCCGGCACAAAGATGATTTAGAGCTCGTCCTTGTTGGCGTCGGGCTACCATTCCAGAAAAACACACGTCAGCAAATGACATCGATCGAATATACCGCGCCTCCACTCACCCTGAGGGCTCGGACGGTCTTTCCGGCTCTCCAGATCTCCTGGTTGTCAATCTCGTCGAGCTCCTTCTGGAGGTCTTCACGGTATGTCTTTCGGGAGTTGAACTCGAGCGATCGACGGGTTTCCGATCCGTCCTTGACGGATTTGTAAAGAGACTCGAAGACCGGGAGATTGGCCCTGATGAACGTGCATTTTGTCAGCTGACTGGATTCATAGCCGAGTACTGATGAGGCCTTTCTTACGGGGCCTGATCATCGAAAGCTAATATCCACTCACTCCTTGAACTTGGGGGCCCAGTCGAGAGCACCTCGTCGGGCGGTGGTGGAACAGGCGTTGTACATGTAGTCCATACCGTATTTGCCGATCAGGGGGAAGAGGGACTGGGTAGCCTCCTCAACGGTCTCGTTGAAAGCCTGGTCGATTGGATTAACGTGTTAGCCACTGCTAGTGCTGATCCATGTCGGCAAAGACTCACCTCAGACGGGGAGTGGCCGTTCTTTCGGAGGACCTCGTACTGGGCAAGGAACATGCCTTGGATACCACCCATAAGCTATGAAGAGGTTTATCAGGTTTCGCCCTGACTTCATTCCGCCATAATCGGTGTAGATGATATGTCAAGCAGAGTGGACACTCACGACACCACGCTCTCCGTAAAGGTCAGAGAAGACCTCCTTCTCAAACGTCGTCTCGTAGCAGTAACCAGCACCGACGGCGACACCGAGGGCAACAGCCTTCTCCTTGGCCTTGCCAGTAACGTCCTGCCAAACGGCAACGGAGGCGTTGATACCGCGACCCTCGAGGAAGAGGGTTCGAACGGTTCGTCCAGACCCCTTGGGGGCGACGAGAATAACATCAACGTCGGCGGGGGGAATGACCTTGGTCTGTGGATAGAAATGGGTCAATTCAGCTCTGTCTCTACAAGAATTCGTCACATGAATGGTACGAGGAGGTAAGAAAAGTAGTACTCACGTCGTCCTTGTAAACAACAGAGAAACCGTGGGCGAAGTAAAGGGTCTTACCCTTGGTGATCAAGGGGGCGATCTCGGGCCAAGTCTGGGACTGAGCAGCATCCGACAAGAGGTTCATGATGATGGTACCCTTGTTGATGGCCTCGGGGATGTCGAACAGGGTCTCTCCTGGGACCCAACCGTCCTCCTGAGCCTGTTTCCATGACTCGCCGCCTTTGCGGACACCGACGATGACTTTGAGACCGTTGTCCCGGGCGTTGAGGGACTGACCGTGACCCTGGGAACCGTAACCGATCATTGCCAGGGTGTCGTCTTTGAAGTAGCTGAGGAGAAGGAGCTATCAGTATCAAGTAGAGAAGCAATATGAGGTATGTTGTACAGAGATGTAGCTCTACTTACTCCTGGAGTTTGTCGAGGGGCCAGTCACCACGCTCGTAAACGACCTCCTTGGTACCAGCAAAGTCGAGGGTCTTGACACCACGGGTAGCCTGATATCATTAGAGTCAGCCCTGGTGTCGAGTACACATGACCGATGGGTAAACCGATGGCTCTACAAGCAGCTTGATCACCGAAAGACACTCACGCCAAGACGAGAAGCCATCATGGCTTTAGGAGCCTCCCTCGCAAGGAGGGAGTAAGACCTGCTAGCAACAGCACGGCCAGCGGTCTTGGGGGCCGAAGCCTTGAGAGCCGACTTGAGGGCAGACGCAGACGAGCGAGAGAAAGACATGTTGAGTGGTTGTTTTTTCGGTAGCAGAGGGAGAGAGAAGGAGAAAAAGTTGGCGAGATGTAGCTGGACTAGGTTTTGGTGTTTCTCGACTCGGCTCTAGGTGGGAGAGATTTGCCCCCGCTTCAGGGAAAGCGAATTTTGGGATGGGGGGCCACACTGATTAGTAGGGGCTTTCGGGGCCGAAAGACCGAAATACCGTTAACCCGGGTACTCAAATAAGGAAGCCCAGGTCCGCCGGAACTCATCTGCTTATGATGACTCGGAATGGAATTGGAACAACGACAGACAATCCAGCAAGTTGCAAGAAGCAAGTTTGTCATTAAAGTAAGACTCCCATATACAAATTCAAGGTCCATCACCATGTCAGACCCGACAATCAAAGGGCTCCCCGCTCCCCCAAAAGCGTTCGACGGATCCTCGTTCCGCATCGCCATCGTCCATGCTAGATGGAACGACGCTGTCATCAAAGCTCTCGTCGCTGGGACTGTCAATAAGCTCAAGGCACAGGGTGTCAAGGAGGAGAATATTGTGGTCAAGAGTGTCCCAGGGAGCTACGAGCTGCCCTTTGCATGTCAGCGGTGAGTGACGGTTTCTGTCGACCCGAGGCTTTCACTCTAGGCCACATCCTTTATGTGCGAAAGTACATGACTGCATTTGCAGTGCTATGGCGCAGTCAACATGTCTGCAGCGATCATTTAGATCATCACAGAAATACGACAGACTGCTTACGCTACATACCTACAGCTTGATCGAAGCCTCCAAAACGCAATCCTCAAACTCCGCCCCTTCAATGCTGACCTCGACGACCAACCTCCTCTCCCTCATCGACTCCACAACCAGCACGACCCCCACTCCTACCCCAGCCGCGAAATCCTCAACAGCTTCCACCGCTCCATTCGACGCCATCATCGCTATCGGCGTCCTGATCAAGGGCTCAACAATGCACTTTGAATACATCTGCGAAGCCGTCAGTCAAGGGTTGATGCGGGTTCAGCTCGACACCGGCACACCTGTGGTGTTCGGCGTGTTGACTGCATTGACTGATGACCAGGCACTGGAGCGAGCTGGGCTTGGTCGAACCGAGAAGGGCAAAGGACATAGTAGGTTTCGATCTTTGTGTTTCCCTTCTGGCGATCACGTCACAGGATTGGAGAGACGGATGTCATACTGACTGGTTATTGCTTGTTGCAGACCACGGAGAAGATTGGGCTTTGGCTGCTGTGGAGCTAGCTGCTCACTGCTCGGACTGGTCAAAGGGGATCCTTTGATGTCGAAACTCGAAGATAGGCGGGAAAAGGCGTATTAACATCACTCATAGAATGGAGATTCCGCATGTAAATAACAATCATGGACCAGGACGAGCAAAGGTGTCACGATAACTGAGTAATCAAACCATGTGAGAGCCTACTGGTGCGCCTCGATCAATGTTGTACCACCGCGAAAGGCCTTTCCCACTTGAAGCGCGAATTCACCAGTTCATCGTTAATCATTCATATCCTATATGTTGCCTTATTTGAGCTAAAGTTTTACTTCCAGAGCAATAAAGAGTGTGTCAGAAGGGGTATGAAAAATGCTACGGTATATCGATCATAAAAATGCTTCAAGCAAGAATGTCCTAATTTGAAAGTCCGTTAACGTAACTTTTCTTCATGAGATGGGATCAATGTCCTGGAGGACCTTGCCAATTAGGTGAATACAGTGGTGGAAGATCTTCAACCTCGTCCACCCTTCCTGCATCTTCGTGTCGTCTGAACCCACCCCTGGGGGCTTGCTGGGGTGGCAACCGTTCGTGAAATTCGTCTCGCGTCCGAGGGATTCGTGTGGTAGGCGCGGAAGTTGCGAGGGAGGTAGGAGAAGTGGGAATAGTGTCTGGATCCGGATTCGTTGCGGAGAGTGCTGAGGCTTGTTGAGCTTTTGTCATGTATCCTGATGGTCGCGTGGAAGGTCCTGGGGCCGGTGTGGTGCTTGGGGAAAGAGATGGAGGCGTATTGTTGGTCGCTAGTAGCCCGGACGGAGAGTATGTCAAAAGTGACGGTGAGGAGATTGCGTCGTATGCGTCAGAAAGAGGGTGATCGAACATGCTAGCGAGAGAATCTGTTCGAAGATGAGGCAGTCTCGGGGGATCCAAAGATGACGGTGAGCCCAGCTGCATGTCATGGCCTTCGTTTGGCGCCAGTAATGTTTGTTCTCCAGGGGTTGAAGCTCCCGATCCTACCCCATCCCTTTCCGCGAAGTGGGGGCCAACGGCAGCTCCGTCCCAGAAAGGCGAAATGGAACTCTCCGCATACCCGTCACCCATGCTAGCTCTACTTTGAGCTGTTTCTCCGCCGTATTGAGATCGGCTGCCGCGGGATCGAGCTGTCCAATCGGCCATACTGGCAGCTACTTCGCCATCCGCTTCCTCTCTCACAATTGATTGACCGCCATTTGAAAGCAGATCAACATCCCCGGCTTTGGTTTGGCGAATCTTATTCTGTCGGCGAGAGGCAAGTAGAGCTTTGAGTTGGCGACGACAGCAGAACCAAACAAGGATGATTTGCAAAATTAGAACAAGCACGATAACGCCGACAACGATGCCAACAATAGAGCCGGAATGAAGCCTAATGAGTTGAGCTGTCAGTGATGATCTCGTCATACCAAACATTGACTCGTACCCGGTGCTAGCTGGTGCACTAGCAATAGCTGTTACAGTTTTGACTGTATCACCTCCACTGGTCTTGGTCTTCGCACCAGTCGCCGTAGCGCTAGCAGTAGGTGTTGCAGCTGTCGAACTGGGAGACGAGTTGTCCAGACAGCTTGAGCTGCTTGACCCTGCAACTTGGAGAATATTACTCGATCCCCCTTGATACAGGCTCCCCGAGTCGAAAGCGGAGAGAATGAACTGGGTTCCTGCAGCAATGTTCGCGTTCCAGTCTAAGGCGAAGTCAACGAAAATTCAGTTTATAATCGAGGAACAACTCACAGACCGACGTGGATCCAGCAGCGGTATTTAGCTGAAATACTTGACCACCAGGAATGGCCCCTACAATCGTGACAGGGGCCACAGCGGTCGAGTCCCAATAGATCTCGACAGGTGTACATTGCTGCGCGAAGTCAGTGAAGCCACCGCTTGAACTCGGCACACTTACAGAAACTGTTGTGGAGTTGAGATAGAATCTTAAAGCGATGAAATTACATCAGCTCTGACGACATTGAAGCCTGTCGCAAATGGCTCACAGGAAGTCGGTCTTGGTAGATCGCAAGGTGCACGATGAATTCGCCGACGAAGCGACGGAATACAAGGGAGACGCTCCTCCGGTCTGTAGAAATTCATCAGATACTGCGGACTGGTCAAGGATTGGTACGCACGCCTACGCCCGTCGCATCTGACATCAATGCAACAAAAGACTTCCCCGACGGGTCTGTAAATCAATTCAGCTGAGCACTTACTGTAGCCGCGTGAGAGATATGAATTGGAGCTCACAGTTTACCGTCCATTTATACGATCCACTTTGCGTTCCCGAATTCCATGCAGAGCTCGGCAAGGAGATGTTGAGAGGATAATCGAAGACGGGCTGCACCACATTATCAATAAGGTAATTCTAAGTAAATTGTACCTTGACGAGATCTACTCACCATGATCGTCAAGCTGAATGGTGGTGTACCACCCGACCAAGTCACCCCGACAGTCCCGCATTGCGATATGGCGGAACTGTCTAACGCGAAGGAAAAAGCCCAAGCAGCAGGAAGGAAACAAGCCGCAACGATGGCTGAAATAAGCTTCATCGCACGGGGAAGGCAATCGACGAAAATCGGGACTGATGTCTATATCATCTAATTGAATCTTGGGATGTATGTGTAGTGGGGCGAGGTAGTCGAGTGGAAGCGTGATGAGATCGAGCAGTTGTTGATGAGTACACGTATACGAGACACGGTGGGTGATGCTACACCACAGCTCCCTGAGATCGCAAATATGATGAGATCAAACAACCGAGCGCACGCAGTTCCAGAAGGACCAATAATTGGCGGGCGAGACGAGTGGAAGTTCACGAAGCACGTAGATCTCTACTCGCCTTTCACTAAGATATACCAGAGAAGATGTAGATGGTGTCAACACACATGCAGACGAGAGAGTAGTCGTAACACTAGGGGGTATGGGCACAATGCACGGGAAAAGTAGGAACAACGCCAGCTCACTAGTTGGGCCTTGGGACAGTTGGACAGGAACGCGTGAGACACGAAACAGGCCTGCGTACACGTAGCACACGATATATGAGTACATTGGTATAGCTTCGTTATACGCCAAAACAGCAATGGTGAAACGGTATCATGGGTGCTTGCCACTTAATCTAAGGATACCCCGAAGATCTTCGGTTGCACTCGCTGGGGGTTCGATTCCCCCTTGCTGTATAGTTTTTTTTTTCCATTTCCGCTCTGTCCGTGATTGCTTGACAACTCGTTTTGCATTGCCAAGAGGGGTTTTAGGCATGTATCGATATATATATGTGGCGGACAATGCCCTAATAGTCACATACACACGAGTAAGACTAGTTTTTACAAGCCAAAGGTGAAGCCAACTGACTGAATGAAGTGATTTGGCGAGGTTCCACAGAGCCACCCGGTGACTCGACCGGGATCATTGTGCGTTGTAGATGACGCGCTCGCCACCAATCTCTTGCTATGATTGACAGCAAAACGACTCATAGATGCATGATGGGATAGCATATCAATGCGCTCGATGATCTACTCGAGGAGTTCATATATCAGTCTCTCTATCGTCTCTCTTGCTGCAATGAAGGTCGGAACCCGAGGGGCAATAAGGAGTTGGGACGAGAAGACGACCTAAATACCTCCAGTTCAGCAGACTCGGAGAAAGCCTTGAAGGGCGAAGATACGCACAGCAATACCCTTCTCCGGATCAATCCAGTATAGAGGTCCCGACGCACCTCCGAAGAAAATACTACCAGATCGTCGACCGTAACCGCCCCATGGTCGACCGTCTCTCGGAAGATATATCCCCGTGGCGGTAGTCCAATCAAGTTCACCTGCTTGACAAGGCTCGTTCGAGGCCATGTTCGTCATCAACATGGAGGGTATCACTATGGCCGCGTTGGCCAGCCCGGACTTCGGTAGGCTCGGGGTGAACAGCGTCTTCACCATGTTTTGAGACAGTAGAGCGCGCTTTGGCCATTCTTCCGAGGATAGGTGGGAGTGGAGGTGTAAGAAGTGTTGAAGTAGTTTGGCGTAGTCTGTCGTCGTCGAGTATACGCCACCACCGCCTACTGGATATTCGATCTCAGATTTACTGATGAATCTATCAGCCTATCACGGCTATCTGAGGTTTACCTTCTGGGGAGTTTCAAAGAATCTACTTGATCCGTCAACTCTTCGTAACTACCCGACTGCGAATTGTAGTATCGAATTGGCGCAACTTTACCAGCCCATTTCGGGTCGTCAAAGGGCAGGAAAGACGTATGCTCCATAACGAGTGGAGCAAAGATGTATGTTTGCACATATGTTTCGAAGTCCCTAGGTAGATCACCCAGAGGAAGATCTGGCCATATCAATGAAAGCCATCTAGCAGCCAAAGTTAGCAAAGCAAATGAGGCAAAAAGTGGGAACCAACTCTGCAGAATTCCCGTATTGCCACTGTACTCCAGGTTGTTCCATGATAGGTGTATTCACCAGATTCTCTTTCTTACAGCTGTTGACAAAGCCTGCGCCAATCTTCGTCTTTGACTTCCAAAGTCTGACCATTTCGGACCCTTCGCTCCCGAAGCCACTCGTTTGGTTCAATAGCATGCTCAAAGTGACTTTGTTTAATGCTTCTTCGAAAGTGGGTTCACCTGTAATCTCATCAAAGCCGAGGAATACTCGGGATGTCGCTGCTGCCAAGTTCTTGCTATACTGCGCAAGTGGGCCGTCCAATGCAAGTATTCCTAGGTCCACGAGCTGAAGGTAGGCTGCGATGTCAGCAACATATCGCACCGGCTTACACCTCTTACCTATCGAGGTTATCAGCTTGGATGTACTGGAAAACCAGAGGGTATCATCCTCCCGGAGTGGACGCGAGGAATCGAGCGGATCGAATAGTCCGCTATCACCGTGGAAGAGTACAGCATCTTTTGCGACGACTGTGAGTGAAGCGCAAGGAAGGCCAGCAGCGGTGAGATCGTCCAGAGCAGCTTGAAGAGCGTCTTGGCTTTCACGCTCTAACCTGGGAGCCATTTGTTAGAGTATTACTACTGGCCGAGCGCGTTACAGAGCTACCCAATAACTGTCTCTCTTTACCCCCGGAACGTCGGAAGATAGCCTGGATTGAACCGGCAACTCGACCGGAACACGTTCAGGGCATTATCCGTCCTCTCGGCCGTGTTTGCACTTGGTATGCTTCCGGCAAATGCGCTGCCAATCCCAATGCACCAATCTAAGCAATAGATATGCATACAGAATACTGCACCCACGGGTCTCTCCCGGCATCTGCCTGCTCATTGAGCTACTCAGACTCCCGGGTCAACGCCTCAAACCAACGTTGAAAATCACCATCAAAAATATCCGCAGTCACTGAAGCTTTATCTACACCAACATTTTGGTTTTCAATGAAGCCCAATGCACGTTCAATAGCAGCAATTCCACTGAGCGCAACTTGGCTGTGACTGCTTCCATGCAGTAACGTGAGAACGTCTTCGATAGCTAGGCGAAGTTGTAGCCGCGTTCTTGGGTCTTCGTCGCCTTTCCCATATTCGACAACGAAAATCGCCCCAGCGATGACAGCAGCGGAGACGAGATTCCTACGTTTGTTTAGCTGATATCGACGCAGCATTCCAGTCGCTTACCATAGGCGGGTTGCTACCGACGGCGGCGACATTTTAAGCCTTTTGACCAAGTCGTACGCTGTCTCCAGACATATCTGTGCGTACCGTCAGCGCAAGTGCAGCGGAAGCAGTGAATACTCTCACAAATCTTGACGAAGCATAGGCATGATTAGAAAATGCTTTCAGGAAGCAATTTCTGTGAAGGACAATTCGACAGGATGCTACGCTATTAGCCACCAAGTGTCGGGCCCAGGGCTCGTAGGAAAAGGTTGCCACAGACGAAGGTTTATCTTCATAAGTGGACTGAAACTGAGGAAAGTGGTCCAATATCTCCTTAACCATATGGTCACATTGCAACACGAGAGTGTAATGTTCATCGTCCTTTTTGAGATCAAACGACTTTGATACGAAACGCCGATATACCTCCGATAGCCGGATCATGAAGCAGAAACTACAGAACAAGTTCAGCGTACGTCTGAAGGAAACCCCGAAAGAATAACATCATAAAGCTCACTAGGTCACATTGGTTGTCTCAGACAGTGGACGCGATGGACCTGGGCAATCGAAGGCCAGCTCGGCGTCGTCCACGTTCATCGGTAATACCGTGGCCGATTTCGGGTAAATCAGTGCTGATCGGTCGGTATGCGCAGCAACAAAGCTGGGGTCAGATCAGTACCGTCCAGAAACGCCAGACCAAGGCTGAGAAGCTAACCTCTCAGCAATACACAGCGCTCCCCATATCCTCCGACCAATCTCTCTTCTCAGGATCCCAGGTCGAAATCCTTCTGAAACCGACTCAGGACCCAACAGATGAAGATTCACCTCTTGACCCAGCGCGAGTCCTGTGTGCATCAAAGATCGAATATGACCAGAAGTTCTATACTAGACCGTCAATCTCCACCGGTTTGATTGATGAACGCATGTACGCTGTCTCACCCTACGATATGGCCGATCTAATGTCCGTTTGTTCAGTTGCGACCATGTTACCTGAGTCATACACATACCATTGGCAAAACACAGATGGTCTGCAGCACTCGTAAGCTCGGATTGACCGTATAATCCGCCCGATGAAGTGCTGCCAATGAGGCATCAAACCATTGTCTTGGCAGGACACTTATGTCGTCTGCGGTGAAACCATTGTCCAACTTCATTTGCGCATCAAGTACGTGCAGAGACGACTGAATGTAGCTTTAGTCATGCCGTCATAATAGTGGGCAAGTGAAAGGCAAAGGACTTACGGCTATAATCGCGAAATCTGCCCAGCGAGCGTAATCAGTGCCAGACGACCAAAGCAGAAGCTCCATGTGTCAGCACTTACAGAATGCCAACCAGTCCCATGCAGTAGTCTTCTTTCCCGAGAGGATATCTTCCAACCACAACCGGTGCTCGGTCAAGAAGGTATCTCCAATAAAGACAGGATGTATGAATGAGAGATAGGTGATGTGAGCTTGTACCAGAAAACGGGATTGCCGGACGGGAATGAGTCTGTATATCTCGTCATCAGTCAATTCGCGTCGTGAGCTGGTTCGTGGAGTGGATTCCAAGTTGACCTAAGTCAGGACCATTTGTCAGTTCATTGAGTTCAAACAGGGTAAATCGGTCAACATACGGATTGATCAACACTATCATAAGTGTTATCAGGGAGTTGATGTATCTCCCTGGAAATTCTAAGGAAGTTATACCAAGATGCTTCGTTCACACTACCACCAGCAGTTTGGGACTCTTTAGGCGTCTCCGGATCCTCTTCTCGTTTACGGATAGGCGCAAGACCAGCTTGAGAAATCGCAAGTTGTCTCCGAAGATTCCAATTCTCCAAACGAAGTTGTTCGACGTTCATCTCCGATGTGGGGGTTTGAGATGAGGAGCCACCAATTAAGACACCCTTGACCAAGCTTTGTCTTCGAGATTGGTCAGCATTCCACACAATATGCGATTGTTACTGATGCCTAAAGGTAACTCACGCCTGGTAGCAATCAAAGCCACGGCCACTCTTACGACAGGTAGTACATGGGAAAATCCGATCACATTTCGCCTTATCACAGGCAAATGTCAGCGCTTATCTAGTTAGTCACAGTGTCTATTGAGGGAGGCTAAGGCAGTCACGACGAGATGAAGAAACACTGAGTACCAACCTTCAATCGATAGCAGTGTTCACAACTGACCTTGTCAGCGCATACTTTAGTGGAGATACACACCTCTTGATAGCTCTCTGCCGACTTCTCGGACGCTCGTTGGCATCCCCAGCAGAGGATTCTGCTTTTCTGGGCGTCACTGGCATGGTGGCCCATGACCGATGAAACGTGGGATTGCTAAATGTCAATAACAGGATACGGTCGAGTTTACGGCCGAGAGCGGAGATTCTGTCGAACCCCGCTCACTATATATTGGGCTATGGTCATTCGCCTTTCCTAGGTCATTGACAAATCAGCCGTGAGCATGATCGTGTTGGAACCACTGCCCGAGGCTGCCAAGGGTAGGACATTGTGTGAGTTCAAGCTGCACTATCACTCCAAAAAAGCAAAGACAAACGTCAAAGTAGCAGTAATTTGGCGTCTCAAATGTTGATATAGGTATGCGTGATATATACTGGAACGACTGTTCCCGACGCTCGTCCCCCCTTTCCAAAATTTACTCCATCTACTCATCGTCACTCTTCCCACTAAGGGGATCCTGATCGCTGGTCCCCCCAAGATCGCTATCGTCTCCAGCCTCATCAGACCCATCGTCGTTCCACTTGCCTTCCTCAGACTCGTAATTCGACAAAGCGTCACTCTCGCTCCCACTTGTCTCGATTGTCGCGCGGCTCTTACCCGTTCGGCTGTACGGGAGACGAGATTTCGAGTATCTCCCCGATCGTCCGACAAGTTCCCTTCGGAGTCGTCGGGCTCTGGAGACACTTGTAATATCGCGACGAGCTTCGGTGTATGCTATATGTAGGGTTCAGTCAGAATTGACGGGCTATTGCCAGGGAGGGGATCTTACCTGCTCGGGCCTTGTTTACGATGTCTCGAAGAGAACCATCCACCTCCGTTGCCTCTCTCGATGTCCTGTCCTCGGCCTCGTTCTCCTCTAGATGGGTGAACCCTTCTCTACCAGTAGGCCATCTCGGAATCTTCCCTACATTCCAAGTCTCCTCCAGCCAAGCCAACTCCCCTGCACCCTCCTCTCCCTTCCTCGCCTGCCACAGCGCCCCCTCCTCCGCGATATCCAGAGCCTGATCCAAGGTGTCCATAGCGGCCTCTAACAGTTGATCCTCTTTGTCGGTTAATTTTCCCTCCTCCTCGTCTTCCATCACCTCCTCGTCATCTTCATGGGATTCAATGATGTTGCTAGGGTCGGTGAACTTGGTTGGCATTAGGGCGAATGGGAGGTGACGCCAACACATTCCCGATGGCGGACAATCACCACTCGCGCTCGAAGAGGCATAACCGCAGAGCTCCATGGCGAGCCTCACATGTTTTCTTCGAATTTCGTGCTTGTCATTGTCAGATCGGATGGGAGAGTCCTGCCTCTCGCCTTCGGTTTCCAGTTCGTCCGGTTCGGAATTCGCATCTTGCCCATCCTTCTTTCCCGCTTGGAAATTGCTCTGCTTGGTGGAGCTGAGCTGAAGAGCGTCTTGCTCAGCGACGATAATAGAGCGATAAACCAAGGGTTTGAGGAATTTCATGAGTTGAGCGTGGAGACCTTGCAGGATCTGGAACGAGATTGTGGGTTCTTCAGCTTGGTGGACGGAATCTTCGTCGTCGTCAGTAGACTTTTGAAGGTCGACAACAGATTCCTCGTCTTCGGTGGTCGATGTTGCTCGGTTCGGAGAGGGAGATTGCGATTCCTGAGGAGTGGAAGCTTGTTGGATTTCGCTGCTGGCACTGACAATATTGATCAGCTCGCGATTTGCAATGCCGCTAAGACATTCTGGTTTGGGGAGGAGGTAACATGAGATGTATTCAGAACTCACTCAATCATTCTTGCCATGACTTGATAATTGATAATTTCCAAGCCTGCTTCCAAAAACATCCTATCGATCCCCAGGCGCCGAAGTTCAGACACATCATTATTCTGATCACCATGATCGGCCTCGTCTTGTATAAATATGTCCTCCTCGAGATCGGCAGCAGGTTTGTAGCTTAGATCCCTCGACTCAGGCAGACGGGGTCTCGCAGATCGTCCAAGAAACCCCGGATCCTCGCTCTCTTCCTCCGAATCGGAAACCCTTTCCATCTTTATAATCATAAGATCCTTCCTCCTATTCTTCCAAGAGGATTTGCCCTTCGACTTGAGCTTCGTAGAATCCCCATCAAGTTCCTCCCGCGCCCGCTGTAGCATGATGGCATCCGCTCCTCCCGCTTTATCAATCTCTTTCAAGCTCATACCTTCCTCCATCAGCTTTCCAGTGCGGTATCGCTCTCTATTCCGCCTCTTGTTCTTAAGGAGACCGATGCGAGATCTCTGAGCTGGTGTGCGGTTCCTTTTTGGTATTGATTCAAGGCTCGCGAGTTCCTCGTTCTCGAGAATGAAGGTCTTTTGTTTGTCGATAACGGGCTCCTGGTCTGCTGATGGCTGGAGCGCAGGGGAGTTGGTGCGTTTGCGTTGAACTAATGATTGATCCTCTCGGGTGTGTGAGGAAGGATTAGGCGAGTCCGGGGCCTGAGAGTGCCTCTCGACGCTGACTAGTCGCTTGGAATACCATGCTGCCCAGAGTGGTTTTAATAAACGATCTAGGCGTAAGAGCTTATCAATTCCCATCTCTGTTCCCCAATCCTCTGCCTCCCATTGACGAGCCATTTTGTTTAAACCATCCGGTCGAGCGTACTTGATATGCGCATATTTTGTTGGATACCCTTGCGTCTCAGCTTGCCATTCGTCCGGCATGTTCTGTAACTCTGGGAAAGCCTTTTTCCACCTCCTCGTCTCCCTCCTTCTATCCTTGGCTTGCAGCAGTTTCGCAGTCTCTGTTTCCTGGTCCTGGATTTTCCTCCCTAATGACTCCGATAAAGCTTCCTCCGTCTGTATCCATGATTCCGAAACCTCGCGGGCTGCTGGTGCGAAACCTTCTCTCCAGATATGACTACCTCCCCATCGAGCCGATCGATCCCTCTTCGTTCTGATCAATTTAGACGGTCGGCCTCGCCTCGATGCCGTGAATTGGTTTGAATAGACGAAGGTATCATCCCCCATCTCATCCACTTTATTGTCGTCCACCCCAAGCTTGACGATTGTCGAACATTCTTCCAAGAGGTTGAGATACCAGATAACTTCACTTTCTGATTTCGTGCCAATATCTTCAGCTATGAGATCGGGCCGCAGACGAGAATGTCTGGACAAGGAAGCAAACAGCAAGGACTTTTCGTCCCAAGTCCAGAATGAGTTGGAAGGCGGCACACGGCTTAGGAGTGGTGGGTTCAATCGAGTAGATCCAGAATGCCAAAGTGAGAGAGAATGACCCAGTGTTTGCTGATGTGATTGGCGGATGTGGTGATCAAGATGGGCAAGGTACCAGTCCAGTCCTACATCGATATCTTGGTCAACTGTGCTTCTGCTCTCCGGTGACGATGAGCTCGGCTCTTGAGGTGATTGCGACGGCCCTGCTTCAGCGTTCACTGCGTTGAGCTTGTCAGCGAGCGAATCATATCAGAGTCAAGCACGTACCCTGCCCACCAGGAATTTCCACCACCACCTCGAGATTCCTTTTCCGCTTCCTCTTGTTGAACGATCGCCCGGCATCGACATCCATCAGCCTGTTGTGTGTCGAGTCAGAGAATATGATGTTGATATACGTTGCTGAAGAAGAATCAAAACACAAAATCAGCCGGGCAGAAAGTCAGGCTCATTTCTACAGTGGCCAATGTCAGGCTCAAAATCCAACGCTGACGCGCTGATCCACTCTTGGGACGAGGTTGGATGCTCTGTATTCTATCGATTATCATGCCTGGTTTGAACCCTTCTCAAGAGGGTAAGTCGTTCGGCTGGAAGAACACATTTGTATGACTCTAACCAAGGTCTCTGCTATCCACAGACATCGACCAGTTCATAGCCATCACTCAAGCTTCCCCTGATCAAGCTCGCCACTTCCTTTCAACTGGTACAAACCTTGAGGTGGGCGTTGTCTCTTTGTAGTAGCAGTGCACACTGTTGTGGATATCGAAGGCCTACAAATACTGAACTGTCTCCTAGGGGGCCATTGAGGATTATTTTGCTGCTCAAACAGCAGCTGAACCTCCCAGTTTTCCGACCGAAGCTGAAGACTACGACGACGACGACGAGCTAGACGATCAGATTATGTCTGCACCCGAGCAGAGTGAAGCAAATCCCTCAGGGACTGACCAAGGACAGGCAAGGGCTGCGACCGGATATACTTTAGACGGTCGACCTGTTGAGGCCCCGCTACCGTCTGGATGGGGTCAACCTGCTCGAAACATGGTTGGTAGAGTTGGAGATTGGGGCAGTGGTGGAAACAGCCGGGGCACAGGCGGAGGCAGTGGCGGTGGGCCAAGGATCGCTACACTCGGTAGTATGGTGAGTCTTCTAGCGAAGTCTACGATGGCTATGGCTGATGTTGTCCTTCTTAGAATGCCGCAGAGGATGATAATGACGACGATGACGAGGACGATGATTCAGACGAAGCTGTGCGACGTCGTGGGGAGACTACCTATGCTGGCGGAGAACGAAGGTTGGTTGGAAAGTTCTTTCCGGTGAACCAAATTCATGGTCGAGCTAATGCTCGACGATTCCCCAGCGGATTAGCTATACAAAACCCCGGCAGGCCAGACGACTCCAAGCCACAATCTCTCGTAGACAAGATACTGAAGCAAGCGGCCACGTAAGTGATGCTTGCTTTCGTTACTCCCCTATAAGTGTGATCGTGAGATTGTACATCAAGGCTCATTTTGTTTTCTAGTAACGGGCCATCCGAGTCTTCCAGATCAACCCCGAAGCCCCGCGATGCCTGGGGAGGATCCGGCAATGTCCTGGGCACTGACGAAGAGCCAACCCCTGATGCCGCCGTCCCTGCCCAGCCATCAGCAGCCAGCAGCTCCTCTCGACCGGGTGGTATTCTTGCAGCACTTCTCGGTCCAAGGGGAGCGCCAGCACCTCCGGAAGAGGGAGAAACGCAAGAGCGTTCCTTGACATTCTGGCGAGATGGGTTCTCGATCGAAGATGGTCCACTCCTGAGATACGACGAACCTCAGAACCGGGATCTACTAGAAGCGATTCAATCGGGTCGAGCTCCTCCTAGCGTTTTCAACGTAAGACACAACCAAATGCTGCAAGTCATTGTGAGCCAAAGACGGGGAGAGGACTACCGTCCCCCGCCAAAGAAGCCTGCGAAGCCGTTTGAAGGGAGTGGAAACAGACTGGGATCACCGACTCGCGAGGCTACTAGTTCGCCAGCTATGCCTGGCGGGTTACCGCCTCAGGGGATACTTCAGGGTGGAAACGGGAGTGCCACGGCGGCTTCTGGGACTGGGGGCGCCGGCGGCGCGTTTGCGGTGGATGACTCGAAGCCGACTACGAGTATACAGGTTAGATTAGGAGATGGGACAAGGTGAGCAGATTATGAGGATGAGTTCCTGAGGCATTCTGACGTGGATCGCAATATAGGCTAGTTGCTCGTGTCAATCTTACTCATACAATCGGAGATCTGCGGAGCTTTGTATCTGCGTGAGTCTAATCTTACCTCGTCTTGGTCCTCGTGTTCAACTCGTATTACGCGAAGAGATTTTGGAGAGGTCACAAGTGGCTGTGACTGATCCCAAATTACATCTTTAGAGCACGGTCCGATCCCCGTCCTTTCGTCCTCCAAACTACGTTCCCTAATAAAGAACTGACAGACCTCAATCAAACTATCGAAAGTGCTAAGCTGCAAAACGCTGTCGTGGTCCAGCGATTCACTTGATGGCGGATTGGCTGACACGCCTGGATGCTGAGGCTTAGTCCGTAAAGTGTATATCAAAGACAATAGATCCGTTGATGCAAACAGTCCTGAGCCTAATCTGAGAATGCGATCCATGCGCTCAATATCTATCCTACATAGAGAAAGCCCCCGCCTTCCCGTGTCCGAACCGATCGTTGAGCCCTTTCGCTTCTCTGAGAACATGTCGTTCAATGTCAGTGGGAGCCCCGACCAGAACAGCGACTGTCCGCTCATAGCGCGGTAGAGAAAAGTTGTATAGAGACTATGAGACACGCACTTGATTTTCTGTAATCTCTCCGGATCAGACAACAGCCGTCCAGTCACTCCCATGTCCCTCTCTCTATCCCAGATGGCCGGGGGTTTCTCCTCCTCCTTAGATTCCTTCTTCGTCTTGGCATGAATATCCAACAAAGACGCACCCCTATGTGAAGTCTGTTCATACCAATCAATCATCAGCCTCCTGTTACGTCCAAACTCGGAGAAGAAGACGCAAGCCCACATTATGCTGTTCGATACTCCTCTTAATATCCCTATCCCGCTTCCGTTTCCTCTTAGCCTCTTCATCATCCTCATCTAATCGAACCCCAACTTCTGGCTTCCGTTTCTTACCCATCACCTCGTCCTGGATTCTCTGAAGCTTCTCGGCAGGAGTCTCGGTCCATAGGGTCTGGTCTTTGGAGGTTATGGCTGGTGCGGAGGTTCTGTTGAATGCTGTTGGTCTTTTTCGCAGGGGATCGGTTGCTTAGAATATTATCAGTCTTGGTATTAGTTACGAGGTTGACACAGTATGGAGGACTTACCTGCTGCTAGATCGCCTGCTTCGGGGGGTACTAACATCCACTCCTCTCTCTTCAGTTCTTTAGGCTTAGCCGCTTCCTGCGCACCATACGATGGCATTAGTACAGGCCTAATCGAATCGTCCCTTCTCCCCATTTCAATTTCAAAGTTTCCTCACTCACCTCACGTTCTTTCGCCCATCTAGCTTCCCGCTCCATGAACTCCTCGACAGCACTCCGCTCCTTCTCCCCACTATTCGGCACAAACTTTGGTCCAACTTCATCATCACTGTCCTCCTCTACAGTCTCCGCTAGCCGAGTCCCATACTCCAATACCTCCGGTGCAGGCTTCGCAGGACCAACTGTCGGTCGTTGTGGTCCAGATGGGGGCCGCGATGGACCCGCCGTCCCTGCTTTCCGAGCAGCTGCTAAGTGCGGTGGCAGGGCTGGACCGAAATCATTGGCATCGTCCTCGTCCTCGTCCACCGGGGGTGTAGTGGATCGGACTGACGGCTGGGGAAGGGACGGTCCTGCTTCCGGCGAGACTGAGCGGGCCAGCGATGCTTGTAAATGAGGTGGGAGAGATGGACCTATAGGCATTGTGATGCAGTATATTGAGTGGAAGAAGGGAGGAGAGATTTGGTTTTGTCGCGATTTGGATTCGGCACGATTATCCACCCAACCGGCGACAGTTACACAGCTTTCTTTCTTGGCAATAAGCTTACAGGTATAAATTCCCGCAACTGTACTGTATCTGTTTGATATTATCACCTTCTTCAGGTCATACGGAAGACGACAGAAATGGTGACCCAAGATACAAAGTCATCATCCGGGCCATCAACATCTTTCACCAATCCTTTATCTCAAAGCCGAGATTCCTCAGACTCGGAGCATAGTGGCAACAACGATCCACTGCCCCCATCCTATGATTTCGTGACGTCCACTTCGACTGCTGGACCTTCATCATCCACCTCTACACAGATACCGTCAGGCTCAGAGACTGTCCCAGCTATCCCCGGACACCTCGCTCATCTGTTCACGGGCCCTCCCAATGCTGAACCACTATTGGGTCGAAGCAGTTCCGCGCTCGCCCGAGTCTCTGATATTGTGTGCACCAAAGGTGGCTTAGTTCTTCAGACGTGGGACCCTAGACTGAATGATGGTGAGTCTCCTCTCTCATTCTTGGATGGATCGTCAGTGGGGGCATGTTCTGATACAATGATATTGGTAGCTGGGACGCTGTATGACTTCCTCAGGAAAGAAGCTTTGACCCCGCCAGAGTTCTTCCTTCACATAGTTGGTAGGTCCCTGATAGCTGTCCCCGAGTCCGGCTTACATCCATGCCAGGGGCACATTTCGATACTGCCCACAGGACTGAGACTGTCTTCGAGAATGGTGTGACACGCCAGAGAGTCGAGAATCAAGAAGAGAGAATCGTAGATTTCGACTTCACAGTGAGTTGCACTCCCCCGTAGTCCCCCAATCATCCCACAATCATTTGCAGGTCTGAGTGCTTCTGAGAGGCCCCGTGTACCTCCTTCAGCTAACATCGTAACCATTTCAGATCGATCTCACTCCACTTCTCAACCACGAAGACAACTTAGCCAACATCCACCTCTACACAGCTCTTCCCGACGCACCAGCCTATCGAGGCACTCACCTAAAGGCGTTCTCCGCCTTGTACGCTCCATCCCTTGTACATTCATTCTGGCAGTCGCTCAAAACCTTTTTGTTGTCTTCCTCACCGATCGATGATCGACTTCACGATTCAGCCCTAGGTACTTCTGCTAAACTGACAGATCCTGGCCGAACCGCTACTTGGCACGAGAACAAACTACAGAGTGAATTCACTCAATGGAAATGCAACAAAGGTCTCCCGTCTTGGACCGATATGTATGGTGAGACCGCAAAGGAATTTTGGGAGACACATCAAGATCGTAGGAGTTGGACGCGATCTCGTCCAAGGCCTTCGAGGGGGCACGTACGATTGATGACAGATGATGGGGACTCGGAAGAAGATAGACGACTTCTTGATATTGAGAGGAGTACTGGTGGAGACTTGAGAGAAAGACTCGAACTCGCAAAGACGACACCGGCTTTGAAAGAGTGGTGTGAAGCCTTCTGTGCTTCTCCGGGGTTGCTCAAAGAGTTTCAGATGAATAGAGGGGTTTGGGGGTGGGATACCGCCGGATTGTTGACCGGTAAGTTGATAATTCCAGATATTCTCTGCCATGGGAAGACACGAGACTGACAACCAGCTTAGCCGTCCGTGGGGCAATCACGTCGACAGGATATACGTCGAGTCAATGTACCGTAGAGTTCGGCATCAAGAACCCGAAAGTTGTCGTCAAGCCTAGTAATACACTTTCTAGGGCTTTGGGAAGGGTGAGTGTTGCTACGTAAGCTAGCGACATGATTTATCTGACTTGGCTGCATCAATTACAGCCCTTTATTTACGCTCTAGCCTGGCTGACACTTATCTACCCACTCATCTGGCTCTGGCAAAGATTTCACGGCAATGGGGGCGGAAAATGGGAAGTAGCCAAGGCACGATGTAAGTGTCGGTTTTGTAGGCCCTCGTTCCAGCTCACAAGCTGAATATCTCCCTGTAGACGCCCTAAAATTCTATCCACCACTACCCGAAACCTATCCTGGTGAAAGTGTCCAAAACGCCCAATCTCGTCTACCATCGCTATACAAACTACATCCCCAGCTGCCTCCCTCCCCGATCCTCCAAAGAGGCCCCAAAGGCGTACATTACCTTGTGGGGAGGAAGGAGGGCGAGTGGTTCAGAGAGTGGGAGGATAGGATTAGGATGGCGGTCAGGATGAAGTACAAGGGGGAGTTGGAGGGGGGGTTCGAGAGGGGTACAGCGCCTAGTTTGGATGGATATTAGGTTGTATGGTCTTCTGCAATGTATACAAGGAGGAGATATGGTTGTTTTCTTGACCTCTTGTAACTTAGTTTGATACATGATTTGTATGTATAGTCCTTCCTCCATAGGCGGCATAGCCACACCTAGTGGGTAAAATAAAAGGCGCGCTGTGCTGGGTGCTACCTTGCGTGCCTATCAACAGTTTATGGATTTCCGCCACCGTTGAGATTTCTTTTGCAACACCCATCGACCATTCAGCTCCCCTCTTATTCCTCTTGCATTTCAGTTTCCCCTCTCTATCCACACGCTGTCGGATTAGGTGATAGAGATGTCTGAACCACCAAGCAAACGCTCGAAGACTTCCACCCCATCGGGCACCCCCGGACCATCCACCGCTGCGGTAGATAACCCGTACCTGTACGTTTCATCACGTTCTGCATGTTCTGAGTGTACACGCGATTAACTAAGCGTGTATAGTGCTCATATGCGACCTGATTTCAATGCTCGACCTGGACCAAGCTCCAATGGCTACGCACCTGGAACCGCAAGTAATGGGATTGCTAGTGGAGTGAAGAACCCTTTGCAAGGTCTGGTACCTCGGAAGGTTACTATCGATCAGGCAAAAGCTATCATGGTAAGTCGACCTTCATGATTGAACGCAACACAGCTCGTGATAGTGTAAGTGGTTGACACTCGTCCGATCGTGCTCTCACAGGATGGCGAAGTCAACCCCTTCAAAAACCTTCAGCCTTTCTCACCGAACTACCGAAAAATTCTGGCTGGTCGCAAAAACCTTCCAGTGTATCAGAAGATGCAAGAATTCTTCGACGTTTTCAATAACAACCAAATAGTTGTTATGGAGGGTCAGACAGGGTCCGGAAAGACAACGCAGATTCCCCAATTCGTTTGCTATTCCGATTTACCGCAATTGAGGGGCAAGATGGTAGCTTGCACTCAACCTAGAAGAGTTGCTGCTATGAGTGTAGCAAAACGTGTTGCGGACGAGATGGATGGTGAGCTTCACGGTCCCGTTCGGATCTGCATAGCCAGAAAACGGATGATAAGCTGACGCGGAGACGAATTGTAGTCCAGCTAGGGAAGCAGGTTGGGTACTCGATTCGATTCGAGGACATGACGGAGCAGGGAACGACTTTCCTCAAGTATATGACGGATGGAATGTTGCTGCGTGAGGCGATGAACGATAATATGCTAGAGAGATATTCGACCATCATTCTCGATGAGGCGCATGAGAGAACGCTTGCTACCGATATCCTAATGGGATTACTGAAGGATGTGAGTAGCGTGTTGTTGGCCTTGTCGCTCGCATATTCTCCTCACTGACAGCAATGTAGATCGCCAAAAGACGACCCGACCTGAAAATCATTGTCATGTCGGCTACGCTAGATATCGGCAAATTCCAACGTTACTTTGGGGACGGTACCCCGACCGGGTTAGCACCCGTTGTCAAAGTTTCCGGTCGAACTTTCCCAGTCGAGACCTTCTTCACTCAAGAGCCTGAGCAGGACTATGTCGAAGCCGCCATCCGGACTGTCCTGTACATCCACCAGGCGGAGGACGAAGGCGATGTTCTATTGTTCCTGACGGGTGAGGAAGAAATTGAGGACGCTTGTCGGAAGATCCGTGCAGAAGGCGAAGAGCTATCAGCAAAAGGAATGGCCGGCCCGTTATTGGTTGTCCCACTTTATTCATCACTTCCCCCAAATCAACAGCAACGAATCTTCGATCCAGCTCCACCACCCCGAGTGTCCGATGGGATGCCTGGGCGGAAAGTCGTCGTCTCGACAAATATTGCAGAGACATCGTTAACAATCGACGGAATCGTTTACGTCGTTGATCCCGGATTCTTCAAACAGAAGGTCTACAACCCCAGAATCAGGGTGGAATCGTTGTTGGTTTCCCCCATCAGTAAAGCTTCGGCGATGCAGAGAGCTGGACGAGCTGGACGTACGCGACCTGGTAAATGTTTTAGGCTGTATACGGAAAAGGATTTCGTGAAGGAGCTGGAGGAGCAGACGCATCCAGAGATTCTGAGGAGTAACCTGGCGAACACTGTCCTGGAGCTGGTGAAGTTGGGCATCAAGGACTTGGTGCATTTTGATTACATGGGTGAGTGGGCTTCGTCGTCTCAGGTCCGAGGCTTGCTGAGGCGAATGTCATTCTTTCAGACGCCCCTGCCCCCGAAACTATCATGAGAGCGCTGGAACTGCTCAACTATCTCGCTGCTCTTGATGATAATGGTGACATGACGCCTCTGGGAGAAATCATGGCCGAGTTCCCACTCGATCCTCAGGTATGTATCTGAAACACAGCTTTCGCTCGAATCGTCGCTTATGATCTGTTAGCTTGCCAAGATGTTGATCGTCAGCCCCGAGTTCAACTGCTCAAACGAGATGTTGAGTTTGACGGCAATGCTTTCTGGTATGTCCCGTTCCTGCGATACAGCTTCCCCACGCTAACACAGCATGTAATCAGTCCCCAACGTCTTCATGCGCCCCGCCAACGCCCGAAAAGAAGCCGACCAAGCCAAAGCCCAATTCACTCATCCCGATGGGGATCACCTCACCTTGCTTAACGTGTACCACGCTTATAAATCCAATGAAGGCGACAAGAACTGGTGTTGGAACAACTTTCTCAACGCGCGTTCCCTCGCTCAGGCCGATAACGTCCGGACGCAGTTGAAGCGGTCGATGGAGAAGTTTGATCTGGAGCTGTGTTCAACTGCTTGGGAGGATAAGAATTATTGGAATAATATCAGACAGGCGTTAACTTGTGGATTCTTTATGCAAGTTGCGCACAAGGAGGGAGAGCGGGGAAGTTATTTGACCGTCAAGGATAACCAGGTGAGCTCATTTTCGTCAAGATTATTTGCTAGAGAAGCGGGAAGCGGGCTAACGGGTTCATTTGTTCAGGTTGTACGACTCCACCTGTCAACTGGATTAGATACCACTCCAGAATGGGTTTTATATAATGAATTCGTCCTGACAACAGCTAACGTGAGTCTGATCCTCGTATCTTCTCGCACGCGACCAAATATCCTCCTGACGCCAGCTGATACCACCTCACGGACTTTCAACAGTTCATCCGAACCGTCACGGAGATCCGTCCAGAATGGCTCCTAGAATACGCACCACAATACTTCGATCCCTCAACCTTCCCACCGAATAGTGAGACCCGTAGAGCTCTCGAGAGAGTTATGAACAAGGTGAGCCAAGCCAAGCCTATTTAGGTTCTGAGAGGGAGACGTTGCTGATGCGAGAGTTGGGTTTGGGTAGAAACTTGGTAGAGTTGGTGGAGCTGAAGATAAGAAGAAGAAGAAGAGGAAGGAGAAGGAGAGATATTAGAGAGGATTGGTTTCTCTCGGTTCATATTTGGGTTAAAAGGGCGATTTGGGGTAATCACGAGTCGACGTCTACTGCAGCCCTGACATAGGGACTTCCCGACCGCGAAATTTAGATGATGGTGATACCGTGATTTACCTGACACCGATTCACCGGACCTTGTCTCGATTAATTTCATAGTCATGCATTCCATCAGCATACTGTCCCGCTTCCTGATTCCATTAGACGCCTTCATCACCAGGTCAGTCTCAAATCTCGCCTTCCTCAACATCATCCTTCTTCGATTTCCCATCATCCACAGACGAGACTCGTGGTCGCTACAAACGCAGACACATCCTCATCAGCACGCAAATCTTCCACTGCATAGCGAACATACCTTGTTCTCCCGCTCCTCAGGCTCCACCGAGTCCTTCGAATGCTTCCTCTCCTTCCGCTCCCTGTCCCTGTCCTTCTCCCGATCTTTATCATCCCTCCTAGAACTCCTATATCCCCCACCACGCTCTCTCTCCCTATCCCTATCACGGTATTTATCATCCCTGTCCCTCTCCCGATCGTCATACCTCCCACTCCCCCTCCGCTCGTTCCTATCCCTCTCATCGTCCCTATGAGATCTCCTGGGTCGATCAGACTCTGAGGCGGGCTCATCAATGTCCATCTTTTCCTTGTCTAATTTCGAGCTGGGATATTGTCGGTCTTTGTGGCTTCGTTCCTTGTCTTTATCCTTCTCCCTTTCTCGATCACCGTCTCGAGCTCGATCGCCCCGATTGGATCCTACGTCCGAGGACTCGGCTTCTCGTAACTTTTCCTGTCATGCATAAGTAGGTTCAGCGCTGGTCCTCAGCCTATCATTGAACCTCTGTACGACTCCGCAGCATCACGAAATCCAGTCAGATGTCCGGAAATTGACCCACCTTCTGCCTCTTGATATATTTCTCAAATGCAGCTCGTCGGTCTTCCTCCTCTAGAATATCTTTGAATTCCGCCAGCCCTTCAATATGGGGTAAAGCCTCCTCATAGGTCATCTCTAGATCCAGATGTCGCTGAACCTTCTTCAACGCGTAGCGCAAATCGTCTATTTTGTGTCGGCGTTTCCTTTCGAGACGACGAGCTTCATCTGCGGCCGCTTGGGCTAGACGCGTGTGGATCTGTAAATAGGCGAGCGTAAGTGCTCCTCCAATGGCAGAATGACGCCGATGAACCGTTGGAAACGGATTGCGCAATAAAGGCGGATGCTAGTATCACTCACAAGTTGGTAGACATCCTTCCTAACTTGGGAATCAATTTGAGTGTCCAGGTGAACCTCTTTCAGCATGTCTTCCAGTTCTTCCTCCTTGGTCTCAACGGTGATACCCTTCCCAATCTTGGCCAGGGCTTTCTCCACCTTCTCGGCAGCCCTCTCAGTCTCCTCTCCAAGATCGTCCACAGCGTCCATCCACAAATCCAAAGGATTAGAACCTGGTAATCCCAACAAGGCAGTATACCTCTCATCGTTCTTGATATGAGGAAAGGTCTCCTTCCATTTGGACAATCTGGTCAACTGCCCACGGCTTTGCAGCTCAGTCAGGAGATTCTTGAAGTCATCCCGAGCTTTGCGAGCTTTACGGAGATTTTCAGTTTTCGATTTACGTGTTTCCTCCTCGTGCTCGCGCTCTAGGAGGCGCGAATAATCATCGTACACGGCTAGGATATCCAACGTCTCGACTTTCTCGAGGTCAGGATTTGAGCGGAAAGCGGGAGCTGAGAGGATCAGGTCGTGCGCTACCCTCCAGCGGGTGGAAACTGTGATGTCAAGCTGACGAATCAGAGAGCCCAACGCTTGAAGATTACGCGTTTTGAGGTCTCTCTCAGCAGCCTTTCCGAAGATTGCATCAGTCATTGTTGCAGAATTAGGGCTTCGCACTGTGCTTACCTCCTCTTTGGCCCTCAGATCTGTAACATATTCTTCCAGAATCATCCGCCTTTCATCCGGCTCCGCTTCTCGCCAGTGGCGGTCCCCTGCAAAGACCCTGTCGGCGGTCTTCAGGGTCGAATAGCTTTTGATATCAGGACTTGACACGAAGAGCTTGTGAAGGACGGGACGGAGTTTGGCGATTCTGGCCTCCTTCTCTGCCTTACGGTTCTGAACGATGTTGACTTGATACTACGTCACGTCAGCCAACCATACCTGCCTTTTCGGGGAGAACAGGTCACAAACCTTTTCAAAAGCAGCTTTTTTCTCCGCCAAAGTGTTGAGAGCTTTGTACAGGGGGTCCATAATGATCTTCCGCATTGTTGGTTCCCAAGCTGAAAACTCGTCTACCCCTTCCTTCTTCAACAAATACATGAAAGCAATCTCAGCTTTGTCGTGGGTTAAGAACCCGCCGGGTGGCATAGTGATGACCTCTCTCGGTGGATACAAGTTAGGCGTTCCGGAACCAGCACGCACAGCGAGCGAATCATTTCTCGGCGAGCTGTACGCTGTCAAAGCGTTCGAAGCAGTTGACTGGAGGTGTTCTGGGGTGAAAGATCCAGAACGACGAGGCGGGGTAGGACTGGCAAGGGAGATGTCAGATGGTAAATTCGTATTTCAGAGCGGATAGAAGCTCACCTGGCTTCGCCGGCTTCGCGACGTTTCTCTCTTTCGAGTTTGTAGGCCTCTTCTTCCTCCACCTTGCGCTTCAGTGCCTCGAGCTCCGGGGGTAAGTCCCACTAAGACGGATCAGCTGAAATCGTCTCCTATCCGGTAAGAAATAGAATGTACCTTTGTTTCCTTAGTGACCGAGTTTACGTAGTAGTTTCGCCCCTTGGTAGTGTATTGCTTCCAGGTCGTTTTAGTTAGTGCTCGCTGTGGTTGTATGGTCAGTAAGTAGTCCTTGGCATGCCGCAGGAACGCTGTGATCATACCTCAAACGGTGTCTATGGAAAATTGTCAGCTTGGAGTGAAAAATAGATATAATATGGCCTTACTCTGAGTTCCTCTGGCTTCTCCCAAACCGACTGCTTGGTGACAGAATGAGACCAATACACTCGGCCCTCTGAGTTTTTATGCTCACTCTGATAAATAATCAGATAATGTCCCCTATTACCTTTCTATCTGTCACGTACCCAGTTAGGCTTCGCCTTGGCTGAAACCGGAGAAGTCGACATGGCTAGCCGATGGTATGATTCAAAGATATATTTTGGAAACGAGGTGGAAAGAGTTGAAGATCAGAGCAGGTAGCGCTTCATAGGGGAAGGAGATTGAACCACCGTGGGAAAGTGGCGGTCGATCGGCCGAGCAGGTTGGTATGATGGTGAGGAGGAGGCTCTCCACCAGGTCTTGTCGGCAAGAATTTACTGGAAAATGCTTCTCTTGTACTCAGACTTCGAATATGAACCTGTAATTCATATGACTTCTGTGAATAGTTGGAGACGGAAGCCTGGAAGAGGCAGCAGTGTGGTTGACACTCAAGCGACGGAAGATCGTGGATCGAATACTTTTCGCATAGACCGGCAGGTCGACACGGTGTTCTCTCATGGTGAAAATTCTTCGCTCAAGTGTGATCCATCATCCTACCATCACATACTATACTGTTCATGCAGAATCCTCACAAGTCAGACGTCGGGCATCGGGGGATGGGCTGACCATAGCGGTTGCCACAATGACGCCGGCTCAGGCACATGGCATCTCCCGATCTTTGTTTTCGTGTTTTCGGTTCACTCCCTCAGACAGGCGGCTTCCTTCTCTTGTATTCCAGTTTGTCCCAGCAATCTCTGGTTCGATGCCACCCCCGTCTCCACTGGTATTTCGTCGGCTGATACATACATCTCGACCACTCTGGAAAGCTGTGCCACCATCTTCAGTCCCAATCTCGCCACCATTACGATCGAGACAAGCTAAATGGACTCGACGAGCAGTAGTAGTAGTCGCGGTCGGTAGCGGGCTTTACATCTATGATACTCAATTCAATGCTAGTGCGATAGTCCGAAGTCTGCGGACGGCTTATGTTGGGTAAGCTGATGTGGTGGGGTGATAACGCGGATCTGAGCTGATTGCCCAAATACTTCAGCTTGATTAGCACAGTCGATTGTGAGTATGGAACGTGTCGCCGGTCCCCTCGTCTCACTCAGGCAATCGTGTTGAAACTAAATATCATCGCAGACAAAGTTAACTTCACCCCTGGCAAGGCAGACAAGATTGACGCCCTTCACGAGAGAGTCGCCGGCAGGCTGAAATGGGTCATCGACGTGAATCAGGGGTTATATCTGAAGCTCGGACAAGCACTAGGTAAGCGCTTATTGCACTGTCTGGATGGGCTCTTACGGTTGTCTTAACTGGGTGTCTCACATCACATAGGACTACAAGCTGCACTCCTACCCAAACCATATAGAGAAGCTTTCGGACATGTATTCGATCGAGCCCCGTCAGTATCCTACGAAGAGGTCGTAAATGTATGTTCCCCCTTCCCCCGCATTTCGATGGATACTGAAGATGAATATCTACTCCAGGTATTCCGACAAGACCTTTCTCTTTCCCCAGATGACATCTTTGAGAGCTTCTCTCACGAAGCCCTTGCTTCGGCCTCGATCGCTCAAGTTCACAAGGCAACCCTGAAACCTCGGAACGGACAAGGTGGAGGTGAACTCGTCGCTGTGAAGGTGCAAAAGCCGGCTATCAAGAAGCAGATGGAATTGGACTTGTTTTCATACCGGTACGATCGTCCGAATTGCTGGTGGGAACCAAGTGCTCATAATTGATTTGCAGATCTCTGATGTGGCTGGCCGAGAAGATATTCGACATGCCTAGTGAGTATTCTCGTGGTTTTTACCACGATCAATACACCAGTACTGACATCTCCTCCACTAGTGTACTTTGTGTGAGTATAGACCTCCAGATATGCTCGGAGACCAGTCTAACGTTATCTCAGGGCCGAGTATGTATCATCTCAGATGCGACTGGAAACGTCCTTCGTACACGAAGCGGATAATGCGCGGAGGTGTGCCGAGCTATTGTCACAAACCCCAGAGCTGCGAGAAGACGTCTACGTGCCTAAGGTCTACGGAGCTCAGGAAGGAGTGCAGAGTAGCGATCGCGTCATGGTGATGGAATGGGTCGACGGGTGTCGGTAAGCTTCGTTTTTCGTGATGTGTGTTACTTCCTACTGATGTGTTGTGGTGGGCGGGTAGACTCAATGATAGAGCGCAACTGGAGAAGTGGAATCTTAACTTAAGAGAAGTTATGGATCTCGCTATCACTACCATGTCAGCAATGACGTTCTCTTGGGGATTTGTGCACTGTGATCCCCATCCTGGAAATATCCTAGTCCGGCCTCATCCGACCAAGAAGGGGAAGCCACAGATTGTGAGTAATGGTGAAAACGCACCTGGATCAAACGTGCTGACCTTTCGACCTTAAGATTCTAATCGACCATGGACTTTATATCTCATTATCTCAATCTTTCAGGGAGGAGTATTGTACGCTCTGGCGCTCGCTATTCGTTCTCGATGTTCCGATGATAGAAACAATTGCGCGGAAATGGGGAATCGCTCTCGACGCCAACATGTGAGTAACTGAGACTTTCTGTGTTAGCCAATTGGGTCTGGGTAGTAGTAATTTTGCGAGTTCTGACACATATATTCAGGTTTGCAAGTGCCATTCTACTCCGACCATTCCAAGTCAGCAAGAATCGCAAGACCAAGGAAATCGTTCCAGAGAAAACGCAATATGAGCAGCAGGTCGAGTTGAAAGAACGACTGAAGACAATCTTGGAGAACGAGAAGCTGGTCCCTAGAGTGCGTATAGGGCTTAGTCTACATGTACTCGAAGGTCTGGAACGTTGGACTGACGCTTGTCTGTGTATGCCAGGAATTGATCTTCCTTGCAAGATGTCAGCGGATGATGCAGGCCAACAATCAGCTTCTTGGCTCTCCATCGTCCAGAGTGAATCTAACAGCCAAGGTCCGTTCCGGCTCCGAGGTACTCGGCAAGTAAGAGGGTAGTACTGACATATTGCTCAGTGGGCAGCTATTGGTTATACCCGGTCCATTACCGGATCGCGATCTCTTCATAACGTCGGGCTGAGAACATGGATGAAAGACCGGTTTGAGATCCTAATCTTCAGAATAACGTTGGGCTTCGTGGATCTAGCTTTCTGGGTGAATCTGATGAAACAACGTGAGTTCTTCATGTGCGTCCATCAGACCCTGGTCAATGGGCTGATTCGTCCTATTCGTGCGTGGCAGGCTTCCTGTCGAGGAACAAAGACGAAGGATGGGAAGATAAACTACAACACCAATTCGAGGTAATGGCTAAAGAGGAGTTCGGAATAGAGATAGACGATAAAGTGTTCTTGGGTTGAGACCGGTTTGCATGGCATTATAATCAATCCATAGAATCATTAGCTTAGAATCATTACATGCACCACTGTAGCTTTAGGAGATCTCCAGATTATCAGTCCACACTAGTCGAGAATTTCTGGAAAGCTAAACAAGCAAGTTATCGCGTATCCTCATCCATTGAAACCGAAACGGCCTACAGATTAGGTGGTGGAAAAAGGAGGACATCGAAAGGTGTACATGATGTAGATATCTCGAACACCCCCCTGATTTGTATCACAAATGTAATCACAAATTGGTGACGATCGGAGTATGAGGACACAGTCAGTCTACAAAGGTGGAGAAATTTCCGAATCTGTGGAAGACTCTGGATGAGACTCTGAGGGAGGACGGACACACATATATATGCACTCTTATTTCGCTTGCACCCCACGTTTTGACAGTCTCCATAGCTTGCGCCGTTTTATTTACCACTCATATCTTGAAAACAAAATTGCGTCTTATGAAATGGACGGCATGCCAGAGCAGAATCAGGAAACAGCTCCGTCTACAGTAACACACGCATCGTATGGATCAAGTTCCTCAACGGACACCGACGGATGGAGCGAGAAACTTCAGAACCTTTGCAATTCAAGCGAATCCCTCGCCAATTCTACCAACGCCGATGGATCTGTTCTAGCGAATAGGACTACCGATGGTGTGATCCAAGACGATACTACTACAGTCGTATCTCCCACCACTACCGAGACTCACGATTCAAGCGCAAGTCAGATGACAAATACCGACTACGGGCCATTCCCTGAGGAGCTGTTTAATCCTCAAACACCGGAAGAGGTGTTCTGGTGGCTTACATCGATCCATTTCATCGCCCGGCGAGAGATTCCTCCTAGAACAAGCCCGTCGTTTAGCGAATCGTGAACGCTTCATAGATCCTTGGAGTCAGGAAGGACAGTGGTTCAGGGAATTTGATTGGGCAACGTCGATCTTTAAGATCTATAGTCGCCTTACTTCTCAGTAGGGTTGCAGGTGTGGTATTTGATGTCCCTCTCACATGTGTATAAAATGCCTCGACTGGTGAGGAGTTCACGACTAGATGGTAGCTTTGGGGCCAGATGGGCAATAGGGTATAGATTGTAGTGGATGTACATGCAACCATGCCTTCAAAAGTGATATTCCATTGCCACTCACTCCTTGGCCTCTGCGATAAGAAAAGCCACACCTTAATAGGGACGGAATCTAATTGCACTAGCACTCTACCTCCTGCCAGCTGCAGCTTATGTCGTGCTACCCGAGGTTATCCTTCTACCGCACATCCACATCTACCGTCCCTGGTCTTCACTACCTGCATCTCCGCATGGAGACTCTCGCTCTCAAGAGGTATCTACAATGAGGAAAGGACACCAATCATGATCTGAGATGATTTGATCCGACTTGTAACTCCCCATCATCTTGTATCTGTATCCTCTCTGTACCACTTTCCTGATTCGTTACGTACTGATCCCACCGTTGTCTTCACTTTATCTGTTGCCATATCTACCAATCTTTGTATCCTAGTGTCGAATCAAATCATCTTATCACGTATAGTTCACATATCTACGCTTCCACTTGCCGTTTTTCCTCTCGCGGTGTCCTTTCTCTGGACGCCCTTTCCCACGGTTTCTACCATCCTTCTTGCTTCCTCTTAGTTTCCCTATCCTTTGAATCTCCATCCGACATTGACAGCACAGGATGTCTCCTTCGTATTCAATCCTCTCCGAGCCAATCTTTATTCCTCACTCCTCGGCAAAGCCTCGCATTCCGACGCCGATGACAACATCCATTGAAGAACAACAGACTACCCCATCAAATCAACATTCCGCCTCGGCAACTTTAAACCGAACCAGATCAGATACGGTCCTCACCACATCCTCATCCTCCTCTTCCTCTCTTTATCCTCAAACCCCGCAGAGTCCTACAATATTAGGCGTCCTTGGAGGATGTCACTCTGCGTCGCCCATCGCCACGGCCAGTTCACCTGATGTAACTTCGGGCTTTTTGTCTTGGGAGAGGAGTGAAGCTAGGCGAGGTCGAAAGGAAAGTTATGGATTTGGTCAGGCTCTCCCAGCTTCTCCGGAGGAGTCGTCTACAAGCGCGACCGATGATGTAGGAGAAGTATTCGAGTCACCCGTTACCTTCTCAATCCAGGCCAGAAGGAGGAGACACAGCGAGCCTGACAGCCCGCATTTCCTTCTCGATCTTGAAGACGACTATCGTTCTTCTTCTTTGACACCAGAGAGTAGCTCGTCAAACTCCGCGGCTATGCCTGTTCATCCTGCGTCCGATTCTATCGCCAATAGTCTTCAAGAAGGTTTATATAACCGGCCTTCACAGCATGGCTATTTCCAGCTGTCTGCTCCGATTGATTTTCCCGCCGAGACACGATCTACTCTGTCGGTCCCAGCAGTTCAGACAATCGCCTTCACGTCTGTTCTTGATGTTCCCACTCCGGCTGAGACTCAGGCACTACTGTCGAGTTCCATCATTCTGAATCAGGACATTGAGGAACCACTTCAATTGACTCGACCACGTCACCCACACCAGAGACGAAAGTCATCTCTCGGAGCCGTTGTCCGTCAAAAGCTCGAACGATCCCGGTCTTCTCTCAGGAGTCTACGAGGAAATCAGCAAAGCCATACGGAGAACGCAAGTAGCAGCCGATGGTTTCAGAGGAGTCTCTCTCAAAATGGATCGGTTTACGAGGGGCATCAGGGGGAGCCAAATGTTGTCATCGACGACTCCCGTCAGTCTCATCTTACTCGGCCCAAACAGTCTCGCCTCAAGTCGCTTTTGGCCCTCTCTTCAGGTCGGTCTCGATCCCCATCCGTCTCACTCAGGTCCTCGACTCCCACTTCGACGAATACAACGATTTCGACAGCGACTCAGCAGATTGGAGAAGGTACCTCTCCTAGGTTGTCATCTTCTTTTGAGCAGGAGGAGATTCTTGGAATCCCCTCAACCAACCACGCGCATACTCCAAGCTCGTCGTCTCTAGCCTCTGAAAGAGATGTACTCAACGAGTCAGCCAACGGTGAAGCCTCCATGCACCAGCAGAATACCTCCGAAAATCTGTCTGACGATATCGTAGCTCCGATTCGTCGTGAGAAGGGCAAGGGTCGAGCATTTAACAGTCAAGGCAAACTGGGCTCCTCTCGTCCGAGTTTCTTACCGACATTATCTTCCAGTCCTTTCGCCATTCCGACGATCTCCCAGCCGCATGTGTTGGACGTATCAGAACAGATGTACTATCGAGCCAACAGGCCGCGAGCAATGACTATGCCGTTGTTATCCTCTCTCGCATCGGAAGCAGCGGTAGTTGTTCCGGCTGCAAAAGAGGAGCTCAAGCCTAAAGTGTCGTTATTTGAAATTATGCTTCCCCGAGAGGTGAAGGTGCTTGTGATGAAGAAGCTGCTGGGGAGCTGGGATCAGAGCCGTGGAGGCAGGCGATGGGATGGCGAAGAAGAAGGGAGAAGGGAGTTGATAAGGCTTAGTAGGGTAAGTCTCGATTGATTCATGGAGACCGGTCATCGTCACTTTATTGCATTTGTATGGGTAGTTGAAGGGAAAGCTAACTGATCCATTCCCAGGTGTCAAAGTCCTGGCAAGCGCTCTGTCTTGATGGCCAGCTATGGTCTCTTGTCAAACTTGGCTCCTTCGCTTCGAAGCTCCATCCCGATAGCCTAGGTCGAATCGTCAGGTCTTCTCATCCATTTATTACAGAACTTTCTCTCAAGGGTATGGATAGGCTCACTGGCTCGGCATTACTCTCATCCCTTGTTACGCCTGATCTAACAGTACGACATCTTGCCAATCAACAACCTTTGCTCCCTAACCTTATTTCTCTCGACCTACGAGGCTGCAAAGCTTTGACCCCGGATAGTCTCTGCGACCTCATCGTCAACTCCCCAAATCTCCAAGAAGTCAACTTCACCGGCCTTCACTCTGTTTCAGGCGAAGTCATCCGTTGTCTTGCCCGTTTCTCGACGTATCTTTGTCGCCTCACAGTGTCGCGATGCTGGAACATCTCTCTTTGCGATATTGTGGTCTTCTTACGAATGCTCGACCCGACACAAGCACTTGCTCTTCGCGAACTGAGGGTAGCAGGAGTGAAGGGATATGGGCACACGGCCGCCGAGTTTCTACCCCTGGTTGCCGAGAGACTTACCGAGCTCGAAATCCTGGATCTACAGGGGTGTACGCATCTATTTGACTCGGATTTCAGGAGGTTCGCGCAGTGCTTCAAGGAGGAAGACCGAACGAGCCGTCTATCCCACTTGAATATCTCGGGCTGCACGTCCATCACGGCAAAGACATTCGCCGAGTTGACTGCATGCCTCCCGGAGCTGAGGCTGTTGGAATTAGCCGCTCTCCAAGATTGCTTCCGTGATGTGCCATCAGGGAATGACGAGGCGGCCTTGAGTCTGATGAGATTCATACAAAGCTGCAAAAAGTTACAGAAATTGGATCTGGAGAATACCGGTTTACGAGGTGGAGTGACGGACAGGTTCCTAGAGTCGTTGATCCCGGCTCGACCTCGACCAGCGGGTCATGCCGGTCGTCGCTCATATATGGAGGACGAGGAAGATGAGGTTGGCCAGCATTTGGTGGACCTAAGGATTGGATTTGCGAGATCGGTAACGCCTGAAGCCATTGTGAGGCTTATTCGAGGATGTCCTAATTTGAGAGTGCTCGAAGCAGACGTGAGTACATCTTGTTTTGTATTAACTTATCCTCGCATCGAGCTGACGCCAACACACAGAGTACGGCGGCTAACAATGCCGTAATGCGCGAGTTTCTGCGTCGGCGTTCCGATGAAACCTCAGAGATCTCTCTTACAGATTGCCGTTCGGTTACGCAGATAGCATACAATTCGGTCGCACCTTACACCCGACCGCGCCGAGGTTTCGACGGATATCCTGCCGTTCCATTCAAGTACGAACGTGTGGCGCCTATTGCAGCTACATTCTCTACCCCAGAGCAGTGTGGAGGTGAGACGGGGAATCGACCGGTTCTCAAGACTTTCTGGAGTTGGAGGAGGGTGGAAATTCCTCGAGGATGGAGGGAGGTGAGGGAAGAGTTTGAAAGCCAAATCGTTGAGCAAGTGTCTGAAGAGGTGACTGTGGTACGTCGTGGTGGGCAGGAGAGCCCGAAACGGAGAGGTTCGGCATCTTGGTGGCGTGTCGGGGAGGAGACGGATGGGTATGACGAGAGAGGGACTTGTGTTCTCATGTGAGAGGCATGTGTGTTTCTGGGCTGGAGAGGCCTTTGTGGATCTGTTGTAGCTATCTTTGTATGTTCGGATCTACTGTTGTGTCTTTGTTTGTACTTTCATATCACATATCACAGGTAATAGGTTACCTATAGGGATCGCTAGGAGGGTGTATACTGTTTGTACGGCTGTCACGAGATGATTACGAGACATTGCAATCAGAAATGAACCGGGGAGGTGCTGAGGCGCCTGACAACGGTGCATGGTGTGAGTGGCCATACTGTATAGCATGAATTCATCTTCCCTATTGGTCTGCAGTCTATACATAAACTCATGGTATTTACACAACTCCAGTCCTAATCGGGCACACTCTCGAAGTCATCACAGAAACGCATGGGACAACCAACGACCGTCTGGTCGTTGACCTTGCACTGCCGCGATCAGCTTCCCTCGGACACAGGAGAAGGCCCTCTGCTCGATGGCCAGTACTACACTGTATCTCTCCATGAAGGCCCTCCTGGTCCACACGTGCCATCCGCGTTCAAACTCTGTTGGCTCCGGATGACTTTAGCTCTTCCGTCTTCCGTTCCCGTCCCCTCCTCGTTCCCGGGATCAAGACACGAGCTCCGTAACGGGTAGTCTCTAGGAGCCCTCGAAGCAATCTTGTGAGCATCGTAATGCAGCTGAAACACCTCCGCCCAGGACTCAAGGGAATTTGATTTGACCATCGTTTCGGAACGTTGAACGACTTGATCAGCCTCGATACCCCATGGGTCTTTCTCCCCGACATCCGTGGCGGGTCGATTGGCGAGGAAAGACACCACATTCCAAGTGCAGTTTGCGATGCTTCCCAGGGTGTCACGAAGCCCTTGTGATTGGTTTGCGTCGGCAATACATGGGAGGATAGCATGTTGGAAGTCTTTCAAGGCATTCAAGGAATTGGTTGTGGCGTTGTCTGAGTCCATGATTGATGAAGTGTAGTCTATAATGTGGAGGGAAGTGTAGGGCGAGGTGGTCAAGGGTGGAAGTTTGATTTTATACAATAGTTGTTGGAAGGCAGTGTGAATATGTCGGCAGTAGCAGAGTGCACTCCATTACACACAGTAGACTCTCTTTCACTGCTTACAGCATTTAGACCAGAAATTTGTCCCAGTATAAATGGAAAGCGCTGGAAACCTGATGAACGGTTGTGTTATGTATACGCATAGCCTTTGTCGTTCCACACACCAATGAACCCCCTGTACATCGACCACGATATGAGGCCTAGCTTTGTGTAAGCTGTTTCGTCGGGGCGGCCTACAACGCCGAAACCCCCTCGATCTCATTTGTCAGTGGCCTGCAATAAAGTACGTCCATTGTAGCATGAAACATGACGCCACCTCCACTTGCTAACTCGGCTGCTCCTTCTTCCGCTCTATGTATCCTACAGTATCAAGCTTGACATTGGCTGAAATTGCCACATCCATTCTCTTATGACTCGCTCTTTGAAGACGTCCTTTCTTACCTGAAACGGTCATTTGAAAAGACAGAAAGCACTCCTTCGACATAGGCAGCACACCAAAAATGAGTATCGTCATCCATATAACCTCAGTCGATCACCTCAAGACGCTATTAAACTTCCTGCCCCCTACTCAGCCAGACCTCAACCCTTTCCACCTACTGCTTTACGGTCCCATCTATCCTGTCGATCATGACTGACAGTGAGCAGCCACCACCTTCCATGTCGATCACGACTGCCAGCGAGGTCGATCACCCACCATCTACCATGTCGGTCGAAGACGCCCAGCGGCAAGTTCTCCATGCTTTAGCACAGGGCGGAATACTCTCAGACGAGGACATGAGAATAGTATATCAAACTTATATCTGTTCGATTAGTCTACACGCTGACTTGCTTGAATCGATACTCTATGACCCCAATGACCCCAAGTCACAGGAGTCAGAGTCAATCAAGAACGGACTACTAGGAATCCCTACACCGCCTGACATTAAAAGCGATATGCCAGTAAAAGCGCGGATAGAGCAGTATTTCGACCGTCATAATAAACTTGTCAGCCTCGCTAATACTTCTACAGGCCCGCTACCGCGCTGTACATGTCAGTCGATGAACGAGATCTTCTCCATGGAGAAAAGGACAGCCGATCCAGAGAGTAGGGGAAGCTCAAGAGCTCCCACCTCAACAGCCATGAACACGATAGGGTAGGCTCTACACCGGGAGCAGGAGATACCTAGGCGCAAGCTGTACCTTCTTGAGGCTGGTCGGGACCCGACACCCCGAACGGTATTGTCGGCTGGGCCAGAGACTGGCGTGGTCACTGAAATTGATGAGATCAGACTCATGAGGGATGGATGATATTGTGAAGAAGCGTGTTTCTAAAGCAGGAACGGTGATGTGGTTGTCCATATTTGTGATGGTATACATTCTTTGCGGACCCATACGGCCACTAATAGATTATGTCTAATGCTGAGTTACTGATGTAAGTGCTTTTGACTGCTTGAGAGGGTAACCCTGCCCTGATGAATGCACGTTGGCAATTCGTGGCGGTATGAGCTGCCACATCCGCCATAGGATGGCTAAATCAGATCCAGGCAAATGAGGTAATGATGATACTGTATGAGAGCTAGTGAAAGAAGCGTAAGGTTGAAATGCTACACATCAGAACTCGTCCAATGGATTCCCACCATTCTTTCTGAAACATCTTCAGGGGAACGATCGTCTATCTACAACACATAATACAGTCTCATCGTTATCGTCAGGCGCTCCACCTAGTGACATCATCCATAGATCGTCGTCTGTCGCTTGGCGCTCAGATCCCTCATTCTACCATCAACCAGTGGCGAAACAATAGCAAGGTCATCGCCTAAATCACGTAGTTCGTTCCGTTTATTTTCGTCGACCAGGAATGAGAGCGGCTGGGTATTTGTCCGCATGGGAGAATATGGTGGTCTGACAGCTTGGCTATCAGCCTTCGAGGTTGATCTGTGGCCGCGCATCTCGTCACCCTCCTGCAATAAGTGTTGTATTAACATCAGCCCCGACATTCCTGACAATACATTGATACAAGCAAATGAGCCAATAAAAGATAGGCCACTCACACAGGTATCCACCCAGCTCATGTGCTCGTGCTTGGCGATGTGCAGTGCATCGCGTATAGTAGCCCAATCGTGTTGAACCACATGACGCCTTCCCAGCCCCGACAACGACCGCTCGGAAATAGGCGACATAAGTGGTGACCCATCGAGGGTGCTCGCGGCTCCTCCCCAAAACCCAGCTGGGCCGCCTTGGTCTAAACTACTTGACAACGGAGGTGAATGCAGGGGAAGAGAGTAACGATGCTGAGCTGGAGAGCCGGCTAGGGAGCTCGCAGGTGAGAACTGGTGTTGAGCTCTCGCTCGGGACAGGACTCGGTCGGTTCGTGAAGATAGATGGTCCTGATGTGCGTCGAGTAGTTGCTTTTGTCTGAAGATGTATGCGGAGCCTGAAAAGAAATCATCAGTCATAGCGGCTAAATTATACTGGTGAGAAATCCTCATGACCGACCTAATAGAAATGATCGGATGATGGCGCTCATAATTTGTCCATTCTCGTCGTCAACAATGAATTTGCGATTCTTGAGGGCGTCGAAGCCGTCGTAGCCCTCAGCCATGTATTCCCGAGTGATCTATTTACGTCAGTGTCCTTGCCTTACCTAGGGGACAACTCTGCTTCGCGAACAGCCCCTGAAGCATGATTTTCACAACACCACTTACGATACGATATACCCTGCCCCCCTCCTCATTCTTCACCTCTTCCCCCACTACCATTTTCCTCTGCTTGACTTCTATGCGAGTTCCATCTTCTTGCTCTACAAAGTCTACTAGATCTTCTGGGTTCTCTATCTCCTCTTCGACCTCCTTATGCGGCATGACGAGGTTGATAGACTTAACCCGTTGATTCGGAGGCAGGTTATGATCCCACTTCACTGCTAGGCCAGATACAATGGGGAAGCGGCTGCATAGCAAGAGTCAGCTCCTTTAACCATTCATAGTTCGCACATCTACGCTTACCCTTCTTGGGCAGGCCATTTACTGAGAGCACTTTCCATAGTATCCCAGATACCTTTACCATCGATCTGAAACTTGATAAGCAGGGTGTTCCGGAATCAAGACAAGACAAAAGGGCTGACCTCTATGCAAACTACGGGGTCTTCGAACGGTAGTATCTCTAGAACATGGTCAGAAGTCAAAGGCCCTCTCTCTATGAATCATACAAGAAATATAGCCTTACCTAGAATATCTCCTAGCGTGATCTTGCCTGGACCATACTGCGAGTCCCCTCTAATAGTGCCCCCACAGATGATAACCCCATCTGCCCCGCCTTTCATCTCCCTCATCTCCTGAGCCAGATCCTCTTGCTTGCCAGCTTTGTCAACGAAATCATTCTTCTTCCCCTTCTTTCCACTGCCGTTTCCTGCTTCGAGAAGACTCTCCGCATAAGCTTGCATAAGCACGTCCGCTACCCAATTTCCAAGACCAGTCTCCTTGGTTCTCACAACTTCTGACCGAGCGTCAAATGGAGTGAGGGTAAAGCAGACTGGCCTTGCGATTGTGTCAGACACAGACTGCAGAAGAGTCTTGAGAAGATCTTCAAATGCTTTGGAGGATGGTTGGGAGGGTAAAATGTAGTGATGCTTTCCTGTCAATGAAGTGATCATGCGCCGGCGAATGGCGTTGGAGTGTGGAGCGGATAGCGTTAGGGAAGCACCGGAAAGGTCTCGAAAGTCTGTCCCAGACTTGATGAGCCTTAGAAACTGCCTGTCAGCTTCAATCGCGCAGGATAGGAAGAACAACCTACCGCGCACCCTTGTCACCCTCAGTTCCTGGTACGTCTCGATCTCCTGGGAAACCATCCCAGGTCTCTGCTCCTTTTCCGATCTAAGAGGGAGTTAAGCGGCCGTGTCATCGAAGCAATAACCTACATAGTAGATCTATAAGTTATGGTCAGTTACGAGGCCAGTCCTCAGTGTCTCGTCTGCTCACATGATCATGACCTCCAATGAGGAGATCCACTCCATGTTCATTCTCAACACCGGTTTTACCTGCCACGGCTCCTAGAGCATTTGCCAATTTGATGTCCTATGATGATAATTGTTATTATAACCGGGCACATCAAACAGATTGCGGCGCGAATCAAACCTACATTGGGAACTCTACAGTGGGTCAATGCTATGATGATATCGGCCTTATGCTGACCCTTAGGATCACGAAGCTCCTTCGAAAGCTCTATCGCGGTATCTTGCATCGACCGATACGCAAAATTCTGGGGCCAAGAGGGTATTGTAGCTATCCAATCCCTTCGATCAGGATTCAGCATTCAGATACTATACAGCGTACCGAACAATGTGGAGGATATTTAGACTCACTCTTCGACCAGGCCAATAATACCGATTCTGACTCCGCATCGCTCCAGCACAAGAGACTTCAAAAGTGGTGCCGGTTGAGCATCAGTCGTTGTATCGACGATATTTGACAACAGCCAAGGGAATGATGTCGATCCAGTGAGTTTTGTGAGATGTGGGTAACCTATCGTTCCTCTTCAGCAAGTGTTTCTTTGAAAAAAGCCAAAGACTGACCGAAATCGAAATCGTGGTTGCCTGAAGAAATTTGAGCTCTGGACGCAACCTGCACAATCCGAAACACTTACCGACACACGCAGCATCCAGCTTCAGAGCATTCAGTATAGGCACCTATGATCAAGTTAGCTGACCATTATTTGATGTTCAAAGGAAGGTAAGAATGGCAAGCCTAGACTTACCATATGGGATCCCCTGGTCACCGAGCTCTCAACACTCGGATTGAAGACGTCGCCAGCAAACAGCACCAATCCATCTTTGTCCCCCGGATCCCCATCTTTTGGTGACCTGTCTGGCCATTTAGAGCGTTCACTGAGAAGAAGGTCTCCAAACTGAGACACAGATATCGTTTTGGAAGACGAAGCGGACGAGTTCTCTGGCGGTGAGCCGGGTTGAGGGACGAATCGCTGATTTACGCGGTAGACATCGTTGAAACATAACAGGGGTATCGTAACGGACATGCTGATATATTGGTATGGCGCTCCAAAGAGCTACCGAGTGAAGTGGTGCTTTTATGATGTTCCCACAAGGTGAGGTTACCGCACTCATTGCCGCAACGTACGTACACTGACTGACACCACCAGTCACGTGACCGATCTTCGTCGATTGAAGGAACACGTACCCAAGTTTCTGATAGCGCTTTGCATGCATTCATGGTCGACATCTGCTCGTGTATGGTCTGACTGACACGCCTAGCAATAGAGATGCATGTGTTTAGACGAAGAAAACTCGCTCGCAAGAGTCAGCCGGGCGTGGTCAGTGTCAGTGGGAGGCTATTGTTGGACGCTGAAACATCGAGTGCCTGACATTGCCCTGAGATTGCTCGACAATGTTTTTCGGTGTTTACAATGTGAAAGGATCGCAAGCATGCATTTCGCAACAGGCCCCACATCTATAATCCATCTAGGGGTTGACTATGATGTCCCGGGGCAGATTTGACGCCCCAGTTATTTTGGCGTAAGCACCGATTGCGCGAAATATTGTGTTTCTCGTAACATATTTCCACAGTTTCTCCCCCTGGGCTGACCAAAGAAGAAGTCTTGACAAAGTGATCAACCTGTCGTTCCTCTTTTTTGTCGTCTTGTTAAACTTTTTCAAGTTCGCATCCAAATCTGTCACGACCCTGTTTCAGCGTGTCCAACAGGCTACCAGAGAGTGTGGCGGAGGACTCACCTGCAATGCCACATCCAGCAAGAGCTCTTACTAGCTCTACAGCATCTCGGAGTGCAGCACTCGCCCCACACCCACAGAACGGGACGATCCCATGTCCAGCATCTCCTATCAACAGCACTCGCCCTCGTCCCGGGATTGCCTGCTTGGTTGTCCAAAGATTTCTTGCCTCTCCGATCTCGACTCCTGGATCTGTCAGGATAGCAGTTATGAATGTTGAAGGCTTCAGAGACTTCAAGGCGGATATTGGATCAGAAACTGGGCCTGGTACGGTGAGAGCTACGAATGTCGGACCTGCTGGAGATCTTGATAGAGCCACTAGTGCCGACCAACAGGTTCCTAAGTGTGTGTTTAAGCCTGCTCGATCGTATGCGAATTCGCGGATTTGTGGGGATTGGGCATGGATGTTTATAGTGGTCCACGGGAGGCGGTGGATATATGATTTGTTCGGGAAAAGAGATGCTCGGACTTTACTGAACATCCCATCCGCCCCTATCACGTCCCTTCATTATTCTCTTTCCACTTGTCAGCGAGAAGATAGGACACTCACCAATGAGTAAATCGGCTGTTAGTCGTTCTCCGTTTTCCAGATTCACCACCGCCCCTCCATCAACCTCGGTGATACTATCTACCATTCTCTCATACTCCACTTTGACCCCGCACTTCCTCCGGAAGAAGTCGCACAGATCTTGACGTTCAATCATATTATACTCGCCGTGAGCGATGATGAAGCGCCATAAGACTGTGCCTGACTCATTAAGGAAGGTATTGCCGTCGTGTGTCGAGGAAAATAGTTCGCGGTAAGTCTGAAGTTCAGCGAGGTCATCAGATGTGAGAAGTTCTTCGAGGGCAGCTCTGGCGTCCTAAGTCATTGTTAGTGTAAAAGTAGATAAAGAAATTCTCTGTCTAACCCACTTCGGTGAAGTGAACAGGAAATCCCAGATGTGCGGTCGACTCCTCGACTACTTGTCAGTTCACTTCACGAGGTAAACCTACAGCTTCTTTTCTCCAGAATTCGTATATCCAGTCTATTACGATCTGGAAGGCGAGTTAGCCCATATGCAGTGGCTAGTCCGACTACACCAGCGCCAACAATGACAACCCGTATGACCTGTGCCCTCTGGTCTGAGATTTCGTCTATCGATAAAGTGGACTTCGCCATAGCTGCAGAGCTATTCAGCTGCTTTGTATGCGTAACAGGAGTGAGCAACAATGAACAAAAGATAACGTAGAAGAGGACAAGAGGATTGTAGTACGACTCAAACAACGCATTGCCTTCTTGTTGCCAGGGTGGACTCTTGGTTTAGGATCTCCGGATCTCCGGTGAGCCGTTCAGTGAAAGGATGAGGTTCCTTATGACCGCCGGCAGAAATCATCCCCGAGAATCGATTCTGCCCGCTGCACTCTGGTAGACTGGATCAAGGGCTCCTGTTATGTACAAGTCAAACGAGAGTAAGAGAAGGAGCCATACATTGTAACAGAGGGCCGATGAGTCCATATCCTTACCGGGGTTGCCTCACTGGGATTCTGCCACGTCCACAGCCGGTCAAGCGCGTCACGCTCTCGTCAAAACGGATCATCACCTCCAACTTTTCAACTCTTCCAATCAATTTCCTCCCAAGCTTGCATCCCAGCTCCAGTGCTTAGCACCCGCTATGGCAGAAGGATCAGACGCCGCTGCCCTCGAAAAGGAACGAAAAGCCAAAGCAGAGCGCGCCAAAAAAATCGTAAGTTATCCGCCATCCTCTGAAGCAGTTTCATGTTCATGCTGACGCTTGAACGATGCAATCAATCAGCTCGCCAAGAAGCGGAAAGCTATTGCTGCAGGAGGTGGTACTGCGGGATCGATATCTACACCAGCTCCTTCTTCACCGGGTTCCACGCTTGGAGATGCACCGCCCACTCCCTCGGGCCGCACAAGCTTGAGCTTGGAGGAGAATGCTAGACCTGAGGTGGTTGAGGACAAAGCGGAACCCTTGGACAAAGTCGAGGAAGTGAAGAAGGAGGATGATATTGCTTCAATCAAGATAGACCCCAAATCATCTACCAACCTTTCCACCCCGAAGGAGAATGGGATCCCACCTCGTCCTACCATCTCACAAACCCCATCCTCGGATTCTACAGCGAATCTTCAACAAACCGTCTCCCTTTTGATAGCCGAACGGACAGATCTACAAGCTCAAATAAACTCTCTACAAACGACTCTAACAGCTTCACGGGCTGATTCTCAGCTTTTGGCAGAGGGGCGGAGCTTGATTTCGAGTCTCGAAGCAGACAAGTCGAGCTTGGAACAGAGATTAACGGTTGCCGAGGATGAGTTAGCAAAGCTGGAGAAGCTGAGTGCCGAATTGGAGGAAACGAGGGTGGAGCTTGATAGGGTCAGAAAGGAGATGGAGCAGCTAACGAAGCTGAAGGAGGAGCTTGAGGAGGCCCAAAGGTCACATGAGGCCAGGGAGGAAGAAAGATTGGCGGAATTGCAGACAACGTTGGAGAGATCCCGAGGAAGAGAAGGAGGTTTGGAAGCTGAGATTGCACGGTTGAGACAGGTGAGACGCTTTTGTGACTGGAAGTACGAGACTAATTGTAGCAGGGCAATGCCGAGTTGACCTCAAATCTTGCAAAGACTACTGAACAACTCGAAGAACTACGTGAAACAGCTACCACGTCGGCAGCTTCACTATCTGACCTCCAGACCGCTCATCAAACACTTCAAGCATCTCATACAGACCTCGATAACGAGTACTCCACTCTCAAATCCACCCACGAGACCGTCGTCAAGGCTCATGACGAACTTCAGGCTACGCACTCGAAGAGCTCTGCGACCGTTGTGACCCTGGAGAGTTCTCTGTTATCGACGAAGACGGAGCTGCAGAGTACTAAGACCAATTTGAGTGCGGCCACCAAACGTGCGGAAGCGGCCGAGAAGAAGCGGGCGGCGTTACAGAAGGAGAATGGAGATTTGGTCAATCAACTGGAGGAGATGCGAGGCAAGGTGGTGGAGTTGATGGAGGAGAAGGTGGACTTGACCGGGAGAGTGGAGAGTTACGAAACGAAGAGCAAAGCGCGGGAGAAACAGCGGTCGGAGCTGGAGGCGACCGTTGAGGAGTCCAAGGTATGTGGAATTCGGTATGTTGTGCGCCGAGTTCGCACTGACAATCTGATAGTCGCTGAGAGACCAGGTGTCTTCACTGGCCGAAGAGAATCGATCGCTGTCAGAGAAAGCGTCAGCCTACGAGAAACTACAAACAGATCACGGAACGGTCCAAAAGGAGCTTGAAGAGTCTAAGAGCACTCTCTCGACACAGGTGAAAACCATTGAATCGATGACGGCCGAAAACGCGTCCTTGACCACGACTTCCGAATCAAATCAGAAACTCCTGAGCGAATACCAGACGGAATACCAGACGCTTACAGATCAGCTGGAAGGATTGCGACAAAAGTTGACCGAACACGAAGCGACGATAGCGACTCTAGATGAATCGAATCGCTCCTTGAAAGAGACCTCAGAGGCCTACGGGAAACTCAAGGTGGAACATGAGGGAATTTCGAAGGCTCTGGCGAGTTCGCAGAGTACTCTCGCCCAACACGAAAAGACGATTGCATCGTTGTCAGAGGGAAAGGAGACGGTCTCCGATTTAACATCGGCGAACGAGAAGCTGAAAGCGGAACATGACTCTCTCCAAGCTGTCCAGGAATCATCCAAAGCGGAACACGAGGCCATGAGAGAGGAACTCGAGTCTGTCAAGATCGAGTTGGCGGAGTCGCAAAAGCTGGCAGCGGAGCGCCAAGCAACGTCGTCTAAACTTCAAGCCGAAATGGACGAAGCCAAATCCACTCCTCTGCTGCCAGAACCCGCCACTTCCTCTTCCCCGTCCCCCGCCGCTTTGGAAGCCTTACAAGCAACACACGATTTCGAGCTCTCCCATCACACTTCTCATATCCGCAATCTCGAATCCGCGCTGCACGAAACTACCTCCAAAGTCCACACTCTATCACGTCAACTGACAGACATGCAGGCAGCATACGCCGCGCTGCAGAAAGAGCGTGACGACTTGCAAGCGTTCTCGCCAGGTCCAAGATCTTCACAAAAGGGATACTTCCTATCCACCGGCGAGAATTCTCCTTATGCGGGCCCATCATCCCCCTCCCTAGGTCTTGGAAGGAGATCGCCGATCCTCCCTCAACGATCGGTCGATGCCAACCTCCCTGCTAGCGTGAGACATAAACGACAGATCTCGTTGTCAGCCCTCAAAGCTCGGATGGAACCCACGACCTATCATCCTACCAACGGCATGGACGCGTTGGGTGAGGAAGAGGACGGTCCGGCTGCGGCTGCGGCTGCAGGTGGCTCTGGGTCTGCTGGGGCAGGCCCTGTCGCTGGACGTGTGGTGTCGAGGGCATCGAGTTATGGAGCACACGGGACGCGTAGTGCTCCGCGAGAACGGATTAAACAGTTTGGAGACGAGATCATGTTCTGCTGTCCGGCTTGTCAAGGGGATTTAATCACGTTGTAGACGGGGTCGGGAAAGGGCGGGGAGGTGTGGCAAGAGAGAAGAGGAGACGGAGTGAGACGGACATGGTTCTGTTGGTACGTGGAGGAGCTCAGGGAGTACCGACCATCATATGCATATATCATTCTATCATGCTCGTATTATCCGTGCTATCCAAGTACCACATTGTCTGCAGTGCACTGAACCGTTTCTCGCTGCTCATCTTTTACAGCTTCTCCTCAACAGACCCTGTCATGTAAGCTTGAGCCAGCGAGTTACTGTATATATGAAAATACCATACATGCTCAATGAGATCCTGATTGTGTGAAGAAAATTATTGACGCCTGCCTAACTGAAATGTGTCCAGAGCACCGAAATCTACGGAAATCCACAACCACCACCGAAACCTAATCTTCCACGATATGTTACACCCCAGAACCACAATATGACATCCATCTCCTTTCCCCCGCTTGTCCATCCCTCACTTCCTCCTTAGCCCTAGACCTTCTCCAAATGAGCCGTCTCCCCGCCCTTAACCTCATCGGGCAACCTTGCGAGCATAACGTCAAACGCATTGATATCCGTGCTTGCGAACTTCCTAGCTGGGACTTTACGTTCGAAGAGGAGATCGATCTCTGCAAAGGAGCGGCCGGAGGGTTCGGGAACTCTGAAGTAAGTGTAGATGACGCATAGGAAGCAGCTGGATGACGAGTCAGCTGACTGTTTCTGGGACCTGGTTCGATAGCTGGAGGAAAATCGTGAGAGGACACATACCTCCCTCCCCAGAAGAACCCAGCATAGTTACCCCAGTTCCATGCGCTTGGGTTTAACATGTATGGCGTGAGGACCGAACAGATGATCCCGACAATGTTGTACAGATTCCGACCGAGGACTATGGTCTTGATTTGTAGTCGTCTCGTGGACAATTCGGCCACCAACGAATAGCACACTGTAGCAATCAATCACATCAACTCTGTCTTTCTCCGATAACTACTCCGTTGATCTTGTTTCCATATCTGAAAAGAAAGCAAAAACTCACCAGTGCCCACGGATAGCTGATAGAACAACGCCCAAACCAACATCAGACTACCGGTCGCCAAGGCCCCCTGATCCTTGTGAGCATGTGGAACCAAGCCCAGGAAGCCGAGGATGAAGAGAATGGTGCAAAGTCCACACAGCCCGTATAGGTACAACGATCGTCGACCGATCCCAGACGCCATGAGGGTCCACGCGCCGAAGACTCCAGCCATGTTGATGCCGTATTGGCCCAGTGCGAAATCGTACGCCTTGGAATTGGCTAGACCGGCTTGTTCGAGGAAATAGGTCGAGTAACCCGAGAACGAGTTTCCAGACAGATTCTGTATCGCCCATACCTATTCGACACGCGTTGATTAGCCTCGGAGAGAGCTGAAACGGGGATTACTCACCATGCAGACGATCTCAGTCCGTCTCAAATCCGTGCCCCGGAAGCAGTCTAGATAACTCGCTCCACTGGTGATTTCGTTCTCCAGCTCCGTGGTATGCTTCATCATATCAACAGTCTCGTCCGCATCAAAGTCGGTCTCCCGATTGAGACTCGTCAACCTCAACAAAGCCTTCTTCGCATCTTCATACCTCCCCTTTCGGACTAGCCACCAAGGGGACTCTGGGGCTAGTGCGACGCCGATAAGGAGGGGAACGGGCCACATCCACTGGAGAGCGTAGGGGATACGGTAGGCCCATTGATCGGTTCGACCCAACATTGACTTAATGACGCCGATACCGATGACTTGGCCGAGACCCCAACAGAAGTTGACGTAGCAGGTTAGATAGCCTCGGAGAGCGACAGGGCAGACCTCCGAAGCGTAGGTGATAGTCACTGTGCGAGAGTTAGCTGTAGACCAGCTATGACGATTGATACTTACGGGTTTGGAAGACACCCCATGGGATACCGCAAAGAATTTCGGCGACTTGTAGATCGATGACGCTTTGGGCAGTGAAGAAGATAGCGGTGAATCCGATAATGAGAACAAGGCAGGCCATGACGGTATAGCGGTACCCGAATCGCTCGGAGACCCAACCGTTGATAAATAGACTAGGAGCAGAGTCAGTTATATTCTTACATCTGTGTCTGATGCGCAATAGACAGGACTCACCCAATGATTTCGCCAACGTTTGCACCGTTCGACAGCCCAGCCTGCCATCGGGCTGGAACCTGATAGGACCCATCAGGCTGAAGCTCTCCGTACTTCTGGTTAAACTGAGGGAAAGCGTCTATCCGAATCATGAGCTCTAGTCTTCTTCACACCAATAAGCAGACCTACAGAAATTGCTGAGCAAGCAAACGTCATAGCCCTCCATACAGATACAGGTCGAGATGAGGACGGACCAAGCTACTGCTTTGGGGTAGAGTTTGATCCCCTGCCACAGGGACATATTATGCTCCTTAGCTACAGTCACAGCGTCAACGGACAAGCTTCTGGTCGTGACTCGGTAGACATACCGGTGGCATTCTTCGCGTTTGAAGTGAGCTTCCTCAATCGTTCAGCTTTACCCTTATCGTCAGAGTATTCGTTACTATCATTTTCGTTCATGTTACCTCCCAATTGATCTGGTGATGTTTCGGCGGTGAGGGGAGAGGTCTCTGGACCGCGTGCTCTATCACGCAAGGCGTCTAGCTCTTGCTGGTTTGTAGGGGGAGGGACAGCGAACGAGGGCGCAACAAACGAAGACATGGTGGCGGGATTGAAAGTTGAGAAAGAAAGAAGAACCCAGAGATCGACAGCTAGGTAAAGTACCTAGCGTCGAACTCGACTAATTCGTGGAGGACCACGAGTGTAGAAGGGGTAGAGAGTGTGGGGCAACGGCTGCTACGACCGATATCGCGGTACCGGTCCGATGATTATGACAATATACCGACGTCGGGGTGAGCGAGAGATCAGCTGACCACGAAGATTGAAGCGTGAGGACAGCTATCAAGGATATGTCAGTCTAAATCAAACCCCCGAACTGTAAGGAAAAGTAGGAGGGCGAGAAAGAAACGCCTAACATCTATCCATTTCAATGGTCCAATCAGCGCTTGCCCCTAGGACTGCCGTCTGGTGGGGCAGACGTGGACGGCCGCCGCGGACTTGCCGTTTTCATCCGTTCTCTAGACGTTTCCACCATCTACAACGTCTTTGCTGTCTGTCGTTTCTTTACCTCTTTCTTTTACGTCTTTCTAGCCGCCGCCCCGTACGGAGTGTTGTTGACATGTGGAGTATCACATGTCTGGGGTTTGCGGGGCTACCATGCATAACGTCGATCCGGCCAGTTTCAAAGGAGGGGGAAGGAAGTTCGGGAGGTTTAAAAGGGAGTACGCCCTGAATATTGGGATTACGTAAGACCAAGCTGATGTGGCATTTTAAAAAACTGTCAATACTTTGCGCGCGAAACGTTGCCATGCCTTCTAATGCAAGCTATGGAGGCCCGGACCGAACATCCCTTGTCATAGCTTTCCTGTTTCCACATTCCTCCCGCCAACAGAATGTGGCTTCCCAACAGAAGACGGGGAACGCAACCAGCCCCCATCCTCACCCCACTTGCATCCGCCATTCTCCCGAGCATCACACACGACGCACGACTCCATGCGCACAACCCATATTTCGAGAAAAACCCCTAGAGTATAAACCTACCGAGCAACCTGCCGGCGATTACATACTACCGGCAGAGAACCCTCCGCGCCGGATACGAGAGAATAGTACGCCTTCTCTTTCTTACGTCTCGTTGCTCTTCTGCTCTTCGCACCTTTCTGCAGCTCGGCAAGCGTACGGTGGAGGGACCGGCCTGCCGGGATAGGCTGTTGCGTGGCATGAAGGGAACTGGCTCGGGAGGTAGATCTTCGTCGCGTTTGAGCGGAGGAGAAGGGGGAGGGTACGGGGATAAGTGGAAGGCCAGATTTTGGGTATATTATGTATTGGTATCCACTCCCTCTGTCGTCAACTTTCTCCAAACCTCCTGTCACCACCATCACCAGCACTACACCGTTAGACTGAAACTGAACCAAAGAATACCACACTCCACCTACCTGATTTTGACAGACCACAGACCACAGACCAGAACACCTCTCCCACATCCCACCTGCCAGGCAGTTCAACTACCTTCACCATGCATGCTCCAGAGGTAACCGAACAGATCAAACGAGAGGCCCACAAGCTTGACGTCGTCTCGGATGAGGTCGATGCTGTCAACGTCATCAAGCTCAAGGCAGCTGCTGCCGCAGCAGCAGCGGCGTCATTCGACGAAGGGAGCAAGTTTGACAAGACGAAGGACAAAGAGGCGTTCAGAAATTACGAAGAGGCTTGTGATCGGGTCAAGAAGTTTTATGCTGTGAGTGAATAGTGACAGTCATCTTTAGACCTTGTCTGGCCTTACGATATCATGTAAGATGACAGGGAGCAGAAGCAGATGTACTGACACACAATCCCTATAGGAACAACACAAGAAACAAACGCTCGAATACAATCTCGCCATCCGCAAAGAATTCTTCACGAAAACACGGGCCCGCATGTCCATCTGGGCAGCGATGGAGATGCTCAACAAGCTCGTCGACGACTCAGATCCTGACACCTCAGTCGGCCAAATCGAACACCTCCTCCAAACCGCCGAAGCCATCCGTCGCGACGGTAAACCCGATTGGATGCAAGTGACAGGTCTCGTTCACGATCTTGGCAAACTGCTCTGCTTCTTTGGAGCAGATGGACAATGGGATGTTGTCGGAGACACGTTTGTCGTTGGTTGCAAGTTCTCGGATAAGATTATTTATCCCGAGACTTTTGGGGAGAACCCGGATTTCCAGGATGAGAAGCTCATGAGCGTTAATGGGATTTATGAGGAGGGGTGTGGTTTGGATAATGTTTTGTTGAGCTGGGGACACGATGAGTATCTCTACAACATCTGCAAGAAGCAGTCAACTCGTGAGTATTCCTCTCATGTCGATATTGATATTGTTGGCTTTCTTGCCTTTCTATTCGCCTTCTCACACCTCCTTCCGATTCTGTTCTCATTTGTTTCTCTTCCTTTCAATCTCCTCCCCCTTCTCCCATTGACGTACCGTCCTTTGATTCAGTTTTTTTATTGTAGTGTATCCCCAACCCAATCCCTCATCAGTCTTCTTACTACATCACCCGCTAACACCCCCTTCCCAGTCCCAAAGGAAGCCCTTTCAATGATCCGCTACCACTCCTTCTACCCTTGGCACCGCGAAAACGCCTACCAACATCTGATGAATGCAGATGACGTAGAACAACTACGTGCTGTGCGGGCCTTCAACCGTGAGTCTCTCTTCATCTCTGTTTGTCTCCCTACTCGAACCCATGTTAACATCCCCCATCAGCCTACGACCTGTACTCCAAATCGGATGACCCACCTAAGATCGAGGATCTGAAACCCTACTACCAGGGTCTTATCGCCAAATTCTTCCCGGCCGAGGTTGAATGGTAGTCTAGTTCTCCCTCTGGAGGAGGGCTGGATCTGCAACTGGAGTCAGGTGATTGTGTGAACGGTTCGAGTACCACATTTACGAAGGCATTGTAGTGAAGTGATAGATTGGAAGACAAGAATATAAGATAGATGGGGTGTACTACAGGCGAGCGAGTGGGACGAGGGCGACGATCGGCTGTATGGACATTTGTATGATGGTTAGAGTGGATGGCGTGTACGAAGAAGGCGACTGAGATTTCATCTGATGTAGATATCTTTGCTCTCAGTGCAGGCTCTTGTACGAAGACGAATCCGCACGTCAATATGCATTGTCTTTTTGCATTCTATGCTCTTGCTCCTTCTTCACCCCTCCCTTTGTCTCATACTAAACTATACAGCGGCCTCCGCCGAAGCCTTCGCGCCGCTCTCAGCCTTGATGGACCCCGTCTCTAGAGACTCTTGATCCTCGAAACTTCTCAATCCTCGCAAGCCCCATCGACCTAGCATAGCTTTGTCCTCGTCCCATCCGGAACAGGGGGTCGTCAGCATGGTCTCACCGGTGAAGATTGCGTTGGCTCCAGCCATGAATGCCTGAGAGTGCGTGGCGGGAAAATCACAAGAACGGGGAATGTCAATCACGAATGAGGAACAAAGAGTTGTTGCAAGAGTTTCGTCAGCGTTGTTGTCTAGTGCTGCCATTGATGGAAGCGTGGTCTCATCTAAAAGGACGGAATGTTACATACCATGGCTTGCTCGGTCTCCGAGAAGGTATGGCGGCCTGCTGCAAGTCGGATGATGGATTGCGGAAGGACGATCCGAGCCGTGGCGATGGTTCGGAGGACGGTGTGGACAGGGACCGGCTAGTAACAAGATGTTAGCTTACGAAGGCCTTGGTAATAGTACACCCCATGGCCTAGAGCAGTGTCTGCAGTCGCATCATCGTCTCACCTCATTCTTTTCTAGAGGGGTTCCCTCGATGGGCACTAAGGTGTTCACGGGAAATGATTCGGGATGTTCAGGTAGTCTGCAGAAGTGAATGAGGAATTAGCCATCCTTAGATTCGATCAGATGGCGAGGAGGAAGAGCTTGAATGCCAACCTTGAGACTTCATATATCAATCCTACTCTGTCTTGATCTTGCTCTCCTAGTCCCAGAATGCCGCCTGAACAAACAGAAATACCGGCGTCTCTGACAGCCTGAAGAGTGTCCAGTCTGTCATCGTAAGACCTTGTAGTAATGACCTATGAATCGAAATCGAGAGTTCATGGTCAGCTGGTCGAGCAGAATGACAACTGCAAAGGACAGAAAGCTAGTGTGCGGTCTAGCTTTGTATGATCGTAGCATTCATTGGGGATAATAAAATCCACTTGCTTACCTCAGGGTAGAACTCTCTCGAGGTATCGAGATTATGGTTGTACGCGCTCAAACCGGCATTCTTGAGCCGTTGAGCTTGCTCAGGGGTGAGCATACCGAGAGTAGTGCAAACTGAAACAAAGAACTTGATCAGCCCAAATCCCGATCTCCGACGACCGCAACCTCCAGGAAAGTTAAGTCGAGTCAAGCCGACTACTTATAGTGCCCTCTGGCCAAAGAAGAAATGAAATCATGGACTCACCCTCCATGCCCATCCCTCTGACCTCCGTCACCATCTTCAAGATCTTCTCAAATCCGCTCTTCTTCCCTTCTAATCCGCGCCAAGCGGCACCCATACAGAACCGAGTGGATCCGTTTGCCTTTGCCTGACGTGCAGCCGCTAGGACGGGCTCAATGTCTACCAATCTCGAGGCTTTTGTCGGGGTCTTGTAAGACGAGGATTGGGAGCAGTAAGAGCAGTCTTCGGTACATCCTCCAGCTGTCATTCGATTTAGGTCAGAATCTTCTTCAAGCTGCGCATCATTCAACCCACTTTTGATGTTCATGAGGGTACAGAGCTGGATTCTTGATGGATCGTGATGCATCCTATGAACGGTAGCCTGTCGATCAGAGAGTCGACTCATCAGTTTACTTGGTCACTTGACAAAGGGGTCCAGGCCGGACTTACAGCTCTATAGATGCTTTCCATCAAGGGGGCGTCGAAGATACGCTGAATCTCTACCCTGCTCCAGTCATGCCTGACAGCTCCGTCCTCGTATCTTCTACGTGAGGGGGCAGGCGGGTCTACAGCTGCGGCATGGCCTCGGACGTTTCGGAGGACCGGGGATAGAAGTGTCGGGCGGGGAAGAGCTGTGAGAGCTCGAGACGTGAAGGCCGCCATTGTGGAGAAAGAGAGGGATCAGCTCCTAGAAGTATGGCGTTCCAGTAGCACAGCAGGGGGTCGAGATGAGAGAGACGAGAATGGAGAATGAAGAAGAGGGGAGAAAGGTATAGATGTTTCTTGGCTGAGGAATCGCGGACTAATGAAGAAGCGGTTACTGGTCAGCCGTATTCCGCGTGGGGAAGTCATGAGCCTAACATTGTGCTTTCCGCTCAGACTTTGTTAGGCTCACTTATACTTTACCCCCCTAAGACGTAACTGCTTTGCAGTCGTATATTTTGCTTCGACAATAATCGAATCCCAGGCAAAAGTACAAACGCATCAAGCGGGTACTACCCCTAGATCGACTTCCAGGAGCCTCTATCCGACCTCATCATGAAAGGTACGCTTTATCCCTTCAATCGCATAATACCACTTATTGAACTCATCCCCTACCATCCCAGGTCTCGTCCACTATTCTGACGATTCGGATTCATCTCCACCTCTTGCGTCCGGTCACGCCGAACCTCGAAATGCTATTGCAGGCCCTTCCGTAAGTCTAGTCTCAAGTGCGTCGGAACCATGGATCACCATCTGCCCCTTCCTTCTTTGCTCTCTCTGTCCATCCACTCGTCGGGCGACTTGTGATGGCTTCTATCGGCTTTTGGCTTGACGATGAGGTCAGAGACGCAGGAATAACGATATTGCAGGTGAGTCCTCATCTTTTTCGTTGGCTGTTTGATTTTGTATACAGAAGTATCGACTTCTGACCCCGTCTTCTTGTAATAGATCCAACGTCGAAAATGACGGTAGGAGCGACGAACTCACCTACAGCACCAGCTATAACACCCAAACCTCGCTCTCGACCTCCAGGAGTCAAGGTCCACTCATCCCAAATCAAAGAAACCACGTCCAGCGTTCCTGCCCCAAAGCCAACTACCTCAGAGAGTCAGGCAGAACTCCCAGAAAACCTTACTCAAACTTCGCAAACCTCCCTGCCATTCTCTGACCTATCCAAAGAAGCTGTCTCGATAGCTGAGGAGAAAGGGGAGGAACAAGGTTGGGGACCCGGTTTTGAGGGTATGACGGAAGAAGAGGTTTTCAGGGCGGTTACTCGGCCTGAAGATATTGAGGGGAAGTTAGATTGGGGTATACCTCCAGAAGTTGATCCGGAGGATGCGGGCGAGGGCGTAAAGGTTGGTGTTTCCCTTTCTGGAGATTCCCCTTCGATTCACTTGAATAAGCATGGGTGAGGGCATGTAGACTGGCAGGTGAAGGCGGGTTGACTTGAGAGAGGGATAACCCCTTCATCAACTTGCTGATAGATTCACGGATTGCAGAATAAGGTCGCAAACTTCCTGAAGCTAAAGTTCGAGCGTGGACAACATATCAACACCACCCTGCTGTCTTCGACGTCGTTTGCCAATCCCCACATCTACGCCAAACTGGTGAGTGGTGTCCTGCTTCTGGACTTAGATCCGATAGTATACCTTCTTTTGGCGTAAACTCATCTGTAGAATCAAAGGGTGAAGTTTGTGACGTGCTAATACTATCGAATGCCAGGTTGAGTTCGTCCAAATCGACGAAACAGCCACAGCCTTCTCGAGAGGTGGTTGGATAACTCGACAATCCCTCGAATCCCTCATCCCGACATACGGTCCCAGCGCTCTCTCTATCCAACAAAAGGCGCAACAAGACGCTTTGAGGAAAACGCAGGAACCGGGAAAGAGGAGTTCGATAGCTTTCACTTCTGGATCGGGGCGGGAGGATACGAGTGCAGGAAAGAGGATGAGGGATGGAGAGGAGAGACGGACAGCTGGGAAGCGGGATAGGGAGAGAGACGTTGAGAGGGAGAGGGGGACAAAGGGACGCTCAGGCGGGGGCGGTAGGGATCGAGAACGCGAGAGGGAAAGGGACAAAGACTGGAGGAGGGATAAGGAGCGTGGAGGGTACAAAAACGGGGCGAGATCGGGTTCAGGATCTGCAGGTGCAAGTGCCGGAGGCGGGGATGGTGGCGGAGGKGGAGGGAGGKGGTCAGATAGGGGTAGATGAGTTCAATAATCTAAGCTCGACGTAGCCGTTTTGCATCCCGTGGCCTGTGGCTGGCTATTCGTCAGAATGTATGACTATGATAATAGGGTAGGGTATACATGTCTTGATGAGAGGTGCATGAGTAGCTTGGATTATAACTTAATGATCCCGAAGAAAATTCCAAACCAAACAGATTCTAATAATCCAGAACTGAATATAAGTTCAAGAAGACGAAATTCCAAATCCCAGAGTGGCGTGGCAACCATTTGACTGCGTAAAAAGTCCTTTCTCCCCTCCCTACGCACCAGGTGTAGCACTAGAGCCTCGACAAATCTCCCAAATCTCCCAGCTCTCCAAAACCAATACCGCCCTCGTCATGCCTACTCCCCCTCGTTCCCCTTCCCTTTAACAGCCCAACTCATCCAATACGGGATAACCAACTTCCGTCCTCTCCCCCCAATCTCCTCTAAGTACCCAGCTTTTGATCGGTCATAGTCTGCTGTCGAGACTCCTGCACCGTCAAGGATGAGAATCCGGATGGTTTCCGGGAGCTCTTGGGCATTTTGGAGCATTAGCTGCCCGATTGCGCGGATATTCGTATCTGCCGGTATGTTGTTGGCGATTCCAGAGAGGGTAGGGAAGCAGGGATGGAGAGGAGGGGGTGGCGGGATGGGGGGATGGGGGAGGGGAGGATGAGAGAGGGGGAGGGGAATACAGGAGAAGGAATTGGAGAGAGATGAGATGCACAGAGAGGAAAAGCACAGAGAGAAGAGAGAGGGAGACAGAATGGGAGGAAGGACGATAGTAAGGGAGGTGTCCAAGGGTGATTGGGGAGAAAAAACAACCAGGTCAGCCTATATACTCTTTTATTTGACATTTGTCGTCCACTTCGTCCGCATCGCAGGTTACGGGAACAAGATCGGCGAGCAATACCCGGAACATAACTCGGTACTCACCCTCAGGCCAAAGACCAACCGGCAACTCAGCCTTCAACGTCGTAACCTCCCTAAACAAACCGGTATCGTCCAAATATCCAGGTATCCGGAGGGCGACAAAGGGGTCCATGCCTCTCGCGAGAAACCCACTGCTCCCATGTCACGCTCATGTCAGCTTTCTGCACCCCGCATAACCTTTGTCAAGGCGCAGGCCAAAAGAGATGACACCCATTTTGAAGGGAACGAGTAACCGATGCCCATTCCAGGGAATCGCATCATCTAGTGGGTCGAGGAGAAGTCACACGACTCACGTTCGCATCATATCTTGAAACTGGCTCATGAAGGGAGCAGGACCTTTGGTATCTTCATCCAACAGCGTGTAACTCGCTTCCCCCTCCACTGAGATCAACAGACCCGAAGAAGTGAGGACCCTAGCACATGATCGGAGGAGAGCAGGAAAATCCCTGATCTACGACAAGGGCAGTGATCGTGAGAGACCGATCGACAAAATGAGAGCTGAGGCAGGCGATACCACATCGAAAAAACTTACACCAGCAATCATATGCCGGATATGGACCACATCAAAAGTCTCATCCGGGAAGGACAAACCGTCGAGAATATCTTCTATGACGAAGTTCACGTTGTTGGGTAAGACCTCAGGTTGGATGGGGACCAGGTCGATCTATACGGATCAAGGTTAGATGCGAGGGGGATAAGGTTAGGTTGAGTTGCGTCACTGAATTGAGCGGGATGGGGGGGAGGACGTACTCCCGTAAATTGCACCTCGGGGAACTCGAATGCCATCTCGATACACCTGTGATCGCGAATACCAGTCAGCATCATGTCAACCCTTAATTTAACATCCTAGGGGAAGCAGATGACCAATACTTCAGGGAGAACAGCGACATACCATTTTCCCGTGCCACATCCAACGTCTAAGACCCGTTTACGTCTTGAATCGCCTTTCAGATGATCTGCTACTGGGCCAACGTAGTTGGATCCGAGAAACTGAAAACAGAGCAAGTGTCGTCAGAGGCACACAACGGGACTACTGTTGAGACGTACAAGTCTAAAAGCCTTGTGTTGAATATCCAACCGCTGAACCAGCCGTCAATTCTAGTCGCCCCTACGGTACGACGAGCGTGTGACTTACTTTGGCCTCGGGCGAGTCTGAACGTGTTCCAAATTAGCTTGCATCAGGCTGTCTAGGAGAAATGACGTACCAGCTGGCAAGGAATAATCGTCTTATGGCCCAAGTCGTCGTTAGTATTTCTGTCTTTCCGATGTGTGGTCTGCTTTACCTTGAGTGGCATTGTACAATCGTCCTTCGTCTTCACGAAATCTATGCTGAAGGTAAGTACTTATCTACGAGGTATTTCCAACGCAAAAACGCACTTTGCGGTTTCCAACGCCGAGGAAAACGAAAAAGTACTCCCAGCAGGACTGCCGGGCGGTGTGAGTTCTGTTACGAAAGTTGAAGCTACTCCTCTCTGGACGGAGGAACGTGTCCGACTACTAGGTCCAGCAGCAGCGTTAGGCGACTGACGCGCACCGATCCGTTTCCTGACCTTGGGACTATCGGACTGGGACTGTCCAGAATCCTGGCCAGAAGATGAGGAGGAGGGATCTGACGGAGTATTGGAATACCATTCCTGCATTTGTTGGTGGGGTGGTTGAGGTGGTCTTGTGAGAGTGTGACTCGGAGAAGAGGCTATGGAGCCAGTCGGCATTGTTGGCTGTGTCATTTGTTGTCTAGAGAGTGGGGATACCGAGGAACCTGGATCGACGGGATCTCGATACTCTGCCGCAGTAGTAGGGGCATCTCGCCGACGACGGGGCAGTGGTGATTCAGATCTACGCCTTGTATCCCCCTTTCCCTCCTTGTGAGAAGATCCGGAACCCTCCTGACGACGAGACATTTTCTTGTTTTCCCGTCAGATTATAAGATCACCCGCTTCGACTCCTTTAAACGCCTTATTCCCCAATGTATGGTAGCTGGAGAGTACAGTGCCGGGGGTGTGTTGACGGTCGAATGGTGATCTCTTGATGAAATCGAATAAACAAGAAGCGGGGAGATGGATTGGTCTTCCCAATCTCTTCCCTGTATTTCTATGCCCTCTCCAAGACCCAAAAGAGATTATTGGATTTTGTTTTTCTATGAATCGACCCATTACACGTTGCCACTGGTGCCGGTTGAAGCGAAGAACTGGAACCAGATCGTGCTATCCTGCGGAAAGAGGCGTTATCGAAAATGAATAAGTCCGAGGGTAAGGGACCGTTTCTCCTCGCCATCTCCCTTAACTCCCTCCCTCAGCCTCACTCACCGCCCAGAGCACGTTATGCTTGGTCCGGACGTAATTTTCCTTATCGGACTCGTGGAAATGCAGCGCTTAGCTTGCGAGACAGAGACGCATGGTCGCACGGCTACCGTGACGAGGGAGGGAGAAGGTGGCAAGAGGGACGCGGGGCAAGAGGCAAAACACGAGGGGAGATCTGCCCGGCAGACATGGGATCGGTCTAACGGTCTACCTCTTACGTCTCCTTCCTGGTCTAAATCTCGGACCTCTTAGCGGCGTCTCTGAGACTCGCTGCCGTACAGAGCGATACAGATTTGGTAAGGCAGGGTTGGGGAAATTATTGACAATGCCCTGACGCGATCCTGTGGTTGGGCCTCGTCTCTCCTCCCACTCTCTGCTTACCCCCCGCCACCCGGTCACGCGGTCTCTGCAATGGTATGAACATCGGGAATCGAGCTTCATGCCGCAGTGTAGCTTCATCACCATCGAGAGATCCATCTGTTCCGGCCAGCATTCGCAGCATGAGAATCCACCTGACCCATTGCTACCCAAAGACAAAGGGTCATCCCGCAAGCAGCCCAAAACTGGGTTATTTTCTATTTTTCTATGTTGCATTCGCCTGGAGTGTGGCCCCGTGGGAATTTACTGACCAATTATCGCATAACTCGGCAATATTAAGTTGGTCCCTTAATTATCCATCTTACGTTGACCCCCCAAACAAGCCGGCGGGGGTCATGTCGAAGGCTTCGCCCCTCGCCCTCAAATTCTGCCACGACTGTGGGGGAGGCATATTGAGTTATGTTACCTGAGACAAGAATATCACAGAGAACGAGGGCCATGACACCGACGATCAGGATAACAGGGGACTGCGCAAGGGAGTGCGGTCGGCCGTAACAGCCGACAGGAGACAGGAAGCACCAAAGAAGGTGACAGAAACAACGTAAAGCGGGGGGAGGCGCGGAAGAAAAGAACAATGGAAATTTACAGGGATGAACCCGTTTCCATTCGCTCGGGATGGACGACGCAATTGAACAGACTCTGAGGATTTCCTTCCGACCCAGGGTCCCGTTTGGCCCTTGTCTCACCTTTCTTTTGCCCATGCGTCTCATTCCCGATGTTTACCAATCTTTTCCTGCATTCTCACCTAATGCTTACCCGTCCCGCTTCTTACCCAGTCAGGGAGAAGTGGGAGGATCGCCAGCAACCCTCGCAACCGGTCATTGGGAATCATCTGTAATTAACCAATCTAATACAAATACCCGCACGGGATTAAATCGGACGGATAGTATCTATCCTGGAGGACTACGGAACAAGCTTCACTTCCTGGCTTAAACGAGGGCACATGCTCCCCTGCCCTTAAGAAGTCCAATACATAAAGACCATGACGTGAAATACTCAGGATAGCACGAATCTCCACCAAAAACACGAGCGACATAATGAAATTAGGATTGCCACGCCACCGCTGATCCATGATCGCCCAGGTCCCATCCAAGACATCTAGTAATTATAGCAATTATAGAAGAGCAACGGATTTCCATGAGCTGTGAGCTGTACAGCGACCACATCAATCCAGAACATCCTTCATGCATTCAAACATAAATTGCGTTTCAGGGTATACAGAGACGTACCGAACTGCTTCAATACGAAAAGTCTCAGACATGGGGTAACAGTTTGGTAAGAAAGAGAGAAAATGAGGAGACGAGGTAGGGGGAAAAGGGGAAACGCAATGTCCGTATACTATGTTCGTTTCATGCAAAAGGGAGGGGGCTGCTTGTTTTGCTACCAAAGATCGGGTTCGTCAAGTTCTGATCGTCTATGTGAAGAGAAAGGAGGGATGGAAGGAATGATTTAGATGACGGCTCCGAAAGGAACTGAATTGGGGGTAAGGTTAAGAACGCTCTTGAACAGGATTGGAAGGACGATCAGAGCCACAAAGATAGCTTGAACCAGGATGTAGACCAAGGTGTCTGTGGGTTATGAGATTCATCAGCTTTTGCTCGAGACAATCATTAGTTGCAATCACTCACAGCTGAACACGATCTTTCGTCGTTGACTTCTCTGCCTGAAGGAGTAGATTGGAGGACGGATCTGTCGACTCGCTGCGATGACGGGAAGTCAGCACGAATTGTCAATACACGTAGAAAGGGAACCGGAACCCACGTCGAAGCCAGAACAACATGGTTGCGTGGAATCGGTCGAAGTAAGGGATGAGCATCGGTGGTGTCAACAGGAAGAGCAGTACTACGAGTACGCGCAATCTGTCAGCTACAACAGACAACGCATTCCCCGATCCAACTTACGATGACATGCAATGAAGTCCGCAGAATACAAGCCCATCTCGATAGTCTTGACGATGAACTCTCGCGCAGGCTGACTAAGCACATGCGTTCCGAGACCACGGTTGAACCAGACACCCTAAAACATGATCCGTCAATCATTGAACCTACCAAATAAAGCACAACTCACTGTCCACCAAGCCCTGTTTGTCTCGTCATGCTTGAATTCACGAGACAGGAAGACGGCAATAAGAATCTTGAAGATACATCTTTGGACCGATATGACGGCGATGATGCCCAGTACGGCATGGGATGCGTCCCAAAGTTCAAGGAACCACTGCGGAAGGAATCAGCCTGAGCTCAAACGATCGAGCCAGCTCAACTCACAAGGAACTCGAAGAAAGCGACCATGCCGACAACAGCACCAAAGTGGGCAATGGCAGCCATCGTAGCTCCGAACTGATTAGTGCAAGAGTTAAGCTAGGGGGTCTCGTCAGCTCCGGTACCTCGACGTCAGAAGTCGAGGAAGCACATACACATGGACCGAGGAACAAAGAGATGAGGAACAGCACAATGAGGAGCGCCATGTTGAAAACAATGGGTCCCAATGCAATGATAGCGATCCGCAGCAACCCCGGTTGAGTGGCGTTATCAACCTTGAAAGATTTGACGAACAGGTAACAAATCACAAAGAGGATAGCGATGCAGATTGGTCCCAGAATCTCTCCAACAACGATAGCCTTCCATGGCGCTCTGGGAACATCTGAGCTGAGTTTTTCCGAGGGGAGACCAAGTCTCTTCCGTTTGAATCCGGTGATTCGGGTTCGCGAAAGACGACAGTACCCAACCCAGGAGTTTGCGTGGGTCCGAGAGTTACCTCGGGACATCCATCGGAGGAATTCTCGGTAGTCGATGATGAAATCGGCGAAAGAGAATTGGTGCGGGTTGAAGAGGAAAGGCGCGATACAGAGCCCCAGGACGGTGATCCAGAAGTAAATCAGATGAGGAACCCAAACACTCATAGTGATGTACAGCAAAAGGATCAGGGTACGAAGTCCAAGGTAAATGGATGGACCAGCGAATCGAGAGCTGTATTGCTTGTCAGCATTAAAACTCCCCGTGAATGAATAAAGAGAGACTAACTATAGGATACTGAATGATATACGAGTCGTCGCGAAACCTCGACCAGTAGCGATGTATCGAGCTCCACCAAAGGTCAAATTGTTGAGGATCGAGTGCATATAAATCTGCGTGGAGAAGACCTCAAAGACGGGCGAAAGCGACAAGAAGTGTTTACTGAGACGAAGGATGGCTCGACCAGTTCCACGCTCGGTGAGTTCTACGATATGTCATCAGTAACAATCGCATACGGTAAGTGTATATGGAGCTCACCTTGCACAAAGAGGGGAACAAAGGCGATCCAGAACACGATGAAAATGGAGATGATACAACGCTTGATCCACTTGAAGACTGGCACGAGGTTGTAACAGCCCGATTGACCGGGAAGAATGTCCCCTGCCGAGCTGTACTTGCAAACCGAGAGCTGCTTGTTCAGCGTTCCCAAGAAGACAAGCGCTAACATGAAGATCTGGACCGACATCATGACGAGCTAATCGGCAGACTCTATATCAGCTGCTACTCAGCAAGGTAAGGAGGAGGAGAGTGAGACATACAATGTTGTTGATATGGAAACCAGGGTGGCCATAGTAGAAAGTGAGGAACCTATCCATAGGCAATTGAGTGCCAAGGTAGTAGTATTCTCTAGACAGCATCTGTTCGCCCATACCGGTTCCAATCTTGGTTTGGAAATTGAGGATAGTCCCGAAACCCAAGTCACGACCTTTACCGCATTGGTAGTACTCCGAATGCTTGATACGTCCACCGCGACCGAGAGCCATCATACCGGCGTAGATATCTTCGTTCAGATGCAGACCTTTCTGAGCCTTAGATACTCCACCTCGGGTGTTCATGTAAATGGCGTTCAGGAAATCGGGCTACGATTTGTCAGTCATTATCCATGAATCAAAAGCAAGCCTGAAACTCACATGACCATAATGCAGTTTGCCTCCAATGAAGGACAAAGATCTAGCGGCCAGGGTACCGAACGTCTGCTCTTTTCCAGCAGCGATATCACCCAAGATACCAATATTCTCCGAGAAAATGTACTCTCTCGCACCGAGAATGGCCACGGGGAACTTCTTGAAATCCGCATGTCCATTCTGAGCATAAGGTGATTGACTTGATACCTGGAATTCCTCAAACTCGCCCAACACATTCCTGATCTTCAAGCATTCCTCCAAGTAGTTATCCTGGTTCGCGTCGATCAATTGGAGGTATTCCCCGCGGTAGAAGACGATGGCATGATTCTGGTTATCGGATTTTCCATCTCCTAGAATTGGGTTTCCTGGAAGCTCGATACGGAACTTGGGACGACGACGACCGTTTGGCAAGATTTCAGAGTGACCATCGACGAGGGCTGAGAAGATACGGGGATCACCTCCATCTTTCCTAGCGGGTTCTTCGTCTAAGTAAGCGATTTGGAGATCGGGATAAGCTCGGAGTAGGAATTCAGCGTTTTCATGTTCCTCCTTGTTAAACTTGGAGTAACGCTGCATGGCGACGACGAATTTGAACTTCCTTCGAGACATCCTTTCGAGCTCACGTTCCAGTTGATCAGTGTTCCCGCCGAAAAGCTGAACGACCTCAGGGTTCTCGACTCGGTATAGAAGCTTAATCGCCTTGGAGTAGTTCATGAATCCAGATACAGTTCGGTAGAGAGTCTGAGCACGAAGCGAAGCCCAGATACGAGTTCGAAGAGTATATTCTGGCGCAGCCGATTTGAAACCAACAGTGTAGAACGGAATATCGTCGGCTCGTTTCGACTCTGCCTTTTCATCGGCTCCAAAGGGATTCGCACCACCATTGAACATGTTGGATTCCTCAGCCAAGATCTTGGTGTCCTTGACGAAGTTGTCCCATTCGACAGGATGAAGTTGTTTGAGGTACTCCAAAAGCGTCACTCTGGTATTCTGATCCTCTTCTCGAATGATCTCTCGGAGAGATAGCAGGATCTTCTCGGAGTAATGAGGGACGAGCACAGTGAAAGTGGGCATGGCGTCGACAGGGATGGGCTCAGGGATAGCGGTAGTGAGAGACTGAGCGAAGAAAGAGATTCGTCGCTCGGCTTCGCTGCCCTTGGGGAAGAATTCCGTTTTGACGCCTTTGTCACCTTGAGAAATGAAGAACGCTGGAGCCCGAAGAGTTCGTTTACCAGGTTGGTCGGACTGAACTTGGTGGTAGAGAAGTTTCTGAACATGATCGATGGAAAGCAAGTGCTCTCGGTACATCGAAATGATGACCGCGTTCCAGACTTGCGACACCAGGACCTACAAGCTCTGTTAGCGAAGGTCGCCTAGCACTGAAGCGAGCAGACTCACTTTCGGTTTATATTTAACTTCCATATCAGCGGTGGCCAAAATCTTAGCATAGATCCGCTTGGGCAATCTCGCGAAGATATCCTTCCACGGCGTCCAGATACTCATTCCTAGGGCGAAGCTCCTGGCGATACTGAAAATTGTGTTCCAAATGACATACCAGAGGAACGTATCGAGGAAGAAGAGCGTAAGATCCATGACGAACATGACCGCAAGCGCGAAAGCTGCTTGGTTGGTGCAAAGGTGGGCGCCGAAGACCTTGTCTGAACAGTTCTGGACCTTCATCCCAACCATAACAATGATAGGGTCTCTGATGGAAAGAGTGAGGAAGAAGTACGACTCGGTGAATTTACATCCGAAAATCAACGTCCAAAGCAGAACTGAAGCCGCCCGGTTGGCCTTTGGCAGGACAGGATAGGAGGCCGTAAAGGTTTGATTCGCTAGGTATTTCCTGCTCTTTCCTGCTACTCGATCTCCAAACATCCGACCGGAGGGGAGAACACCGAAGGCGACGGTCGCACAGACAGATAGGAAGAACTGAACGATACCGAGGATCAAAGACACTTGGCTGGTTTGGTTCCAGAATGCGATGTAAATCGTTGGTCCGCCAGTGATGGCCAGGATAATGAAGAGGAAAATGAGCCGACGAGTCAAGTGAGAGGTATTGTTCCAGGTCGTTGGGATGTAGCGGAATTCAGCGATAGTCGCAGCAATCATGATCAGGGTCGCGACCGAACCACCCAGAGCAGTGACGGACCATGCCATGGGCGTCGTTGCAGAAGTCGTTCCCTTGACGGCGTAGATCGAAGGAGAGTTGTAAGCACTGCGTAAACGTCAGCACCGAACTCGTCAATGATTAGTATACTTACGTGTAAAACCAGAAGACGGAAATGTGGAGAACCCAGATACGGTTGAAGTTGACGAGGAGATGGAAGAATGATCGCTTCTCCAAATAGGTCTTGAAGAACGCCTTGTTCCAGTCGATCCTGTCAAACTTCATGAATCGTTGTGCTGGAGGGATATCCACGAGACGAGTCTTTGGCACAGATCAGCCTTTAGTCAACGGATCAAATATACAACTAGGAAAAAGCTCACTTTATCCGAAAGAGTGATCCGGGTGATACCCTCGGGATACCAAAACAATTGGTTGATGTCATCATACCCAATAATCTGATCATGATCCCTTTCGCGTCTCAGGAATTTTCCGTCAACAACCTCGTATCCTTCATCCCTCAAAAACTTGTAAAGGGGCTTGATAACAGCACGGAGGTACAATCCCTCTGGAACAGCATCTACCCGATTCTGACACTCCGGAGAACGATAGTAATCATCCGCGCATTTGAAGATGAAACACAAACACTCGGGCATAAATCTGACCTGAGCTGCCTCGCCCCAACAAAGCAGGTAAAGGGCGACTTGGCGTAGTCGATCGTACTGAGACATGTTGTTCATGGCGGTTCTCCATCGGCTAGTCGCTGAGTCTAGGGACTTTTCTTGAGCTGTCGCTGGAATAGCTTTCTTAACGCCTTTAGGTCCGCGACGAGCGACAGACCGAACACGAGATAGACCCGGATTCTGGACCGCTCCAATGGCGTCGTCGAGATCAAGTTGAGCAGCAAAGTACCATTTGCGGTAGTTTGCGTGCTCGCCTCCGATGTAGTCGGCATGAAGAGTGAGGAGCGCTTGGTTGGGAGACATACGAGATGATCGAGAGTCGAGCTGGATCATCAGGAAATCGAAAACATTTCGCGAGGAGTCTGAACGTAATATATGAGCTGAGGCTACAAATACGCTCGCAATATGACGGCTCACCCTTCTGGAAGCCGAATTTGTTGGCCAAGTCGATCAAAACATCCTCAATTTCTTCCTTGGAAAGGGGAATATTGGCTTCCTGGGTCCAGGCAGGCTGTGATAGATCGCAATCAGTCAGACTACTCAATATTGTCTGCGACATCTAATGCCGTTACTCACATATGGCTCCCTGGCTCGGTGTCCCTCTTTACTGCCTTCGGTAAACGTAGGAGTAGAAGCTCTGGACGGGATATAACCGCCTTGATGATATCCATCCGAAGACCCATTATATCCTCCGTTGTCTAGACAAAATTCATCCAATCAGTGTTGTTCTTCCACAATCTCGGTCCCATCGCCTCCAAAGGCGTTCACACCGCCCAAAAGACGCCATGTAACTCACCATTCCCACTCCACCCACTCTCACTGGCCCAAGTCTCTCGGCCCATACCACCACCCTCATAACGTCCTCCCATCTCTGGTTCATTATCATAGTACGGCGCATACTGACCCCCTTGTCCAGGTGGGGCTACACCTGCACCATTCCCAGCGCCAGGGTTCGGAGCATTAGGATTAGCGTACGGGTTAGAGCCGTAAGGAGGTTGAGGGGCATTGGCGTCGTAAGGTAGGGTGTTTGGGTTGAAGGGATCGGAAGAGCCGGACGAGTAGGACGAGGGATTGTGCTTTGGTGGAGGAGGGGGGTGGGGGTAGGACATTTTGGCTGGTAGTGGAGAGAAGGTTGTCAGTCATTTTTGTGTGGACGTGAATTTGGTCCGAGGAGCGGAAAGAAGGGGCGGTAAACAGGACGGATGGGAGATAATATAGCCGTTGTCGTCGATTGCCAACGAACATAGGTCGGTATGGTATATTATCAGATGATAGCCACCGAGATTCAATGTAAGGAAGCAAACAGATACCGAAAACCTGGCAATAACACCACAGAACACGAGAAAGGAGGGGGGGCTGTGTCTCCAGATCTTTGGAGTAGAGGAGACCACCTTGTCGCTGAACGATGAAATTCTTTCTTCACCCGTATGGTAAATTGACGACTCCGCCTCTGTCATGACCAGATACAGTCCAATACAAAGCCATAAGATCAAGGCAAACATCCAAAGCGTTCAGAAGAATCGCCGAGCCGACGGCGACACCCATCTGTGCGAATCCCACACCGAAACTCGGAGAATCGAAACTCACCCTAACCCAAAAAAGCTCCTCAAACTGATAACAGTCAACCAACTATCACAGAGAGTACAAGATGAGAAAGATGCGAGATGAAGGACAGGACAGAGAAGGAAGGGGGGACGGATTATGGTGTAAAAGAATCGGTAAAGGCGGGGCTGTGCTTTGTGCGCGGCTCGCAGTTGGTCGGTTCTCGATTTGACGATCTTTCGTCGATGGTTTGTCGCAGTTGTCGAGGAGAGGGTGTACACCAGTGGATGACACCGGGAACTGGGGGTGCAGTGGTGGGATGACCGGATACCACCTGGATGAGGAGGGAAAGGATTGAGGATGAGTGCGATTGAAGACGTTCAGAGTGTTAGTCGCGAAGCAGGCTCGCCCTTGCCCCTTGGCTCCCCTGAATAGGCCCTTCCCTGTTGGCACCTCGCACATCCCTCATACCGCGTACATCTTACTACCACTCGTTTCGTTGACAACCTGTATGCATCGTTGCAATCCGATGTTTCACTCTTGTTCTCCGTGCACTATAGAGGCTCTACCATGCATGACTATGATGTGTTTGCTTTTGGCTGAGCTTTGTTTGGACAAAGCTCCAGCTGGAATCACTGCATGGGTGCCACGAACGGTGTTTGTGAAGTGTGTGTGATATTTCTCAAACATTCCACCACGTGTAAGGTTCGGTGACGTCGGTGATCGGTTGGCGTCGTTATACCAAGGCAATTACTCAAATTTACTTGGAAGAGCATCTGATGCAAGGTGGCAGTTGGTTGAATTGCAACGAATGGTGGTGAATGCATGCTATAAGTGATGTGACACACGCCCCGCAACCTCACGAACATGAACTAAGTTGTCTATCTAGCCGCCCGTCTAGCCATCTGTAAAAACAAGCGAAGTTAGCATCATTCCATCAACTGTTCCGTTTCTCCGTTTCCTTCAACGCTATAAGGTACAACATGATAACTCACCTCAACAGTTTTCCAACCTCCCGTCAGCTCGTTGTCAAGCTGCGTCGCATCCCTAGTAAGCACCAACGCGTAGGTGCACGCCTCCACCTTGTCCTCTGAGCCGACTACGACCTCGAGGGTTTTGGCGTTTCGGAATAGGAGCAGTTCCTGGGTCTGGAACGAGACCACAAAGACTGGGACGTCGTTTTCAAGGATGGCGCCTTTGACGATCTGGTTACCCAGCGAGTTCGGAGTATTAGTGAACAGACATTTCTACAGGATATGCAAAGCCGAGAACAACAGAACTTACATCAACATTTTTTATGTCTAGCACCTTGCTGTCCGAAATCAAGCCTTTCTTGACATATTCCCCCACGGTCGCCCAGAGCATGTTGAAAGTCTAAAGAAGGTATCATCAGTGTCCGCAGATACAACAAAGTACGCATTCATCCAAACATTCAGGCTACACTCACGGCTTCTCCACACCACTGCTTCAGGGCTTCTCTATCCGCACTCAAATACCCATCCACAATCTCCGGCACAATGTACTCTCTCAGCTCACGCGTGAACCCCTCAATCGTAAAATCGGGATCAACACTTTTTATTGCCCGAATAGTCTGAGCGGTCTCAGTCTCGTCGAACCATCGACCGACTGTTGAGGTAAATGACCGGATGGAGGAGACGAGGGGGGCATCGGATTCGTGGTATGTCTCCAGCCATGATTGGTAGGTTGGTGACGACTTCAACCAAGCCAGTCGAGAGGGTTTCTCGGGCGTCGAAGAAAGGACTATAGCTTCTCCAGCACTGAGTTCATGAAGATCAGCATGCGTCACGCTCGAAATCTTTTGTCCGGGTCATTCGACGAAGAATGAATGTCACTCACTCCGGGTTCTCGGCTACCCGCTTGCTAGCTTTCCTCCCCGCTTTCTCAGCTCTGATCGCCCTCCGTCTTCTCCTCTCTTCCTTCTCCTCGTAACCCCCATACCGGCCACCAGCACCTGTCGTGTCTTCGAAAGCCTCCTCGACACTCTCGGCTAAAACCTTGTAGGCGGCAGTGTCCCTTATAGGCTGTGTGGCTGCTGAAGCAGCGTTGTACATGTATCCCGAGGCTTTCGCGATGGCTTTCAGAACCTCCGAGTCCTGCAGTGTCCGATTGATTGCGTCGGATACAGATATGCCAGCAGATTGCAGGTCTTTGACGGCTGCTTGGAGACGAGGGTTGGATTTGATCAGGGCCGTGATCTTTGTTCATGAACGATAAGTCAGCGAGCTGAATGTGCATGTCCGCGATACGACAGAAGTAACCTACTCTCATTCTCTCATACAGCTCCTTGGATTTCTTCAGCGCAGCGCTATCCGCAAATTTGTCCACATCACCCTGGAGCTGCTTCACGTTATCCTGCCATCCTTTATTCTTCTCAATCTCCTCCCTGAATACTCTCATAAACACCCCAAAAGGAGACTGCGGAGGGGCATTATCCTCAGGTGGAGGGGGTCGCCGTTTGCTGGACGACGATGACGAGTTACCTGACTCTCCAGATTTAGCATCGTCCTCTGGCTTCTTGCCTGATGTCTCGCTACTGCTGGATCCTGAAGAGGTGGATGATGATGAATCTGCTGTTGCCCGGAGGTGAGATGTGCTGGAGATGGATCGAAGTGAGTTGGGGATGAAGGGTTGACGGAGAGGCGGGAAGAGGGATGCTCGAACAGATGGTGAAACGGGTACGCTGCCTTGTCGTAGGCGTAGCATTTTCAGTTGAGCGGGTCTAGATTTCATGGTGATATCTCTCCTTCCTATCTTTGCGCGATGTGCTAAATGGAGGTAAAAGACGGCGATTCGCCTTGCAGTTACGTCCAAGCAAAGAGTATGATTATGGTTGAGAGAGATTTCCAGACTGAATTTCCGTTTCTACCAGGTTCGCCGCCTACGGCAGCGGCATGTCACGTGCTTCGAGCTGGAGGTGTTAGGGGGAGATCGGGAGAAAATAGATAAAAACGAAGGAAAGATAAACAAGCCAGGGTTCAGACCTCGATGGGGTTCGGTCTTTTCGGACAAAGTGCCGGGACAACCTCCACTCCGCCAACGAAAAAGCCGGAGGGGACCCGGTTACAGTGGTGAGCCGGGACATTGTCTACACCGAGTGGACAGCTGACCCCTAATTCGCCTACGCAGCTATTCCCCGTGCACTGTACTTGGCGCGACCCACCCAGAGAGAGACAGAAGGCAGAAGCTAAAGGCCAACCAGAAGAGAGAGAGATCTACCACATACAGTATCACATTTAAGAAGAACCCACTAGACATCTTGTGGTCCAGCATCTCATTTCCTTCTTCTCTGTGTATCCCCAGTGTTTATCCCATCGTCTAGTCTTAGTCGAAGTCAGTCTTAACCTCACACACACTCTCACACAACAAACATGTCCGCCCCCGTCTTCACTCACCAGTTCAACCACGCTGGATTCAAGGGCAAGGTCGAGGTCCCCACCGGCTTATTCATCGACAACGAATGGCATCTTAGCGCTGACAAGAGCGGCAAGACCATCGAGTGAGTTTTCACAGCCGGATTATCCTTCTCAGACTCATTCGGCCCCTGACGCCGATATCTTCGGAAGCCTCATGATCGAAAGCGGAACACCGCTGACACTGTCCGCAGCGTCATCAACCCTTCCAATGGCGAGCTCATCACCGCTATTACCGAGGGCAGCGCAGCCGATGTCGAGGTTGCCATCAAAGCAGCTCACAAAGCCTTCAACACAACCTGGGGCACCAAGCGCCCTGGTTTCGAGCGTGGCAAGCTACTCATCAAGGTTGCCGAGTTGATCGAGCGTGATATCGACATTCTTGCCAGTCTCGAGGCTTTGGACAACGGCAAGACGTTTAGTATTGCGAAGGGCTTTGATGTAAGTATCATTCTCTCTCTTCCGTATTATCCAGCTTCTTTGTCCTTAATTTGATCTCCGTTTTACCCGGCGTTTAACTGACTGCTCTTCAGGTCACCGAATCGGCAGCCGTCTTCAGGTATTACGGTGGGTGGGCCGACAAGATTCACGGGAAAGTCATCGAGGTTAGTAGTTCTTGCAGATCCTCCCTCTGAGGATAAGCTGATCACCTCCCTTCTCTCAGACCACCGATGCCAAATTCACCTACACCCTCCACGAGCCCATTGGTGTTGTTGGGCAGATCAGTAAGCCTTCCCACATTCAATCGTAAAGGAGATACACTGACAATACTGCCACAGTCCCATGGAACTTCGTATGTCGCCCTCATATGCAATGTCTGTCTTGACCACTGACTCTGCATATAGCCCCTACTCATGTTCTCCTGGAAAATCGCACCCGCCCTAGCAACCGGGTGCACTGTCGTTATGAAACCCTCAGAGCTCACCCCTTTGACCGCCTTGTACATGGCCAAGTTGATCAAGGAGGCCGGCATCCCATCGGGTGTTGTGAACATTGTCAGTGGGTGAGTGGCGCTGCTGGGAGTTGTATGTGATGATGGCTGAATGTGCGCTCTAGATACGGACCAACTGTCGGAAACGCCATCGCTTCGTCTGAGCACATTGACAAAGTCGCGTTCACGGGATCTACTGCTGTCGGTCGAAAGGTCATGGAGGAGGCTTCCAAGTCGAACATCAAGGTTAGTGTCATCGGTTACGCATTGCATCTTGCCTGGGTTGCATTTTCCGCTTTCTTCTTCCCCCTAGCGAGAGGATACTTGCTGACGGTGTTACTCCCAGAATGTCACCCTTGAGCTCGGCGGTAAAGGCTCCAACATTATCTTTGAGGATGCCGACATCGACCAGGCCGTCCGATACGCCACCCACGGTATCTTCTTCAACCACGGGCAGACCTGCGTGAGTATACCGATTCATCATACTTGTGAGGGCAGGTTGATTCTGAGGTCCATTATTGATCCGTCAACAGTGTGCGGGATCGAGGATTTACGTCCACAGGAGCATCTATGACAAGTTCGCAAAGGACTTTGCCGAGTACACATCGAAGCTCAAAGTCGGGTGAGTGCCCGGAACAACGTTCTTCTTGAGGTCGGATCGGGCACCGTATTCATGACTGAAGACTGACGTTCATCCTCCTAGGGACCCCTTCTCACCCGATACCTACCAGGGTCCTCAGGTCTCTCAGACCCAGTACGACCGTATCATGAACTACGTCGAGTGCGGGAAACAGGAAGGTGCGACCGTCATTTCGGGTGGGAAGAGGCATGGAAAGGAGGGCTACTTCATTGAGCCTGTATGTATCAATCATAAGTCCTTCCCAGAGTGAAGCTGACGAGCATCGACAGACAATCTTCGCCGACGTCACGTCCAACATGAAGATCGTCCGAGAAGAGATCTTCGGTCCAGTAGTCGTCCTGACCGCCTTCGACACCGAGGAGGAAGTGGTTGAGGCGGCCAACGATTCCGTCTACGGTCTCGCCTCAGCAGTCTTCACTACCAACATCAACCGAGCGCACCGGGTTGCCGCGGCCCTCAAGGCCGGAACCGTCTGGGTCAACTGTTACAACGAGCTGCACCCCCAGATTCCATTCGGCGGGTTCAAGCAGTCTGGTATGTCCACTTCTTCTCGTCGTCCATTCCAGCTTCCAGGATCGTGTTGGCCCGGGGAGGTGGAATGGGAAGAGCTTGACTGACATCATCGTGTGATCAGGTATCGGCCGAGAGCTCGGAGAATACGCTCTGGAAAACTACTGCTCCATCAAAGCCGTCCAAGTCAACATTGGTGGCAGGTGTGGTTTGGAGTAAATGGCACGGAGCTTATTATTTAGTTGAGAAGATTATTGACATGAGGGAGGGATATGAAAAGCAAATATGAAGTTTGAATGATTCGTCGTTGGTTGGAGCTGATTCGGGGGTAGGAAATGGGCTGTACGTAGTCATTTTGCTCAGTCGTAGGAGTCAGTTTCGTAGGCGATGATTCGCATTGACGAATGATGTGACGAGCCGTTTGGTTGTCTTATATCCAATAGTGGAACGGAATTGCACCTGGCAAGTAGGAGGACAATGGGAACACGGCTGCCTGGTTGGTTTGAGTCGAAACCCTAGAGTCCGGTCAGCAGCAGGCATGCCTGGGATATCGGATTGAATTCTACGGCTAGAATGTCGTTCCAATCTTTACATTAGGACAGGACAACGCAAGGTATAAACAGTCAGCCTTAGACCAAGACAGACGATCAAACTCAAACCCGAGGCACGATTCCATATCACAAACCCGACTAGCAGTCTGAATCTGCGACAGGCACCGCCACTTTAGGTGTGTCGTGTGTTGTACAGCAGGACGAGACACCATCTCATCGACCATTGGTTCCAGGAGGAACGAGTTGTTGGACACGGATGCATTGATCCGAAATTCTATGGAGACATTACATGGATCTCTACATGTTCTTTCCACCCCCTTCCTTTCAATCCCTTAATCTCTTTCGCGCAGGCGCGATATGGCTACAGAATTCATCTTCAATTCCCGTTGATCTTCCCCCTCACCACTTTCAGTGACGCTGGTCGTTCCCCTTCGCTCACCCTTTGATCCTATTCGACACTACACCCATTGGTATAAGAGGCTGAGCCTTTTCTTGGCCGCAAAAATGGGCCATCATTCTACGTCTCTACCCCTTTCTGCTTTCCCCACCGGCACTACTGAGGATGCGGATGCTGCTGAGGGGCAGGCTACGGCAGTCTGGACCAGCTATGATGATGGAAGCTATCGTATGTCCCTTACCAAACCCCTATAACTCTGCCACCATTTCTGTCAGTTCGGCAAAGATTCCTGTCTGACTTCGTATCTTGGATGAATAGATACCCCAACACCAGCCATTTACTCAGACCCCACTTACACCCCTCTCACATCTCCTTACATCCCTGCTCCTACATCTATAAAACTTCCCAAACCCCCAAAATCGTCAACCCACAAACTCACGCTTCCCCCTACAGCTGCGATCGCTCAACCCACCCAGCTCCCTCTCTCACAGACTCCACCAGCCATCCCGTTCCCACAACCCACTGCGCAAATTCCCCTGGAATACCAATCCATCGTCTCCCCAGTCTCTCCAGTCTCCCCCCTCATCCCTCCAGTAGCCCTTGCCGGCCAGGCAACTACTACCCCAGTCTTCGCGGTGGAAGCAGCCACACACTCCAAGCCATCGGTAGCAGCCGTTGCTATCCCCCTTTCGCTATGCGGCGTCATCCTTCTTAGCGCTTTGATCTACTGGTGGAGGACTCGGAGAGGTGGGGATATATCCAAGCAGGGAGGAAGTGGTACAGGCGCGAGGGGCGGGGATATGGAGAAGGGTGTAGTGGTACTTGAAAGACGACTGGTGTCTCCCAATCAGGGAGGATTCGTGGTTCTCCCGTCGTTGGGGTATGGGGAATCTCTGGGGGGAATGCATAAAGGGAGAGAGGGGGAGAGATGTCCTTCGTACATCTCTAGAGAGGGGGGTACGCATCTCAGAGGATATGATGGAGAGGATTCCAGGAAGTTTCCTCAGACTGAAGAGACATATACCCGAGCTCCACCGGCTCGGCGAAGAGGCTCGGTATACTCTTCCACATCTATTTCGTCCCGTAATCGTCGAATGACCGAGGCTGAGGACAAAATCTTCGAGCGATGTGCAACACCAGACGACTTCAACGGTCATCGGCATTATTCCGAATCCAGACTCGGAAAACGCCACCACCATTCACACTTACCTCGAGACAACTCGACGCGCAGGACGGCCTCTCAATTCTCGTTCGATACGCTCGATACTTACTTCTCACCGACCAGACGCAGTGCGAGTGGTCTTGGAGGGGTGAGTCTGGAGGACCGATGTGGGACAGGATGTGGATGTCATCGATCAGATGGTCATAACCATGACGGACACTCTTCTCAGTATACCTTCTGTCAGCATAGGGAGCGGAGGATTAGTGGGGAGTCTAAACTCTACATCCCACGGGAATTGCTTTCCACTCGCTTGACATCCTCTGGGAAGCCCCACCGTCCAGAGAGTTACACGGCCACGGCGCAACATCAACACCCCGAACCTCTTGTCCGATCCAGCACCAGCAGTACATCATATACCTCAAGCAATCTACCACGGAGTTATCGTGAACCCCAAAAGTTGGGCTATGAGGACAAATTTACATCACCCAAACACAACATCCTCGACTTCCAGCTATCTCCCTCTCACCCGCCGGAGTCGAGAGATCTGCAACGACATGATACAACTAGAAGCGACGTGTCCGATCGAGCTCTGGAGCCTTACACCGATGGACATCGGGATATGAGCGATTTGTACGAGAGTCTGCACCGGGCCATCGGGACTCCCTTGATAAGGTAGTGTAGAGTAAACTTACCATGGTCCAACTATGTATCCACTGCCACTGCCACTGCCAATGCCACGGGGTAAGTTAATGTAAATTACCTCTTTGGGTGTTGATTTTCGCCACGTGCCTTATGGTCAATGTTTACTCGACGCGACTCTCCTTCCTCACACTTTTCACTGCACCCTCCATCTCGCTCGCATCTCACTTTCTTGACTCACTTCGTTCATTCAAAGCATTACAATCTTGCAGAGACAACACCCCCCATGGTATATGTGGCGACCAAGACAACCCATTCTGGGCCCCTATCGGACCTCAAGCAACTCCCAGCCATGGCGTCCCACGCGTCCAAACGACCTTTATCGTCCCCCACCAAAGTCACTGCCAATGCCAAACGTCCCAAGCCATCTCCAGTGCCTTTGACTCCTCATCCCGACGTCGAATCGTCGGCTGCTGTACCACGAGCAATGACACAAAAATCTCCTTCGGTGTTCAAAGTCCCGGAGTATCCTGTTAGAACACGCGATCCCCTTACGCCGTCCACTTCGACCGTCGCCTTCTCCTCCTCACCCGGACACGTCCTGTCATCCTCCCCGATGAAAGCAGCTACCATGCCTTCTGCCCCCAAGCGGAAGACTGGAAACCCTCGGCTCTCACCGTCCCTTGCATCCAGTCCGGTTGAGCAGGACTTGATTATAGATGCGGAAACGACGCTGATTTTCGGTCGACATCGTCACCATAATTCCACGGCCACTTCGTCACACATCAATCTGAGGAGCACCGTCCCATCGAATCTCATTCATCTCCTGGACTCTCCTACACGCAATGCAAAGACTATCCCGCTGTCCAGACTCGCCTCTCACGCCTCTAGGGTTCACGCTGCAATAGAGTATCTCCCTACAAACGATGTCCTTCGTGTCGTTGTCTTGGGACAGAACGGGCTTCGTCTCAAGTCAGGTTCTGAGCGGGCTCTGAGACTTGTCCAAGGACAACGTGTGGATCTCCTTCGGCCCAAGGAAGTAGGGGCTCCCGTGCAAGTTGATTTTTACGGATCGAAAGTGCTGGTCCGATTTCCACCGGCATCTAATCAGCTAAGATCAGAGGACGAGACGATAATACCAGTCAAGGATGTTGAAGCCTCTCGCTCGACTTCCCCAATCTCATCTCTGCCCCCGTCACCGAGATCCCAACAATTCAGCTCTTTACCGCCTTCCTCCCCACCACTGGGTCCTAGTGTCGGCGATTTAGAATCGGATGACGAGGACAAAAGGGAGATGGCAGCTTCCCTTGACAGGCCACCAAGCTCTCCTCTAACTGTCTCTTCGGATATCTCGGAAGACGAGGAAGAGACCGACGAGAAGGAGGACATCTTTGCGGATGATCAAGTCTCGAAGTCTGTCAAGGCAGAGATCATCATGACGGCAACGCCAGTCGACGCCGTCGCTTCCCGCGCTGCGAGTCCAATCACCGTGCCATCAGAATCAACGACCGTCAATCTTCCACCAAAGCCGGACAGCATAGACCTGCCCGCCTTGTTGGCCTCTACTGTCGTGTTTTCAGGCTCTTCCAAGCTGTCTCTACCAGATCTGGTGAAAGGGATGTTGGAGGTGAGTCGACATATTCTCGAGTTATCTCTGGTACGCTACACATGATTCCTAACGCAGCATTTAGTCTCAACCAAGTCTCCGGGAATTCGGGAACGAAGCCACCTGGTCAGTATGGGCGATCGAGGAACTAGAGAAGAACGAAATGTTCGGTAAAGTCTCCAGAATCGGCAAGGTATGTAGTTTTCCCTTTCATGAGTTCAGAAACCCATCTGTCACACTTGGAAACTCACTGATATCCCTTGTGAAATAACAGGACGCGTCAGGGCATCCTTTGCTATCGCATTACTTCTATAACCCAGATTTGGACCCTGATTCCTCTCGTGCTAGAGAGCTTGGAAGCCTGGTACGACCACTGAGGGCGGCTCAGAGGGCTGGGGGAAAAGCAATCGATTGGAGGCCGGTGGGAAGTGGGAGGAGGAGGTACTGACCGTTGCAGATTGTTATAGCAGGATGGCTGAGAGCCAGATGAGATCTAACGAGGACACGATTTGGATTATGTTTGGTTTTATCTTGCCATCCTTAGGACGTCTTGTGGTTCCGTCTGTGTGATACGAGAGGTCTGAGTCAGCAGTAATATCTATCTATCTATATCTATCTATCTATATCTATCTATCATGCATCCGATATCATCATCGCAGTTGTACGGCATTACGACGGCATCTTTCTCTCCCAGTTCTCGTTGCCTTCCCCCGTTAACAGTGGCCAATCTCCTGCCAACTGGTGCCTCTTTTTTGGCTGAACGTGAATGACAGTCCATCCGTCGTCCTGGAAAGCCTTCTCAGCCTCTATCACCTTCTCTTCTGGGAGCAGGAGGAAGTCTGTGTCCCTATATGATTGCGATTGATAAGTATAGACGCCATCTCAATGCGGTCTGCTTGTGGCACATGGTATGAGTAAGACGTCGACTTACCATGTCGAGATGGCGAAAACTGGGATGGAAGCCGCTCTCAGAGGTTTCGTCAACTCGTTCATAATTCCCACCATACCTATGATTCTAAAGTCAGCTAGTCTGGCGATGACAAAAGTGATCTGACCGCTAATTATTGACGGGTAGCTCTCCCGATGACAGTAGATAAGCTTACTGAGATACATCGGTCCTCTGACTTTGAAACATCGCCAAGGCCCAGTCCATCTCCCAGCCAGCTCCTCCCCAAGCTCCTCCACTCTATTCACCAAAACATCTCCATCGGTTTGGCCCGCCGTCGCCAGAGATTTGACCGGATCATCTCGGTATCCCAAAACGAGACTTAACTCATCGGAATTTTTCGTGACACTGACGAATGTGTATTTGTCCGATGTGTACAGGGCTGCAGGGACTGGGGTGTCGGGTGGGTATTTGAAGGTGTGGAAGAGGGAAGGGAGGAGGAGAAGGTGCAGTGATGGATGGACTTTATTGGGTTCGGTAGGGGTTGAGCCCGACATTTTTGGATGATAAAAAAAAATGAGGTTTCAGCTGGTGAGAGTCGGAGTATATAGGGACGGTGCCATGGGGATGTTCGAGAAGAGAGAGGAAAGAGATGGAGACTGAGGGAAGATTCCATCGTTGGACCACCTATGCGCCCTCGCTCATCGGGGCCCCACACTGTTATGTTTCAGAGTTCACAGGACATTGTGACCGCTCATCTAAACGGAAGGTATGCATATAGACATTCACAACTTGAATTAGGGAATCGATCTACAATGCAATCATCACTAGCAGTAATCTAGTCAAGTCAATCGTCAGACGATGTGTTCAAAGCCAATGGATCTTCCGTGATGGATCTCTGAATTTCCATATGAGTAGTAGGCGATCGGCTGTCATCAATTCTCAGGTCGCCAAGGGACGTTTTCGTCCCATTCTACTTGAAGTCCCCCTTGGATAGCGTGGTTCATAGATTCCGTACGCGGCGCAGATTTCATGATCGTTTCCGCAAAAGCCAAGAAATTACGTTGGATGGAAGGCTGTGCGTGGAAGGTTGATAACTGACCAGTGTTCGTTCCAGTCGGTGCGAACGTCCGCAGGACGATCTTTTTCCAATCTTCCTCGTACGGCGTGTATCTCCATGCATGGCAGACTCGGACTGTGAGAGAGAACATCTTTTCTCCAGGATCTGTGATGTCTGTGGTGTTGATGCCAATGTCGAAGAGTGAAGGCGGATTCTCCAGTCCATATCTGCTGATATAAGAGTAATAGCGGTGCATACCTGATATAGACAGGCGGTATGGTTTGTGCACTGAACAACGGCTATTTCTGTTTTCGTCTTCGTCGTAAAACACCCACCTAACTTCCGCCTTGTCGATCGTTGATTTGATCTCTGGCACATGCTGGGGCCAATAACCATCCTCCAACGTCACAACCGCGAACTTCGTTCCTTTTTCGGGAAATGGAAGTTCAGCACTTAGGATCTCGAAAATGCACGTTTTGCCGTCCAAAACAGTAGGATTCGATAATACCTCATAGTTGACTTGCTGAGCGTTTACGGGCTCGGACATACTGGTCGCCAGGTCCAATTCTCCAGCTTTGGAACTGAATTTGGTTTGGATGGTCTCCAAATTGTCCCTTCCCAAATAATCTTGATTGGGGTCAATTAACGCCATGGCACTCTGGTGAGACGGCCAAGGCCATTGGCTATCTTGATTGGGGTCATCTTCCTCCGTGGGACTCTGCCCATCGGAGTAATCTTGGAGAAGTGAGAAAGACAAACTGGGGTCAACTAACGCCATGGCACTCTGGTCACCGAGGCAATATAGGTCAGGCAACGAAGTCACTTGACTTTCTATTGCGTCGTCGTACCTAGTGGGGGCATATCCAGGCTCGACAATGTATTCATCCATTACGTTATGAGAGGTCGAAGCAATTCTTTGAGTGACTGAAAATCCTGTGTGTGTCTCGCCGTCAGATTAGCAAATTGAGCAGGACAAAGTGAGAATTGGGGGGGGGGGGGGGAAGGCAGGTCTGGCAACTATAGCTAAAAGCTCCTCGCCACCCAACGGGCTTATTAGGAGTCAAAGGGAAGGCGCTCACTACAGCAGCTTGGGGGAACAATGGCCTCACTGACCCTCCTTTATTCCCGAGCTAGGAATGCAGTGTTGCAAACGTGTATGAGGGCAGTGAGAAAATCAGATCACAAGCCGACTGACCTTTCGATACGGCACAGGATGATGAGACCGAGGATGGTTACTGGTTAGGGCCACTGGAGATCAATATGACGCGTGAATCTGGCTCATGGCTATGATGATGCACTCGTTTCCAGAGTTTCAGGCATCGAATAGGAAATGCTTTCCAGGTTGTCAAACATATGGCACATATCGCGAGATATACACGTGCAAACGAACACAAAATCGGCGGGGCAACTTCCTTCACGGTACCTAAGTAGGTAGGTACTAACCGATGTTTTGTTATTCGATATCTCATCGACGACTATTCATCACCATGCTACTATCCATGCTACTATCCCTCCCCTACTTTGCCATACTCTTCTTCTCCCTCTTTACTCTTCGCGCCGTTTCGCTGATTGCTGCCCCTCAAGTCGAAGGTCGTCTTGCCGGAACCCCGGAGCCCCTCCAAGAGATTCTGGACATTTGTCCAAAGCTTACAGTAAACTGCGTACTGGATGGGAACTGGCGTGAACCAGTCGGATCGCTAGGTCCGAAAGGTGAGCTGACTTGTCGCTTCCCATCACACGCGATAGAGTTGCCCCGCCAGTTGGGTGACTACAAAAGTTGTCAAAGGGCTCGGCTGATCGGTATCTGAAACCTTAGAGTTTTGTCGGAAAGGGTTCAGATGCAATCAGTGTGAGGAACGCAAGAACAGCAGGGAATGTAACGTGTACTTCCCGGAGGAATGTCAAGGGCAGTGTGAAGCTTATGGACCTATCCCATTCTAGTGAGTAATGGTATACCTCGTGTGAAGGTGAAAGGCTTGTCACGAGCATCCCTGACGATCACATAATAGAGGAATTTCCTCGCAGATTTCGATTGATTCGTTATACTGGCTTTGGTGTGCTACAACTACGGGCAACCTAATTGCTCCACGCTGCATTGTAAACCTGATATGCACCCAAGAAGCAGCATGCTAGGCGATTGCCTCAAGCCAGATTTCGATTGGGTCCAACCAGTGACCCGTCCCGCAACGTCAAGACTGGCCATCCGAACTATCCCTGAAATCCCCATTCGACGGGAGAGCTGACATCTCAGGCTGACACCGATGGAACACTGGATTTCATGGTGGAGGACGAAAAGCTCGTCCCGACTATTCGAAGACTACGAACCCCACCTAACAATCTCTTCCCTCCACATTCCATCTCACCTCCTATAATTTGACTTCGTCGTAGGATTTGATATCCTCTTCATTTCCTCTCTCACCTTGACGATAGTGGAGCCTGGTAGCTTCTTCGATCAAGATTGATCTTACTCCTTGTAACACCTCGAGGCACTAAAGCGACTGCGTCGTCCGGTACTCTCTGGTCTGTGCTCCCCAGCGACTTGAATCGTCAAGAACGTCGTATCATCGCTTACGAGTTCGGTGTAACCTGGAGAAAGCTCGAAGCTGTTCTCGATCCCGATACCTCAATCAGGCCAAGAGTACACACCAAGCCCTCTTGCGACCACTCGTTCGAGGCGACCATCATTGTCGCTCACTCTGATCCGACACTGAACAGCTAACCCCTCTATTCACAAGACGCCTTTGCAGGTCAAAGATGATCAGATCCTGCATTTACCGCCTCTCTATTCCCCTCATCGTCACCAGCATCCTAACAGTCGTCCAAGCTGTGCCGACACCACTTCCATTCCTCCTGGCGAGGCAGGAAGCTATACCCCAGCGTCCATTTTCTCCAGAGGTTATCTCGTCCTCCCAAATTTCGACAACCAACCAGAGGCTGTCGACTGGCTCTGACTTTGTGACTGCGTCCAATGCAATTGAGTTCGAGGTGTGCGAGTCTCTAGGCAGGGTGACCAATGTCGATATAACACCCTGCGAAGGGGGTCGAGGGACTTTGAGCGATCCTTGTCAGTTCCATGCTGGAAAGTGAGTGTCATCTTTTCAGCTCCACTTGAATACCAGCCCGTTAGAGGTGATTTAAGGAAATAGTTGTGACCACAAGAGAAAACGATCGATTGGATTGAACCAAAGCAAGCTGACGCCCGGGATCCTTAAGGAACTACACCATCGCTCTGACGTTTACAACCCCCATCTCCAAATCCACACATCCACGAGCGAATCTCATTGCCTGGGATCCCACGCCATCCTCTGCCACTTCAGAAATAAGCCAGACCTACCCCTACTCGGGGCAAAGCTTTGTGAGTTCCCAACCCACACCCTAGCACAGACCTTGCTCCTCGATTGGGCGGGCAATCCGTGACCTGACCACAATTCCCCACCAATCTCCTCAGGACGCATGCCAATACACCTCTTGTCCAATTCAGGAGGACGAACTGTCGACATACACCTACAAATTTGAGACTCTCGATAGCGTGAGTCTCTCGAAAGGAGACAGAGAGGGCATGACTGACGAAATGAGTAGACCTTCGATAAGCTTACTTTTAACATTACTGATGGGTTTGGGGGTAATTCTTTATTCTGCGCCTCATTCCCTGTGGAGTTGTGAGTTTGGTCGCATTTCTCAAAGTTGGGCCGTGGCTGACTGTCCCTCTCTACCCTCTACGCACTGTAGCGTACCATCGCAGTTGTCGTAACTCAAGCAGGTTTTGCATAGCTATTGCCGTAGAGACGCTGCCACTGTATATACTAAAAGAGATGCAAGCCTCGTCGTCCTAGCTGATCAACGGATGCAGGATTTGATTCATGATCCATCGCACAGAGTTCAATGCTGCACTTCGAGAAATGTGGGTCATTTGCAGAATAGCGTTGCGCCTCCAGGTGCCATGGACTCTATCGCAGCAAAAACAGGCTCCTCGATCCCATTCGAATCTTGCGACGTTGCCTCACACTCCTCAACTACCTTTCCCCGCCTCCTCCTCCTTCTTCTTGGCTAAGTTCATGACCAACTGATAATCCCTATTCTGCTTAATCTTCTCCGCCTTCTCCCCTCCCCGCTTGTCAAAGGCCTTGTCGAGATCCACCCCCTCCTGAACCTCCAAGCCCTGAATAGATCTCCATCTCGCCTTTTTTAACCTCTTATCCTCATTTTCCGCCGAAGCCTGTTCAGCTGCCAGGAATCCGCGAAGGTCAGATATCGCGGAGGAAGCTAGCGGTTGAAGGCGGGTCCCGGGAAGAGGGAGGTCTTCATCATCTGAAGGCGATGCTGAGCGGGAAGGTGAGCGAGGTGGTGGGCCTGTGATGAGAGGGGGCGTGGGGGAGCGGGTTGGCGGGCGCGGTCGTTTTTGAGATATAGCAGAGGGAGGAGATATCGAGTAGGGAGATTTGGGTTCCTGTGACGGAGACCGAGCGTCTCGGCGATGGCCAGACACAGGAGATCGAGACCGAGGATAGGCGTCATGCTGCGAGTGATTTTCCCTCTCTCGTTTTCTCTCGCGTGACCGCGACCGCGAGCGATGATCGTATTCTCGTCTGCCACCACCTCGGTCGTCATCGTCTCGACAATCACGTCGTCTCCCCTCGTCTCTCCTCCCTCGATACCGATCATCCCAATGATGCACCCCATGCCTACGATCATGGTCTTCATCCCTCCCTCGGCGATCATGATGATACGACCTCTCATCCCGATATCTGGCCCGCTCGTCCCGTCGCTCGTCCGGTGAGTATTCTCGACGTCGTTTGTATTCGTTCGACCTTGACCTCGATCGTCGCGATGACCGATATTCTCCACGCGATGTCGAATGATCACGAGATCTGCGACTACTTCTAATGGGGGAATAGCGATCGTCTCCAGATCGCTCAGATTCTCTCCGATTTCCGTGGGTACCGGGGCTCGCTCCTCCAGGTCGACTGTCCCCAGCTGCCGCCATACCCTCCTCATCGTCCTCATCATCCCCATCATCAATGTCGAGCTTGTACTCTCCAACTCCACCAAAGATATCCTCATCTTCATCCTCCTCTGTTGCTATCTTCTGTTCTTGTAAAAGTGGGGCGGTTGCTTCTCTTTCTGGTGACTCTGCTTCTGACGTGTTCTTTTCTCTTTCCATGACTGAAAGAGTCCCAGAAACAGGCTCCGGTAAAGCAGGAGTCTCAGAAGGATTAGATGCCGATGGGTCGACTTTGATCTTCTTCTTCTTCTTCTTTTTCTTCACTCCAGATACAGCCACCGCAGCTGCTTCTGCTTCTGCTTTCCTCTGGGCAATCGATTTGAACTGCGTGGGATGGATGGTATGGGAGGAAGAATATGTCAGTAGGATCTCGCAAACCACCCATGCCAGAGAAGGAAGGACGAGCTCGATTGAGAGTCAGTGCCGCAAGCTTACCCGACTTCCCAGACCCTCTTCCTTCTTCACATCCTCTAGCCCGCTTTCCTTCTTCTCCTTCCCCTTGCTTAAATCCTGAGCAAAGGCCTCCAGTTCCTCATCTGCTTCCCCTTCCTTCTCCCGATCCAGTTCAGCCTTCCTCGCAGCGAGAAGTGCATAATCCAGTCCCTTTACCAGGATCGAATGGGTGGCATCACCTCCGAGATATGCTCTTGTTTCTTCGATCTGTTGAGCTTTGGCGTCAATATTTTGTCTATGTCCAAGGAATTCTCCAAGTATTGCGCTTGTTGATTTGGGAATGGAGAAGGGACTGACCTTCTCAGCGTCCTCTCCAGCTTCAGCCTTCCGTTTTTCAAATTCTTCCAACAGTTGTTCTACCTGTAGTCCAAAAGATGTCAAAACCTTCCTCCAGGCCGTCACAATTACACTCACGGGCTTATACTCATCGTCTAACCCTAGCCTACGAGCCTCTGCTCTATCCTTGTACTTCCCACCGAGCTTCTTCAGCTGATTTCTAGGCGCAAAACTCTCCGTGGAGGGCTTCGGCTTCTCCTCCTTCTTCAAAGCCCTATCATAGCTGTACGAGATGTCAGAACACGGTTCCAATTAGATAGAATGGCACAATAGTACCGGTGCCCTCACGTGTCCTTGGACTTTCCACCCCAGCCTCTCTTGGGCGCGGGTGCTCCTAGGATGGATCGAGAGGGTCCAGGTTGCGAAGTCCGCGGAGCGTTGAGAAGTGATCGGAAGGCATCCTGCGATGATTTAGTAAATATTAGCTGAAGTGTATTTACTTAGGAGTGTGGATATGTGGCGAGTCCACAAGTACTGACCTGGTCCATACTGCTCAACCCTTATACCTTATAGGTCATTGGTTGTGCTTGGGAGAAATGGGAGAGCTGCATGCTGTTGTAGTCGTCTGAAAGCATCGTGGAGGCGCGGGATCAAATGAAGTTGAGCAGTGGCACATCTTCGGTGGCAACTGCGCTACCGCGTCGGCGTATTTTTAAAACCTATACCCACCCATATGGCCAGCCCGTGTAGATCACAACCTAGCGTTGTTTGATCGTAAATGGGGTGCTGGTGAGGTTTGAATACGGAATGAATATGCATGACTGATATGTGAGATATGTATGTCTACATGCAATATGGCCGTGGTACGAGAGAGATATCTAAGGAGACACAAATAAATGCTAAATCATGTCTGGTGATTGGCGAGAGCGCTGGCAACTTTACTCCTAGCTCTCAATCGATCTCCGTAAATTATGAGCAGGACCGGGGCACCAGCCAGCACCAGCGCGATACTGGCCATTAACGTCGAAGCATGCGCATAGCCCATGCCTTCATACTACATAGGTGTGAATAACATCAGTCAATGTTCGTCATATCTCTGGACGAGCAGGAGAAGGCTCAACATACCATCTGACGTCCAAAGAGAGGTATGAACCCGCTTGCTAAATTCCTGACAAAACTCTGGGCGGCTTGGGCGGAGGAAGAATAGGTTTCGTAGGCGTCTGCGAGGTAGTTGCTATGGTTCAATTGTCAGTGCAAGTTGCACGTCGATGATAGGGACAGAAAATACGACGTCAACCTACAAAATCCCAGAATACATGCAGTAGATCCCCCAATTTGAAATGATCAACATCAATGCCGGCACCTGCCATGGGATACTGGGCTGACCAGTCCAGGCGAAGACGAACAAGGCTAAGGGGAACATCAAGCCCCCATATGCGGCCCAGTAAAGCCGAACTTCGGGAGCTGCTCGATGCGTAGGTGATTTCTCTGCTGCTTTGCGGTATAGATGTTCTTGATGATAGTTCGAAATGAAGCCGAATATGCCGCCAATTGCAACAACGCTGATGTAGCGTACACATGATAATTGAGTTAGCGAGGAGAAAGCAAGGGCACGGCAAGACGTCACCGCGACGTGCTTTAGTTGTCAATAGGCTTACGAGAGGATAGACCCTTGCTGCCCAATGTTGAACCCATACTCCTGAAATACCAACAATGTAGAGGTTCCTGACAAGAAAATACAGGCCCAAGCGAAGCCAATCCAAGCAGACAGGGCAGTGACGATGGGTTCCGTGACAAGATAATCTATGGTTTTCGTCAGCCGACAACCAATGAATCGTCTCGCAGACGATCAGGTCACTCACGTAGAGGTCTAACGATTGAAACCTTCATCAAAGCGACGAACCCAGTCCGTTCTAGATCCGCAGCACAAATATGTTTGATTCCCGTCTCCTTCGTCAATCTCTGCGCTCTCCATCTAAGCAGAACATCCCCTCTCGTCTCGCGTAACACCAGAGCATTAAGGACAATGGAGACTGCAGCCATAATTCCCTGAATACCGAAACACCATTGGATACCCCAATACATCCCGACCCAGCCCGCAAAAACGGGGCCGATAGATTGCCCAAGAAAGATGCAGATGGAAAAGACATTCATGGCTAGTCCTCTGGAGTCGGCATGGAATAAATCGGCGATAGTGCCTCCCACCATCGAGTTGCCGACTGAAGCCACCATACCTTGCTGTGGGGTTGCAAGGGTAAGTGATATTCCATAGTTGAAGTGGAAGGGATGCTGTATGGATAGACTTACGAACCACCTGGCGGCGAGAAGGCCGCTGAAACTGTGAGAAAGTGCCGGGGGAACGAACAACAATGCGTTACTAAGAACCAGCCGCTTAGCTCGAGAAGTTAGAAATTCTACAGCGAGCACCTACATGACAGAAGTCACTTGGTAAATCCAGTTTCGACCGAACTGCATGTCGGTCAGTACACAATATCTTTTACAGGAGCATCAAAAATCACTACCACTTACAACTTCACTCATAGGAGCCAGCGCCAAAGGAGTGACCGAGATACTTATCATGAAAACGGTAAGATTGACGAGGAACAACTCCCTGGAGACACCGAACCATTCGGTCCCCCATGTCGCCATGATAGAAATAGAAGTTGCGTTCGCCGCGGTACAACCGGTAATGTAAACCGTTACGAATGTGAATAGATATTTCCGCTTGGTGGACCAATTGAAAGGATTCTGGAAGGGTCCAAGTATTATTACTTCATGGCTCTGTCATTGGCGGAGAACGTCCAGTAAGAAATCCTGACAGGACTCACCTCAGGATCGTTGGGCAGCCAATCAACCAAGATCACTTCCTCAGGTCCTTCCCCAAGGTCGACAATCATCCGTCCCTCCTTTACCGCATCTCTGCCACCTTCAATGTTCTCATGTTCCTTCTCCCCATCCATTTCGACCCTGTATCTCGCCTCTTTCTCTCTTTCGATTTCCTCCACCTCCAATCTACTCAAGCTCTTCGCTAATTTCCTACCGCCATGCCGATGCGATTCATCTGGTAATGACAGGACACCCAGATCCCTCTTGGAGCATGAAGGACTATGGCCAGACGGGGTATTGACAGCCGTCATTATGTCGTGTTGCGAATCCAGGGATGAGGAGTCTGTGGATGACCGAAGGAGGTTGGCTTGGCCTAGTGGATGGCCCAAAGATATTGGACGAGTGGTCGGTCCTTCATCAGCCGTGGTGGGACTTGTGTGCGAAGGAGAGTGTATAGGAAGTACAGGATTTGAATCTCGTCTCATTCTGGGTTGACTTCTACCGGGGAGAGATGAAGGAAGTATGCGATGGCGTCTTCGACTCGGAGCGGTCGTGTGCGGCTAACAGTATTGCACCAGTCATGTAACGAGTATACTCTGGAGGGAGGAGCAAGTCGAAGATCAGTCGGACCACGCTTATTGTTGCGTTATACAGCAGTATCCATCTCCCACTTGACTCCATCCCACCCATATCGCCCCGAGACGCCGCCGCCTAAGGAATCCTCTCGACTCGCCTGCCCCCACTTTGCTTGCTCCTCCTCAATCTTATTTAGCCGATTCGACGGCAGATCCGGTTGTCCATGCCGAAGGGCGCCAACTCGGCACAGGGTTCACAACATTCCGTGCCGAGCGTCGGACTCATTCCGCTACTTGTTACTTGAATGCCAAGCAAGTCATCCCATCCATATATCACTATGAACATAATCCGACTGCAGTCGCTCAAAACATACGAAGTCACACGCCGATCAGATTGATATATATCCTGTTGTCAGCCTCGATCTCATTCTCGCCTAAGATCTCTGATGTGGATGCTCGGCTTGAGACTCTTAGAGGCCCAGAAGGAGACCTGTGTGAATCAGTCGTCAGCATTGACAGCAGTCTGAGTACGTGAAACTGACCCAAAAGAAGACCGCCTCCCAATCCTGCGAGAAGACTCTGGATTCCGGTGAGGAGGCCTGCTACGATAGCGACCACACCTACGACATCCTCAGGCATCAGTTTTACTCCATGATGGCCATAAGGGCGAAGGACATACCGACGAGCACGACCTCAGCCCCAGTGAGTAAAGTGAACAATCCCGAATCGATGTCGGCAATGAGGTCGCCCTACGACAATATGAGAAAATGTGACACTGTATGACCGGGCTCGAGGACTCACAATAACTGGAAGCGCAGTAAGGGCGCCGGCGATGCCGTGCACGGCTTCGACTATGGCCGTAATGACACCGGCGAGAGCTGTTCCGACCAAGGTAAGCTCGGACTGCCTTGCGCCAAGAGCGAGGCTACGCTTGGCGGTGGAACCTTGCACGGCGGTGTTAGCACTGTTGAGGGCGTTGAGGACGTCTTGGAGGCTGGTCGTATATGTAGTCTCGGTCTGGGTGCCGTCACTGTTTGCAGTGTTGAGATTCTCGATGGGAATTTCCTAAGACGTATCAGCATACCGTATGGTATAACCAGAAGGAGTGAATGATATTGATGACAAGTCTCGCATTGCAAGGGCAATCACGAGCTATCCTGTAAAGGTTCTTGGGAGATATACTCACCAGGTTCGTTTGCAGGTCGTTGACGACATTGACGATAGTGTCGCGTTTCTCGAAGGCAGCGGCATGTTTTTCCGTCTTCAAGGGGGAAGCGATGGCTGTCCAGATGAGGGGGAAGGCGACAACAGCGAAGGAGAAACGCATATTGGGGTTTGAAGTGCTTAGGAAGTGAGGAGAGAAATGTAAGTGATTAGAGAAATTGAGAGGTGGGTGTGGGTTGCGGAAGATGAAGATGAAAGTCTGGTCGGTACTTATTTATACCTTGTTCCCTCCCCCAGGCTCACCGTATAGAGCCGAACAACGAAATCGATTCCTCCCGAATCTGCGACCGGAAATGACATCTTCGCCCTGGAAAATGACCAGTCAAGCGTCACACCAACGTTCTAAGCTGTACAAGATGCCCGATTGGCCAAAGGCTGGACAAAGCTCCGCATGATTGATGGTAGAAACGAGCAGAAGACGGAGTGGAAACACAACAGGTGTCTGTGACGGTGTAACGAGACGAAGGGGGTGTCCCCGTGACCAACTTCCGTGTGATTGTGTTAGGCGGTGCTCTACTATTGCGGCAACTTGGACTAGCGATGAGGATGCAGAGGATGGGGTGTTGCAGGTACCGTCAAAACGAGTTCTTATGATGAAATAGATGCTCAGAGTAGCGTCAACACGTCAACCCCTATTGATGTTGTTTTGGGGTTGAGCGTGAGAAAACGCTGACCTGAGCAGATAGGCGAGGAGATGGGATCAGGCGAAGTGGAGCCATGCTGATGACAGGCTAGATTGATGGGTGACGAAACGAGCAGACCAGCAGACGAGACCAACGTGGGGGCTCATATTGTTGTACCGATAATTTCTCCAACATCATTTCGGGGTCACACTTCTCTTCTGCGATGATTGGATAGCAGTGGCTCGGCTAGCAAGCGGGTCTAAGTCCTCAATGGCGGGTCAGCGCGGTCTCGAGCATCGACCCCTCAGGCTTTGCGACCCCCAAACGAAACGAGAACGGAACGGAACGTCATCGTCATGGGAATCGGTAGATCTCGTTCCATCAGAGGTTGTGTGCCTAGTTAAGGTGCTGTGTAGGCCTGGATCTAGCTCGGTTCCGTGCCCGTGTTTCAGGTGCGCCTTGAGGATTCATTGCCGACTGCTCATCTCTTGGCAGAAGGTAGAGTTCTGGAATGGCGACAATTGGTCAGGTGGCGCACAAACTTCCTCAAGAGGGGACAGAAACAAAACATAGAATGACTTCGTCTTCTCATTTTTTGCAGTTCAGCAGCCAGGAAGGAGAATCTCGGAATATATTGGAGACTTCCTATACTCGGAAAGGAAGGGAGGGGGGGGGGGGAGGTGTAACAAGGGCGACAAGCGATTGTGGCAGGGGAACAGGCTGCTGGATTTGTGTGTATTCTAAGGGGTATCACGCTTCGGACTTCGCTTATCCGCCATGTTAACTTCGGGTCTATAAGCTATGCGTTGCTTTATTTGAAAGGCTCAGCTCGTCGTTTCGTTCGAGTACGACCATACGCTCAAGCAGGAGTTGCAGGGAGACGTCCATCCAATACAAGAGTCGGATAGGCGCTTAACTCGCGGAGGCGACCCGAACTCCGTCGCGTTGAGATTAGAGATTATGGCGACATCGAGACAGCGACCTCAAAATCAAAAGCAACAATGTCTTTCCTCGTATCCGTTCCATCCCGCCCATCTTAGTCAGACGACTATTCGGGGGATCTCCTACCCGGTACCATGTCTGACGTCTCCCCTCTCGCGACGATACCCGAGCCCCCATCAAAAGACCGGAACAATGTTGCTATCGAGCTGATTTCGGGGAGTGTAGGAGGTGCAGCGCAAGTCTTGGTCGGCCAGGTGAGTTGGATCGAGGACTGGTGAATGTTCAAGTCGAGCTGATACGGAGGTATCGACAAGCCTTTGGATACTTTGAAGACGGTGAGTTTCGTCATCTTGTGAACTTTTTCACCGAGAAGATCGTTGACACTTTCTTTAGAGAGCTCAAACAGCCCCAAAGGGACAATACAAGAATACCCTTGACATCTTTCAGCAGACGATAAAGAATGAGGGATTCTTGGCTTTGTACAAGGGGATGGTAGGTGTCTCGTGCAGCTTTCCATGAACAACGCTTAGCAGATCAACCATCCAGGCCTCTCCGTTGCTTGGTATAGCAGCGGTGAACTCGCTCCTCTTCACGGCATACGGAACCTCGCGACGATTGGTATCTCCATATCCAGAACTCACAATTCCTCAAATTGCGCTTGCAGGAGGTATGGCAGGTGCTGCCAACGCCATTCTGGCATCGCCTGTACGTAAATTGTCCTTACCTTACTCCGATCTCCGCTACCAAACAGAGTGATACCATCAGTTTTGGGACGAGTCCAGTCTGCTGACGAGTGTTGCAGGTCGAGATGTTTAAGATCAGAATGCAAGGTCAATATGGCCGTCCGGGGGATAAGAAGCTTTCAGGAGTCGTCGGCGACATGTGGAGAGAATGGGGGTTTAGACATGGAATAATGAGGGGGTATTGGGTAAGCTGAAAAGCCTAGTCGTCCTGGGCTCAATACTCTCGACCGGTCAGATGCATGGATCAGCTGACTGGAATATCAGATTACGGTTCTTCGAGAGATCCCTGCCTACGCCGGTTTCTATGCAGGTGAGCTTACTGGTAATCTCCGTACGGCCGGATGCTCATCCAGTGCATTCCAACCCCACGTACAGGCTACGAAACCACCAAACGATATCTTACACGGCAGTTTGCTCCAGAGCCATTGCCCATCTACGCACTGCTAGCGTCTGGGGGTATGGGAGGTATCTCCTACTGGTTGGCATGTTATCCCTTGGATGTCGTCAAGTCTAGAGTCCAACTCGCGAAGACACCTCCTGTTGCAGGGGCATTCTTTTCAGGCGGATACGTAGGACGGGAATTGAAAGCTATTGTCACAGAAGGCGGATTGTGAGTACGCTTGCTGTTGCAACTGATTCCTTGCCATGAGTGCGAGAGAAGAGGTCTCATGACGTTGGAGTAGACAATAATTGTGAAGTCTATGCGCTAACAGTCGATTCTGCATTGTAGCTCCGCACTTTTCAGAGGACTTGGGCCCTCATTACTCAGAGCAGTCCCTGCAGCAGCTTCGACGTTTGTAGCATTCGAGATGACAAGAGGTGAGATATAAAAATTCTCCAACCTGTTAAAGAACAACCAATGCTGATATACTCCGCTATTCAGAGTATATCGTCAAGCACAACCTCTTGTGATGCCGAGGGTTGTAGAGTTTTTGGTCTCGTTCCTATGCTTAATGGACCATCATACACTCGGTTGGACTGAAAGTATAATGACATGCATTGCACATCCCTATGAAGTACCTGAAGAGCACTGCTTGTGAAAGCTGCATATAGGCTATGCGCTGTAGGTATGCAAAGAAATGACGAGTCCAACTCCGCAGGCCTATTTGATACAGTAAGTGACCGGGGGACTTTGCCTAATTACCGGTTCGTCCTCGGTTTTCGGGCCGTTGCTTCTGTCGTTCGTCCTCGTGACAACCTCGAGGTATGACTGGTAAGCTCAAGATAGCAGCGGTCAAGAGGTAATCCCATCATGCATCACCCTACCATCTGTCTCGTCCTGGATTCGATCGTCTCCACCTGTCCAAGATGGGCTTATTAGAAGCCCGTCCATTGAGTCGGGCATTTACGTCCAAGCTCCTTCGTCCATGTCGTCCCTCCACCTACATCCTGCCTCACTGTCGACGCTACGCAAATGTAGCCGAGACCACCGAGACACCAGGTATCCCTTATTCATCCCTAACTGTTGGAATTCCGATCGAGACTTACCCATTAGAACGTCGCGTTTCGGTTTCCCCAGCTGGAGTGGCAACGCTACGTTCTAAAGGTTTCTCCAAAGTCTTTGTCTCACCAGGAGCAGGGGCTGCTGCTTCCTTCCCCGATGCTGCCTACCTAGCTGCAGGGGCCGATATGGTCGCTTCCCCTTTCAGTGCAGACATCGTACTCAAAGTACGCAGTCCTAATACCTCAGAAATCAGCTCTCTCAATTCGGGATCAACTTTGATCTCGTTCTTGTATCCAGGCCAGAATCCTAGTCTGGTCGAGCAGCTTCGTGATCGAGGTATCACCTCTTTTGGGATGGACTGTATTCCTCGGATCTCCAGGGCGCAGACTTTTGATGCCCTATCTTCAATGGCTAATACGGCTGGATACCGGGCTGTCTTGGAGGCCTCCAACTCTTTTGGCCGATTCTTGACTGGGCAAGTCACTGCTGCCGGTAAGATCCCACCTAGCAAAGTTCTCGTCATTGGTGGTGGGGTCGCTGGATTATCTGCCATAGCAACGGCGAGGCGAATGGGAGCAGTGGTAAGAGGCTTCGATACCAGACCAGCGGTGAAGGAACAGGTCGAGAGTTTGGGTGCCGAGTTTTTGACGGTCGAAGTGGAGGAGGACGGCAGCGGCGCAGGAGGATATGCAAAGGAGATGAGTAAGGTAAGTAGAACGGGTGGGGGGATTCGCTCATCATCTGCGTAGGCATTCCTTGATGCAGAAATGGCACTGTTTCTAGCACAGGCCAAGGACGTGGATATCATCATCACAACCGCCCTCATACGTACGTACACCTGCTCAACACAGCTAACGACAGCCGGGAAACCCGCCCCGAAGCTCATATTGAAAGAGCACGTTGCTGCTATGAAGCGTGTGTCAAATTCATTCAGACAGATTACTAATGGCAGCCGGATCGGTCATCGTTGATCTTGCCGCTGAGTCGGGAGGTAATTGCGAGCTTACATTGGCGGGGGAGAATGTGTTGACTGAGAATGGGGTCACAATCTTGGGGTTTACCGTGAGCGAGCGTGCTCGTGCTTGTGAGCTGACGTCAGGATCTTCCTTCTCGTCTGCCGACTCAATCAAGTACCCTGTATTCAAACAATATCACCAAGGTGCGAGCCAATCGTTAACCCAGCTAACAGGCAGTTTCTCCTCTCCATAGGGGACAAAGGCAGGTTCAATATCAATCTAGATGATGAGGTTGTTCGTCGGTCAATCGTCACCCACAAGGGCCAAGTTCTATGGCCAGCTCCGCAAACCACCGTCGTTCCGCCTCCGACTCTCACCATACCAAAACCTGTAAGCTGAACACGCTCGTCGTGAGCTGACAGTCAGATCGCCAAAACGGAACCAGTCATGGCACTCACTCCTTGGCAAGAGAGCGTTCGGGCTGTCGCTACCACTACAGGCGGGATGACTACTGCTTTAGCTCTTGGCAAGGTGACCAACCCGGCGTTCATGAATCTGTTCACCGTCCTTGGTCTTGCTGGGATAGTTGGGTTCCGAGCTGTATGGAGCGTAACACCCGCGCTACATTCCCCTCTGATGTGTAAGTCCGACGAAATGGCCAAGCTGACGTGTATAGCGGTGACCAATGCGCTCTCCGGTTTGGTCGGTGTCGGTGGCATTTTCGTCATGGGCGGCGGTCTCATACCTCATACCTTCCCTCAATGGCTCGCTGCTGCTAGTGTTTTCCTAGCCAATCTAAGTAAGTGGACAAAGTGGACGATGCCTGATTGTGGTAGATATCTTCGGTGGATTTCTTATCACGAAAAGAATGCTAGACCTGTTTAGACGTCCGACGGATCCCAAAGAATATACCTGGTTATACTCAATTCCTGCAGCGGTCTTCGGATGTGGTTTCGTGTGGGCTTCAAGTTCCGGTGTGGCAGGACTCGTACAAGCGGGATACTTTGTCAGCACGATGTTGAGCATCGGTGCTTTGTCAGGGCTATCGTCGCAGGTGAGCGAAAGAAGTGTAGACTCGGCTAACGACAGGTGACTGCGCGTGTTGGAAATGCCCTCGGGATGTTGGGCGTTGGAGTTGGTGTTTTGGCGACGGTGGCTGCGGTCGGGTTCTCCCCTGCTGTCATGGGGCAGTTCGGAGCGCTTGTCGCTTTGGGTGGTCTTCTTGGAATCGCCATCGGTAGACGGGTCAATCCCATGCAGCTCCCTCAGACGGTTGCAGCGCTTCATAGTGTCGTCGGTCTCGCAGCTGTCATGACCAGTGTCGCCAGCGTGTTGGCTTCAGCCGACCATAGCCTGCTCCATCTCACCACGGCTTACCTGGGAGTCTTCATCGGTGGTGTGACATTCACAGGCAAGTCTCTCTCAAGTGGCGGAAGCTGATGTCAGGTTCTATCCTCGCCCTCCTTAAACTGGGCGGAAGAATGTCTTCCAAACCCCTGATCCTCCCTGGCCGCCATCTTGTCAATTCCGGGATGCTCGCCGCGAATGCCGTTTCGATGGGAACATTCCTCACTGTCGCCCCCACAGCCCCAGCGATAGCCGCCACATGCTTAGCAGCCAACACTGCCCTCTCCTTCGCTCAAGGATGGACGACCTCGGCGGCGATTGGTGGAGCCGATATGCCAGTCCTCGTGACTGTCTTAAACGCTTATAGTGGACTGGCTCTCATCGCTGAGGGATTTATGTTGGATAACATGCTGCTAACAGCGGTCGGAAGTTTGATAGCTGCGTCAGGAAGCATCTTGTCGTATATCATGGTGAGTCTATAAATAGGGATTGGCTGATGTCAGTGTCGTGCGATGAATCGTTCGCTTGCCAATGTGATATTCGGCGGTATAGCCCAAACCAAGGCGGCTGATGGTAAGTTAGTCCTGGTGATTTTATGCTGACTTAGTTTCAGACTCAACTAAAGGCCTCTCAGTTACGAGGACAAATGTGGAAGAGGTGGTGGACCTTCTGGGCTCAGCTGAAAGTATCGTCATCGTATGTTCTCGGTACGATCACTGCTGACTCCAGGTTCCGGGATACGGTATGGCGGTCGCCAAGGCCCAGTACGCGATTAGCGAGATGGTAGCTAGTCTCCGTGCAAAGGGTATAAAATGCCGGTTTGGGATCCATCCAGTTGCCGGAAGAATGCCAGGACAGGTGAATCAATACCGGGGAGAACTGTGCTAACTAAATACAGTGCAACGTCCTTCTAGCAGAAGCCGGTGTATCCTACGATAGTGAGTCTATGTACTGTTTCCAGCTGACCAATCCCTTCAGTCGTCCTTGAGATGGACGAGATCCAGGATGATTTCGACGACACCGACGTCACTCTCGTCATCGGCGCTAACGACACGGTGAACCCCATCGCCTTGGAGCCAGGCTCATCCATCGCCGGTATGCCAGTATTGAATGTTTGGAAAAGTAAAAACACAATTGTGATGAAACGGGGCATGGCTGCTGGTGAGTCACGGTACCGTTGGTTCAGCACAGATATTGCTAAATCAGACAAAAGGGTACGCCGAGGTTCCTAACCCTTTGTTTTACTATCCAAATACCAAGATGTTGTTTGGGGATGCGAAGGAGACTTGCGAGGCTATCACTAGGGGATTGAAGGCGGAATGACGGAATCTAGACATATATGAGGGCTTAAATTTGTCTTGAGATGATATGAGTGAACGATGATGCTGTTGAACCTCACGCGGTTAATCATCGTCTTAGTCGTGACAACTCACTGAACTTGCGTGCCAATTCTAAATATCACGTACAAGTGGTGGTTCACCTGAATGATGAGTCCATCCCTGCAACAACGTTTGCGCAATGGTGACTAGCTACGAAGTCGCAAAGATCAGTCAATTGCAAGTGAAGACATAGCTAAAGAGAGTTCAATGCAGTGCGTAGCAAGTGAGTGATTTGCAGAAATGCCGGCGCAATCTTATCCAGGATACATTGCATAGCCAAGTGGTCAACTAGTTTCGTCGCGCCTCGCAGAAAAAAACATACGCTCATCCCTACTTATATCTTACGGCACCTTGCGTCATTTTCTGCAATCTGTTTTTCCCTCAATAAGCATAACGGAACGAAGCCGTGTTCTTCAAATCCGTCAGGTCGGCAAAAGCTTGATCGTGAGTGATATGTTCCTAATGCGACATGTCAGAATTTTTGAATTTGCCTTTGCCAGATCTACGGCTGAAGATGAAGCAGATCATGACTTACAGATCCGTCCGAACTGCTCGCGGCCCGTCTCTTCGCGTTTCGACGCATGAGGAGGAAGCGGAGGAAGATTGTTCCGACGATGAAAAAGGCTGGAGGGGTCATCAGCTTGCAATCCCGGTTTTGAGCTACTACACAATCCCATTGTCGCTGACGAGAGAAGATTCTCCACTCACCATATAGTGCAATGTGGACGGCGAAGGCGACGCTGTACCTTGGTGCATCGCTAGCCTACAGTAGCGTGCACTTCGTTAGTTTGAGATCGTCCCAATCTGCCAATCTTTTCATCTGTTGACGGTTGAAGCGGTAGAAGGTTTCTCACTTGGAAAATCTGAGGTCCAACGATTGCGCCGACTGCATACGCCACGAACATGAGTGTGAGAGTGGTGACTTTCTTAGTTTGTCCAGCTGAAGCGTCGATAGTCAATTGTCAGAGCCGAACCAATAATCGTGATGTTAAGGATGACTGACCGATATTGCGAGTCACCAAACTCCAGAGTAGATTGCCCGACGCAATTACACATTGAGCAAAATCTATGATAGCGATGGACTAGGTCAACCCAGCAATACACTCGGAGTGGGGAGTGGACTAACAGAATGCAATGAGTAAGCCAGCAGCAGTGCTTGGAGTGACTGCCACAGCATCGAGCGCAATGGTCCCAGCCATCGCCACCACTGCAGGGTTTCTTTCAGCGCCAGTCCCGGCGAAAGAAAAGTCGGATGGAACTCACGCATGAACCCTATGAGAACAAGACAAGTCTGATTGGTAATCCTTGCAAGCCAAGCGGATCCTAGAAGAAATGGCAAGACGAGCGTCAGGATGCAATAGTCGATGCTGCAGATGCAAGGGGACAGAATTTAATGAATCTCACCAATGAAGATGAGAATCGACACAGCGCCTTGAGCGAGGTTAAGAAGCTGGGTCTGACCTCTGGTATAAGGAACATCAATAACTGCGACACGTATGGCGTGGCCGAAACATACGTCGTGAAACCTAGGCCTTTCACGATGATATTGGAAAAGGTAGAGAGGCCATTAACGATCAAAAAGCACGTTATCTGCAGCACGAGATAGAACCAGATTGCCGGATCCTTCAAAGCTTAAATTTGATGTCATTTCAGGTCGTGTTTATAATCATGTGCAGCAGCAAACGAGCTCACCCTCCCAAACCTGCTCCCATTTGAAGTGTTGATTTTGTACGCCCTGTTCGTTGACTCGAAGCCTCTCGATGATCAGAGTCTTCTGCTCATCTGTCCAACACTGCATGATGGTAAGTACTGTTTGTTTTCGGACTTCTTACGTACTTTGGCTCGCATCGGTGAGTCTGGCATGAACAGGAGGATAACAATTCCCCACAAGACCGTTAGACCTAGTGAAATCAGTTAGTAATCGTGGAGTACAGTTTTGGAAGCGGTCCACTTACCTCCTACGAGAATAAATAAAGCCTGCCAAGAATAGATGGGAGCATTGGTGACATTGGTAAGGCCATACGCGAGAAGCCCAGAGACCATTAATCTGTGACCAAAGTTGTCAGTGAATGACATAATTTGGTACTAAAATGCAGGCTTACTGGACACCTTGCTGACAATACCAGTAACTGATGATTGTGGGATGCTCCTCTCGACGATAGTACATCTGAGAGGCCAATGCTCAGCTTTACCCACTGAAGAGATGGAATACTTACGACTGTCATGGTCATCAAACAAGGCTGCACACCGCTACACGTTAGTCAGTACGAGCCGTAGATGCCCCCTAACTTTCTCAACGTACCTTTCGAAAAGACCCAAGAAGAATCTTACTGCCATGAGGGATGACCAATTCCTGCACGCCGCATGACAAAGGACAATGGCACCCTGTGTACGGTCAGTTGGTGGCGACGATGGGATTCGAGCCTCTCCAGCTTACCCATAGCGTGACAAGAGTACCGAGGAATTTGCCCAGTCTCACTCGCTGGATCAGGCGGTTCATTGGAAACTTAGAGTCTTTGTTAGTCACGTGGGTTGTGTCAATGTAAATAAGGAGGGATGTCCCAGCTCACTTCTCCGATCAGAATACCGACGTATAGAATGGTTCCGAGCAGGGCATACTGCTGCCCTACCAGATGGGTATCGGTTTGGATTCCCATTACAGAAGAGAATGCCAGAGTTCCCTTGTCGACTATAGGGAACGTCATCGGATGTCCTTTTCCCAGTAGGCGGTCGCTCGCCATATCTTGAGTGGTACTCACACGTCTGGAAGAAGTATGTGCCGACCAGAAGAGGGAGGACCCGGCGATCCAGCTAGCAAAACAGACCACAGTACCATCAGCAGACTGGATAGATTTCCTCGAACTGCTCACCCATCTCTTGATTTCTCTATTCTTCTGCTCATCGATCACGATAGAGCTATCGAGATACTTTGCCGTCTCCTCATCAACATCTTGGAGTTTGGATGGCAATCCTGCTGTTGCACTTTCAGTGTGTTCGACAAAGTGCGTTTGGGCTTTACCGATCTCGGCGTCATTGGCTGCTGCATTTACCGGAGGATTTGGGCGAGGCTTCAAATTCATGGTTGATAGTCTCTTCTGGTTGACTTTCGCGATGCTCTCACGATGAGCTGCGATTAGTCATTGCTCTTTATACCATGGTCGATGGTGATTGAGCGGGATCTCATACCGGCAATCCGCTCCGATTATGGTCCGATGATGTTCAGACAGTGCTGACCTTATGCATGATCGTCTTCTCGTGCAAACCGCCAAGACGATAGATGGGTTGTAGACGGTTGGATTCGGCCCGGTGGATACTAGGCTGTCGTCAGCTGGTGGAGGCCCGCGGAATGGGAGGTTGGGGGAGAACTTTAATATCGGCACTCGCTGCAATCTCCTGCCGCGTAGTTTGGCCTTTTACAAGCTAACGTCGCAATGACGAGCAGTACCAACGTGAACACCGCGCACGTATAGAGGAGTAGTATATAACGTCATTGGCTGTCGACAAGGGAGGTACGGCATCTCCAGTTCCCTGAATTCTGGTTATCTTTGTGGCTTGCCCACGGATGTACAGTATGTGGCATATCACCTACAGGCATTCGATGGTGAATTGACCTATACTCGGCGACCCACATGCATACAAATCAGGCGGCAGAACCCTCAGCCTGACGGAGTACAATCCGTGATAGGATGTTTAGCTGTTAGCCTTGTTCACAAGTGGCGGTATACCTGGACTTGGGCCAGTAGCGATAATCCCCTAACAAGACTTTGCAATCACCGGCCTCTATCACAAGGGCCATGTTCGGTTTCACTCAGAGCTCTGCAAAGAACATGCCAGCACCACGGACTGTTTCCAAGTTGCCTTCGAATGGGCGTCGACTGGCGTCATGACGGCGACAACATATCCTTTATCCTTGTCTAACGTGTGGCGGTCCGAGTCCTTTGTTGAGTGGAGTGGAATGTCGCAGAGGAATGGACTGTCGCCACCTTGATTAGCAAGCTTGTTTGCTTTCCTCTCCTACATTCTACATATCTATTCTCACTCCCATTCAATCATAACAACAACAACACCATAAACTAGTCACTTCTTACCACAACCCGAGTTCTGAATTCATTCTTCCAGCCAAAGACAATACACCTGACCTAAACTTACGCCATATCCGATACCCGAAGGATAGAAAATCATCCACCCTCGTTTGTACATTGGTGACCTTACCGTGACATGTCGTCAGCTTCTGGAACTACCGGCACAGCCCCCAACACTACAAACGCTTCTACAGCGAACCTTAAGGATATGCTCCAACAACTGCTACAGGAGAAGGACTCGAATAGCAGTGGATCGTCGACATCGACATCGACGACAGGTACACCATCTACCGGTCAGTCGAATAGCAACGGCGGCAGTTTCTGGGATAGATTGAAGGGAGCGTGGAACGGGAACAACAAGAATTCCGATCCAGCCGCTTCTACTACGACCCAGTGGCCTGGGTTCGGAAGTCCATTCACACAAACCACTCCGACGACCGCCCCGTGGTTCAATCCGTCCACAACATCCCTTGACTCCAATTCAACTCTCGTAGATACCAAGAGGCAGGAGGTGGTCAAATTCGGAGTCCTCGCGGGGTGTACATCACACTTGGATGCTACGGATACCGAGGCCAGGGAAGTCAAGGTCCAAGTCAATCGCAACGTCAACAACACCAGCACTCCAGGAGCATCAACGACCCAAGTTTTTGTCAAAGCACCCCATGCTCACATATTCGAGGTCGATACAAATGGGCCAGGCAATGTGGACGCGCAGTTTCTCAGGGCGGATGGGACGGTCGCGAAGATCACGGTCAATTGTATAGATCCGAGCAATAGTGAGTCTTGCAGCTGCCGTTGAAGCCTCCAAAACCTTCAAGCCACGATTCATTACTGATGACAGGCAACAGCTTATGGAACCCAACCCCAATTTCCATCGTTCCCTGTGTCTCCAGGTCCCAATGGCTCCTCCGCTACATGGTAGGTTCAAACAATTCCCCTGGACTTGTGATGTGCACCTAGCTTCTGCTCTGACTACTTCCTCCTCGATCAAAGGCCAAATACACCCTTCAGTCAAGCGTAAGCTAAAGATTCCAACTCATCCACTTTCTGCATTGATCACACTGACTGATCTAATTGACAGGCCATTTAGCAATTCGACCGTCCCATCGTCACTAACGGCCACAGAAGCTCTTCGGAACCAAGGTGAGTGATTGCGATATTTTCTGGGTCTTACTCACGTCGCTCATATCTGATGCAATTTACAGAGCTGGAGAGGTTGAAACAGTATCGTGACGACACGACTGTGACCGATGCATATAAGACGGAGTTTAAACATCTCTTAGACACTTTGAGAAGCGAGGACAGTCAGTGATCCATTTATTCTCTAGTCTCGAACCATAGTAAACAAGCTGACCTTTGTGTTTTGCTTGGCCTTGCAGCTGCATTTGACCCGGCAGTTAAGACTGCACAGAATTCGGCGTGGGTCAGCAAGTACTTGAACACAGTCAAAGACGCAAGAGATGTTCTCCTCAAAGGTGGTCCTAACATAAAGTTAACGGACGCAGAAAGAAGTACGGTTGGGTCTCAGCTCAGTTCCATGATTGAAAGTCACAGTAAGTCAAAATGTCAACATCATAGTGCATCAAACTGACGATTCTGATGCTTCCAGGGAGTCAAGGTGGTCCATGGAATGACAACATGGCGGCCTCTTTGTGGAACACATTCCAAAATACGCAGACACGACATGGGGCATCGAACCTCAAAACTCGACTTGAGGGTGACTTACAGGCACTCCGTACAGGGCAGCCCACAACCTTGGCTGGCTCCACCAGCCAAGGGACAAATGGATGGCCATGGCCACAAATGCCATCGCCTGCCGCTCAAACTTCTAGTCAACCTGGGAGCATCTGGAGCAACTTGTTCCCGCCACGATTCAGATAGATGAAGGAGTACGTACCTGTAAACTAGACAAGCTTCTGTGTGAATACGATGCAATAATGTGGATATGTCTGTCAAATTGCTCGCGAACACACATTGAGGATATAAGGATAGCTGCCCAGTTATACCAGTTAGGATGGAATGCATGAGCTTCTCGCCACAGTTTGATCGAAGGTGTGCCGTGCCACTCGACGACACTCGACGCGTTGCATTTGCTTTCGTTCGCTATTCCACGCACCCCGGGTTGACTTTGCTATCTTGTGTTCCGTTTCCGACAGATGGCCGTCGCAATGGCTCTAGCGGCCTCGCTCGCTGGGTGGGACTCCCCGACCACCTCGATGCAAGGTGCCAGGCGTTACGAAGAGCTGACAAAGGTGAATGTCAGCGAACAGGTCATGATCACAGCCATTGACCTCGAATTAGGCTCTACACATTGCCAAAACCTATCTTGCGCCCCGAGATGTCAATATGTCGAAAGCAAAGCAAGGTGATTGCGCCCCTTCGCAGTCTCAGTCCAGTGAAGACGGTCTGACAAACAGCGCAGTGGAAACATTGGAAGTAACCTCAGCTGTTGCCCTTGTACTGGCGGATGGAAGGGGTGCGGTTCTGTATCAGGACTTCGTTGGTGAGTCAAACACATCGGGCAAACTGCTCTGACGCTGATATGCCAATCGAAAGACTCGGTGGAATCAAAGTTCCACCTCGTCATGGAGGACGTACAGAAGTTTTTCGAACGTTTACAAGTCAGTTGGTTGCTGTTGATGGTCGTAAAGGCAGATAGCTCAATCCGCGCTTAGGGTCCCCCGGAGGAGTCTGTCATCACACATACAAGTGCTTCAATGGTTGAATTGCTAGAACGGCTGGCTATCTGGCAGCGAGCCTGGGGAGTCCCTTTGAAGGTACTGAATGAGTGAGTTCCCCGAACCTCCATCACCGTTAACTGACTCTAGTTCATTCTTCAGCCCTAAATTGATCCACAATTTCACTTCGCGCTTCCACAGCCTCCTACATTGCAACCTTCCTTCAACCTTTCCCACGCATCTGCATACTTTCTTGACTGCCTCTTTAGCGTCTCTTCCTGCTCATTTGTCAAACCCACCTTACAACGAACAGATTCTTCAAACAGTTCCTATCAATTACCAGAAAGTTCCACCACCATCGGTACATCTCAGTCGTCTGGGTGTTCTTCCAAGGTATTCAGCTAGCTTGAGTCGCGTTGCTCATAGTGAGATTGAGAGAATTGCCGAGGAGGAAGCAGAGCGGGGTTGGTCAGTCCGGTGCTTGACTAGAGCGAGACAGAGGGTTGGAGATGGTGTGGCAAATTGGTTATCGGGAATGTTCGATGGTAAGTCTCCTACACTTCCTGAACCCGCGGTCTGCCTGTTTACGACAGACAGGAAACGAATCTGCACAGGCTGCCCTGCGACCCATGTTTTCCCGTTTTGACTATTACCTCTGCAAGTGCTTCTTCGACATTCGGTAGGTAACCCGGAATGTTCGCAGCCCACAACTGAGTCCGTTTCAGGACCGATGAGCTTTTCAGCATCATCGTGGATTATCCGGAATCGCTTGCTGCATTGGAGGACCTAAAGGTGGGTCGGACGATCTCTTATCAATGGTCTGTCTGATCTGTCTTGAAGGAATGTCTCTACAAAGTGGATCAACGTTCGGTCCTTGTCGACAAGCTCAAAGCAGCGTGAGTAATGGGTTTGCCGCAGATAGTGCTTTTCCCTGTTGACAAATGTTCGGACAGAAATGTTAAACGACTTCTACACCCCGGAGCGGAGACCAAGGACGTGATCGCCCAGTACATATCCACCATCCGTTGTCTCAGAATTCTGGATCCACAAGGAGTGCTCCTTCACAAGATTGCAGAACCGATAAGGAAACACCTGCGAGACCGTGCGGATACCATCAGATGCTTAGTAGCGACTCTTGTGGAAGGAGAAGAATTGGGAGATGAGAACGAGCCAACGATACACGGAGGTGTTGCCGGGAGTGTTGAGGGGAATCAGGACGGTGTTGAAGACTTCCTGGATCCCAAATGGGAGCCTGAGCCTGTGGATGCTGCACCGGGTGAGTGAAGTGTTTTGATCACCACCACGACCCGAGACACAGTTACTGATGAGGCTTTTAGAATTCCGATCTGGCAAAGCTGGAGATATTATCAGTACCCTTATCAGCATCTACGAGTCTCGAGACGTGATTATCAAGGAGCTCCAAGTGCTCTTAGCCACTCGCCTGCTTGCTGTGAAGGACTATGACGCGGTGAGAGAGGTAGGTTGGAAACTGGCTGGTCTTTGCCACTGTCCCTTTGTCAAGTCCACTGACGTCGAGCACTTTTACAGGTTCGTACGATTGAGTTGTTGAAACTTCGTTTTGGAGATGCGGCTCTCCAAGTATGCGATGTGATGATCAAGGACATGGCAGATTCTAAGCGAATCGACGAGCATGTCCAAGGGGACGTTAGTGTGAGTTCATGTGGTCTCAACCACCACCGACCCTGAGTCAGCAATTCGTGATGCTGATATGCCTGTTGCGCAATGTAGTCTGCCGTACACCCGCTTATCATATCCAGACTGTTCTGGCCAAATATTCAAGCCTCGTCATTGAGATTACCATCCAAACTGCAAAGGTTAGTCGTCTGAAACGGCATAAGTTTGCAATCTGCTAATCTGTATTTTGGGCGTATGCAGCGCTCAAGAAGAGTACGAGTCAGCCTTCCACCGATTCAAGCCCGACAAGCGACTACGATGGCTCCAGCAGATTGGAACTGTGACAGTGAGATTGGAACTTTCCGACCGTGTGGTGGAAGCAGAAGCGAGTCCTATCCAAGCGTCCATTGCGGAATTATTCGAGGACAAGGATGTCTGGAGCAGCGGTGATTTGGCATCACGGCTTGGATTAAAAGACTTGGGACTTGTCAGGAATGCTTTGGCGTTCTGGAGTGGCTTGGGAGTGTTGAAGGATGAAGGCGGGAAGGGATGGAGATTGTTGGAAGTCGCTGAAGAGGGCGGAACGGCTTCTGCTGGTGAATCTCATGTTTACATTTGATGGTGAACTAAAGACTAACCATTCCTTGCACAGCTTTTGTTGAAGAGGCACCGATGATGGAGCAAGCCGAGGACAGTCGGACAGATCAAGTCAGGGTTCATTGGCAAGTAAGTGACCATCTGGCCCTCCGACATGTTGCAGTATATGGCGATGTTGATCGTTATTGGGCGATTTTAGTATATCAAAGGAATATTGACCAATCTGGGTCCACAACCTGTTGAAAAGGTGCAGAGCATGTTAGGCTTCATAGACGAGTATGACCAGACGTTGGAAGAATTGGAAGCGTTCCTAGGGGCTGCGCGACGAGAGGGAATGGTGGACTTGAGGGGTGATGGGTGTTGGATACTGCTTGACGGGGTGTGAGTGAGATGACCCAGATGCGTTGCTTGCTCTGGAGAACAGTATGCATTTCATCAGAAACCAGGTATCGATTTGTTTTTGGCTGTGCTGGTTTTGCATGGACAGGGAGGGGTCCTCGTTCTTAGCAGACTCGCTGAGCTCGAGTTAGGTTCGGGATGCACGTGATTGCCGTTCATTTGTGTGGTTATATATCTATCTAGCTTAGCTTGTGTATGTGGTTATCGATAATTCCTGTTTGAGATCCTCTCTTCTTGACTTATATAGTCGTCACTTGTAGATCACCCAGTCCCGCCGTTCATATTCTCTCATAAAACGAACAAGCCAGGACAGATGGCTCACGAGTAAAGGGTTAATATAAAAGTCTGCGATTGCTCTTGCGATTCATTCCCGGGACCGCTACTGCTCATTTTGTTTTCGTTCACCATTGGATCGACCATGTCCGTTCGTTCTCCGTCAGAATCGACCCGACTCCTCCCTCAATCTCCAAAACTCCATCACGGGGAACTCTTCCCAGCCAATCATGGTCTCCAAGGTCTCGACCGCCCTCCATCAATCAGCAATGAGCTATGGATCTTGATCCGGTCGAGTAGTCCTTTAGCCGCTGGATTGATTTTGGAGATGACGATGAATACTCTCAACGTCCTCGTTGTCGGTCGGTTGAGCTCCAATGATCTAGCAGTCGTCGGAAATGCTAGTTTGCTAGCGGGAGTCACTGGTACGTCCTGTCTCAGTTGCGCTGTCTATAATCTTTGGCAATCATGGGTGTTCTTCCCTTGTTCTTCCAGATCCAACTTGTTGATCGAAGCTGACAGGCACTATCCTTAGGCTGGCCGTTCACATTAGCATTAGCGGCAGCTTTCACCACTCTCTCCGCACCTCTGTATCCACACCCAGACCAGCGACCACAAATCTCGCTCCATCTACAAAGAACCGTCTTGATCTCGCTGCTATCACTGCTGCCCATCGCTGCGTTGTGGTGGAACATAGAACCTATCCTGTTAAAGCTCGGGCAACCAGCTATCATCGTTTCTGGTATGAAAGTGTACGTTGTCGTCATCACACGCAGCATAGAGCGACTGGGGTATGATATGCTGAACTGGACTTCCAGCTACATGCGCTGGATGCTTCTTGCTATCCCCGGGATGAGTTTGACGGAAGCTATGAAAGCATTCCTCCAAGTCCAAGGTACGTTGCGCTTAATTAATTCAAAACATACGCGACCGACGAGGTCTCTTCACGACTGGCCCACGTTGATGAAAAGTACCTGATGACCCATCTTTTACAGGCATTATGCACCCCCCTGTCGTAATCCTGGTATTCCTTCTGCCAATTCACCTCTTAATAGGGGTTGTCCTGGTCCATCACACAAGCATGGGCGCTGCTGGGGCTGCGTTAGCGACCACCTTCACATTCTGGTCCTCAGGCTTCCTGCTAGTCCTGTATGTGATGCTCACAAAAGCTAAGGAATGCTGGGGAGGATGGGATAAACGGGCGTGGCTGGGGTGGTGGGGAATCTTGAAACTGGCTATACCGGGGGCCATAGTGGGTTTTGCTTCCAGCATTGGGTCAGTATCGTGAGAGAATGTTAAGCTGAAGGGGGGCTTCGCAGATGTTCGGCTCGGAATGGTGGTCTTTCGAGATAGTCGCGCTGCTAGCTGGTAGGCTAGGACCGGCTGCTGTGGCTGCCCAGGCTGTGATTTCGACCATGGACAACATTGTAGCTATGGCGTGAGTAGCGATTTGAGGCACTAGTTATATTTGGATTTTGCTGACAAACATGATGGCAGGCCGTATTGTTCGTCACCGAGTTTTACCACAAAAAATTTCTGTACGCTAACTAGCTTGCTCCCTTAGCGATTTCCATTGCCATTGCCAATAGAGTATGTTTCTCCCTCAAGAGTCACTCTTTACTGATCGGACCACTTTCTTGCTATAGATTGGCAACCTCCTCGGACTTGGCATCACGGCTATACCCCGGGCGCGAAGAACACTACGGGCTGCATTCATTCTAGAACTCTGTGTAACCTGCACATTCGGTGCGATTGTTCTCTTCGGTCGTCACAAGATTACATATTTCTTTACTACCGATAAAGAGGTCGCCGAGATGGCGGCGGATGTAGTGAGTGACTGCCTCCGCCATGCACCTTCTCCGCTTGTTTAAAGAAGTCCGCCTTGCTCATGTGTCATATTATGTCCCTCCTAGGCTGTATTTTTAGCATCCTACCAAGCATTCGACGGCCTTCAAAATGTCGGCGCAGCGTGCCTCCGAGCGTTTGGTCGTCAAAATGTCGGCTCCGTTATCCACCTTGTCTGCTACTATATTTTGGGCCTTCCATTCGGCGCCTGGCTAGCCTTGGGAAGCGGTGGTCCAAAGTGGGGGTTAAAAGGTTTGTGGGCCGGCCAAGCAGCGTCTCTTGCGATTATCGCGTTTGCCGAGCTAGGGGTCGTGATGACTGTCAGGTGGGAGGGAGAGGTGGAGCGTGTTCGAGAGCGGGGAGAAGGAGTGGACGATGGGGATGCAGAGGAAGACCATGAAGATCAATCTGGCGATCACCCCTAGGAGGGCCGAGCAAGCCTGACCGTGTGTCATAGAGCTCTTGGAAGGGTTTAGAGAGGCACACTGTGAGTATCGCTAGCGTTCATTCGAGTTAATGCTTGTGTAAATCGTAGGTATAGAGTCATTGTATGAACACCGCAATGGGATGCATGCACGGCAGATTTCGTTCATGCAATGTCTCACGCTGAACCACAAACCCACCCGATTGTTGTAGACTGACAAACCTGACTTATCGATAAGACTTGCAAGCCATTTGTCTGACTCGAGACGTGGTCCGGATCACAATCTCACTGGCGTCTGTTTTCTGGTGAGGAGGATAAAAGCACCGCGTATGCTCTGTGCATGTTGTTTTTATCATCCTCTTCATCCCCCGTTCTACTTTCACCCCGTGCTGAGCACTTTCACCTGTACTACCTCATCTTCAATTTCGTTCGCTGGTCGAACTCCTTTTCATCACTCCATCTCCAATCTATCCTCACCAGACGTAGGCAGCCCTATCCGACCCCTCAAGCAAAGTCATCACAAGTCAACATGAAGCTCCACGCCACTCCCATTCTCCTCACCACCCTTGCCATCTCTACGTCGTCTTTGGCTGCCCCGACACCTCAAATCCCCACACGTGAAAACGTAGAACTAGCTCCTCCATCCCCTGACCCTAGCTCATCCGCTTCTCCACGAATCGGGTCAAACTCCCCGCACCTCGGCCACTCGGACTTCTATCCTGGTGCTCGTAACTTCCGTGGTCTCCCTCCTCGGTCTGCAGGGACCAGCGGAAAAGGGCGTCCTGGACCTGCTGTTCTTGGTGGAGGAATGTTGGGGAGATCTAAACATTGGGGTAAGTCTTATCATCTACTGCCGTCCTGCTCATTCAGCTGACAGATTTGTCTGCCTTGTTGGATCAGGTAAACGACAGCTACCGACACCTCCTACTCAGCTTCCAGGAGGCACCGCCCTAGAACCGGTCACTGGTCTTTTGGGCTCGACCCCACTTGCGAGCGGTGCTTCTGCCCTCACTGGATTGACGTCAAGCTTGCAGGGAGTTCCGAATGGACTGGTTGGTGGAATCCAACCCGAACTCGGGGATACTCTTTCAGGTGTGACCGGCGGGTTATCGTCCACCACCAATTTAGGTGGTGTTACCGGTCTCCTAGGCGGACTGACCGGGTCGATGACGACCGGGGTCCCAGCATCTTCCGGAGGCCTTCTCGATGGCCTTCATCTCCTCCCTCCGCAACTCACGGGGACCCTCAACGGCCTCGTCGGAACTGTCTCCTCAACCCTCCCCCAGCCTGTCGGCGATCTCGTCAGTTCCCTAGGAGAAACCATTCTCCCCGTCTTGCCTGGTGGTACTCAACTCTCTGGAGTAGGATCACCCGCCGCAGTCGGGACTGCTCAACAACTCGTCGAAGGGTCTGCAACTGGTGGACTAGCGCAGGGGGCGGAGAGTATAGTGGCAAGTCTGGGGAATGGGGAGTATCTGACGAATGCGGGGAGGATCGTGCAAGTCTTACCAGATGGGACTGTCGTTCCACTCTCTGCCGCTGGAGTAGGAAATGTTGACGGCCCTGTTGGAGGATTTATCGGTGGCATTGGTCAAAGCGGAATTCCTCTCGGGCAGTTGCAAGAGGCTACCGGCAGTCTTCCTATTGGCCAGGCTCAGGGAGCTGTCAGCGGTCTTCCGGTGAACCTGCTACAAGGAGTCACCAATAATCTTTCTCCCGGTCAGATCTCACAAGTAGCTGGTAGCCTGCCGACACAGCCTCAGAGCTCGAATGATCTACCGACCTATCAAACGCAAGAAGCTGTCAACGGGCTTCCCATGGGTCAGCTTCGAGGGACCGCCAATAATCTGCCAATGGGTCAGGGTCAAGCCCCCGGCAACTCTCTCCCTTCTGGTCAACTGCAAACATCGACCAACAATGTCCCGATCGGCCAAGCTCAAGGCCTTTTAAACAATCCTCCTACCGCGTCAGTCCCATCGGGTACACCGCTCGGAGCTACCAACTTCGAAAACCTGCCAAGCCCTGCCGGAGTTCTCCAAGGCCTTCAAGGCTTGCCAACGCAGAATCTAAACCCGTTAAACCAGGTCCAGAGATATATTCAAGTGGGATCACAGATATATGGACTCAACGCCGCAGGTCAGGTTCTGGGTATTGTACCCCCGAGTGCTCTTTCTGCTCTAAACGGGGCAACGGGGAGCATACAGGGAACCGCCGCTGGGCAGATCTTGGGTAGCTCAGCATCGCCTCTGATCTCATATCTCCAGGACCAGAATCTCAGTCCATCCTCCTCGGCCACCTCTGATCCTGCCATCCAGACGAACCCCGCCCAAGCCGGAAATCTTGCGCCTGGTACAACTGCCGATCAGGAAACAGACGATGATGACGAGGATGCGGACGAAGACTCGTCTGAGACCGACTCGGGCTACTCCGACGACGACGAGGACGTCGGAGAGGCGGCTGATCAGTTCGACGCTGAGGAGGGCAGCTTCCGTGGAGGCCGAGGAGCTAAGGGATGGGGCAAGATGGGTTTGACTGGTTCATCCGTCTCATCTGCGATTTCTTCTGCTCAGCCGACGGCGACTATGACATCTTCTGGAGAGTGGAGTTCCAATACCGACTACCAGGGCGGGTGGGCGAGTGCGACGCTCAGCGCTTCGGGGAACATGGGGGTGCCCACAGCTAGTGCGAGCGCTACGAGTAGTTCGATGGTGCCAGAGGCGAGTGCCGGTTTGTCATAGACTTTCCATAGCTATGCTGCGTGAGATGCCATGTATAATGTGAATCGTTTGCTTGTGGATGAAAGCATTTATTTTTATTGTAAGCTTCTTAAGCTTACCTCTGTGCCACTTCGCGTCGCCGGAATAGGAACCGGAAGCACGCGTTCATTACCGGACAATGCATATATATATATTCACAGCACCGCTCACCATCATTCACAAGTCTCATTGTCCTATTGTACCTCTGTCCCGAGATTATCACTCAGTATACCATCTCACATCTCACAACAGTGTACGGACCCACGAAGCCTTTCATATATTCACTAAACCCGTCAGGCGGACTCCGGAGGATACGGCGGATCTGCAATGGTTAGGATAACTTTTCCGAACCCCCTAGGCCCCCCCATTTCTCTCGACACCTCCCATCTGCCATCGATACGCTCCATCCCCATCCCACATCAAACTCGACGTCCAATATTTCGACTCCTCATTTTCCCCTTCCTGATCCTCCTTCTGATATACCAGTTACACCCCTCGCCGCCTTTCCCTCCTAGTTATGCGTCCGAATGGAAGGTTGAGAGGAATCTAAAGTGGTTGTATGGTGGGACGCCATTCCCCGAGGGCAGGGCTGGGAGGTATATAAAGTGAGTCCATGTCCTGGAGAATGATGCTGGTCAACAAAGTATCATGGGCGATGAACGGGATATAAGAATAATCGCTGATGTTCTTGCTACATTAGATTTGATGTTCCTCGGGGAACCGGGTTTAATCATCAGGTAGGTCTATCATGCTTAGAAATAGTCGTCGCTGCATGCTGACTTATGTCAACTGTCTTAGTTGCAACGAGTTTTGTGAGCAACCCTCTTACGCTGAATCCTTATGGCTTTTACTCACTCCTTGAAGGCTGCAACACCATCTCGCAGTCTTAGGAAATCGGTCACTAGCATTTGAACCCTATGTCCAGGAGGTCACTGTGAGTTAATTTACTTCTACTGATGAGCGACTAGTTGCTCTCTGTCATCCTTTCAAGAGGCCAGAAATATGTGGTTATGCGCCCAAGCGCATATCAGGGCGTCATGACATCTATTTGTGACTGATACGGCTACGCAGAAACTCCCTTTCTCAATCTCAACCTTTCCTTGGCGATCCGCTCGAATCCCCCTATCAGCCTTCATCTCAACCCCAATCTCCGGTTTTGAAGCATACTACAACACACCGCGACCATGTCCAGCGACACATTTCACAAATGTCTGTCCCCCTTACAAACAGCGGGTCTATTATGTGAAGTCGGACCAGTATCCGAATGGAGATCTGAATTTTGACGGAGCGAACGGGCTGGAGAGGCTGCATCAGTTGCAAGTACTTCTGGCGGGGAGCGAGGTGGGGTGTATCCGGATTGCTGGGGAGGTATTTGATGATGCGTGAGTGCCGATGTTGATAGTTCCTCTCTGTGCAGCCATAATCTGACCTTCTATCCGGCGGCGTGTGTAAACGGAATGTCCAAACTGATCTGACCTACTTCACTTCCTCAGCTTTTTCGACTCATCAGGACCTCTCGAAATCTTTGAATCGGTCAATAAATCCCCAGTCATGAAACATTTTACCTTCTCCCCTCTTGTCCTGTCGATCCTCAACAGACATCTCCATCAACTAGCACCGGACTCGCCGCTCTACGACATCGACGCTGTCGGACACGCCAAATCAGCTCATGTTCCCAAGACAGGGATGTGGAGACATGTTCTGGCGTTGCATCTGAGACACGGTGATGGATGGGATGAGGTCTGCGAGGAGAAGGGAACGAGGATTGCGTGAGTGGATTGGAATTCTGCAATCTTCGTTAAACCAGAGGCTTGATTCACTGCTTGTGAGCACAAACTGATAGAATGCACAGTCCCTTCGTGGGGTTCAACAAACTTCCCAATCTACCTGGTAACGAGAATGTTCCTCCACCAGCAACAATGGTAGAACCCACCCGTATCGGGCTGTACAGAGCCAAGTGTCATCCAACCACTTTGGAAATTATAGCACGAGCTCGGCGGATGCGACGGAATCATCCCCTACTTCGAGTGATCTACCTGCTGACCGATGCGGATGACGAGTGGTCCGAAGACATCAGGAAATGGCTGCTATCAGAAGGGTGGGATCAGGTGGTCGTGCCTCAACGGGATATATATCCGAACTGGCAGGACAAGGAGGTCGGTGTCGCGGTGGATATGGAGGTTGCGAGGAGATCAGGAGTGTTCGTCGGAAACGGGGTGAGTGTTCTTGTACTTCACAATCCTGCGCTGGCCCATGGTCGGTTGGAAGCGGATAACTAGGACTGACAATGAATCGTCCAGTTCTCAACAACTGCGTCGAACATTGTTCTCCTGAGAACCAGAGACGGCATTCATCCGGATCTTACACAATTTTGGTAGCACATTTCGAGGGACAAATCTGTTCATGGTTTTATCTGGAGGATATTTTGGTTTTGATATGCATCAACTAGATCAATTGATTTTCACTTGGCTGGTCCGATCTAAGTAATAATTGTCAAAACTTGTAAAGACGGACCCCGAGTGCGAGCCGGAAGACGAGCCGCTTTGCCGTTTCGCCGACTCAGCTTTTGCCGCGATGCACCCTTCGATGGCCAATTCGGACGAGGACCCTTGTCTGCCTGCCTCGATGACTCAGCCCACGCATGCTGTCTAGCCCGACCTCACTCAGGGCTAGGCTATGAGCCCGAAACATTATGTGGCACTAGGCGCTCAGAAATGTTACAGGGACAATGACTGGCAGAAAACTTAAACGACTTGCCAGCGGTCGTGTCCAATAGCTGAACAGCCCTGGCGCCTGGCGAGACCTATATCGGTGTGATCCGACCATTTCGGGTATACCTACAAAGGCTACCGACAGAATAAAATTTCAGATATTCTCAATGTATGCATGCATTGCTGCAGACGAGCTCCTCCTTCAATCTCGATGGGAGTCAAGCGACATCAGAGTCTTGGTCCAGACATTGCCGGACGTTGAGGTGTATCTGCTTACGGAGTTTATGCTTACGCTCACTCGAGGTTCCCGATGTATCCGGGGCAGACCCCTTGTCTTTCTCTCACCTATCAGCACTCATGCCGTGAATGCCCAGCTAACCACGACCAAACCGGGGGGACGGGATAACTGTGCATCCCCCATATGCCCGACGCAGACGCCGGCGGTATCAGTCTTCCGCTGACTATGGACAATAAGAAGCCAGGGAAGAGGCAGGTCAGACGACTGACGAACGCCTATTGGTTGTCTGTATCTGTGTGACCTCCGGCGCAATCGCGGGGCAAAGCTGGAGAGCGAACCCTGAGAAGAAACCTTGATAAGGATCTTCGCTGCCACTCGCTCTCTCTCTCACCTGGGTCGCTTGACCTCGTATCCCGTATCTCTCCTGCGGAACAATTTTTTTCCCCTTCCCCCGCCCCCACCTCTTCCCCTCTCCCCCTCCTGATGATCCGCTCACGCCTACCGGACCCTATTCCACGGTCGTACCTTGTAGTGTTCTATCAGCCGGCTGCAGCCTGTCTCCTGGTTGATCGGAGCAATCAGCGAATGAAATGGTGACGTTAAGATCCACTCTGGAACCGTAGTGCGTGGCCTTGCTTTGTACTAGTTTCGCCGTCTTAATCGGCTCGAGAAGCCGTTCTACAGGCTACCGCTCCATAGGTCAACAAGACTTTTTTTTCAGTGGCTGGCTTAGATTGATAGCGGATACTGATATGATGTCAATGCAAGATTGATCCGAGAAAGTATATATACAGCTGTGGAGCTCGTCAGATCGATCCCCGTCGCTACCCATCTTCACATCTCAATCAGCGATCTTAAGTCCTCGACGCCTAACACCCTCTGCCAGCTCGTAAACCGGCAACCAGCAATAACGTCGACGATGGCATCAATCACGTCGGAGCCAGTGGCTCACGAGCCCATGTCCAAGGGACTGAAGACTCTTCCGGGTCGAATTTACCAAAAGGTTTCTACCAAGTGAGTGACCCGCGCGGAGTATACACTAAGGTGGGAGTGGAGCTGACACACTCTGTTATCGCTATAGGGAGGTGAGAAATTGCCTGACTACTGCATTGCAGATGATGGATTCAGCCTCAATACTGACCATGAGCAGGGCTGGTTGGGCGACTATGACTTTGGATTCCTCTGTCTCCCCACCTTCCCATACGGAAAGGCCGCGAAGCAGAGGCGACCTCCTCCGTTCTACAGCCTGGAAGCTGATCTCCCCTTGCTACTCGCTTTGATCGGAGGTTTCCAGCACAGTCTCGCCATGTTGGCCGGTGTCATCACAGTCAGTTTCCCGTGTTCCTGCTTCTCTCTCACCCATTCGACTTCTCCTCTTGTTCACATATCTATACTGCAAGATGGACCCCTACTGACCCAGCCACTCCCCTACAGCCCCCAATCATTTTCGCCTCGGAGCTAAACCTCTCAGCGGATTTGCAATCATACATGATCTCCTCGTCCCTCATCGCTTCTGGTATCCTGTCAATGGTCCAAATGAGCCGACTCAGGCTTTATAAGAATTACCATCTCGGAACCGGGCTTATCACCGTTGTCGGGACATCGTTTGCCAGTTTATCGACTGCTAGTGCGATCTTCAATGCCCTCTACGCAGATGGAACTTGTACCTCCACCACCGCCGCTGATGGGACTGTAACAAGAGGTGAGTGACGAGCTTCCGTCAGTCCGACATCGACTCAGCTAACCCGTTCCTTCAGATGCTTGTCCAGAGTGAGTAGTTTAGGGTGGAGCGGTGTGCAGCCCATATTAACCCCTCGTAGTGCTTTCGGTGCTCTGATCGGAACGACCATCGTCTGCTCCTTCCTCGAGATGGCCATGTCCTTCATCCCACCTCAGAAACTGAGGAAAGTCTTCCCTCCCCTCGTCACGGGTGTAACCGTTCTGCTCATTGGGGCCAGTTTGATTGGCAGCAGTGGTTTCCTCAATTGGGGTGGTGAGTTTGCGGTGATCGTTCAGGAACGAAGGTTTATGTACTGATCACCCTGTAAAGGTGGCTCAAACGGTTGCCAAGACCGACCTGACCTTCCTTCGATCTTCCATCTCTGCCCAACTATATATGGTGTCAAGCCCCTTGCGTGAGTCATGCTTTCGTATCTTCATTCAGCAGCTAACAATACTTCCAGTTTCGGCAGCCCTCAATTCCTTGGTCTAGGTTTCCTCTCATTCGTCACTATCGTCATTGTAGGTCTCGTCTCATCCCTAGCTCGAATCCTCTTTAAGCTGACACCATATTTAGGTCGAGATTTTCGGTTCTCCCTTCATGCGTAACGCTTCTATCATCATAGGTCTCATTGTGGGAATGATCGTCGCTGGTGCAGCGGGCTATGTGGATCCCTCCTCGATCTCCACTTCGCCTGCTATTACCTTCCTCTGGGTTCATACTTTTAAACTCAGGGTCTACGGTCCTGCTGTCTTACCCGGGTTGGCTGTCTATGTTGCCCTAGCTATGGAGGCTATTGGAGAGTGAGTGCCTCCGTGCGGCACAGCATAGGGTACTGACGACCATTCAGTATCACCGCGTCTTCCGAAGTCTCTAGGGTTGAGGTTGATGGAGTGAGTATTCTCTTATGCGATACTCGAAATGCTTTGACTAACTTGTCATCCTAGCCTGAGTTCGACTCACGTATCCAAGGTGGTGTCCTCGCCGATGGTATCGCTGGTTTCTTGTCAGGCTTGATGACTGTCACCCCCATGAGGTCAGTTCCTCGCTCTCGCAACACGTCAAGGCAGCTGACAGTCAATACAGTATCTTCGCCCAAAACAATGGTGTCATTGCTCTTACCCGATGCGCCAACCGAAAGGCGGGCTACATCTGTGCATGCTTTTTGATTCTGTATGGTGTCCTCGGCAAGATCTCTGGAGTGTTCTTGAGTATCCCCAACCCCGTCCTCGGTGGTGTGACCACTGTAAGTGATTGAGCAACAGCACTACCTAATTCAGGCAAGGCTAATCTACGCTCAGTTCCTCTTTGCTTCAGTCATGGCATCCGGTATCAAAGTTCTCTCGTACCTCAAGATGACCAGGAAGGATCGTTTCATCCTGGCCGCCTCGCTTTCCCTGGGATTCGGCAACCTCCTCGTCCCAACCTGGGCAACCTACCTGTTCGCCGACGTCAACTCCCCTGGAGCAGCTCTAGCAGGGTTCTTTAACTCAATCGTCATCATCCTTTCCACGCCATGTGAGTCCTCGCCTTCTATTTTTCACCATACTTTCAGGATTACCGCTGATCGCGCTCCGCACAGACTTGATCGCGGGTATCGTCGCGGTTATCCTCAATGCCATTATCCCGGACGATGTCCCGGAAAACATCAATATCACCGTTTCCCCGTCTTTCGAGGATCCAGCGCTCGAGACTGGCGTTAGCTTGACCACTCTTCACAAGGATACCAAAAAGGCTCACATGACCGACGCCGAGGAGGAGGATTACAAGAGCCGAGTGGATAACCATGAGAGGGCAAAGACAACGGTCCTCGAAGCTTAGACTCGAGCTTTACTTTGGCGTGCATCCGTCCCTTCGGCGTCGTTAAGGATAAGTCAACGTGGTAGAGTGAGGGATGGAGTTAGATGGGGTTCCTTTGTTGTACGTCGGTCGTTGGTGGGATTTCTTTTCTTTTGTGGGCTACGTAATGTGGATGCCTTGGCCCTCTTCAGTTCGCTTCGTTCAGTCTTGGCGTTGCGAAATGGTCGCGAAGTTTAGTTGTCCGTGAGGCTTGGTCTGGGGTAGAACAGTACGATACAATTGAATGTCATGATCTTATCTCGTAACCACCATCTTCAGAGAACTGGTACACATAGCATAAGAATCGGCGATGAACAGAATACCATCAAACGGAGAGGGCCAAATGCCCTGAAGTGGCGAGACCAGTCTACCTCATGCGGCTAACTCGTGCGGGATGTAACACCTAGTCTCTGCATTCCCTAAAAGCTCTATCTACGTCGTTTACACAGACCTACCGCTTCCTCATCTCCCTCTCGTACCTCTCGAGCTCACTAGAATAGCCCACCGCAAAGTGGTCGCGAAACGGCACCCATGCTGCAAGTCGACCATCCAGTCGTAAAGTGGCTAGTAATTGGACTGCGTGGGAGTGGTTGAAGAGGATGACGGTGTCCCGTCACCTGACGGAACGCTTGACGCCATTCGGATTAAGCGAGGGCCAATGGCGTCTAAACTTTCAATGGCGAGCCCTCTCAGCATTGCGTTGAGTTTCTCCTCAGTATCAGCACCTGGCATAGTAAGATCACCCCTGCCAATCATCCTGCCAAAAAACAACATAGTTTCCCTTATCAAAGGCTCGCTTTGGCTGCGCACTTCCACTTTAGAAGCATTAGGGCTAAGTCGATTGAGGTCTTGATAGAGCTGTACGGAGTTCGAGATGAATTCGTCGTCCGGGTGTTCAGCCAAGAAATCTGAGGAGATCGTCAGCCTTCTCGATGATGTCAATTGGTTTCTGAATTAGTTGTTGGAGAGGCATTCACCTGCGTAGGCCTTGGCCAAATCATGGAACTGTGGCTCTGTCTTCAGCTCGGATAGCGGTCGAGAGCTTGTAGAGCCCGTTCCGGATGGCCGTTGAGAACTCGTCGTGCCCCTGTTGGTCGGCTGTACGGTGCCCAGTACGCTTGACGGGGCTTTTCCCCTCTGCTTGTTTCCGCTCATTTGTTCTTGGACGTGGTATCTCTATGGCTATTGATGTGATATTGTAAATGACTGATGAGTAGTGTTGAGCAAAAACGGACACTCGCAGGGTTGATGGGCCTCGCTGCCTTATATGTTGCCACCTTGCGAAGTCCTCGTACCATCGTCATGTAAATCCCTTATGCTCCCTACCGAGGAGGAAAGAAGGACTGCCATCACCCTGCTTACCTGTGCAGCTATTATGGAGAGTTTCAAGGAGGTAATGTTGCCTCTGAAACACTGCACAGCCGAAAGGAGCACGATGATGACCTGTTATTGCTTGCTCACCATCCATTTTACTTGTACATACAATGACCATGCTGCTACACCGAGTAACCCGAGGTGTACATAGGAGTTCTCATACTATTTTTTTCCTTATTCAGCAGGAGCTACGTCATGGCCGAGCAGGGCCTTCGATCACACACTGTGGCCTCGACGCTGAACGCTAGCCAGCCATCAATATGCTGCTGGTTGTGCAAGGACTACAGGCTTAGGAAGCCACATTCACGTCATCCGCGGTCTATTTGTTTCCGCGCCACCCGATCCATAGTCAGTCGGCAATCTAATCAGCAACCCCCACCCGACTACGCCCGACCCTCTTCTTCTCATGATGCTGTAACAATTCCATTCACTAAGACAATATGTCTCGGTACTCTTTGAACCCCCAGAACCTCGCCACCTCCCCAGCACGCCGCCTTCCATCCATCCCCGGTTCCGTTTCCGCGATTGCCTCGACGTCTACGACCGAATTGGACCCCGACCCAGAAGCAGATTTAGAGCTTGGACATCCAACATTATCGAAGCTCAACCTTCACCAGATACCAGACGACAAACCTTGTTTCTCTTGCTACAAATGTTCCGAGGTTGTTGTAAGTCATATGAGTTCTATTTTCACGATATCTAGCGGAAACTCTGAAAAGGATGTAGCGTAACGCGAGCAATGGGAAGCGGATGTGTGAACTGATGGCATGTGCAGGCCCTGCAGGACGAGTTGGTCTCCAAAGCGTTCAACGGGAGGTCAGGACGGGCATAGTGAGTCTCATTTGACCATTATCCGCCCTATCGTCATCGTTATGTGGTCGAATTCAGTGCTGATTATACATTCATGAGAAGCTTGATGAACTCGACCATCAATACCAACCTCGGGAAGATGGAGGAAAGGAGGCTTCTGTAAGTCCATTTCGTCTGGGCGCAGTGAATGCTGTATTTGAGTCCAGAAAGGGCCAGAGCGGATGTCCTATCTTGCTTGCCTATGAGCTACACCTTTGCTGACCGTTTGCCGTCATGCACATAGCACGGGAACCCACACCGTCGCGGACCTGCTATGTGCCTCCTGCTCATCTCCTTTGGGCTGGATGTACATCAAGGCTCCCAACGGAGACCAGCGGTACAAAGAGGGTATGCAAGTTGTCCTTATGATACGATACTTTCCATGCAGAAGGGCTGACCTGCTACTCTGATACAAATTCCCAGGCCGCTATATTCTGGAGGCGGCCAAGATTGTCAAAGAGAATAAATGGGGATTGAAGTAAGAGTGTGTTCAGTTCGGGCTCATAAGATGAGTGTATAGTGGTATGTGTGGGACAGTCAGCGCAAGGCGCTCGGATAGAGGTGTTGTATCTATCGCATTCGGTTAAGAGCATACAGATGTCTTGTTTATTGTACGGAATCCATATGTTGTAGTCCTTGTGTGTCATCCTCGAGCGGTACTGTATGTAAGTTATATCACGTTACGGCTGAAGGGCTACAAGACGGCACATTCAGGCACATGAGGAGAGGAGGTCTGGGTATTCGGTGCACGATTATATGCAGTCTCGATAACTGGTACAATACTTCTACTTGTTGAATCACTACGCTCTACTTATCCATCATTAATTATCACTGATCGTTAAGCTTCCGCTGTTCCAAACCAATTCCTCGGGGACGCCTTACTCGTCATCTGAATGATAATTCGCCTGCTCCATCGAACATGGCTAAATGCCTCGGCTTGGGTCTGACCGGGTGTATTCAGTACAGTTATCTCTCTGCAGCTTTTACCTCAAAGAAATGACAAATTGGTCGAAGAGGAAGAAGGATCAGTCCACTCACTGCTCAGGCAACGTATCCCGGCGGCGGCTCTGTCCTCTCCTGCTGCCTTGACCTCTCTCCCAGTCCTGAAACGCCTTCCACCTCCCCTTCCAGCGTATTGACAACATTAGGATCAGTGGTCACCCTGCCTGATGCCGGGCCGCTGTTCGGACGGCTGCCATGACTCGTACCGCTCGTCGCATATTGGCTGGATCTACTATAGGTTACATGAGCAGGCTCCATAACCAGCTCGGCCTGGGGTGGGAGGACAAGGTGCGTAGAATTCTGAGCTGTGGCAGAGGCAACATAGACGTTCGAAGAGGGACCAGTCGGATGTGGGTCATAAGCTGGAGGGGGGGTTGTGGGTCGGCGTGGTCTGGATGTGGCGGGGTAGGTAGCTGGGCGTGCAGCCGAACCTGAGGTGTGAGGCGTTTCGCGAAACAGTGGGAGTAGTGGCCGGGAGGTTTGAGAGGCGGTGAGGTTCAGTACGACGGCCTGACCGCGCGATAAGGGCGAAGAAAGCGTCGCTGCGCCTGTGGTGGGCGTATTGTACAGACTGGGCGTAAGACTTGGTCGAATCGTCTGGAGCCGTTGACGTTCCCTCCGTTGTTGTCTTTCATCTTTCAGCAGGGGGTTTAGACGGAGGGAAAAAGGTAGACATACCTCAGTTTCTTGCACATATACAAAGTAAACGCTGTCAACAAGATGAGCCCGACGCCTAAGCCTATACCGCACTTCGCGGCGAGACTCAAAATTCCCGTTGCGGCCCTCGAAGTCGTTCCCGTGGACGTGGATACAGGCCTCAAGGTCGAGCGTATAGTCGCGGAAGCGAAAGAGACTGTCTTAGACGCAGGTCTTCCCCAGGCTGTCATCGTCTGAAGACTGGCTGAGGTCCTACTCAGACTCTGCGTCCGAGTTTGGTTGACAGTGGCGGAGACTGCCATAACGATGGAGTGATTCCCTACGATTCAGGCTGAGACTCCTGAACGGCGCCGAGCTGTCTCGTAGAAAATGACACCACCTACCAATATTGGTGATTTCGGCTGCCTTAGTAGGGTTGAATAGGATGACTAGGCTCATGCACCCCAACCAAAGTTGTGGATTGGTGTAGGTGAAGTGGGAGGTTTGATGGCTTGACGAAGGGTGATTGTAGAGCCTCATTCTTGAACTTGGATGGACTGGGCGTAATCTTTTGAGTGAGCGGGGTAGTAGGGGTGCGTGGCGAGTGCTCACAGAGATATTTGGGTATCAGATCCGTGAATACACGCAGGATAGAAAGCTAGTAAGCGAGCTGTCCGATGAGTGGCGACCAAACTGGTGAGTGCAGATACATTCTCCGGCAAGACAAGCGCCATGGACCTAATATACATATACTGCTCTTCGTACCAATCCACCGAGTTGGCTTCACACGTTCATTACCATCCCAAGACTGACGAGGGACATCGTCACCGAGCAATCATCCGTATCTAGCCGTAATCTCCATCAAGCTGTGCCGTGCACCCAAACTGATAGGCATCAGAAATGATATCCGCCATCATCGTACACCGGGAAACTTCTGCCGAGATTATGTGGAACACGCCCGATATCTCGGGTTCCTGTCCACGTCTCCCGGAGTTAACGTAAACATGGTCTTGGCAAACCTCATTCTGCCCTTGCATCTTGCTCCACCGTCACAGCTTTGACAACTTTACAGTCAGATACAGTGACCCGGCAATGCCGCCTTACCAAGATCCGACTACTCTCGTTGGAGCTGCTACTCACCGCCAAATCCGACGAGGTCGGTTGCTAGGAATTGTGGTATGGCACCAGTGACCCGGTCTCAGTGCCAAGTAGCCGCTTGCGCTGATCGGGTTACCAAGACTCAACTCCTATTCGCATAGACCTCTCGAAGCTACTCACCTGACGAGTACAGACAGCTATCTTTATGGACCATTGCATATCTTCAATGCACTAACGCACCTCTAGTTGTACTAGTTGTAGTCATATACAATGCAACATTAGCAAAGCAGATAAGATCCGGGGGTGATCCGGCCTTCTCGTGGTACATATCGTGGTGAGCGCTAGCTGGGAAAGCCTGTCGGCGTCCGCGGCTCAAATGTCCGTCCAAGGCTCATACCAAGTCAAATTGCGGAGGCTATGAGATCCGTCTCCGCATCATACTCTCCGGAGAACTATCTTCATTCTCCGCACCACTTCTGATCCTTTGTAGTTCCTTGGGCCGACCACCAATTCTCATTAAGCTTCAATTCTCCTCGAGAAACAGACAACCAAGTACGGCATCAACAGTGCCCACCATCTTCACCCAATCAGTACATACTCTTGTGCATATGAAGTTGAAAGTCGTCGTGAAAACTCTATGGAATAGGATACAATTCAAAGGAGCGCGGTCGAATCAACACCACCTCCATGCTCTCGCCACACCATCCATCCGTATATAGCCAAATGTCCATTCCACATCATTCCCGTCTGACCTCAATCGGAAGACACACAAAAAGTGCTCTCACTAGCTCATCGTCGACCCAAGACGTCCGCAGGTCTCGCGATCCGTAGCGAGATATCTGGGATGACGACGGAATCAAATCGTCCTCCTTCTCGTTCGAGATATTCAGTCTCTTCTCGACTTTTTCGTTCCTGCATCCCATGATCAGCCATCGCCTTCCTCGTATGACCTTCCGCGGTTCATGACTTGATCCTGGGATAGAGTCCGACTTCACGTCATGAGAATCACCACATCAAACCAGTAATTCTTTTTTCCAATGAACGGAGAAAGGAAAGTCTGTATCGAGGGCGCCAGAGCTTTTTCCCTATTCTCCAAGATCTGCGAAAGAAGACATTAACACATTAGTCATAATGTAAAGCTCGTCTGAACTGCATTCGTACACACCTCTTTCTTGACCTCCCTCCATAGCGCCGGTTTATCCGAGATCACGCTCCGGATACCCCATCTCACACACTGTCTCATCTTCTCCGGGTCGTTCACCGTCCAAGCGCAGATCCATTTACCCGCCTCTTTCGCCTCTTTCAAGAATTGCTTCCCGTCGGCAGTCGCCAGGAGCTCGTAGTAAACCGAGAAACCGTGAACGGATTTGAAAAAGTAGGTCCGGGCCTCCGACAGGGACATTGTGATTGCGTATCGGGGAAGATAGGGGAGGATTTCGACGGCGGGGAGAATGAATTTGGGCTAATCACAGGAGTAGTCAACAACTCATCCTGTACGACTTGTGTAGGCGTAACTCACATGCCAAATACCAAGGATGATTCTTGGCGCCAATTTAGTCGCCCAACCTTCGTACCCCTCAACGGCGTCTTTGATGAGACCAAACAACCTCACGGGATCGTTCTCGACTTTGCAATCAAGCTACAGATCGGCTTCAGCGGGCTGCATACCTAGACAGCAGAACTATCATTTTAATATTCGACTCACGTTGAGCTTGACATGCGAGTTCTCGGGCATCATAAGAATGTCAAGAACCTCCGTGAACTTTGGTATAGGCTGATGAGGCGCTTCAAGGGTCCGGACGTGCCTAATAAGAGGTACACACAGCGATCTGGTCAGTGGATCTGTATTCGCACAAGATCGATATACACTCACTCCAGCACGCCGTTCCATGGATGGGAATCGATCTTACCCTTGCCATCGGTGGTACGCGAAAGTTCAGGATCATGGAACATGACTAGCACGTTATCCTTGGTCATGTGAATATCTGTTGAGTGTCAGTATGGTCTAATCCCACAAGGCATTTGGACCAAGTTGACATACCGGTCTCGATACCTTCAGCTCCGGCTTTGCAAGCAGCGATGAAGGACGCGCGGGTGTTCTCGGCTGAGGTGGTCGGACATCAGTTCTGGCTCTAAGCAGTCATGCACCAAATTGAGATGACAGGGCTGCAAAGCTTGATCGACAGTATCGACTCTTGGAACGGAGTAGAATACTCACGAAAGGCTGCCGAAGCCTGACGATGTGTAGGTGATCAGCAAGGGAAAAAAGCGCGTAATGGTCACCCTGATCCACACTAGCCCACCCAGATTTGAAAAGTGAAGAGACTGTTTGACTCACCCCTCGATGGCCCCAACATTCTGGTATCACTTCACCATTCTTCACCTCCTTCCCGATTTCCTTAAGCTCCCCCGGAGCTCCATCTCTTTCCTCACCCTCTTCCTCGATCCGAGGATCTAATGAAAGTGTAGAAAGGGCAGGGGATTTAAGGATGGTCGAAAAAGCGGGCGAAGCCCCGGAGCTAGGGGATAAGGCAGGGGTTTGCTGGGCTGAGCTTTGGCCTGAGAGGGGGATTGGAGGACTGATAGTCGGCATAGCTGGGGAAGTGGTCGGGTGAGGAGTGGTCATAGTAGGCAGTTGAGTATGGTGAGAGTGTAGTCGGATGTTCAGAGTGGTGTCGGGATAGGCGTATGCTATATGTGGAGAGTCGTGATGGACGCAAAGGGGGACGTGATAAGCGGAGTTTATTCTCGACGATCTTCTCGTCGATGTGTTTGGCTGATCGACTTGTTTCAGCGAGAAGATGATGAATGGATGAACGACAAAGACAGTGGAACGTACAGAACAAGCCACGAACGTGCGTTGTACCGTCTAACAAGTGGAAGTTCCTCGTAGATGGCAGAAACGTATTGGGGAGACAGTGGCCTGCGAGTCGGATGCTCAGTGGCTCTCCCTGATGCTGTACGTCAATGAAGTCGTGTTAATCGATGATCCGGGGTCTATATGTGTTGGCGGAACACGTGCGGTCGACTTGTGTGTGTAGGTAGCCAAATGTGTGTGTAGGTAGGCAAACGATCGTCAAATGGGGGTTTCTGTGTGTCGATTCCAAGGAGGGATCAACAACGTGCGTCTACACTGATTATCCTTTCAACTCTGTTTCCTCGTGGCAAAGTAAGCGTGAAAGAAAAGCTGATCACCGAGTGGAAGAATTGCTGTAGTGGTGATAGAGCGAGAGTCGATCTGTAGAGAAGAAAGTGAATATCACTCAATCTACTTCTATTGTCTATTGTCGTCAACTTTGGAGCAAAGAAATCGGTGGCGGGGGTATTCGGCTTTCAACTGACTGGACGCGGAGACGTGTCCACAGGCTCTCGGTGATGGGATCGTGAGTGGGGAGAGCGGTGGGGAGCCGGTGGACGTGGACGATGCTTGTCACCGGACTCCCTGGGACTATGGGATGGGATGGGATGGGATGGGGTGGGTTGGGGTGTGTGGATGAGGAGGATGAGGAGAAAATGGATGATTGTGGATTTGGAGCCGGGGAACGTGGACAGCCACGTGTGTGGCTGCGGGCTTTGGCGATCGAGGCCTTATCGTTTAAACTTTTAAACTCCCATCCATGATCTGGAATTCACTACAAGCAATACATAGAGTTCAACTGCATCAACAACAACAAAGTCCACATGACTTCCTGGCGTGTTCGAATCGTTGTTCACATGATGTTTACATGGCATAGACATATTGACATGCACCGAAGCCATACAAGTTGCAAAACTCCGCGTCAATCAAGATATGAGGTGTGGTTGATCAGGGTTCCTTATCAGCAGTCACCTGGGATGTGGCGCATGTGGGGAAGGGGGATTTAAGCTTAACAGTCTACGTGTAAGCAATACTCTACACGTTAACCATCCCTTCCAAAACGCTTTCCGGACGACTCATATCGACATTGAGGAAACTGGATGTTACAACGCATGTCAGTATAGATCTAGATGAGGAGCAAGGATGCATGCGATTTGATCGCCGTTCGTCATCTGAGATGGATTTCACTTACTCTGGAACCGTGAGAGGGCAGTCCTCAAGGTCTTCCCAGTCCAGACCACGGCCTTTCAATGTCGTTTTGAGCAGCTTGGTGTACTCTTTCCACAGGACTGCATAGCCTTTGGTCGAGATATGAAGGCCGTCGCTATTGAGAGGGTATGCAGCTGTTAGCTTGCGAATGGTGTTTACAAACCCAATCGCACACATTCTAAAGCATGCTAGGACCCTTGTCACAGGTTTGGAAGATTCCAGCAAATATCCACAGCAACCCCGCAGGGGCCCGCAGGTCTCCTTAATCCTCAAAGGACGCATTCTGGCTCAACAGTAACAGCCACTCACGTAAGGAATGGCTTCAATTCCTCCCCATCTCCACCAGCAGCCTCAAGGATCGCTGACCAAAGATCGATCGTCTCAAGCACAACCCTCCCCTCCTCGCCTTTCAACTCCTGCCCAACCACTTTCCCAACCTCCTTGACGACGTCAACATACTCCTTCGTAAACTCCATCGTTCTCGAGCCCTTCAACACACCATCTAACATCGAAGGGAGGAGCGGCGGAGGGGTGATGAGGATCACGGAGAGTTTACTGCCTGCTTTCGGGTGGGCTACGGCGTATTGCGATGTGGTTGAGGTCAAATTTTCGACGAATTTGAGTAGGTTTTGTCGGAAAGCAGGCAAGGGGACGTGTAGTTTCATCGGGTCTGTGGGAAGACAGGAATCGTTGGTTCCTGGGGCTTGAATCAGTAACAGATCTAAATGGTCCGCTCTGAAATGCTAGGGATTGACTATAGGATGTCAAGCTTGAGATAGGACATAGTGAGGTATGCACCATTCGGAGACAAGGCCAAGCAGAGCCTCGATTACAGGACTTATCCAGCCGATGAACTGTCCATAACTCGTCCAGGCCATCTAAGCCATTCCAATCCCATCAAAACCACATGCCAGATCCCAGGCTGATCCCACGATATGCAAGATGGGTATCCAAAAACTCAAAACTCACCAAACCAAACAATCACCAACCGGATATTGGCAACCCCCTGAATCCCTCTCTTAGCAAAGATACGATCGAACAGCGGCATCGCTCTATTATCATATCATACTCAGTCAGCCTACCCATCAAAGCATCGACCCTTTGATTATTCATCGCAGACGGGGTCATCTGTTGGAGGTAATGAGGATAGACATACATCGAAGTGTTGTATCCTCCAAACCCACGGTTCAAGATGTCTAGTGATCTACGGTACCATTCTGCTTGTTATCAGCTGGCGATTCCTGGTCGGTTGCCGCAGATCAGAGTAAAGAAAGTTGAGAAGGGCGATTTCATCCAAAGGAAGGGTAGGAAACTAGGGACGTACCACTCATCAAAGCTTGTAATGTGCTCGGCACGTCTTGTCTGGAGGTGAGTGAATCGCCCTGTTCGCATTGTAGTCAGTCTCTGCACAGTTTGCTCGTATAAGAGAGTTGACCAAGTATATGTAGTTGAGAGATGGAACGGGGATAGGGGTGGAAATATGTGAGAGACCAAAAGGGAAAGGATGTCGTTGTGAGGTTGAAAAACAAGAATACTTAAGGCAGTGGGAGTAGTCAGCAGATAGAACGACTTACGAATAGCACGGCGGCATCTTGGAGGATTGCTGCCATCTCTACGTCTACCACAATATTCCTGAGAAGGGTTCTGAAGGTGAAGATACGAAAGGAGAAGAGAAAGAAGGAAGTGGTTGCCTGTTGTATAGTTCGGCGAATGGGATGTTCACCGGTAGAAACCACCCGGTGGACCGGTCCAAATCGCTATCAGCTAAATGTTCTCTTTCCCCTGAAATATCACTGTCCCAGGCTTGAACATGTTGCCGCTGCAAAACGTCGTGCAAAAATTCATGTAAGTGGTGCGCAGGAGAGATGCAATGTATGTGGGAGACAAATGAATGAGACGAGCAAACTAATGAAGGATACAACATCTCCCACGCCAACTGAATACCCAAGATCTCCCGGTCCTCGGTCTCGCGGTTCTACACTTTCTCATTCGACCTGCACTCACTCGCCCCTTTAGTCATCTACCTGTTGTGAACCGTCACTAGGTCCATGCAACAGTCTAAAACATCCCAGACCCATACAGGAATCCAGCCAAATCGCCGCCCAACACCCTACGCTGCCCGCCCAAACCGCGAGAACCAGCCCCAAAGTCCCCGAAAGCTGTATCCCTGCCATCGCATCCACAAGCCCACGACTGCCGTCAGACTCGTGACGCCTAATGTGACGGTTGCGACGAGACGAACACGCTGAGCTGGCGAGAGGGACGAAGAAGGGCCTTTGGCGAGAGAAGATGTTCTACGGGGGGAACAAGCAATAAATTAGACTCGGTTGGCGGGAACATAACAGACATGGTCAAAGTAGAAGCATAGACGTACGGATCCAAGGCCACCCTGGTCACAGCTACCCATAGATTCGTCATGGGCCCTACGAAGACAACGTCTTTAGCCGAATTCCGTTACTCTACGACAGGAGCCGGAGTACTCCACCGGGAATTACTCACCAGATTTTGCGCTAACAGCCATAGGCGCTGGCAGCCCAAGTCGCCGACAGTAAACGTCCGGCTGAACTTCGTGTCGCTACGGTGAGACGCTCCAAGTCAGTACACTCGGAGTTTGTGAGTCTTTAATGATGTAATCATACCTGTTGAGCCAGATCCAGGTCTGATTTCGTCGCTACAAATATGGCAGGAATGTGGTCTAAAGAGTATTGTTGCTATCAAGGAGAAGATAATGGAAGCGTCAGCTACAGCAGACTGTACTCACCCTGCCATTGCAGGACGCGTGCGGGATGAGACGGTTCGGCTTTCATACAACTTACTCGTAAGTTCGAAATGTAGGAAAATGAATTCGTGTCACTCGAGTCATGAACATAAATGATAATATCGGCCTGATCCAATTTCTTTGAATTCCGTAGCGTTTCGGATTCATACTTCGATCCGAACTCTTGCAACTGAGATCGGAAGATGATGTCAGCTATGATCCAACTAACTTGGGCCTAACCGACACAATCGTCAAACTCACTACTAAGTATTTCTCAACACCATCAATCTCAACACTGTTAACAACACTGACAACTTTTGTCGTCGGTTCGTAACCGCCACCTGCCCCCGAGCCGTCATCGGAGCCTCTAAACCCTTTATTCACGAAGCTTTTCAGCAAGCTCGTTTTCCCGGAACCTGTTGCACCGAGAACGTAACAGAGAAACACGGATCGCGTGACTTTCTTTTGCCGCCTGTCTTGTTTTCTGGGCCGAGTAATGTGGAGCGCAGTAGGTGTCGGGAGGTCAGTGGCAGGGGAGGAAGAGTAGCCGAGACTGAGTGGGAGTTTGGTAAGCGGAAGTTTATGGACCAAAGAACCTCTACTTTCGATGAGAGCGAGATAATAGGAAACCAGAATCGAAGCGGGAAGATTGGAGAACGAAAACTTACTAAGCGAGGTAGTTCAACGTCGTTCTATGGTCTAGCAATGTTGTCATACTGCAAGTCCGTTGTTAGTTTAGTCTTCTCTTCATCACGTCGATGCCCTGCTCTGCAAGGCTAACGCCCTCCCGCGAGATGTCCCCAAGCTGACGTCACAGAGATCCGCTAGTCTACTATAGGATAATAAAAACCCACCTCCACTGAGCTAACCACCCCTGCAAGGTGACCCGTCCAAAGTCATCCGTGATCGTCGTATCAGGGAATCCAGATACAGACCAAGGGTTTCCAGGAGAGGTGGAGAACAGGTCATTGAGTTCTGAAGGTGATAATGCGCCATCTTGATCCTTGTCATACGCTTCGAAGATGTCTGTAAGAAATTGATTTCCGAGGGGCGACAGTTCCACGGAGCAGTCGTATGGTACATCGAATCTAGGTAGGGGGAACACCACGAGGCCGGCTCAGCTGATGACCTTCTTATATTGTGGAATAGACCAGCTGGACGACAATGACATGGTGATGGTGGAGGACCTAGTAATTGAATCGGCAAACAGATACTCACCTTGGTGTTAAGAAGTCCTCTCTCAGATCCAACCCCTCTCCGTATCCAAATTTCCTCAGGACAGTCCACGTTGTCTCCATCCTCCCCTGCTGAATAAATATCGTGTGCAGATATAGGAATCCTAGCTCCGTGATTCCCTCGGCTATCGGTGAAAGATGTATGGGAGGTTGATGGAGTTGACCACCGGATGGATTCGTCATAAGAGGAGTGGCGGGTGCGGAATAAGATGGAACGGGAAGAACAGAACTGGGATCGTAGGATCTGACGAGATCTAAGATACCTTCCAGTTCTTGCGATTGGAGAGGGGTCGAGAAACATTTTTGCTGGTGGCCGAGGTCAGCTTGGGTTTTGACGGACTTATTCTAAAATCCAAGGCAACAGCATACCTGGAATTGGTTGAGCTCAACAGCATTCAACAGTCCGTCTTTGTCGACATCAGAAATCTTGAATATCCGCCGTAATGCTTCGAAACATTTTGGTTTCAACGCCTACGTCGCAGTGGTGAGCGGGCAGTTCTGTATTTATTAACGTTGTCCGCTAACACTCACATGTTCCCGTGAATCATACAGCGGTGCGGTCGGATGTAGTACGGCTTTTTGAGCAAAGTAGAAAACTTCTGAGACATTCAGCGGGAGAAGTGCTGAGCATTCGACCACCGTTTCGACTTCCTGCGAGACCAAGTTCTCGATTTAGCAAATCACAATCCTCGTCAATCCACTGGGGGCGGCAGGCGGTGTATTTTCTTTACGATCCATTCCACTTCACTCTTTACCACTAGCTCCTCTAGCTTTTCAAAAGACCCACCTTGAATTCTCTCATTACTGGTGCGATCTCATCCTCTAATCCCTGATTCGTAACTTCTCCGCCTCTCAAATCTATCTTATTTCCCACTAGTATGACCGGCACCTTCAAGCCGACGTCAGCTGATGGTTCTTCTACCTCACTATTTGGAGGGAGCTTGAGAAGTTGTACGAGCTTAAACTTACATTGATGCCTTCCCTCCGGAAAAGCGGGAGCCAGTATTCTGCTACCCTATCGAATGAGCTGGGTTCGGAGATCGAGTACACCAAACATATGACGTGGGCCCGCGTAAGCTGGGATAACAGATGAGGCCGGGATCTTAGATCGGCTACAAGGACGCTGTCAGTATAATGCACTGTCTATATTGTCATTGGGAGCAAGCTTTCATATGCAGAAAGTGCTCGAGCCAAAAAGCAGCGACACTGACATGATGTGTCCACTATTGACGTCGTTACATTCTCTGGCGTGACTTCGGGGGGAATCGTAACCTCTGGTACGACATGTTGGACCTGATTGGGGTCCACGAATTAACAGTCAGTACACCGTTTGACTGCATATCAAGCTAAGGTAACCTGAAGCACTGACATTTGAAACGAAGGATTCCTTGATGAGGGAAGTGATGATGGTCGATTTACCAACACCATCTGTGTCAGTAACAATGTCAGCTAGACGCTCGTGTCTACTCCTGCAAGAATATAAGTCTTGATTCTCACCATCGCCGACAACGACTATCCGAACCAGGTCGCGGCGAGGCATGCCGAATATTTCCGTTTGACCTGAAAGCGATTTGTTGTTCGGACGATTCGAAATGTGTCCTTTCCAGCAGTTGTCGTCAGGAGACTGCTTACAGCTTGGCAGTTCGTCCAGAGAGATGAATATGACTTGGTCGAAGCTGATTGTCTGCTGTTTTTTAGTTGGTTGGTAGAAGGAATTTTGAGGAGATGATGACGGAGACGTCAGTCGCTCTATGATGTGGCCGGAACGACGCGCACGGAAAGTAAGGCGACTTTTGTTACCCGGGAGGGCGGATTAAGCTGCGATATCTTCACTGCTGTTTGGTCAGTCGTTGGAGAGTGCACGTATGCTTCAAGAGCATAATTGGGCTCGAGGATGAGTGCGTAAGACTGCCTGAATGTATGCATCCATGTGAGGTGCAGGGGAAAGCTTCCTTCCTTTGTTGTATCCATACAGAAAAGTCTATTGCTAGTGCTACCCAATGTCTGTCTGTCGCTCTCAATCAAGGAATTGGTTCCGTTGGGTTTGTTGCGCCGCGACGTGTGCGACATCGACTTGTTGACCGGTGGCAAGATATCGTTCATCTCTACTAGTCTGTCTCTTTCATACCAATCGTCGTCGACTTAAGCTGCGCAATGGCGTCTTCCAGCACTCGCCCAGCATCAGTTCGGGGCCTGTATAGTGAGTTGCATAGGCGGGACAGCTCATCCGCGCCATCCTGTTCCTTTCTCCTCTTATGCTAATATCGTCCTCCCAAACTCAGCACCCCCTGCCGAAGAATGGGTCTTCCTTCCTCCTACTGTATCCCCACCTTCCTCGTCCTCTCCCCATCCTCCACCTACTCCATCTCATCTCCCGTCACCATTCTCCTCCCCCCTCTCCATTGATGATGATGGTCTCACATCCGATTTGGGGATGTATGGTCCCCTTCAACTCTTTGCTGCCGAGTATTTCACAACAGCCTTGGGCATGCCATTCGAGGTCGGGAAGACATTGTTGCAAGTCGAGTATAGACCCCGGAAGAAGTTCGTTCCGATTGTGGAGGATATTGAAGAGAAGATCGAGCGGGATTGGGGAGCTGAGGATGATAATGTGAGTTTCCATGGGAAAGCGCCCTTCGAGGAATATGCCCGCTACTTCATGAAAGCTGACATCGCCCCGCAGCTCAGCAACCCTGAAGAAGCAGAGGTGTACTTCACCGACCGTCTAGCAACGCCGTCAGCGTCATTGATTCCTCCCCCAACTTCCGCTGCTCAGGCCACAGCAGCTGATCCATCGGGTTACCTTCCAGACTGTGAGCATCCTCATTCATGTGTACCGTGTCTAGCTGTATCGTAGCATGTCGTGTGTGTTGACCCTTCTGGGCATGCTCAGTGAACCCTTCATACCTTCTCAAGGACGACATCTCGATCTCGCGGGGCAACGGCGTTTGGGGCATGATCCGTCGTATCCGCTACACGCCCTCTGAAGGGCTTCCCGGACTATGGAAGACGCAAATCGTATCTACCGCCCATTCCCTCTTGACGAATACTCTTCAGCCTCATCTCCACACATTACTCCTCCTCCTTTTCACCCCAACCTCCACCACAGCCTCGTCAGACGCCTGGTCGTTCCTCGCAACCTCGGCTTCCGACATCCCTTTGACCGCTGTGCCCCACCCTGCGCTCCCCTTAGCTCTGCAAGTGACTTCGCACTTGATCACTCATCTCCTGCTCTCTCCATTGGAACTCCTCCGAACGCGACTGATCGTCATGCCGATTTCTGACCGGTCAACTCCGTCATCTATGACACTGTTCCGAGAAACGATCGAAAACGAAGGAGGGTTTTCGTCGCTCTTCTTCCATCCCAATCTTCTAATCCCTTCAATCCTCGAGCACACCGTTCGTCCACTTTTGACCCTTTCGATCCCTCTCCTCCTGGAAAGACAACTAGGCATATCCCCAGATCTCTCACCAATTACATACTCACTCTGCGACCTCTCCCTGGGCTTAGCGTCTCTGGTGGTCCTCCTACCCATTGAGACGGTGCGAAGACGATTGCAGCTCCAGTCAAGGGCCCCGGGAGGCGGCAAGAGGTTAAAGAGCATTGTGAAGCTGAGAGAGGCGGACTATGTCGGAGTCGTCGAAGGAATATGGAGGATTGTGACCGAAGAAACGGGTCTACCCAGAAAGAGGGGAATGACGGAGAAGGATGAAGGCGGTGTCTTCGCGGGAGTAAGACAGCTGTATCGCGGGGTAAGTGACTTTCCTTTCTTGTTCGCGATCTATTTGAACTCCGTCCAGGCTTCTTTATTACAAGTCATCTTTCGTACTGATACATCATGTCTTTCAGTTCGGAATGGCAGCCACAGCTCATATGACAGTATTTGGTCTCGGTCTCGTTAGTGCAAGTCTAGGCGGTCGTGGATTTGACGGAGGATGGAAGGAGATTTGATGTAGACCAGCAGGATGTGGTGTATTGTATGACTCATTCTTAGTAGCTAAACTTGGGTAATGATACTTCTCGTCTTACACATTCTGTCCACAGATTACATTGCTGCGGTCCGGCAAAAGAGAACTTCTCCCACAGCCACACTATCAGGATTTCAATTCATGGAGAGATTTCAATCCATGGAGAAATCAACCCCGACCCGTCGCGGTCTACAAATCGCTTAGAATCCATCCTGCCGACGGCTCTGCTCGGTGAATGTTACATTTAAGCATAAACGGTCAGGCTACGGGGCGCCACCACGTCCATAGCGATAGGATTGACGGTCCGGCATGTAGCCCATGTGTCCACCCGCTTCAGTAGATTAACAGCTAATCGATTGAATTTTTGAGAAATGCAATGTCGACTTATCGTGAGATATTCTCGTCTCTGTAATATGCATGGTATACAAATTTGGGGTACAACTATATCTATTTCCCGTTTCGTGCGCCACAACGACATAGTAAGTGTGTCGACCTCGTCAAACCTTACTATGCCAGCCCTCCTACGATGCGATACTACAACAAACGAACTTGAAGACACTACCTCTGCCCTCTCCCCTCTATCCACCTCCACGCGTAACTCCCAGCTCTCATGTCTTTTCAACTCGTTTCTGCCCCCAGCTGCCCCTTGATGAACCTCTCAACCTCAACCTTCCTCTCTCTCACCAAGTCAACCAACCCATTCAGCCCCAATAGGACCCCCTCATCCGAACCTTCCCCTTGAGCCAGATGAGTATGTGCAAAGTCGATCATTCGCACCGTGAGCGGCGGACACTTTCTTGCGAGCTTCGCATCTGCTTTGACTCCATCCAGCGAATCGTCATCGTCGTCGTCATCGGATGATGTCTCCTCCTCATCCGTCTCGTCATCTTCTGAGCCGTGATCGAATTCGTCGTCGCCATTTGCACCTGGCTCGACGAAGGTCATGGGAGGTCGTGGAGGTTTTGTATCTAGTCGAGTAAATGCTTCGGAGAGTCGGGTCTCGTCACCTTCATACACAATCAGCACGGATGCGCCGATAAACCGCATTTCGAGGGTCGAGAAGACTGTAATCAGGCGTGATAGTTCTTCTTCCAGTAGGGTCAGGACACGGAGAAGGAGAGGCGGCGGAATGCGATGATCGGTGTACTCAGATGGTGACGGTGCAGGCTTAGGAGCTGAAGCCGTAGGTGGAATTGACGGTACCAGGACTGAAATGGCCGACTGCGTTCCGTTGTGTGTGGACTGGTCCTTTGTCCCGTCAGGGAAAGCATTCGCAGTTGTTGATACTGCTTCGAGTCCCAATGCAGGAACGACAGGATGAGTACTACTCCCCTCTACGCCATCCACTAGCCTCTCAATCTTATCCCCCGGAAGTGGGAAGAACCTGACCATTCCCTCTTTCAGTTGCTCCTTTGTTATCCGCTTGCCATAACTCTTTGGTGTCAAAATGAAACTCTGCGAGGGCGAGTGCCAGGTTTGAAATCCCGTTAAGCGGAGACCAGTCTCGTGAGAAGTGGACGTTTTGGCTTTTATATCCATTTTCTGCCGCTTGGCTGGAGTTGCACTGGGGGAGTAGAGGATGGTTCCGAGTTTGACATCGAGGATGCAAGGGTGGGTATACAGGTGGGCGAGGTTCTCGAGGACGACGGACTATGTGAGGGTTTCAGTCAATGCCGACAAGGCAGGAAAGTAGAGGGTAATGCATGATATATGAGAGACGGCATGAGGCTGTCTCGGGGCTTCCAAACATGATATAATTGGGGACAGTACGCACCTCTGGAACACCCCCAAGCCCGCGCTCTGGTGAGTTCCTACTGAATCTCGGCCCTTCCATCCTCCCCTCTAGCCTTAAGGTCCCATAGAACTTGGCACAGAACGGTCGCAATCTCGTCAACGGCGATGATTTTCCGGCGGAACTCATCAACTGGTAAAAAGCGATTTCTCTTGGTGACGCAGGCTGTTCGTATTGGATGTCAGACAATTGCACTTTCCCTCCCAATGCAGCCTAGAGTCATGTATGTACAGGTTTAGAAGGTGTGGACCCACCTTGATGACTAAGGAGCCACTGGCGTCAGACAGGACGTTCATGTGCCCTGCGACTTGATTCGGCAGAGGAATCGAATCTGTCATGAGATTTTGAGCAGGAAGCATTGAGGTCGATTGTGTTGAGAATTGGGTAGAAAGACTGGCGATTCAGGAGAATGCCAGAGTGCGGATATATGTATGCAGTCTGTGAAAAGAGAAGGTCCGGAAGCGGAATTGACAGTGATAATGACAACGAGGCAGAGAAGACAAGAACCGAATTGTTGTTGCGATGATGCTTCCGCCGGCAATGATGCTGCTACTCGTCGTAACCAGAGGCGAGCGAGTATCAGCCGGTTGGACGGGGATTGACGTGTGCTATTGAGCCGGCTAAATGAGGTTCAAACGAAGAGTGGCACGGAAATGACTTAGTTCCGTTTGAACCCTCGAATCAGACACAGTAACTTACCGTGTAAAGCAGGAAGCGCACCTCTTGTGAGGCCATCAGGGTGGAAGAGTACGCTGTAAGAGGGTGATCTGCATCAATCAATGATGATATTGTGAAACCAAGCAGATCCAGCGCCCTGGAGCCTGCTCACGTGCGAGGCGAAGGCGAGCTTGCCCTTGGCATCCCGCTACCCTGTCTCCCGTGGTATAATGCCCTGATTAAGGACTCATCAGATCTACAATGACAGTAGGCACCGGCCATGATATCAGGTCAAACAACACCAGAGTAAACACTGTTCTCAAAACCCAGATCACAACAGGTCACAGCCTCACAGGGTTTCGCCACAAGGAGCACACGAGCCGTAGCTGCAACTACTAAGGCAATATAGGCAAACAAGGTCATGACATGCCGTTTGCCTTCAACCTCACCTATCTCTATCTTTAGTGTATCATTGTATAATTCTTACCTTGTCGATATTGTTCTCTTGTCCCCTTGCCTTGTGAGCCATCATCCGCACTATTCCAACTTCTTCCTTCCTTCTCTCTTATAATAAATACCTGCCTGGTCATTTACAACATGCGCTTCTCTCTTCCTGGTACATCAAACAAGGACGGTCCGACTTCGAATAGGAGTCAGCATTGGCAGATATTCTGGAGTTATCTCCCTGATTGGGTGTTGGGTATATTCCTTTGGGTGAGTGGCTTAGGCGCATTAGGCGGAAACTAGCAACGTGACATGCGACACAAGGCCAAACTTGTCTCAGCGGAGTGGATGTGTTGCCTGTTTTGGATGCTGATGTGGTATACCTCGCTTGATTTATAGGGTATTTTCTACCTTCTTGACAACGTATGTTGATTATCTATCTTTTTAGTGCCCGTAATGTTGACGTCTTCCAGGTACATGGCTATAAACGTTTGTTCGACATCACAGACAACTCTCTCGCCCATCCTTTTGCAGTCCATGAACGTGTTCCCGTAAGTAAATCACTGTTAACAGTCGTCACACGAGCAAATGTTGTTTTTCGATCAGATTGTGGCTAAACAAGGTTTATCCGCTGTGTCTTCCAGGTGTGGGCACTGGTCGTGACATGCGGCATAGTCCCAGCCATCGTGATCGTCTTCGCTGCGTAGGTTGTGCACATCCCTTGTAGCCGCTCTCCACTGACCATACACCAGCGCCCTCCGCGGCTCATTCTGGGATGCGCATAGCGGAATCCTAGGTCTTGTCCTAGGTCTGGGATTTACATCAACATTCACCGACATTCTCAAGGTAAGTCAGGTTTTCATTTGTGAGGGCTCGTCGTCGTTTCCGCATCTCGCAGACACCTCCCTCCAGCCCTCCAATTTCCTTTCAACTTGATATCTCTCCTCCGTCCAGTGCACTGATTTCTCGTTGCCTCCTCGGACTCGTAGATTACAGCAGGCAGACCCCGACCCGACCTATTTGATCGTTGTCAACTCCCAGCAGGTCTAACCTCCAATCCACTCCATGGACTGACCTCGTACACCGTGTGTACACGAACCGATCTCCTCCTGGATGGATTCAGAAGCTTCCCAAGTGGACATTCGAGTTTTGCGTGGTGCGGTATGGTTTATATGGGGTTGTTTTTGGCAGCGAGTAAGTGTCTCTAATCTGCAACTCATATCCAAGTTTGCGTGACCTGCATAGACGGGCAACCATCCGTCAAATCATGAGTTATAAAAGAAAAATACAAAATATTGATCTTCATCCCGCTGACCTAAGCATTCAGAAATGGGCCTTGCTAATCGCCGGGGTTATATTTTCAAGTCCTGGCTCCTCCTAGCCCCCCTCTCGTGCTGCAGTCTCATCTCACTCTCCAGAACTATGGATTATAGACATCACGCCACGGACGTCATCGCAGGAGCGATCATAGGCATCTTGGGCGGTTGGTACAGTTATCGCCAGTACTATCCGGTATGTCCAAACAAAGCTCTCCACTTTCGCGTCGGTATTCAATAATAGCTGACTGTGACCATTGACAGGCAATCGGTTCACTACAATCGTATAAGCCGTATCCGCCAAGAATTGTTGCTGCGGTGGAAGAGTCTACACTGCCAACCCATCGATACAGCGACCTACCGACCGGAACACACGAGAACAACAATGCTGGCGTTCAAGGTGACGATGTGGTGCCTCTCGAGGACAGACATCACGGGGCTGCAGTTTTCAAGGGGGCTAATGGAGCTTATCCAAGAGACGGTACGGCGACTGGGAATGGATCCGCGGTGTAGAAGCTCCCCAAATGATGTATGGATCGTGTCGATGTTCGAGACTGTTGGCCGTGACAAAGCGATAAAATCGTCTACATGAGAATGTAATGACCGACCAGATACCAAAACTCCCATTGAACCATAAAGAAACCGACTAAAGGCTGATCTAAAATCTAAAACAATCCTACTAAAGCTTGCACGAAATACAGATAGCTGAACGAACGTTCTCAAACAGATTGTCCAACATAATCCCTCGACTCTCCAAAATCCGTCACCGCAGCTCATCTTTCCGGCGCAGGCGTGGGTATGGTGAACAAGAAATCCCGTTTCTTGACACCCGTACAAGCCGCTGTCGGGAGGTTCGACGTGGCCGTAGCGTTATACGAACTGTTCCGCACAAGGCGCCATCAGCAACAAGTTGACTCTCATATGATATGAATGAGAGAAACTCACTTGGGATAATTACACCCGGAAACAGTCACATAAGCACCAGCGGTGTCTGATGGGTCTACCCATCCATTCCCGAGATTCGCAGATGCTGTTGGACTGACGGTCGGCGTAGCCAGGGTGACGATCTGCCCGGTTTGCGTGAGTGTTGGGAAGAGGGCGATCTGGGCTGCACCGAACGATGGTGAGGGACCTATAGAAGTAGGAGGGAAGGCCGAGTGTGATGACAGTTGGGAGGCGACGATTGTAGGTGACGATACCCCGCCGGTTGCCGAGGACGGGTAGGTGCCGCTAAACTGTGGGGTATGAAAAGGGACATGAGTGAGTTGGAATTCGTACAGGCAAACAGATTGGGAGAAATACTGGAGATTACGAGGATGGAAGGAATAATGGTGACATAGGCCTATCCACTCACCTGATCACCGCCAATTCCAATGCCTTTACAGTACCCTCCGGCAACTCTTGGGTCCTTAGGCATCCATCCCTGTTCCAAGCCAAGCTTGTAATGCCAGAATGGACTACTGGCGTACCCCAAGTTTGTCGAATTTCCAACCTTCCACGTCCTACCACGACCCAAGGACGTCAGCCATAGCTCTTCATCACTTCATGGTGCTGTCACCACCACTAATGGGAAATCCCTCTCACCAGAAGAACCAGTTCTGTAGCGCGTCCATATTAGCCATGGCATAATTCATGACGTCGCTCTTAGTTTGAGCAGACCAGTTGAACCATTCATCCCATTGCGTGCAGTTGCTGATAGAATCGTAGGCCGGGGTGGATCCCACTCCGTCGACCCAAAGACCACAATCGTTGATTGCATTGGACCATTCCCCGCCAATAACCACTCCGAAGGAGGTCATGGAATCGTTTGTCCCTCCACCCCAACCGCAGACTTCGGCGGTTTGGTTGGAGTATGGAGCGGTGGTTTGGGTAGTCGGGAAGGCGAGATAAGGGTGTTGGTCGAGACCGCTATGGTTCCGTTGTTAGAGGTAAGAACATTTCGAGAGGAAATCAGGTCCTACCGGACCTGTGCAGGAGGATTTGTGAATAGAATCACTCACATTCTATCAGCACCACTTAGGAAGCCATTCCAAGCAGCTACCCCGAGAAAGCCTTCATGCAACAGAACGATAGGTCCATTCCCTGCCCCGTACCCGGTGATACCACGGATCATGGTATAAGCTTGATAGTAGCTGAATAGGAGATCAGTGAGTCGTCCCTTCCATAGCTCAAAAGCGCTGATAAACCCACAAGCTGGACAAGACATCTTGGCCAACGATAGAAGCTTCTACTTCATTCACCAGTCCAATCCTGTATAGCACCGGAATAAGTTAGCTGTCCCTAGTTACCGCTTGCCAGATACTCGAGCCAGCACTCCACTCACATTGGCACAACCTGTTTGATCCCATCCTGGGATATGTATTCTGTGAAACTTCGAATAGTCTCCAAGCTTTTTTGCCCATTGACGAGCCCCATGACTCCGTACATCCAATTTATGACGCCGGTGTGACCAGAGTGGTTCCATCCATTTTGCGAGCCTAATTCTTGGGTAAGTCTCGACAACTCAATCGGACAAAGTCAACATTCACTGACCGGGTAAGGCATGGAAATCGAGCAGGATCCGAATACCATATTTTCGCCCCCAAGAGATAGCTTTCAGGAAATATCTGCAAGCCCGTGGCAGTCAGGTGCATGTCAAAGGGTCTTCGAAGAGACATCACCCACGTCCAAGATACTTTGGGCAAGTACGGATCTCCAGTATTCACGGCTACTGCCCAATACCCAAGAGCGATACTACAATTGCGGTCAGCCCGCTTTACAGAAACTTGCAACAGGGTCAATTCCCTCACCGGACGTAGTTCAACCCTGCGCCAGCAATCAACGCGAAGTCTTGTTCCGTCTGGAGGCACGAGGTCAGTGTACAGGGGCTAGCTCTATGGGCAAAAGCACCTACGATGAAGGTTGCATAATGATTTTCCATTTTGGCGGCGAGGTTGGCACCCATTCTAGGAAAATCACTTTTAGCTCAGACAGAGAGGAGGTGGCTCAGATGGACAGATCCCATTCAAACTCACGCTTGAGATAACGTATATTCGTCGACGGCTTTGATTGTCGTATTTTGATACTGCTCATATAAAGCAGGCGCAATGAAAGCTGTTCTAGGAGTCAGTGATTTCCGGAAGACCGACTGGAAGACCTGGTTGGAGCTTCAAAATGACGCACGCTCTGTCACAAGCCAACCACCGAGATTGACACTAGCGAGCGTATGTTCATTCACTGGATCAGCAGAAACCAGACGTCTTCAGCACTGTACTGACTCACCCTCGAACAATGTGAGTTCCCCATACCCACTCTTCGAGGAGACTTGGACTCCAAGTCTGCGCTCTTCCGGATGTCTGCGAGAACGTCTCGTAAATATCCATTTTACACAAAACCGCAGTGGTAGACTTCTCTAAACGCAACGGTATAGCGGAATGCAGCCACATGCACGTACATTATAAGGATTAAGGGGATCCTGTGCCCAGTTTCCACCCCAATTATTGATATAAGTAAACTTCGCCCCAATGTCGGTGGTAACCGTTGACCCATTCGTACCACTCCCCGCTACAATAGGTACCGAAGCCGTCACATTGCTAGTCGTTGATGACGTTGACGTTGAGCTAGGAGAAGCGGCTGACGACGAGGACGACGATGATGATGATTTATGGCTGACGGCCACAACGACTCCAACGACTATGGCAGCGACGACAACGATAGCAGCTGGTACGCCAAAGAAGAGCCATCGTCGTTTTGTCGGGTTGGTAGGGATGCATGTCCGCTTAGGTTTAGAGTACCCAGCCCCTGCTAGGGGTCTGTCACGTCCCCCACGCCCGTTGGCTGGAGGCGCAGCAGACGACGATAGGGTGTGAAGATACTGGTTGGAGGAGTACTGGTTCGCCCCAAATCGCCCATTGTCACCGGTTGGAGTCCCCATTCCGCTGCCATACTCCTTTTCAAGGTTGTAGCCGGGGGAATCCATCTGGGGAATTGGTTGGTGACTTGGATCGGGGGAAGAGTGATATGAGTCAAAGGCTTCGAGGTAGGCGTGTGTGGGCGATTGGTCGAGCTCGTACTGGTTAAGAGGAAGGATGAGACGCTGTCAGCGGAAGGAGGGAATCAAGTGACAAGCTGGCAATGTCTGGCGTGTATTCGACAAGGAAGGATGTACAGACAGACCCCGACTACAGGCGGCAGTGAAACAAGGCTGGAGTCGAAAAGAAGTGAGAGGAGAGGCAAAGAAGGAGAAGGTTGAACGACAGTATACAACGTGAAACAGCCTCGCCTCTCGTGGCCAGCATTCCTTGTCCTCTCTCAACACCCATCAATCAATCAACCTCCCATCCCATCCCATCACCAACCAACCCGTAGCTGAACTCACGTCATCATTCCTCACCCCCCTCGGTGGGGTAAGCAGCGGTCTGGGAGAGTTATTCTGTCTGAAATATCCCGCATCTGGAAGCCGAGGTTGGGGCGAGGAGATATTGAGCGCTGTCGGGGGTTTAGATCGTTTGGGAGCCATGTTGTCTTCTGATGGCCGATGAGGGGTTCAAGGTTACAGATTAGAAAAGACCCGAGTCGGTAGCGAGTCTAGCGATCTAGCGGGCTGTGTGTGTATATCTAATGATGGTACCGCGGTACCGTTGAATACGCTGGGGGTTGATGGTGTCGTCCTCAAGTGTCTCTCTCCAGCTGGTCCAGCCAGTCTGGTGTGGTGATGGTAACGAGCGTCGAAGGATGGAGATGTACACAGGATACGAGATACGAGCTAGTCCCTATATGTATCTAGAACGAGAAAGCTACACTCTCACAGCATCTACACCGGAATCGCATGCGCCATGCCACTCGAACAATACAAATATATCAATCTCTCCCTTCCCTGTCCTCTCTCCGCCTTTGTCGCGTCGCGCCCCCCAAATGACTTCTGCTCTCTTCCCCTTCCACCCCTTCCCGCCGGAGGATTACATATGACTTTTCCCGACTTCACGGGCACAGCTTTCCGCCCTGAGGGGCTAGGGGGCGGCTTGGGATATGTCCGAGGATGGAGGATGCTGGTCGTCATCCCGGTCCTGGGGTGACAGACCGCAAGCTGGGAGCCGAAGTGGGAAGGGGCAGGGGACCTGGGACGCGTGCGACATGCGTGAGGTTGCTTCTAAAAGACTCAGCATCGGTTTCGAATTATGGTTAGTCGAACTTCTCAGCGGTCGGTAAACTAACGGCACATGCATGACGAATCCAACTACTCTTTTAAGATGTGACAGGCAAAACAATAACTGATTTCATACGCTGAATAACGTGATATGAAACATTCCTAATGCAATACATGATGCTTATAAGACCTGTCACAAAAATGTCCGTAAATCTACCCCATGCACCGGAACACGACCACGCCCTAGTACCTCAGAACCCATCCGGCCCCAAGCACCAGCCCTGCCATTACGGTCAGACTACCCGACAACCCACCCACATCTCCTACGGCAGGCGTCAACCTCAATCCAGCCGAATGCGACGTCGTAGCCGCACTGGAAGCTGATCCGGTCGCCGATCCCGACCTGCTCCCCGTCGACGTTGCGGTCGCACTGCTCAGGGCGGTCGGTGTGAACACTGACCCAGAGGGCTCTGCCGCTAGACAAGATGCGGCGGCTGCAGAGGCGTCTTGAGGTGTGTTTGGTCCTGATCACGAGTCTGTCAAAACTCTGACCACAGGATACGACTACCATCGTATCATAACCGAGGCATAGCAGCTAACCACTTACTTGTATTGCTCAACGAGGCGTTGCCGCTGAAATCACAACTGCTGCTCACAGGGTTGAACGAATAGTAGGCCGAAAAGGCGTATGATAATTTGATTGCTGGCGAACACATGGATAAAGGACCATAGACTCCCGAAGTCCCGTTCCCAGCAATGGCAGTACATGACGCTGATGAGTTTGTTGATCCGAGCAAAGAGCAGGCGTAGCTGAACAGCAGTTAGTATTCACTGACGCAAGCCTTCATTGCGACCACACGCAACTTCCCTCATCGAAGCTACACTCACTCTGTCAAGTCCCCGACCACGATAGGCTGGGCAGCCGCAGCAGCTGTGACCCTACACGCATATGCGTTGGAATTGATACAATTACACACAGTATCGTCCGGTGTCGGTGGAAGAGTCGTGCTACCGATGAACGAAGCGTTCTGGCTCGGACAGGTAATGGTGGAAACGGTTGCCGATGACTTGGACGGGGAGTTGGCTGGGGACGTTGAATTGTATTGTGCAGACAGACGAGTGAAATCGGACGAAGTCGTCACACTAAGATGGAGTGAATGGACAAAGATCAGCGAGATGTCCATCTGACACGAAATCAACTCACGTCGACCCGTCAGTTGAGAAGGTGACCATGCCATAGCCATCGCTTGTGGGGAAGTAGCTGAATGCCACTCCACCAGAGAAGACATTTGATACTGGCGCTGCAAACAGCGCTGAGACCTCGGTCCATAGCCTAGGAGGACTCGTGATGCAGCTGTTTGCAATCAGTACGATCTCCACGTAAACTGTATAATTTCAATCTGGATTGAATCTACCCACCCATACTCCGACATGTACGTCGCAACTGGAATGTTAGAGAATCCACTAGTTATGGTATCCCAGTTGGAGCTCTGAAGTGTCTCGTTCCCGCACCATTCGTAGTTGTTCAGACCTGATTATAACCGTAAATCACCCAATTCTGTGAGGGCATTCATCCGATACTCACCATATATATCAACCGATATTGAGCTATTCCCGCATGTCATGTACTCCGCCAAAGTATTTCTGAAATCTGCGTCTCCATCTACAGCCGAGTACCCGACAAGTGCGGAGGAACCAACAGACTGGAGATATGCCTTGACATCTCTCGCCGCGGCTTTTACGTATGCTGTTTCACGAAGAATCTGTCAGCACAGAGAGGTCACTATTGGCTGAAGCCTCTCACGGGCGGCATTGGTGTTCGATGCAAGATTGATGACTTCATTACCGACGTTGAAAGCGAGTATATTATCATACTACTACATGTGAGCACTTTATCTATCGTCGATGAATATAACTGATGAACTCACATTTCTGAAGGCGTCGATCGTCGTAATATACTCGTCCAAAAGATTTGTACTCCACGATGGCGAAGCCCTGTCGATACTCCCGTTAAGCGGTAAGGAGATGTCCAGCCTACATTAACAGACACAAGTCAGCGGGCTGCTTCATCATATCGATCCAAGACCATGACCTGACGACTGACATGACATAGATCCCTGCCGAATTCAAGGACGCCATACATGCATCATGATTCAGTGCCGAGTTTACAGAGTATACTCTGACAGCGTTGACGCCTAGCTGCCTCAGATAAGGGATGTCACGAGTGCAATTCGTGGATGAGGATAAGGGATCGATGTATGACGAGCTGCGATAGAATTCCGGTCAGTGGTCCTCGATTGTTCTGTTCTTCGATAATACTAGTGAAATCGTATCTCCTACTTACGGTTCGGGGAATCCACCACTAAGCACAGCGAAGATCGGTCAGTCAATACTTTCATCGAATTCGATTCCAGAACCATGAATGCACCCACTTTGCGTCATTAGCTACAGACGCGGCCGCCAACACCCCCTCAGGTTGATAAGCGACTCCCTAACGACCATCAGCAATCTTTCTCGCTACTTGCCAATGACTCCCCAGAAGATCGACATCTCTGGTGACACCTATACGTCTGCATGAAGCCCAACTTACCTTGATATAAAACCTATTGCCTGATGGATCGTACAGATACTTCCCCGTCCGCGTAATTTGAGGAAGCGCCGCCGCTAGGCTCAACAGGGGGAGAGCGAGCACTGTCGATAGCCGCATACTCTCTTTCGGTGGATGCTGGGGGAAGAAAGCGGAAAGAAAACTGTGCCAGTGAACAATGGACGATGGACAAAGACAAGGAAGCATGAGGCGGTGGGCAGAGGCTGTGTTGATTCATTTCGCGATAGCCACGTGGCTTTCGCTCTGTCTTGCCTGCTGCTGTCTAGCCAGAACTCACTCAGCCTTTTGTGCCTCAAACCCATAGTAGCTGAACACGCAATTTGGCCAAAGCACTCAAGAATGTCTGCCCGAAGCTGGAGAGGAAGGAAATGTTGCCTTGATTGTATGCCTGCGGATAAGTATAACAACCCACTGCGGATGGTGTTTCGTGACAGGGTTGGGATTGAGGGAGTGCTGTCGCGTAACTGAGCAGGGTACGAGAGGGCGGTCCCCGCAGTAGGAACCACGAGTCATGTCACCGATGAGACATCATCGCATAGATCAAAAAGATCAAGGTACATACATATACACATAATAGACTCATGCTTTGATCAGATGGCTCTTTGCTTTACGAGATCTACCAACAGCCCACGTTCAGTCATCTACTTGGCACCCTGATGCCTCTGTCTGGCCTGGGTACCATCCGTCGCCCTAGTGACCAATCCAGGCTCGCATTCCATGGTTCATGCCACCTGTTTCCTCTATCAGCTCCCATTTCCCGTCCCAACCTATCCAGCCCATGACCCTGCCACCGCAGACTGCCATCAAATAACACAAGACGACGTTACACATCCGAGGGAGACTCACCGAAAAACCTCTCCTCACCTGCTACTGCCTCGTCCGAATCATCAATTGGCTCACCGTCCTCCCCAAATCCTACAATCCCATGATACTTGATCTGAGGTAAGGGTGGAGGGTTGCATCTTTTCGAGCGGATCGTTTCTGTGACTTCCCATTCATCCTTAGGATTTATGAGTATTGCATTTTGTGATCTGTAAAAGTAGTGGACGCAAAGCGTTAGAACAATGAACAACAGGAACTGGAGGAAGCTTCCCAACAGTGATGACATGAGACGCTCACTCAATGGACACATCGTAATCATTGTAATTCCACGGCGCAAGCAAAACGTATGAAGTCGCAAGATTGGTAAGTGTATTCGGCGAGTCTGAACGGTGAGAGGATGCGAGAATATTCAATGTCCTGGTCATATCAATGATCGGAAACAACTGACCTTCGGCCCGGGGGATATGGTGAGTCCCGAGATTCACCCAGACAACAAGATCTTCCTGAACTATTGACTCATTGTCGAAAAACTGAACAACATGAGTCAATATCACCCAAGCATAGACGATAGGAACGGCTTCAACTGAATTGAGGCGTATGATTTGTGCCCTCCGGGGTCAAGAGCTTTCGACCGGTCAAATGATGCCTTACCTTGTAGAAATTCACAGGCGGATTCCCCGGAAGATTCATGTTCCACATCGAACTACTCCGGGGTTCTTCCTCGTGTCTCCTCGAAACCGAGAGATGATGTTTTGCCCAATTCACAGAATTCTCCGTCCGTCTTGAGTCGAGGTTAATGAGTCTCGCCAGAGGACCCGGATGGATAGTATAACCCCGTGGGTTACCCCAAGCGTTGAGAGCATTTTCGTTGGTTATCACGTAGGCGCCTTCCATGCTGATCGAATTGATAGTGAGCTTGTATATCGGCACCATGGTATCGGTAATGCCAAGTGAGAAGATGAACGAAGAAAAAAAGACACCCACTTCTTCGGATAATCCAAGAGAGCCTCTTCCGATACTATCTTTTGCACAATTCGTTGTTGGTGGTTTACCTATTATCAGCGTCGAAGGATGCAACAAATACTTACTCTTCCCCAATCGTCATCAAACCACGGTTCCTCTTTGTCCTCCATCTCAAGGCTAACAGCCATCAACGAATTTTCCGTACCGGCGATGTCGAAGTCGACCTTGACTGTGGGGATGAGGAAGGCTTAGCAAACGGTGCTCCGAATTGAGCAATCGCCATCTACAACGTACAATTGATGACATGGTCATGCAGAGTCCCCATCTGACTGTGATGAAGTCGATAGCCGTAGGGAGCTTGGTCATCATTCCAAACTCCACCTTGCAGATAGCCTGACGCCGACAAACGAATCTCAATAGTCCCATCAAGCTGGAAAGTATAATCAAACTGGACTTTGACGTCAGCGTGTTTGCCACCTGGACACACGAATCTAAACTCACCAAGTAGTCATAGTTGCCCACAGTACTGATAGTCCTAACAACCAGTTCATACCCCTTGATGACACCCATCTCATCACGTTCAAAACCCGTATGTCTAGAAATCGGTCTCTGCCCTTCCCGCTCAAACACGCAGATTGCATTCAGTCTTGTGCTCGATCCCGACTCATGCACTGTGGCATTGAGAAGTATCGCATCGTGCGGGCAGTCGTACCCTAAAATCAATTCTCCCACGTTGCCTCCCATACCGAAGGCGGAGTCCAGCCAAACTGTTGAAGCTTGGTGCGGATCGTCACCAGAGTACTGCGCCATCGCTTCCTGAGGAGAGAGTTCGTAGATGACTCTCTCGCCTCGGAATTCGCTGTCGGAGCATGTGGTCATTATCCAGCGCCATCCTGTATGTCTCTCCACTCACATATTCCACAGGTGGAGACCCATATCCCGCTCAAAACTGAGGTAAAACGACCACCCCATCCATGTGATATACTGTTCCTTCTCATCCAATCTGTACCGCGGTCCATCAAACTGCACACTTCGCGGTCCTGCTCGATCATCCAGGTCCCTCTTCTTTCCCCTCGCAGCTCTCGACGCCCACGGGGAAAGGTCCGCTGGAGGATCAGGTCTAAATGTCCCGTTCTTCCAATCGGCTAGGAACTCGTCCACGGAGTGATATAGCGTTCTGTTATGAACCAGAGAAAGAAGTTTGTATTGAGATGGATCTGTCCCTGAAATATCGACCTTTTATAGAGATCTGCCTTAGCTAAGCTTCTCAATAAATCGTATGGCAGACGCTCACGTAAACGTAGAAATCTAACCCATGCAACCAGCTTCCCGGAACATTTCTCCGAAGTTGAATCCAGCTTCTTCTCCAAGATCCATCATAGCTCATTGGCCCCTGGCCGGCGGCGATTATAGTCCTGTCCGCGACAGAACCGTTGAAAAGATCAACCATCGCATCGTTCAGCGGCTCGAGAAATCTAGCAGCAAACTCTGACAAAACAGCCCAGTTAAATGTCGATCTGGCGTTGAGAGGGATAGGAGCATGATAGACCTCATTGATTGGTCGGATGGAGGTGGAATTGGAGATTGGAAGTGGACCAATCAGGTAGTCGACAATGATTTCCCGAGTGCCATGATGGATTATAGCCTGAATTACTATCAGCAAAATACTCATTGGTTACCATATTGGATGGGTACTCACATGAGCATATCTATCTACAGGTTTTGACGAGTTGGAGAGATACGATAGAGCAGCTGCTTTCGGTGGTTTGTACGCTTCAACTACATGGATCCAATTCTCGCTGAGCATCAGCGACCTCTTCTTCTACTTCAACTCACTTATCAAGAGCGGTAGCGGCTGAGGTCAAGTTTAATCCCCTTTCTGGCTCAAACAGCCACTGTCGTAAATCCACCGCTTCATCGACATCAAGATTCTTCCAGATATCTTGAGGCGTAGGAGTCAGCGGGAATAAGTTGAGGAGCTCTTGAGGAGCTCTATGGCGACCTACTAGTCCTTGGGGCAGTCACAGGAATCGCCTGGGGACTCTGACATTTCATACAGGCGACCGTGCTTCTGCTCATATAACGAGCACAAGATAATGCAACAACACATATCCCTACGGCAGCAACCACCAGAATCGGTGATCGGTCTCGGCGAGATCGACCATGCGCAAGTCGGCCATCTTCGGTGTCCGAGCTAGTCTCGCGATCGATGCTCTCCTTGGCGAGAAGAGGGACAGTCGGGTCCATCATGAGACATACATGGAAGCTTAACGTAAGACAAGGACTAGAAGTGAATGAAAGGGGGATGGAGGATGGAGGATGGATAAAGAAAACCACAAGACTGAGAAAGGATTTGACTCAAAGGACGGACTAGCCCGGTGGAGGCCGAGGGTGTCTGTCCCCTGTTCCAGATGCATTGAAATGATTGATGGATGTTCTGATGGACGTTTCCAGGTTTTATTACTGACGGCGAGCCTGTGATGACAGTGATAACCAGCATTGAGGCCAAGAGCACCTCTTGGAAAGTATACGAGTATATGCTAGCAGTAAATAAGGAGCCATGGGGCAAGGTCCAAGCGACAATGAGCTATTCCACCGTTCCAGCGACGATTCCGTCGATCCTTTCGACCAAATGCTGGATCACCCCTTCCGGCCCATTCTTCATATGTAAACCTGTGGGAATACCATACGTCCTAATCCCATGAACTGTGTCTTTTGCAATGGCCTGCGCTTCGGTTTGCTGCTCGGGCGTCCACTAGTATCGATCAAATGAAATATGATCAGTCGCAGGCAGATTCAGACGAGGGCCAATGACATGAAGACACACACCATTGATGCACAGAACTAAGCGTACACACATTGATCAGCATAGAGGTATTTACCGAGGTAATAAAACGGATATACTTACGAGTAAGTCTGGAGGAGGCTTTAAAGACCTCAGAAGCGGTGTGATCCCCTCGATAGCTAACAACCACCCAAGATGTCAATTTCTGAGCCCCTCTTTCCAGCATGTCGAGTAAGAGGGAGCAAGGAATCTGAGCGTACTCTCTGTATTCCCAACATGCTCTATCGTATACTTGTCTTTGACCCGCTCAATCACTTGGCTGATGACATTCCTAGCTCGTTCCGGAGACGTGTTCACCGATACCAGCCTGAGGGGACCGTTAGGGGCGGTTGACATCAGACGAGCAGCGTTTCCCACGGTAGACCTAGTGAATTTCTTCGCTATGTGAGAGACAAGCATGTAGTGAAATGTAACAGTCTTGATACCAGTAGCATGACCATAATTCGTTGCTTGCAGGTGCGTTTGGCCAGGATCGACCGGATAAGGCGACTCGGCTATCGACCGTCGTAGCCGGAGCTAGGTCACAGTCGACACGAGAGCTGAGCTAGACGACAGAACGTTTTGATTTCTTCCTGTTTCAAAAAGTGGTCGGAGATGCTCTTGAGGATGTGCATGCGATGAGCCTGGTTTGGTCCGGGATACAGACTAAGCAGGAGCAACGTTTCCTCATGCCGGTTGAGTCACAACTCAAAAGGAATGCCTTGCAGGCGACTCTGTTATGGAACTGTCATGACCGCAAGGGAACATCATCCAGCATACTAGGCCCAATGGATCATGCTGATTACGGACGACTCTCAAGACCACTGGATCCGTGGTAGTCGTCTCAAGGATAGGCGTGTTAGAAGCTGCATGCAGCTAATGAAACAGCCCACATTATATTGCGTTCAATATTTTTGGTTCCAGCGCACGACGTCATCCGGTTGGAGTTAGTCACCGCGACTCACCGGATCATGCGCACGACATGGTTGACTGGACCATCGACTAGATAACATAACTCAAACCCACTCCTCAACTGAATCATCACTCTCTCGCTTTCCCTTCCTCTCACACCAAAGTTCATCATGTCCTACGCCACTCTGCCTTACCATCCCACCATCCCCATCACCCCCTTCACTGTAGACATTCCCGAATCCGAGACCAACGCACTGACGCAGCTGCTACACCTCACCCGTCTCCCGAAAGAGACGTATGAGAATGTCCAAACAACCGAGAACTTTGGACTGACACGAGAATGGCTGGGGAAGGCTAAGGACTATTGGGAGAAAGAATACAGCTGGTGCGAACTCCCTTATCACACCAGAAATTAGCTGATCAAGATGGCATGCAACGCCAGGAAGGCGCAAGAAGCCCGCATCAACTCTGTCCCAGCTTTCAAAGCGCAAGTTCACAATTCAGACTCTGTCGAATATACCATCCACTTCACTGCACTCTTCTCGTCGCAAAAGGATGCGATACCCATCATTTTCTCGCACGGTTGGCCGGGATGTTATCTCGAGTTCTTGCCGATGTTGGAGCTAATCCGCGAACGATTCACTCCCGAAACACTCCCGTTGGTTTAGCTGTTTTGGTTGCCTTCCGTCTCCGCAACCCAGCGTCATGCTCACATCTACTGACACTACTGGCAGCTACCACCTGATCGTTCCTTCATTACCTGGATTCGCGTTTTCGTCTCCCCCGGCACTTGATCGAGAATTCGGGACAAAGGATATCGCCTACTTATTCAATGCGCTTTTGCAGGGTCTGGGTTTTAAGGATTACGTAGCTCAAGGTGGAGATATTGGATCCAGGGTAACGTATGCTTTGGCGAAATACCATGAGGGTTGCAAAGGTGAGGGAGTGCTGAAAATCGGAAGCCGGACTAGCGACCCCTCTGCTTGATACCATTACGCCTTGGACTTTCTTTCATCAATTTGAGCACAGGGTAGACATGCTGAATGTCGAATAACTTCCAGCTATCCACGTCAATTTCCGCCATATCATTTCCCCTCCGAAAGGCACCCCTGAGTTCGAAACATTCAATAAGAAACCTATCGATCGTGAGGCGATAGTCCAGTCTTTTCAGCAATTTGGGTATTCCCTAGAACAATCCACTCGGCCTTCTACAGTTGGGTTGGTAGTGGGCAGTAACCCGCTTTCTTTGCTGGCATGGTAAGTGGGGGTAGCGCTACGACCTTGTCGCCTTGTAGGAATCGTACAGATATCTGACGGTGTTTTGGACATCAAGGATCGGGGAGAAGTATTGCGAATGGTCAGACGTTTCTCCAAGCTTGGAGACAATCCTCACATTCGCTTCTCTATATTGGTATACGGATACCTACCCCTCTTCGATTTTTACCTACCGATACGTAAGCCTTATTGACTCAGTCCCCTTGAAAGTTGCTGTGGCCGGGAGACTTGACAGCGAAGTAGATCACCACCATCATCCTTGTTGAAGTCGCTGAAGCACAAGTCGGGACGTGCATGGCATGTGCTGACTTCCTTCGCCATTACTAGAACCTAGGTGTCAGGCGGCACATTCCTGAAGCCGAGGTGGACTACATGGCCAAGCCCGTTGGTTATTCCCTCTTTCCCAAAGAGCTCGTCGCCACACCAGTGCATTGGGTCAAAGCGACGTGCAATCTCGTCTGGTCGAAGGAACATACCTCTGTGAGTCATTTGCCATGCCTTATTCACTGTAGGAACCGTCCTTAGGTCATGGGAGGCTTGGGGAGCCTTGCGGAGAAGGACATACGGGGTCGGGGCTAACCTGAATTTTTCGCAACTCAGGGCGGCCATTTTGCTGCGCTAGAGAAACCCGCCGAGGTCTTCGAGGATGTGGAAGCTTTTGTCAAGGCCTCCTGGAAGCAGGGAGCGTGATTCGATATATGGACTTTCTGGCGGATCATGGAGCAAATCTGTTGTTGTAAGAAGGTTGTGTGCCACTTTATAGTAAAGTATATGACAATTTGCCACCAGAACCTTTCCTTCACCGATAGGCCTTTTTCATCACTGCCTATAAAGTGTCCATACGACAAGACATTCGACGTTCTACCTGCTGACTCCCGCTTCCGCATCTAAGCAAGCACTCCTTCAAACATGAAGAATGCCCATGAATGCTTGCGGACGACATAAGAGGAGGCATTAGCTGTCCATTCCTTAGCTGAGAGAACTGTCACCTCGGGTTTGACAGTCTCTGGGTGATCAAACGTGTTCTGAAGAAGAATCGATCATCAGCAGCGATATCTCGGAGTCAAATTTGGCTCAGGCAAGGAGCAAGAAGAGGCAGCGCACCGTGGCATTCAGATCATCAGCATAGATCTCGTGGATCGTGACTTCCTCCAATTCTGAACAGAGGTCGGCGATCAGTTTAGAAGTGTCTGCACAGACATGTACGTCAACCACATACCGAAACCCTCAGCCACACATTTGGCAGTCCAGTCAACCTCCGGATGCCTGTTCAACACGCTCAACCTGAAACTCGCTTTCGTCCCTTTCGTCACAACGATTGCGACGTAATCTATATACGCTGGCTTGAGATTGAGCTGCTGAATGAAGACTGGATAGGTTGGGCCCAGGCTTTGTATTCTGAATCAGCGAATAACCTGGCTTGGGAGCCGAACGGATGAGACCTACTACGCGTCCGGGAAGGTCGGGAGACGAACCAGATAACCGTCTTTCATGAATTTGCTGAAGAGTCGCAGGGGATGGTAAATCGTTTGAAACACTAACCCGTCCGGACGAGTCATGATGGGTGCGATCTTTACCGGGTGATGTCGAGCAATCTCGTGTCAGTTCTTCCGGTCCTCAACGGTGATACACAGTTACTGCCATGTGAAGGTGGATCTGACGTACGACATTGACGGACTGCGCCAGACATGCCAGTCCCACGTCTTTATGCTGACGGACAAGGAGATGAAGCCAAGCGCAGAACGCCAGCATGTCTGTGTAGTCGTAGGTCTGTTCGAGCCCTGCCGTGCCAGGAGCTTTGGTCTCATCCCAACTAGGTATTGCGAAGATCTCGTTGGTCAACTTGAATGCCTGAATATAGTTGATTGCAGCTTACACATTCCACTGAAGAATCCAGCATCAAGAGTCAGGTCTCAGCTCAATTTACGGAACAGAGTTGTGCGGTATGACACACCTCGTCGAAGCAGATCTTGATATCTCTCGCAGGAATCTTCTTCAGAGACTGCTGGATATTTGCGAGATCTATAAGAGACTTGCAGATTTCAATGCTGCGTTCGGCTGCCTGGAATTTAGTTAGCTTGGGACGAAGGTGAAGAGAATTGCCTCAGTGAAAGGGAAGCTTACAGCAGGGCCAAAAACGTTCTTCTCGTATTCGAATCCTGGTACGTTGGAATATTTATCATGACCAAGCATGGAGCTAGGATGGGGTTGAGCACTTGGACATAGGTTCAAAGCCTAACGCAAGTCCTGTTTGGCAAGGCAGAAACCCACTAGAAGTGAATGGAATGCAAGTCTGCAAAGCCGACCATCGTCTGTAAGACCTCTCGATCCCAATCTGTCGATCCCTGTGCGCGATATCTTCAGCAGTCTTCCTATGTCCGTCCAACCAAGTTACCATTCGAAGATTTAAGCTCAACTCACCGTCTCGCCACAGGAGATCAAGACGATGGTAGGGTCCACAAGTTTCAATCCATGAGCCCACATTTTGGCTTTAGTACCGTAGTCCTTGGCATTGAGGTTTCCGACTTGCCATGGTCCCCACACTGGGTTTGTTCAGCACACACCGTCTGTGAAACTGACCAGGGGGTAGGACATACTTTCGTTACCTAGTCCCCAGTACTTGACGTTATGCGGTGCAACTCTACCGGTGTTCTTTCGCCTGAGGCTGGCCCAGCTGGGATCGTTGTTTCGTCAGCTTCGCCTGTCTGCAGCGAAAACTGGTAATGTAGCACAAAGTATGAAGGACTAGAACTTTGTGACAAACAGCAGGCGAACGAATACAAGCAGACGGAATATACGAGGCCCCAACCCACTAAGTGTCACCCGTGCCGTTACAATACTCTAGCCAAGCCAGCGCTTCTTCGTAGCTACCGGTACCCACTGACGACAAGTCGTTAATAATTCGATATCCTAACGGTGCACCACGCTTCCTGGGTGGGGACAAGGCAGAGAGTGCGTCTGAGGATCAGGATACCCACTGTTGAGACAGATATAGGGTTCGCAGTTGAGTCCTCGGCAGTAATCTATGAACTCATCTGTTCCAAACCTGAGAGACGTCAGTGATGAACAGCGAGCTTTACATAGAGCCGGATATGATTTGGAAAGCGAGGCAGTATCAGAAGCTACAAAACACAGTGCTGTCTCAGACATGACCTACTGGTTGGTCTCTGTCGACAGCCATGCGAGTTCAACCCGTTTCGGCCGCGATTCCACAGGTCCGATCCCGTCCTGCCAATGATAATTGGACACAAAATTCCCTAGTCCAACCCGTCAGACGCTTCCATACACCTCGTTATAAGAAGAAAGGAATGGTCTCACCTCCAGGCCATCTCAAGACTGGCATTTCCAACTCTCCTGCCAAAACTTCTTTGACATCCTTCCTCCAGCCCAATCTCCCCTTGCCAACGGCTTCACTCTCCCCAGAGTTCCCTTGCAGATCTGCCTGACTCGGTCGGCGATCCTGAGGGACCAGCAATTCCATAGGAGAAGGATGCACCGGATCATCGACCACACCACCGTATATACAACGCCCTACATGTTCAATGAATCCACCCCAAAGCTTAGCAGAAACTGGGGGTTCATTAGGGAAGACCAATGATTTTGGCGAGAGCGTCAGAGTAGTTTGAGTGAGCGTCTTGGGATGGTCGACGGTCTTTGCGAAGGCGCCAGGCCCTTGTCTCCTGATGTCCTCTAATGTCGACATTGGTAGCGCTGGAGGTTAGTGAATAAGCTACGAAGCAGGATGGGTTCGGGTTGAGGATGGTTGAGTGGGCTACGGGTGGACTTGGTGGACATCACCGGCTATTCGCGCCGGTCGGTCCGATTTCTCGGGACCTCCGCACGCTATGATTCTGCCACCTGTCTTCCATCTTTTTGTAATATCCGAGAGGCGACGAGAGGCACATGCGGACTCCACCGACAACGTCCATGTAACAACTGATTCATACTAGCCCTCTACAGTACGAAACACCCTGATTCCGCCACATGCCACATCATCCAGCTCGTCTACTGAGGGAATCTAAAGTCGGGATGAGCATCGCCCTCAACCCCAGATGCTATTAGAGTCTCTCTTTCTTCAGGCGACATTCGGTCTCGTTTAGCGTTCAGACGAGTGAAGATAATGTATTGCAGGATGTAGAGGCAGATACACAAGATCGTAAAACCTGAAATGGCAGTTCGTTAATGCGGCTCTTATTACGCAAATTCGAGGGAAAAACTTACCCATAGAGACATAAGCGCCAGTATAGTATCTTGGAGCCTCTGAGGCCAAGAACAGCTGTGGGGCCACGAATCCTGCACAATTCCCGATCATTTGTTGCATACCAATCGACGTTGCACGCTTGAAATGCGGGGCCTGGGAGTTGGTCAAGAGGATGATGTTGAGTCCAACCATTGAGTAGATCCCAGTAGCTTGGAGGAGGAGTGCCAGCATGCGCACGCCGGACGAAGTGATGGAAGGAACCCCGAGGAGGATGTAGCCGACGACTGTGACTGACGCGAGAGGCACCATGAAGACGATCCTACGTTGGTATCTGTCCGACAGAATAGATGCCGTGATGTAAACAAATGCTGCCCAGAAATATACGGGGACGGTGAGCAGCTGCGTAGTCACCGTGTCGAAACCAAAGGCCTTGATGATGTTGGGCAGGAAAGTTGAGAAACCAAAGGAGAGAACATCGGCGCCGAACTGGGCGAGACAGTTGATCCACAGCTTGTAGTCCCGCAATGCCGCTCGAACCTTGGCCCATTCAAAGTGCGTCTTGCCGACGTAGATCGCGTCATTGGCCGCACGAGCGCGCATCAATGCCTTCTCCTCCTCGTTCAGGTATCTTGCTCGCTCGAAGTCATCAGGGAGAAGGAATGGGATAGTACAGCCGAAGACGATGGTGATGGCTCCTTCGACTGAAAAGAAGGTAGTGAGAGGGGCCCGGGGTCAGCACAGTCTTCCTTTCAACCAAGCAACAATGACTTACTGATGAAAAGCCACTGCCATGGCTCGCGACCACCGCCCTTAATCCTCAGAATACCATATGCCAGCAGCCCACCAAAGGCACCCGATAGCGCACTGGCCACGAATAGATACGCCACTCGTCTTGCCTGTTCCTTGCGTCTGTAGAAAGTTGACAGGTAGAGTGTGAGACACGGGAAAAGACCTGATTCGAAAGCTCCAAGCAGGAGACGAGTGACGACCAAGGAAGCGAAGGAGTTGACGAAGCCGGTGCAGAGGATGACGATTCCCCAGCCGAGGATGAGTGCGGTGATCTAGTGAGAGTTAGTGCAGTACATGTGGATCAGTGTAGGAGGACATACAAGTCTCGAAGGCCTGAACTTCTTGAGGCAAACAGTAAGGGGGACTTCAAATGCGACGTAGGTTGCGTAGAAGAGGGTGACAGCCGTGTTGTATTGGTTGCCGACGAGTTTGGCATCGGTCTGAGACGAACAAGATAAGTCACGCTCGATATTATGATGGGCGTAACCACTCACGATCAGTCCAGCGGTAGAAGCATTACCAATGTTGGATCGGTCCTGGTATATGAGTCAGTATTCTCTTCGATCAAACGGGGACTATCAAACGGGGAAAAAATCCTCACCAGATAAGCAAGAAGGAAGATCATGCACATGACTGGTGCGATATCTACAGGTATTCATCCATCAGTCGTTGTCCCGCCCACATGGGGGAACGCAACTCACGCAGATCGAGCTTCCTCAACAGCTTCTTTTCCGCCTGGGGGTCAATCACATACTCGTCCTGGATTTCCTGAGCGTCAAACGCTTCATTGCCCGTTGAATCCGAGTCGACCTTTTCCTTCTCGCTGGGTGTGATGGTAGACATGGTCGTGTGATGTGATATGATGGGAGTGAATAGAGGGACGGAGGGAGACTCGAGGAGACAATCAATTTCGTATGTGGTTGTATACACAAATTGAAAACAGACGACAAAGGTGGAACAGAAGGCCCGCAGCGAGAGAAAGACCAGCGAGCAATCAAACTATATACTTTGCGCGTGGAGCACCTCGTTAGGCCAAGTCGCTCTGATTTTATTTCCCCGACACCGATAGGGATATTCCACAGGGAGCTAAAGCTGTTCCGTGACACTGCCAAGTTGCGGAGAAGATCGTATCAGCCAAAACGAAGAAGATGCTGTCATCTGGGCGTGGCCCGATACCAAGGGCGTGGATACCGCTTATCCCGAAATCGAAATCTTGTGGGAAGGGCGCATCCGGCAATTATGCGCCCTCCCTAGACTTGCCTCATTCGGCCAATTCCCCGATCGGTATTGCCCGACAGATTTCAGGTATAAGTTTCCGCATCGGCTTTCTGGATGATAAGGAGGAAAGATTACCGCTGTCGGTCCTTGGCTGTGCTATTACGCGAGCCCGGACTTGTGGGCAGCCTGCTCAGAAGGGGACGCAATTTCCGGGCGATCCATAATGAGTGAGCAGCGGCCCACCCCGATGCAGGGTCGCTGGACGCCATGGAAGGAAGTTTCTCCAGAGGAGCCCACACAATATCCCGATCTGCTGGCCGATCATGGCCGACGACCATGCCAGTTGTGTCCAGCTGATAGGACCAGAAGGCTCGGACCTGATGATGGATGCTTGTGAGGAAGACGAGGTAGATGAAGCCGACACATTCAGTATCAGATCTGATGTCGGCAATTGTATTCTCGGACATTAAGGCAGCTACGACAGCATCATCCGGGCCTGGACGCGTAGCATATACATAGATGATATCTCTCGGATAGAACGATAAATCCTCTTCCGACATCCCGGTCACTACAGAAAATAAGACGAATGAAAGATATATATTTGCCAGGGACTCGAACCTCTCCGCTCAAGTCCGTCAAATCGATCAATGAAATCCCAAGATAATAATCGGCTACTAGATGATCCCTCCTTGTCGATCCATCCTCGACCGCGTCAGGAGACCTATCTGATGTGCCAAGAACTCTCCCGTATCTGGTCTGTCAGATCCATATATTGTTAGCGTCTCCTTAACCTCTGCCCATCGTTCCAACGTCTCATTCCGATCATGGAGGAAACAGTGAAGGAAGCCGCAGGAACATACCTCGTCCTCGTAATTCGCAACAAGACCTCGGCCAATCTTTCCTGCTCATCTTCACCCTTCCCGTCTTTCCCCGTTACTGCACCGCCACTCAGAGACATTCCTCTCATCCCGTTACTGATACCCCCGCCGCTTCCCCCACTAGGTCCAGGCCTACAAGCCGTTTTAACCGCGGCTGCAGTTCTTTCCCTCAATACCGGCGTAGGCAGATCCAAGTACTGGCCAAGGACTATGATGTCTTTGTAGGCTCCCATTTGGAGTTGAGCCAAAGGGACTCCATGCTCTATACCGTCCGCTTCTTTCGCGTTGAAGAACGTCTTGAGCATTTGGAGCCATTTGAAAATGATGTCAACCTCCTGAGCCGATAAGTGGCCAATTGTTGAGCCTGTCGTCGATGGTGGGGGCAGTGGTTTATCGGAGAGTGGTGGGACTAGGAGAGAGATTAGGATATCGATCACTCGCCGCCAGATTTGCAGCATCAACGAGAGTCTTTGGTCGACCAGCAGAGTCACCGAAAACACCGAGAACTGGGCGTTATGAAACGTCAGCACCTATCTGAGAAATCTAGGCCTTCGTAGATCTCGCCCACTCACATTCTCGTTGAAATAATCGAACAAAGGCCACAGACTAGCATCCAAATCCTGCTCCGTCAAAGCCACCTTGCTCTTCTTCTTGTCTTTCAAAGGCTTCGTCAAAGCCTGTAAAGTCCCGAGACTCAATGTGTGTTTGATATACTCTCCCATTCGATCGAGGATATCTCTCTGCATATCATTGCTCGCCCTTTCCAGCGCTCGATGGGCAGTCAGCAAATGGAAATGGACGTCGTGCTGTTCTCCCCCTTCCATGGAGATTCGCAATCGGATCATGCCGCGAGGCGAGAGTGGTAGAACCACGTCGCGGGTTTTGAGAGTCGCGAAGGCCTTGGGGTCGAGACGAAAAGTAGCCGCTCCAATTGTATCGTGTTTTCCCACAAGGAGACGGTCGAAACAGATCAGTTCGAGGATTTTGATGTTGCCAACAGAAATTTCAAATGTCTCTTCCCTGAGTCGCCGGATCAGCAAGTGATTCATCGTCAACTCTACGCATTTCATGGATGTGAAGGATGGACTCACCACCGAGGATCCTCGGCACCCAGTACCGTCCTGGTTTTCAAGATTCGTGCTCCACTCTCCCGATCAAATACAGCCACAAACGCATCCGCAGGTTTGGTCAAGCTCCTCGCCAACAAGTTCTCGCCGCGCATGACAGTCACAGAGAAGACATTGCGCCCGGATTTATCGACAGCAGTTGAATTGGCAGGCAATTTGTGCGCTTTGACAATTCGGGCTGACTCCTCAGCTTCCATTGCGAAGACCAGGTCTTCGAGAGAGATTTGGGCGGCACCCATGTCGGTTAACTTCACGCAGGCCTAAGTACGAAGTCTATCAGTCCTCGGCCTCACTTAACAGTCTTTCGCAGCCCTCCTAGCAATGTAGGATGAGAGGACACTCACTACGGGTGGAATGACAAACCCATCGATTTTCTTTCTCTCGAGGTTCTTCACCGCCTGCTTACCCTTCGCCAACCACGCACTAGCCTTTCCACCAAGCTGATTTTGAAGTTGGTTCTGAAGCTCAGACGTCGGGGTGGAGGCCTTGATGGGGGTTAGGTCAGAGGTAAAAAGGGCCTGAACAGTTGTCGCATATTGCGTGACGGCGTTTGAAATTGTCTATAGCGAGTAAGTTGAGATTAGCGACAAGCAAGGAGACGATGCAAAGGACATCAATCGATTCACCTTCGAGAGATCGATGATGTAGACCGCACGCTTATACTCCCCCAATGGGAGATCATGGAGAACGACTTGCGCAGCCTCCCGGATGAAGGTGAATAGGTCTATCACAGATTGACTGTGTTTGTTCTCGCTTTCCGGGACCCAGCTATCCATCCCTACTGCCCGAGAGACCCATTCATGTGTGTTTGTCTCGGCTGTGTCCCTCAACCATGCTGTTACATGGGGCTCGAAGAAGGAGTCAAGGTCGAAGCCGTGGTCTTGCCTGATGTACATGTCAGCACTGAGCTACAGCCTGTTACATTGGGCAGGCGCTAGACTCGATAAGACAGCTGCAAGAAACAAAGTGAACATGTGAACTCACCCTGGGCACGTTTCCTCCCAATAAGCCAGCAGCCGAGCAGTCGATTCGTACAACGCAAAAACGTCCGATCCGGCACTGCGAGGTCGTTCCAGGACCTGCAGTTCAGCCAGGAATAACGGCAGTTGTTTAGAAACGATGATAGCAGCTGGGTTGAGGGCACTAATTTACTCAATCAAGTCAGCTCCTATGTCCCGTTCAGTGACGTGAAGTAGATTCCACTGACGTTGGTACACCCTCGCCCCACACTTTCCTCACGTTTTTGATCTCCTTCTCCATCCACTGCGCCAATTTCTCGAAGCCCTCGACTGTGGCATCCTTGCCACTTTCGGTCTTCCCACTTCCATTGAGACCTTGCCCCCCGACACCACCCATAAATTCGCCTGCGGCACCGACATATTCACCCACTGCTTCCGCTCTCAGTTCGTCGGCTGCTTCCGCGAATTCATTTTCAGCTTGAGATGAGGAAATGAAGAAGGTTGGCTTGGCGCGTATAATCGGGAGAACCGAGGCGGGAGGTCCTACGGGCGGTAAGTTGGTAGTTGGGAATATCGAGGGAAGCGCTTTGAGAATCAGTGCAATCAGATATTCGCCGAGTTTACTGATTACTGGGGGAAGGGGTTCTGATGGTGCAAGCGAGAATGACAGTTCCTTGATTCCTTCTGCTACCCTCATTCCCCACTCCATCTCACTCGAACTACCCAAGGCAGTCTCCCATCGTTGAACGAGTGCTTCTACCTCACGTTCCTTCTCACGCCTCGAAGCGATCACCCACATCTCTCGACACTTTTCCACCAATTCCCTAGCTCTGGGACCGCGACTTGCAGCGTCACCCGATCTTTTGGTCAGCCTGGCGAAGATCTCCATCTTTCGAGGGGGCACAAAGTATTCTGCCATGCCAGAGTTTGGGTCGTTAGCGCCGAATTCAGCAGGGGAACCAGGCATGGCTAGTTCTGGGAAGGTCGTGATCAGGTCTGCAAGGTTCTGTGAGAGCTGTCCTTGGCGGGCACGCTGAGCTTGGGATAGGTTTTTTAGCGAAGAGAGAGCTGTCAAGGCACGCTTGATATCACCGAGGTAGAGCTGTTTGTCAGTTTATAGTTTGCTTTTGTCAGCTTACCTTGTCTAATCCTTGACTCCTGATGGCAGCCGCATCGCGCTCAAGAGTGTCAGGCCCAACGCCCCACACAACGCCTACGGTCTCAGCCATAGTGCCCAGCGACTCCCCACTCCAAGTTGGACTAGGTTTGCGTCTAGGTCCATCTTCAGAGTGACTACTTTGGGACCTGTTGAGTGCCAAAGTCGGAGTGGATCTCCTTCCCCCGGGACTGGATGACCGCGAGTCTGCACCAGACCTCATTCCAACACCCAAGCCAGAAGACGCAAAATCGGAACCAGGATCAGACAAAGGGCCGAGCATGTAGCTCTGGACTTCCGCACGAAGCCTGAAGAGCTGATCACGGTCCTTCTCAGTCTGACTTCGAGCTACTGGAGAGAAGTAGGTCGAATTTGGCAGCGATGTGTAGAGCAGATTCAACAGGTGAGATTGGTGGACATGCGCCGGAGCGTTGTTCGTGGAAGCTGGAGGCAAGGTTGACGTGAAAGCTTCGAGAAAGGTGGGAATCTCTCGAAGATTCAGACCAGACGGAGTTCGAGTCCCTTTCTTGCCTGAACCAATGAGATTGAGGAACTGAGATACAGAGGCTTCCCATCCTAGATCGCCCTTTTCGGCGGCAAGAGTTCCCCAGAACTCGATGAGGAATTCCTTGGGTAATTTGTTTCCTTCATTCTCATCCTTCGACTTTGTGGAGAAGAATGATTTACGTCGAGTGGTAGGTGACCGGGGAGAGGTATTCTCGTTCGAGTCTCCTAGGTCCAGTTCCCGACCAGCGGAATATGTGGGCGAAGGCTGAGGAGAGTATTGGTTCGGTGTGTGAGGGGAGAGAGCCGAGAAGGTCAAGCGAGATCCGTTGGGCGAGGTACCATGGAGGGGTGGAGAGGGATACGAGAGTGGAGGTGTAGTCCCGAACAACGACAAAGAACCTCGGTGCGGCAATGGCGGTGGGCCGAGGAGGTGATGATTGAGGACACTAATTTTGAATCAGTGATGAACAGCTTTTTTTCCCACGAAAACCACTCACGCAACTCGCAGCGAGTACATGTAACCCAATCGATCTACTTCGTCCCAGCCGCTGGAGTTTTCTCCATTGGTCTGACCTGTACTCTTGTCGCTCGCCCTACTTGTCGCACTGGCATTCCTCCCACCCATGACAACGCTAGTCGGCGCAGAGCTGTACGTAGACCGGGCTGGGGAAGAGGCGAGGGGGATGGAGAGGGAAGTCGCATTACTGGAGTGCGGTGAGTAGGCGTTGGAAGAAGCCGATGTCGACCGCAGCGGCATGGGCGGGATTGGACGTGGTGAATATGACATGACAGGGTGTGTGTCCGTGTTCTGCGGAATGGCGTTAATGATGCCACGGAAGCTGGAAGACTGGTCGTTGTCACTTGGGACACTGACTGGCCGATGCCGTCGAAGTAGATAGAGGGTGTGACTTTCGAAGGAAGAGACGGCGACGGTAGAGTTGGTATATATATGAGTGGAGGTGGTTGCAATAGACAGAATAAGTTTGTGTTGTCACCGACATGGGATGAGTGAGGGGGATGCTTCCGGACGCGTCCATAAAACAGCGCGCCGCGCCACGTGGCATGGCAAAGCAGAGACAACGGCGGAGTAAGTTAGAACGCCACTGGCTGCACTGGGTGGTTTCAGCGGGTAAAAATTCATAGGACAAAAAGCTGCAACGCAGTCAACGTTCAAGACACCGACCGCATAAAGTTTTATGATCATGACAGCAAGCTAGTAGCTGGAACTCCATACCAGAAGCGGCGAGGAAGAGATGGATTCGATTCCCATCCTTGATAAAGCTCGATTAGATAGCTGTCAAAGTAATTCGCAACGACCAGCACCAGCCTATGGGCATTGCGAGGGCCAGACGAAGTAGTGCTTGCTAGATATATTGATGCTGACTTGCAGGCATGTTTGATTGCTGATATTCATGTAGCATGAGGAGATTACACTGCATATCACTCATCGACCTGAGAAGGATGATCAAGATATCGACCAGATATCCAATGGCTGGGAATTCACCTTCCCGATCGGGCAATTTCAGCGCCGAGGCCAAGTTGGTTGTTGCCTGTAGAGTACATCCGCTTCCCACCATCTCACTAGCTGCCATGACAAACCACTCACATCGTTTACCACCATCCTCTCGTTGTCAGTGGATCATTCTGGCGACAGCAACCCGCTCTGAGAGGTATAAAATCCCCCAAAATCGACACCCATTTTGAAAGATCATCGTTCTTATTTCCATCTTCCCATCATTCTATCAGTTACCTCGCCATCGGCAACTGCCAGCAAATCTATCTTCACCCGCCGTTTCCTGATCATAGCTATACTGCTCGGTACACTAGCCATCATTTCACGCTCTCAACTCCTCGCAGCTACACGCCGTCTTCCTATAGTCTTCAGCGCATCTTCGAGCACATCAGCAGCGCAGACAGCCATGGCACAAACCAAGATGCGGTTCCGATACCGACCCTCTCAAACTCGGGGTGGTGGTGATCACGGCTGGCTCAAGGTCAGTCTTGTTCCGCTTTGATAGATGAGCATCTACTGACATTTAATCAGACCTTGCACACGTTCTCCTTTGCCGACTATTATGATCCGACGTATTCGTCTTTCGGGTCGCTCAGAGTGATCAACGAGGACCGTGTTGCTGTAAGTCTCTCATCTTTCCGCATGAACGCATACTGACCTTTTCCGCCCTAGCCTAAGGAGGGTTTCCCAACACACCCTCATAAAGAAGCTGAAATCTTCTCTTACATCATCAGTGAGTGATGGCCGTTCGCTCTCGCAGCACATCTGCTGACCAGATCACATTTTACCCTTCGTTCCGCTACCCTTCTTGTCATCCTTCTCCCCCAAACCTGAATCCATACACAACCACTCTCCTACACTCTCTACAGGTGGCGAGCTCACTCACAAAGACTCCATGGGCAACATCGAAACAATGACCCGAGGTGACCTGCAAATGACCTCTGGGGGAACTGGAATACGTCACTCGGAATACAACGACCATGCCACCAAGGAGTGTCACTTCTTGCAAATCTGGGCGCTACCCAACGAGCGTCATCTTCCGCCTAAATACTACACCCGGTAGGTGGTTGTTCTTCGCCGCGATCAACTTTTTTCTTCCTCAGACTTTCGCGATCATAGCTGATTCTTTCGTGATGTTCATAGACACTTTACCGACGCGGAAAAGGCGGACAAATTGGTGGAGATTGTTGGACCTGTCGGTGCAGAAGGTGTGATAGACACAAGAGAGGGAAAAGGTCCTGCCCCTGTAAGTCTCTCCCCTCAATCTTTGCGCAAAGCTGACATCTCCATTCATATAAGGTCCACAGCTCTCTACACTTCTTCGCCTCCGTCCTGTCACCATCTAAGACACTCACCTACACCCTCCTCCCTCGGACCAAGTCCTCTCTGTCGACCGCATCTCCAAATGGGAAGCTAGTGTATGTTCAACTAGTGCAATCCTCGGGCTTCAACCTCGGCAAGGCAGACCTCTCCGAGGGCACGGATAAACCGAAAATCAGGGTCTCCGCTACCAGCGGTGATTCTGCCTCCCCTAACAGTGTCACGCTAGGAGAGGGAGATGGAGTTTTCATTGCAGGTGGGGAGACCGGGGAGGAGATTGCTATTGAGAATGTCGGTGGAGGTGTTGGAGAACTGGTCTTGTTTGACATCGATGCGTAGGGAGGGGTTCGGTGAAAATTCGAGTAGATAGATCTTCTCGCTGAAATCAAGTCCACACAATCTGTCTAGGCCGTGTCGATCATCTAAACTTATCTAGTTTGTACAGTACAATCTAAATTTACATGCAATCTATCCAGTTTGTGTCTGGGAGCATTGATTTCGGGTAGGCCAGCTGATTCTAGCCGGCTTCTTCCCCTTGTCTTTCTCATCTCCCTTGCCTAGATTAGCTTTATCGTTGCTGTAGCTTTTCATCAATCTGCATCACAAGTGGCCAGATACTTTGCTCGAGACGTTGATGCGTCTCGTCATTCGGAGTTTTCCATTCAAGCATTTACACAGCTTCCGGTTCGCTCCTGGACGGCTATCATCTAGCCACGGCTTTTCCACTTCGAGTATTCCGAGAATGTCAACGCACGCCGATCTGACTCTCCCTTCTGGCTCGAAAATTACCGTTCCAGTCGGTCTATTCATGTGAGCCTCTCTGATCTTCTATTCTTCCCCAGGAACCATATTGTGCCAATCCCTCCTCCTCCACCCAATGTATTGCCTTTTGAAGGAACTGTTCATGTATCAAGACTAAATTTTTGTCAAGCGATAACAAGTTTCACCCGTCTTCAAACGGATCTACGTTCACTACTACGAACCCCGCCACTGGCGGTCATCTCCTCGATATCTCACATGCGACGGCTGAGGATGTTGACACAGCTGTGAAAGCCGCAAGACGGGCTTTTAGGACCAGTTGGGGCAACAATGTGCCAGCTGTCGAACGGGCGAGAGGTGGGTTGGGTCTTTCTCTCTTCTCTCTTGTTAGCCGTGATGGGAAGGCGTCACTTGAGCGGACAGGCAAATTGCTGGAAGATCATATAATCGAGATGCAAATGCTGAATTCGAAGTAGTACTGAACAGATTGGCCGATTTGATGGAGCGGGATATCGATGTCCTGGCAGCGCTCGAGAGGTATGTCCTAACTACACTCGCAGGACGTATATTCTATATCAAACCGTCTGATTGGATGATTCATCTACAGCATCAATACAGGCAAGGGTATCCGTATAGCTCGGTACGTCCTCGGCATTCTAACCGTCATACGTTGCGGCCAATGCTGAGTTTCATCCCTTGATAGCGAGGCCGATATCACCGATTCGATAGCTTGTCTTCGGTACTATGCGGGCCTGGCAGACAAGTTCTTTGGTCAGACGATTGATCACTTTGGAGGGGAGAAGCTGGTTTATACATTGCATCAACCGATTGGGGTATGCGGGCAAATGTGAGTATCATGTTTTCTAACGTCTCCCCCCTCAGGCGCAAATCGCGGTCTGAAACAATCATGATACAACCACGTGTATCGCTGCCTTGCTGATTCTCTCCCAGAATACCATGGAACTACCCCATTCAGATGTGGGCATGGAAAATAGCCCCAGCCCTAGCAGCAGGCTGTACAATACTCCTCAAACCCTCCGAACTCACCCCTCTCACCGCACTTTACCTCTCTCAACTCTCCCTCGAAGCTGGAATCCCGCCAGGGGTCCTCAACACCCTCCCAGGGTTGGGTTCCACAACGGGTGAGGCGATAGCCCGACATATGGATATCGACAAAGTTGCATTTACCGGCTCCGTTGTTACCGGGAGGAAAATCAGTGTAGCAGCTGCTGAGAGCAATTTGAAGAAGGTCACGTTGGAGCTGGGTGGGAAGAGTCCGATATTGGTGATGGAGTCGGCGGACTTGGAAGAGACCGCAAACTGGGCTGCGCTCGGGATATGGTTTAACTCTGGACAGGACTGTTGTGCGGGAAGTAGAGTGAGTTGGATACACAGTTTGCGAATAGACCGGGCATACTTCGTGTCGCTGCAATGGTATCAGCTATCTTGCTGACTCACTAGACCAGATCTATGTCCAGTCAGCAGTATACGATAAGTTCGTTACATTGCTAAAAGCTAGAGCCGAGGCATGTGCCATTGGTTTGGTGAGTGAGCGACCTCCACGTGGACGGACAAATACTGAAACTACGATACTATCAAGCCTCACGATGAGAAAACCTCCTTCGGCCCCTTGGCGAGTTCTTCCACTAGATATTACACACATATGCTAACGCACTACTGCCGCAGATATCCCAATTACAGCGGGACAAAGTTCTGGCATATATTGAATCGGGAAAACAGGCTGGCGCAAAGGTCATCACTGGCGGACGGAAATGGCCAGGCTCGGAGGACGGGTACTACATCGAGCCGACCATCCTCGGTGACACGCGTGAAGAGATGAAAGTCGTCAAGGAAGAGGTACGGAATTTACTTACTTTAGATCTGTACAGACATCTCATCAACAGTTGTTCCCCAGATTTTCGGTCCAGTCATCGTAGCCTCCCGCTTTGAGAACGAAGAACAGGCTCTTCACTTGGCCAATGATACGTCATACGGTCTAGCTGCTGCCGTGTTCACAAACGACCATAAGCAGGCTTTGCGGATGACGGCAGCGTTAGATGCAGGCACAGTCTGGGTGAACCAGTATGCTCTTCTCCATTCTGGGGTTCCATTCGGCGGCTTCAAACAGAGTGGAATAGGGCGTGAACTCGGTACATATGGTTTGGAAGCGTACTGTCAGGTCAAGGCTGTACACCATAACCTGACGCAAACTTTGTGAGTATCAATGACCAGGGATGTAGAGGATGGCTGATATAGTATATACCTTCCAGAGAATGGCCGTTGTAGAGGCATGCAACTGTTGACCACGGGGAAAATTCAGAATAGCAGAAGACAGGTCGAGTGCCACTCCACGTGGAGCACCAAATTGAAGTGGAGGTGAACCGCATCCGCAATGAACATCTCAGCTGTCTTCATCCTTTCTTCCATGTCTCTATTTGCGCTTGGTCGAGGCTCATATACGACTTCTCGTGCACTATTCTCCTCGTCGCACATTCGCAGGATGGCGTCTGCCTCCTCAGCTCCACGTCTCACGAATGTTCTCGCCAAAAGCAAATCGCCCTATCTGTTGCAGCACAAGGATAATCCGGTTGCTGTAAGCATCGCATCCTAGCACAAATATACCAAAGCCTTCACTAGAGCTAGCTCTCTCTGATGCTCATTCTCTTCCTCTTTACCAATCTGAGATCAGTGGCAAGAATTCACTCCCGAGACCATAGCTCTCGCTCGCCAACTCGACCGACCAATCTTCCTCTCATCAGGTTACTCCGCATGCCATTGGTAATTGTTCAATCTTTCTCTGCCAAGCTCCACTGCTCAATTGGTCATACCACTGAATCTGGAAACAATGGCCTACGCTCAGGTGCCATGTATTAGCCCACGAATCATTCGAAGACCAGTCTATAGCAGATATGTTAAACACCAGTTTTATAAGTATAAAAGTTGATCGGGAAGAGCGACCAGACGTGGATCGTTTGTACATGACATATCTCCAGGCGACGCAAGGGGGAGGTGGATGGCCTTTGTCCGTCTGTGAGTCATCATCAGACTCGACGACATAGAGCTGACGGTCTATGAGACTAGTCATGACTCCAGATTTGAAGCCATTCTTTGCTGGGACGTATTTTCCGCGAGGGCGATTTGAGGCGTTGCTTGATAGGATAAGGGAGCTGTGAGTCTGTATAGACTTATGATCGCTATGGACATCTATGTCAGGGCTGTGCTGACTAGGATAACCTCCCGGATCAGTTGGGAAGACGAGCGGGAACGATGTGAGGAGATGGGCGGAAGCGTCATCGGTATGTTGAAAGAAATGAGCGTGTCGCCGGTGAGTTTTTCGCCTTAGCATCTCTGCATAAGCCATGGTACAGCTCCGCCAGTTATACCCTATCTGCATCAATACACTACCGTGAATCCGCCTGACCATCATGACAACTAACATTCGTCGCATCTCAGAACCGTACCGCTTCGTCGCTTGCTCAAATTCTGTCGACTAGCCCCTCCACAAAAGTCTACAATCACCTCGTTCAGACGCATGACCCACGCTATGGCGGTTTCTCAGCCGGAGGGCCACAATCAAGGGGCCCAAAATTTCCAAGCTGCAGTCTAACTCTAGAACCTCTTGCCCGAATGGCGACGGCAGATAACGATCCAAGTAAGAGGGAAGAAGCCCGGAAGATGGGAATGAAGATGTTGAGAGCCATTTGGGAGGGTGGAGTGAGGGATTGGGTAGGTGGGGGAGTGGCTCGGTACAGCGTGGATGAGAGATGGAGGGTCCCCCATTTCGAAAAGATGCTGTAGGTGGACGCCTACTGCAATAGACATCTCTAACATGTACGTAGGTATGACCAGGCGCAACTGGTCTGCTGTGCACTTGACTTCGCTCTCATCTCCGATCCTGCATTTCACAGTGCCACTGATCGACTCGCAGCCCAAGCAGACCAGTCGCTATGCTTGGACCTTGCTGCGGACATCCTCAAGTACTGTCTACGCGACCTGCTCAGTCCGGAGGGGGCGTTTTGGAGTGCTGAAGATGCGGACTCGGCTGTCGAGCGGGGAGGAAAGAAGTCAGGTGCGTCAACTTTAGTAACTATTGGTTAGCTGATACGAAAATAGAGGGAGCATTCTATGTCTGGGACGAATCGGAAATTGATGCAGTTCTGGGCCTTGAAGCTAATCTCGTCAAGCGATTCTTCGGAGTCAAGCCAGACGGGAATGTGGACATAACTCACGACTCCCATGGGGAGTTGCGGGGTAAGGTGCGTCAATGACCATTCTCGTTCTGATGATTGCAGAATATCCTCTACCAGGATCGTGCAGCGATGGCAGTGGCCAAAGAGTTTAACTTGTCGGAAGCAGAGGTAGTGGCAAAGCTTGAAAGAGCTTGTGAAAAGCTCAAGGTCAGGCGGGACGAAAGCCGAGAGCGACCCGGGCTCGATGACAAGATCCTGGCTGGATGGAATGGCCTCATGGTAGGTTGCATTGCTGGCAGAGCTGACATGCTCAGATCTCGGCACTGGCCAAGGCTGCCATGATTTTGCCGAAAGATCGATATATGATAGTCGAGCGTTGCCTAGAAGTTGCCAACGGAGCTGTGAATTTCATCAAAACAAACATGTGGGACGAAAGTACTGGGACGCTAAGCAGGAGCTATCGGCATGGAAAAGGACCTGTACGCTTTTCTGCCTCTTGCACCTATGCATGCTGACCGTTGTGTACTGTCTCCAGACAGGAGAAACGGACGACTACGCCTTCCTCATCTCTGGCCTCCTGGATCTTTACCAATCGACAGGAATCGAATCCCATCTTATCTGGGCAACAACCCTTCAAACACAGCAAGACGCCTTCTTCTTTGATGCAGAGAATGGAGGTTACTACGCCTCGCCGCCTGACCCCCTTGTTTTGGTTCGAATGAAGGATTCCCAAGACGGAGCAGAACCGTCGGCAACCAGCGTGTCGGCGATGAATAATCATAGGTTGTCCCTCCTTGCGAGTGATGGATATGAAGGATACGAGAGGAAAGGCGAGGGATGTTATCTGTCGATCGCAAACGAGCTCGAGCAAGTTCCCCGGGCATTTGGGTTGAGTGTTGCGGGTCTGATGGATTTGGAGAAAGGGTACAGAGAGGTGAGTGAATGTGAGGGCTGATAATTGAGATCAGAGAGATCTAATGGTCGTCTCAGTTCATCGTAACGGGCTCTCCTTGTGAACCGAAGACCAAAGAGCTCTTGAAATTGGTCTTCTCCTCCTACATGCCTAACAAGGTCGTCATCCAGATCGACCCCCTTGATCCGCCAACTTGCTTAGCGGAGAAGAACTCAACAGTCAAAGCTTTGATAGAGGGTCTGCGGGCAAGCTCCGGAACGCCTGCAGCGGAATCTAGTCTGAGAATTTGCGAACAAGGGGTTTGTGGTTTGCCGATCACAGATGTTGAAGAGGCGCGGAATATTGTGTTGCAGTGGAAATCTAAGAGCGGAGACCAGCACTGAGCAAGGTGTGAGGAATAACAATGTGTGTTGTCTGTGTGCAGATGTCTAATTGTACATTATTACAGTATTCACATACTACTAATCGATACAGATAACCCTAGATATGAAACATTAGTCGGTAACGAACATGCTATTGGCAGCCGAGATGGTAGATGGCGCTACATGATAAAACAGCCAGGATAGAAGGGGTTTGAGCAGCGGAAGGCCTATAATCATGTGGTACGATTGGCCCAGAGTGACAACAAAGAAGGGTGGCGAACCAACGGAAGAGAAGTCGAGCGCAGAGCACGGACTATTCCCTTAGTCGCTGGGCAAGAGCTTTCTTCGCTCTCATCTTCTCCACTAAAATGGGGTTGTTAGCATACTGCGTTCACCACAGATCGACGCCAGAGGCACGGCAGAGGATTCACCACGAAGCGAAAGAGACTTGGATGTGGTGGATCAGGACACAAACTTACTCCCACTGGGCTTCGCACCGAATTGATCGAAACCTCCAGCCGCTCCTCCAATCTTGCGCTTCTCCGCTCGAGCGCTGTTCAGTTTAGCTTCGATGTAAAGACCTCTCTGTGATGGGTGCAGTTGATGAGTAACAAGAGTGAGCAAAACGAACAGATGAAAGGGAAAGAAGGGAGGCATCAGCGTCTGTTCGATCTTAAGATCAAGATCATCCTAGAAGCGTGAGAGAAACAAGTCAAACCTACAGTATAGGCGTACAGGTTCTCTCGATATCGGACCACGGCGTCTTTCCCGTCCTCCCCAGTGCCTTCATTCGGCGTTCCGTCGCTGGTGGATGGAGTTGTACTCGTCGAATCGGGCGTGAGACCTTCGTTCTCACTCGAGAACAAGGACGAGGACGAGGCGAGTGATTTGATGGAGATGGATGAGGCCGATGGGGTATGTGAAAGGGGCGGGACTTCCTCATCGTCTTCGCTGGAAGGGGGATTGACCGCGTCCTGACTTTCGCTAGAAGTGGACGTGACTGGATCAACCACTAGTTGTTGCATCTGATCGGAGAGACTTTGACTTGGATCGTGTGCGGAGGTGGACTGGGTCGGGGAGGAGGGATCAATAGAGTCGGGCATAGGGACGTTATCTAAGGGTGAAGATTTGAGGTCGGTTTGACGGGGTGTCTCCAAGTCGTCTGCTACGTCTAGGTTGGATTGTGTCTGTCGATGCGATTTGGTGTCTCTCGAAGTGGCGGTGGAATTTGACGATGAGGACGAGGCTGGCGACGAGGAAGAGGATGAAGGGGGATGAGCGATGGGTTGAAGGGAGAGAGGAGGCACGTATGGCATGGTTTGGGGCGGGTATAGGATATATAGGATATATAGGAAAGATGGCAGGGATGGAGATGGAGATTGAAGGGATGTAAAATGAGTCTGAGTGCATTCGATTCAGTTCCCATTCCCATTCTATTCCCATCCAGCGTCCCATTGCATCCCCAATTAGCGCCCCACGTCATTCCCCTACTGGCCACCGCACAAGCCCCGAACCAATCACAACACGGCCTTAGCGCAGGCACTCGCGCTGCACCCGCCCCGGAGCCAATATGTCCCTTTAGCGCGTCACCGCCCTCATGCCCGTGTCCCATGCCCCGCCGCACGGCCCCACAACCACGCGCTGGCAGCTGGCAGGGACCCCTTTAAGGCAGACCTTGAAATGATGTCAGGGGAGGTCTCACAAAGACACGCAATATATTATAGCTTAATTCTATCACAGCCAAAGTGCGTGTTTCATGGTCCTGATGACTTTGGTTGGCTGAATGACACCTCGGTCTCCATGTTGGATTACATGAAGACATACAACTGCTACTAAAGGGTGCAGAGAGACGGACTAGTATTCTAAAAGACTGACCATGCTGATATACCGCGTGGCCCAGTAAGGAGAACGACTACTGCTGGGCGACTGGGACTGCCTGAGGATGGCATGGCCATGGTCCTTACAGGTCGTAAGCGGGATAGACAAGACTCGAGAACCGGCCGGTTTCAACTGATTCTCAACGGGTCGAGCTCGACAACCTGGTAGAGGAAGCAGTCGGGGTACTTGGCCTTGATCTTTTCCTCAACCCACCAGTATGGGGTGAGGTAAGTGATATCGGTCTCGTCGGGAGTGCCAGCACCGCCGGTGAGGAGTCCGACGATTCGCCCATCCCTTGAAAGGACGATGGAGCCGGAGTCGCCCGCACGGGAAAAATTCCCATATGCCCTGCCGCATGCCAAGACGGCGATCTCGAGGTTTGTTCGTTTGATGCCATTCTCGTCATAGGTGCGGGTAAAGGACTCGAGACGGTTGACGCGGCCGACAGTGGTCCCCGTCGCTAACCCGTTTTTCACCACGAAGAGGCACTTCTCACCATTAACATCGATGTGCGAGGGGTTGCGGATCTCCTCGTCCCGGACGACACCGTAGGCCTGGAGGAGACCATCCTCGGGGTACATGTAAGTCGCTCGATCGGCGCGGAGAGGAAACATTGCATTGAGATAGTCATTAACGGAGAGGTTCCCGCCTACAGAGGAAGAAAGTAATAATAGTCAGCCAAACCTGCAGACAAGAAGACGGGAGTTGGTGAACGTAACGAGAGATGAGATAGTCTTACCGATATATATTTTATTCCCCACGAAACTGGCCGAATCGATCTTCTCCTTGAAGAGCTCAATCATGGCCCAATCATTAGTGTAGTTGTCAGGATCGGCCGAGACCTCGATCTTATCGGAGTGCAACACAAAGCCGATGACGCGCAGGTCAGGAATGGTACGGCGCCTTGTTACCTCGTAATGGAGCGCGTCCAGCAGTTGGATCTTCTCGTTCGCCCCCGCCACTAATCCCAAATGATGCTGGCGCCGCCGGGTGACCGTTGGGGACTCTCCCTCGACGTGGTCCCCCATCCTCGCGAGTATTCGCTCCCACAAGCCGATTGAATCTAGGAGGTCGCCGACGGTGCTCATCATGCCCATGACGGCGTTGCTGTAACCACGAATACCTAGAGCGACGATATATTCACGAGGTTGGCTATTGTTCGTACGCGTCATACCCGTGTTGCGGTAAGCAGAAGGGGGACGGGCAACGTGAGCGCAGGTCATAATGGCGACTCTGTCGTCGTCTTTGCTGAGACGGAAGTACAAAGCGCCTGTGCCCTCAAAATGAGGGTACTTGAGGGGCGCGATGGAGAGGCCAAGAATGGGGGTAAAGGGCTTTCTCAAGTCGGAGACGTCGTCGAGGATGGGGTTGAACGAGAGGAGCTTGGGACCAGCAGCCACGGAACGAGTCACGGTTGATTCGACAAAGGCCACCTCGATGTCGGGAAAGCCAGCCCCGGCGAGGATCTCCTTGACGACGGCGGCTGCGGCAACGGCGTCATCGTAGGGAAGGGAGTGGGGCTTAACACCAATGTAAATGACGAGAGAGCAGAAAGGGTCGGCCTCCCCCGCATTGGCGTAGGCGAGGGGATTGATAGAAGTCCATGTCAAACTCCTCGAGTCGAGGCATTGGTAGATCCGCTCGCCGATAGAGGGCCAATGGGGCTCAATAGCGTGACCGTAGACCGGACGGGCCTCACGTTCGCTTCCCTGGGCCTGAGGGCCTTTGTGAACGGGCCAGTCGAGGCCAGATTTGTATATACAGGGAGTGCGACTGGGATAAAAGTCCGACCACGCGTTGGGGTACTTATCGGAGAGGCGGACGCCGTCCATTGGCTTGCCGAAAGAAGAGGCATTTGAGGAGACGAGTGTGTTGATGGTCAAGCAGTCGGCGAGGAACTCGTTATCAAGGTTGAGAGGGTGTGTATCGTCCGACGACACTGTTGACGAGAGAGAAAGGTGAAATAATTATAGAAGAACATTGTCAGTAAGGAGTCGAGACCTCTGAACGAAGGGAGCTTACTTGTAACGAGGGTTTTTACGTTTCTCGATAATCAAGAGTTGAGACCATGTCGTTAGCAGACAACGAGAAACCTGGAGAGGAGGACAGGGGGGATGTAAGGTCGGTACAATACGAGACAAGCGAGAAAACGCAAAACGTCGCACCTTTCAAGAGAAAGAAGGCTTGCTCGCATAGTCGATGGTAAAGAACGAGGATGACGTAGAGGCAGATTCGATCGAGGTCGTTCTGTGGATCTGTGGGATCTGTGGCCACCTAAGGCGAAGGGGTAACGGGGTAACGGGCCGGTAACGGGAGTGTCGACGGCATGGATAGCTAAAGGTAAACTACTCCTGACTGGGCGGTAGTCAAAGCCTTGTATCTTGTAAAGCGTGAGTTGTCGTGTATCAGCTGCCGTTGCATCGAGTCCAGGTTGCGGGTAGTGCCCAACCCTCTTTCTGCCCTCCTGCCTCCTGGTTGTTCTTCCTTCTGCTCATTATCGTCACTCGTGAACCTCGCTCTTCTCTAATTCTCTACAAGCTAGACGACCAAAGGAAGTCGACCATACAGACAACCAGACAACGGGAGCAAATAACCTCGGCAACCTCGGCGAGCGGACGTTGCCGAACCGCCGAAGCTAGAGCTTTGATCTATTTGATCAGAGCTGACTAACATGTCACCACATATATATCACTATGGCGCGATTCGTTTTTGGTTTCCCTAGCTGTCCTTTCTCATCAGCTACACTTCTTTCACTCGAATCATCTCACTCTCATTCTCACACATAGCTAGCTAGACTAAACCCAATAGCTACTCACAATGGCTGCCCGAAGAATTGTCCTCTACTCAGCCGACGGGTGAGTATTGCGTCTCTCACCGGTTTGACATGGCAACCTCTAACAGTATCCAGCTGCCCATGGGCCCACCGCGCTCGAATCAGTCTCAAAGCTTCCGGTGCCGAGTACGAGATCGTGGAGATTGACTTGAAGAACAAACCGTCCTGGTACCACAAGGTCAACCCCTTGACCAAGGTAGGTTTGTCGTTGAGGGCTCTTGCTCATCAGCTAGGTTCCCGCTCTTTCCTACGGCGCTCCCAAGGACTCGGACCCATCCGACCCACCCAAAGGAACATTCATCTACACCGAATCAGCTCTGATTGTAGACTTTGTTGCGAGTCTCTTCCCGCACATTGACTGTGAGTCTTGACTATCGTTCAGCACTGACAAAGCAGACGAAGACCTACTCCTCAGAGCCAAGGCCAATATGGCTCAGTTCCAATACGACACCCTCGTGGCTCCGCATTGGGGACAGCTACAACGAGGTGGTGGCTCTCAAGAAGCATTCGATGCGTTCTTCAAGGGCCTGCGCGAATGGCAGAACACCTTCCTTCCGGATGAGTTCGTCGACGGCACGGAATTCGGAGTGGCAGACATCAAGTTGGCACCGTTCATTGTAAGTTGTGAAGACCTGGATGAGACTGACAATAGACCCGAACCTATCTCTTTGCCGAGCACGACGTAGGCGTCTGGCCTGCTGGTACGGGTGGGCGCATCGTTAAAGCGTTGAACGACCCCGAGTTTGCCAGGATTGGCAAGTACGCTAAACGCCTTCAAGAATGGCAGGCCCGCAAGGACACAATTGACGAAGGTGAGTTGGTCGTGTCGTCGATGTTCAACCTCTTTGCTAGTCCAGTCAGCTGACCCCTCACAGCCAATTTGGTGGCGCGTTTCTCCGAGATCATGAAGAAGACCTGGGAAGAGAAACAGGCAAAGGCCGTTTAAAAGCAAAGCGTTCATCTGAAGCTGGTGATAATGTTATTATAGGTACATAAGATTGTCCGTGTTAGGAGATCGCAACTGTCATATCTTTATCGTTATCTATGCTACTACATCAGAAACTCGGTTGAGGAGCACCTCTTGCCACATATAGCCTTCTTGTTAGCCGTTCTCTCGACCGTACGCCAGTCCAATCCGCCCAGACACAACCAAGTACCGTCAACTCATATCCCACTGGACATGTGTACCTGCACTTCCCATTGACACACATGGCAGTCGCCAGTGGGTCAAAAGTTGTGCAGTCCTCTCCCTCTCCAGCGCATCCTCCACATGACTGTATATCGGCAGACGACTCAACGCAGTCGTATCGGATGATAGAATTCGCCCGTCGAACAGGACAGGCCGAAAAGCCAGCTCTGCAGATCGGGATAAGAGCTCTTTTGGAGGTAGATGCCCCAGACGACGTCGGAGTACAAGATGCGTCGGTCGAGTCGGGTTTTGTGCCCGTCCCACAAGTGGTGCAGGAAGTCGATCCGGTGGGAGCGACTTGGTTCGTTCCACACGAGGAACATGAGGAGGCACCGGCAGATTTGGAGAAGGATCCGGCCGGACATTGGTGGGAGCATTTATCAGTCTGGGAATTGGTATCGGCGTAAGATCCGGCGGGGGCATTGTAGCACTGGCTTTGAGAGGTGGACCCAGGGTCGCTTGTTGCGGGTAGATTGTTCACGCTGGAGCAGGTCTGGCAGGTGGTGGCGCCGGTATTGCCTTGGTAGGTACCGCACTGTGAGAGGTCAGTTTGAGATCATCACCGATCGTTCGTCAAGACAGTGACTCACAGCACAGATATTGCAGCCAGTTTGTCCGGTGTAAGTCTGGTAGTAACCTGGTGTACACGAGGTACAAGAGGTTTGATTGTAGGCGCTGGTGTAAGTTCCTGCCTGACATGACTGACAAGCGGACTGCGTGCTACTGCTGTACGTTCCCGGTGCACAAGCTATACACGAGCTGGCACCGCTCTGACTGTAACTACCGGTAGGACAGTTGGTACAGGATGTTTGAGTACCTGATGAGGGAGAGTATGTTCCGGCTTGACAACTCTGACACCCGTTTTGACCTTGGTTGTATTGTCCGGCTAGGCAGGTTTTGTCCGACGCCGTTGCCAGGGGGATGAGCGTCGACAAGACGATAGTGAAGACGAGTGAGAGGTAATTCTGTCGCATGATGAGCAGATGAGGGAGTAGGAGTGAGAGTTGGGGGGATAAGAAAGCATCCTTGCGCTCACCTTTTAACCAATCTCAAGGTCACTTTTTCTCTTAGGGTGTGTCACCCATCGCCAAGGATTTTGCTTCCCGAGCATTGTTCTCAGCCGAGCATTGTTCCCAACCGAACATTGTTCACAGCCTCAATAGATCCCGATGTCTGAGACTGCTAGGGATAATCGACATTGGTCTGAGCTGAATGAAGCATGCATCGAGGTGAGGTGAGCTAATGAGCGAGAGCGAGAGATGAAGGGAAGAAATCAGGAAGCAGAAAATGCGCTTTGCGGTGGCGCGGTGTCTCGGGTAGGATCTTCGGTTCGGACCATCCGCGTGTCCCCTCTTCCCGCCTGTAGACCTGAATCGGGGATCTGCATATCGGCATGCACAATGCCGTCAATTAACCCTTGGCTCAGACTGCGCCCTCCCCCCTCCCCCCTCCCCCTGCTCGGCCTATTCCCTGTCTCGGGCTAACCTCAGCCTACATCGTCCCAGACGCCTCTCCACTTTGATCCTTCGCTGGGGGTCAACGAACCGAGCACTGCGACGATACCAGACGGGACGAATCAATAGGCTTGTCGCTCGCAATTTCACTAGAACAAAAGCTTTTTACGACATCCCGTCGAGCGAACCCTGAAAGAAGTAGGATATTGGGCTTGTCGATAGTCTATTCACTTACGGCTGAGGCGTCGTAATAGTCGGCATTCCACGTGGGGGAAGGCCTGTGCAAGTCTAAACTTTGTCTCGGGCCAACACACCATCGACGATAAATTCGTCCCAGTCGCACGCCTTGGCTGACTGTGGTGGCAGTCAGCTAAGTGTAATAAGCAGCAAGAATGGGGTGGGGGCTTACAGTCTAAGCCATACAAACTATAGGAGATGTTTACGTGAATGAACGAAGAGCTCGCCAAACCTTTTCTGCAGAGAGTCCGGCACCGCTGCGGACCCAGGGCAGCCCGGGCCTCGTCACAGAGATTTCATCTTGACGCATACGACGCTTTGCCTCCCTTCGGGATCGATAGGATGTGCTCAATACAGCGCTGAATCAACAAACGATCGGGAGAAACGATTGAAGGGATGAAGATTGGGGTGTCAGTAATTTAGAGGTGTCACCTGTCGGCTTGGAGGCGGTCTCGACCTATAGATCATGCAACGAGATTAGCCAGGGCAGGGCAACGAGGATGTAAATGACGCAGGAGATCGATGAGATGGACGACTCAATGCTAAGTGAGTGAGAGAGTAAACCAACAGACCTCCTTCGTACGTTTAGCGCTTCCCGCTCCCATGGTAATCAAGCTCAGCCAGTTGGTCAGGGGATCGATAGAGGCTTCCTTTTGCAATTCCCATCCGTACAGATGTCCATCATCAGTTGAGATATCAGCGGAAATAAGGGGAGAGCGATCTCGCCCTGAAGGCCGGGACGTCTGTGTTAGTCTGAGATATGGTCTGTCCAACTATGCAGCTGAACCGCGCACTGTGGCTGCCTAGGTCACTGAGTACACTTGGAGTATTGGAGACCTGCCTATCATGCGCAGTTGTAATCCTTCGACGCAGCAAGGACGACTTATACAGAAGTGGCAGAGATATTTGGTGCTCTTGCGTCAAATGCTGCGGGCTGCGGGCTGGAATGCCGGATGACCGGAATAAGGATTATTATTTCCCATTTATTCGGGTTTAATCCGGGCGCGCGAAGTGAGAGTCGCTGCGGTGCTCATTGTCCACCTGCCATCCTCAACATGTCTAAAACCAAGCTGTAACGGCCCACTCGTCCTCTTCAATGCGGCCGTCGAATGAACTTCTCATAGTCAGCCTCATTCTTGTCTCGACAATCTCCTTCCTTGGCTACGGATACTACTTCGCTTTCCCCACGCCCCAGTGTCAGATCTACTCGTTCGCTCCGGACGATGTCCTGCAGATTCCAGGAGCCGCAGCACTCGATGCATCGATTCTTATGAGACGGCGGTCTACGGGTGGAGACGTTGAGACCAACGATGCAGATGTCTATGGGACTGTAGGACGAGTGCCAAAATTGATTCATCAGAGTTGGAAAGAGGAGCAGCTGCCGCATAGGTTTTTGGAATGGAGCAACTCGCTGCGGATAAAACATCCAGACTGGAAATGGGCAAGTATCCTAACCACCTATGTTTCACGTTGAGTGAAGCTGACGTCCAGGCTTGCAGGTTCTATGGACGGACACCGCTAATGCAGCTTTCGTCGCTTCGCATTTCCCAAACCTGAACGAATCGTATTGGACGCTGCGGAATAACATCCAGCGTGCTGATTTCGTTCGAAATCTATACCTCTGGGAATTTGGCGGGTGAGTCCTGCGAGAGCGCTATGCCTATAGCATAGCGTGTTCTGGAGACTGCTGTCGAGCATGATCTGTTTTGCGGGCCAGAATACTTCTTAACCCAGAATGCTGATGTATACATCTATCCGCAGTATCTATGCCGACTTGGACATGGAATGCCTTCGACCCCTTGATACCCTATTCACAGATCCCCTCGAGCACATCTCCTCCGCATATCCCATTATTCCTCATGTCGACTCCCATTATGCGTTTGTGGGCTCGATGGACGTCAACCCAGACGAGTGGACTACTGATCACTCAATACCCAACGCATTCATGGCATCTACCCCAAGGCATCCGTTATGGCTTATACCCCTGTCCAACGTGCTAAAGCGGTTCGGCGCAGATGAAGAAGGCCATCTGCCGGATCGTGAGGATAAGGCATGGTGGGAAACAGCGGTGGAGGGGATCTCGGGCTCGCGCGAGGGAGCCGAGACTATCACTGGCCCCGTTGCGCTGCTGGATGCGGTTGTCTCATATCGCAATTGGTTTGGACATGAGGGTCACCACGCATCAACATCCGCCGACGTAGCGACAGTGGATCCTATATCTCCTCCTTTAAAACAATACGCCGCCATTGCCCCATCCCGCCATGATGTCATTGTTTTCAACCCAGCAGTGATTTACCCCTTCTCTTGGGTTACCCAGTCGAAGGGGACTCCAGTGTACAAACATTGTCGAGCTGCGTTGAATATGGGTTTGGATTTTCAACCTCAACGATGTCAAGGTGAGTTCTATGCTCCTGTGGTATGACATTTGGCGGGGTCTCACCTGGCATTTCTATGCAGAACTGGTTCGAGCGTATGAAAGAGGAGCCAGAATGATCACCTACTGGTCTCATACATGGCATCAAACCGGAGACAATGTTGATCTGGGTATCGTGGGATCTTAATGGTCATATCAGAGCAAAGAAGTGGCCGCAGGCCCAAGTCACCCGCAACAAAACGGACAGGCGTCTTTGAGAACGACTTGCAGTATCATCGCTGGCAGATGATTCCCCGTCAAGATCGATGCTGCTTCCTTTCAGTAGGGAAAGCACAGTGAGCAAGATCCATTTTCACATAGCCATAGCCAAGCAGATAGTCGTCTCGATATCCAGGATTCCCAGCATATAATGATTGATTACAATGTATATTGTATACACCTTGACAGAGGCAGGAAGTCATGACGTCACCCCGTATGACCCGGGCAATTGTCATGTCCGGCCTCGTCCGGGCTTGGCTCTCTCATTTCCTCGTCTTGTCCTTCTCAACACTCGATTCATTGCTGGAAGTCGTCAGAGATCACAGCGGCGATGGCACTCCTCATCCCTCTTCTTCTCCCGCACGTCGTACAGGCCACGACAAATATCGGTGAGACTTTTGCCCTTCTTGTATGGCGACGCGATGTTGACTGGTTTGCCGCCAGGTATCGGCATCTCCAATGCAATCCAGGGTACATCCTCTTCTGTGTCGTTTCAGATCGGCGGTAAGGTGTTTACCACCAGCAAGAGCTTCAATCTGTCTGGACTGCCCTATGACTTGAGAAGGAGGATTATAATGATGGCTTTGGGCGAAAGCAAGAGGTGTGTCAAGCTTCGAGCCGTCCCCCCTTGTCGCGATGCTAATTGCGAATGCGTCCGATGCTTGTAGTTTGATTCTACCTACGCCGTACATCTTCGATCCAACCCGGCCAATGACTGCCGAGGATTTTCACGACTTGCAGAAACAGAATCCGCTGCATCCGGACAGCGAGCATTATCGTTCTATCGTCGGCGATCGGGTATCAGCAAACGGCTACCCCATCAGCAGCTGGAGATGGATGACTATCAGCTCCGAGTGGAATGAGATACTGAAGGAGTTTCTTTGGGAAAACTGCGATCTTGCAGGGTTTAGACCGTGAGCAAGTGCAGTTAATACTCTACATATCGCGCTGACTGTTGTTTTCCCAGATATTCCCGATTCATTCGATTGATGGAAAGCGACAAAGCATTTACTGCCCTACCGGAAATACGGTCTCTTACGTTCCGCGAAGGATTTCAGTCCCCAACTGATATCTGTGAGTGTCTGAGATGTTTCGCTTTCCCTGTAAGATACTCTGCTTACTTTGTCTTGACAGACACCATTCTGGCGGATCCCGCCATGGAGAAGTTGGAGGAGATATCTATCTTGCCGAATTACCCGACATCCTTCCATCCCCTGGTCCCTCCAATGGCCCCATTTCAGTTCGGTCTCCAACTCATTCCGTCTAGAAGACCTATCAAAAGTTTGACATTTGGTCTGCCTCTGGAAGCCACAACCAATGCAGTCTCACGTCAGAACCTGAGGAACATCAGGGCCTCCAGACTGACTATCACCTTTGTTCAGCCGACTATTGAGCTCTTTACGGAGCTCAGAGATCTTGTTTCAGAGTCGACGGCTGTACTTGGCATTCGATACGTCTCAGTCCGGCATTTTGCAGACTGCAGGGTATTCCTGTGCGAACCTCTTCAAGAGTTCAAGAAAATCGAGCTATATCTCAACCTACCCCGTCCACGTCGAATACTCTCTGGACCAGAAGGCTCACGGTCTCTTATCGAGGATCCAAATTCGCCGAGTCTCGAGTATATCACCCGTTTGATTTCTATCTTGGAGACTTCTGACGACGAAGTCAAGAAGCGATACACTGTTTTCCATGTAAAAGATTGGGAAGTACCAGGAATGGGGATAGTAGGGAAGAAGGAGCGCATTTGGCCAGTTGCAGACCTTGATGAAGATCTTGCGTCTATTACCGATGAATTGGAGATTGGGGACGAAATGCTTAATGCGAGATCGGAGAGTAGCAAAGGCAAGGAGAAGGGAAAGTCAGCTGAGGAGCCGGCACATGGGAGGAACAGTGATAGTTGGGAACGGCAGACGGATCTCAGACTCTTTGGTGGCTTGATTGGATTGAGAATGGAAAGCAAGAAACACTGAGGCAACATTTGTTCCGCTTTTTGGGTAAAGGGTTGTGTGTTGTTATTGATCTATGTGTAGTGTACTCTTTGGCATCTCTGTCAATATGTAATAGATACCCCTTCTGCCGACTTTGTTCGCGAGTCAGGCGATTTGCAAGAGTGTGCGTGGTGGTAGAAGAGAACAGATGATGATACATGCTGTATTGGGTAATTGCATGGTAATGATACAGATTGCGAGTTTCTTTCTGATGGCTTCCGCCCCGAAGTACCATCAAATCAAGGCTTCGGCCGTATCAACCAACCAGACGCACATCCTACCACCGAGACTAAGACAAATACAGCCCAGACAAGATGGCCACCAAGGATATTCTGATTGACAGATAGAGCAAACAAGATTTGAGCTCCGCCAGGCCCAACAAGCCCAACAATATATGAAACCACCTGTGAGTATCCGTTGATTGCACCTAGAAGATGTTGACTAGGTGCTGCAGCTGTAGTCAAGATGAGGTTGCAGACTAGTCATTAGCTTCCAATATTATACTTTCTAGCTTACCAAAGGCCATGTTGGCTATAGACGATAATAGTAAGGTAACACTTAGCGCCAACCAGACCATCGGTGTTCTCCCTGGTTGGCCCGCCAGCTTGTTGACGAGTGGAAATCCCACGAAAGACGGTATCCAAAGCAGCATAAGCCAGCGATAGAGTCGAAGAGTTCCCACCCGCTTTTGAAGCGGCGGAAAGATGAACAACTGAATCAGAAGAGTGCCGAGGGAACGAATGCTGACAGCCTTGGCGATATCACCGGAATCAAAGCCTAGACCGCCTCGAGTTACGGGCGAGTAGCAGAATAGCGGAACGATGGCTCCATAGGCGCCAGATAATAACGACAGGATACCGAAGCTGAACATGACGGCTGCTATATAGGGGGTGAATAGAGCTCTGTGAGAGGTTACATCTGCTTCGGCGCCATTTGGATGTGGTGTTTCGACCGACTGTTTGGCAGGTTTAGGGGGTAGAGTTTCCTTGAGACCAAAAGCAGCAATGACAGCTACGAGAATGGTCACAATGCTCGCAAGAAGGTTTGGGAGGAGGTAGGGATAGGTTGCGAAGATTGGGATATTTTTGACCAGCCGAGGGAAGCGAGTAATATCTCCAAAACCGCCGCCAATGGCCGTAGCAAGTAGTCTCCCGGTATTGAGGAATACCGGGAACAACGAAAATGCTCTCGCGGAATTGGTTTCATCCGACAGCTCTCCACTGAGCACATGTGTGAGTGCAATGGATCTTTCGACGAAAGGGTTTACCACTTACACTACAGCCTTGATGACTGCCATGTTCCCGTTCAGTCCAGTGGTGAGGATACGACCGACCACGAGCATCGCAAAGGAATTGCTGAAACCGACGAAAATTCCGCCGATCGCTGCACCAATACTGCCCTGATTGGTGAGCGATATAACTCTGGAACACTTACCATGAATAGAACGGGTTTACGCCCGATTCGATCACTCAATACGCCCCAGTGAAAGGCGGTAACCAGTTTTGCTATGGAGGAGGCTGTTTCCACCTGGGCCAATCAGTCCAGCAAAAGATCGGAAAACTCACCACTCCAAGAGCATACCCGACAGTCTCGGGACTTTCTGCTGCTCCTACACTGACCAGCATTTGGTTGATGAAAGGGTATACAACCTGAGAGTTGAGCGTCTCCACGATACGTATGAGGTAGATGTGCAGGAGCTGAAGCTTGGGCAGAGGTGTAGGAGCTCTTACGTCCCCGACATCTCGTGTCAAGAGGGGGACTGTCTCCGACAAGTCTGACGATGCCTCATTTCTGATTACTTCCACTGCAGACATGATGGGATTTTGACGCGTCTTCATAATTTCATACCAACAAGATATTAAAGATCATCTTCAAGTCTCCGGATACTCGGAGCGAGAAAGCCGGAAGCCGGTGGATCGCGTTTCGGGTTATCGTATTGATCGTCCGTCAACATTGGCAGATCCGTGCATATATGGGGTAACAAGACAGAATGTATGAGTGTAGCTACTACCGTACAGGCCACCGAGATGAGAAATGCAAAGTAGGAAGAGTGTAAGAGTGGGGGTCAAAAGGCAGGTTGTTATCGAATAGCATCGGCCGAAAACAATCGCATCCGATTTGCCGAATTCTCGGTGATGGCCGGCAGACATGGCGGTGGATCCGATAGTACTCTACGTATATCCTCGAGTAACTTTGTCTCCTGCACTCAACATCGCGCTCATCTTCCCACTACTCTGTGCGGAACGAAACATGAGAAGAGACGCGGCACCATGTCTGACAAATCTTCAATGCTCAACATGGACTCCATCGACACTGAAATAGGAATGGTGGAGAAGGTGACGCTTCCTCCAACGTCGCCACGATGGGAGCCCCTAGATGAGGATGAGAAGCTGCCCAGTGGTTCGCGTAATTCCAAGAATCCCAACCCCCGGGATCTTGCTCTACGCCCTATCATCAGCGTGTCCAAGGAGGTCATGGCGACGGACCTTTCAGCAGCTGGCTTTGTACCTGAAGGAGCGATACTGGAAGACGTGAACGCGGGCGTCTATGGACGGTTCAGCAAAGCTCGCAAGAGAGGTGTGATTGGCATGGTTGCCATGACATCTATCATCACTCGTAGGTTCATTGAAAAGATAGTGACGTTGATGTCCAGCTTTCGCTTCTGCCATATTCTTTCCATCCATTCCCATAATATCAGCGGATTTAGACACGAATGGAACCAAACTGAATGTCACTGTCGCTGTCTTCCTTATTGTCATGGGTGTGACACCTTTACTTTGGGCACCAATGTCCACTTTCTACGGCCGACGACCAGTCTATCTTGCCTCTGTGCCACTGTTTGTCGTCGGTTCGATCGGAGTGGCACTGTCCAAGACCTATGGGCAACTCCTTGGTACTCGAGTTTTACAGGCTTTCGGAGCAAGTTCAGGTCTAGCCATTGGTGCCGGTACCATTGGAGATTGTTTTCATCCCTTGGTACGAGGGAGGGCGATGGGTTGGATGTTGGCTACGATCACGACGGGGCCTGCGCTCGCACCCGTCATAGCTGGACTTTTTAATGGTGGGTTGCTGTAGCGCGCAGAGCTGACAATAGAATATGTCACAATCACCTGGAGAGGGGCGCAATGGTTTCTAGCTGGATATGGAGCCTTTGCTAGTCTCGTCCTGTTTTTCTTCCTCCCCGAGACGTCGCATCGGCCACTTGCCTGCGAGATAGAACGGGATCGACTGAACGCGGAGGATGGTGGACATCGGCGGTTTGTGGTATACGTCTTCAACCCTCTTCGATGTGTTACTCTCCTGCGCTACCCAAATATTCTGGCGGTATCACTCAACAGTAGTCTTTCGCTTGCTACCTTCTACGGTTTACTAGTCCCTCTATCTTACTCGATGGCGCCTAGATACAACATCACAAACGGTGCCATCTTAGGCGTGAGCTTGAACCCTAGAGACGCAAAACTGACCTTTAGCTGCTATATCTGCCCTTCGGTATAGGCAACATGTGTGGAGCGCGGATCGCCGGTGTGGTGGCAGATCGCATGACAGCCAAATGGCAGATCAAACGGGGTGTCCGTCTTCCTGAGGACCGACTCCGAGCAGGACTCATCAGCAGCTTTTTCGTTCTCCCTGGATCAATTATGATAGTCGGATGGACAATTGAATATGGTGTTGGCGGAATCGAAACTCCATTAATATTCATGCTGATCGCGGGTCTCGGCATGATCTGGGCAATCTCACCTTCCAACACATATTGCGTAGACGTCATACAATCGAGGTCGAGTGAGGTTCTTGCGATCAACAAGTGAGTTCTTGGACGTGGTCACTGGCTGACTAGTTCAGTTGCGTCAGGTATTGCATTGCTGCAGGGGTTTCGGCAGGAGTGTTGCCAGTCATCGAAGCGATTGGTGTGGGCTGGAGTAAGTCATGAAGTCGGGAGGGTCGCGCTGACTACCTTTAGCCAACACGATCTTCGCATTCATGGCCATGCTTGCAGGAGTGCTTTCCTTGCTTGTGATACGATACGGACCATCTTGGAGAGATCGCGTAGATGCCCGAGCAAGTCCTTCAGCGGCATGAGAGCCAACAATTTGCATAGTTACAATCATCTTTACTGTATTAACTTACGGAGCTACATGGCCTTTACATCTTCCAAGCTTTACCGTACTTTCCTTCTTGGGCCTATGTTTTACCTTGCTTTGTATGGAATATGCATTGCGCGTATTTCGGGTGACGTCACTTGCACGTTCTGACGCGGGGTCTCCGGGTGGAGTGGCCACAGCGTGGACAGAAACAGACCCCCAATGCTGAGTTGCCGCCCTCGGCACCGAGGCACAACTATATAACTATTTACATTCCTCCTTCCATCGGGTTGAACTTGCTCCCTGTTCGTCTATCTCTCACTTCGATTTGTATCACAGCTTCAAAATCGTATCTGGCGTTCATCTTCCCCCAACCTACGTCCACCCCGGGTGCCCATCATGTCCCCGCACCGCTCCCTCTCGTTCTCGTCACACCGTCACCCAACTCAGATCCAGGATGTCTTTGTCGGTCTTGCATTCAACCTCGAGCCCGAATCACCCAACTCTCCTAATCGCGAGAGAGATCTCGAGTATACCGTCGTTCTGCATGATGGGACGGGTATCACCGAGTCCGAGACGTATCACTTCACCGTCCACCCGACCGATGATACCGAAGAGGGCAAGACCAGTGAGGCCAAGAGGGTCAGTCTCGACGTCCTCGACAAGATCGGGAGGGTTCAGAGGGAAAAGGGCATGAATGTGGGTCTCTCATTCAGCCAATCAGACAGGATCAGGCTCTCTTCACGACAGTATCCCTGTTCGGATGATATCGCATCACCAAAACCGCACCTTTTGGGCCCGCAATTATTGACAAACACCTTTGACACAGGTCCGCATGGTAGCCATCGCCCATCCTGTCCCCGTTGAGATCCGAGGGAGGCATAGTGTTGAATTTCTCCCAAAGGTCTGGCTTCACGTCGATGCCATCCCGTGAGTCCACAATGTGGCTGCATCGCCTCCTCTTTGCTGTGCCCCACTCGATCGGGAATAACCTGGACAATACTTTCACGTTCTAACCCCTCGTGATAGGTTCGTCACCACCCCAGCCACCTCCATCTTCACCAAACTGCCTGCTCCATCCACACAGGCCAGTGCAACATCAGCCGTCGCAGCTGGCATCAAGCTTCTTCACCCAGTACGTGATCATACATAGATACTCAGAATCCAGATCTTTATCCTATTTTGCTGTCACTGACGATCACCGCAAGGCCACACACTCTGCAACTACCGCCGATGTCGCAAGTGACGATCACCACGTCCAGGTTGACAGTGAGGGCCAGATTATCCTTTGCAGCAGGCTGCAATATGAACAGAGCACTAGCCCAGAGGTGAGCCGTTTACCGTGCCAAAAGCGTACTTGTTGGTCCCGCTAAGACGTCAACCACTGGCCTCTCAACACAGCTGTGGAAGCGATTCATGGCGCTTGCTACCCATTTACGCGAGAATAATATCACCATCTCTTTCTTCTCTGCTACCCCCCAGGGTGAGGTTGCTAGATTAATGTACAGGAAGAGGCAGACTGACATATAAATACAGGCGGTGGTGTAGCTCTGATGCGTCATGCCATGATTCGGCTTTGGAGATTGGTCGGGTTGAATGTTAAGTGGTGAGTTGCTCGACCCGTGCTATGTAAAGACCATCTTAAATTGACGGCACTCTGTCTACCTCGAAAGGTACGTTCCCGAAGGACACCCTGCCGTCTTCGATATCACCAAGCGTAAGATCCACAACGTCCTCCAAGGTGTAGCTCCAAAGGATGTAGAGATGACAGAGGAAGACAAGAAATGGTTCGAATTGTGGACAGAGCAAAACTGTGAGTATGGGCTTACGAGCTCGAAGAAGATATCGAGGTTTTGCTGATGTCATTCAGACGAGTCGTTCTGGAAGCAAGGCGCCTTGGACGCCTCACTGATCGTCATTGATGATCCCCAACGTGAGTCAGCCGATGCAATCTGCAGCACGAGGGCTAAAACCGGTGTACGAACAGTCACTGCATTAATTCCTATTATCCGCAAGGAACGACCCGGCGCCAAGATCATCTTCCGATCCCACATCCAAAGTGAGTACGACGTCTGTTACCCGATACGCTTCCGTTGGCGCTTTTGAACGAGCTCGTACTCCACATTAGGTTGCCTGTGCTTACAATGATATCTAGTCCAATCGAACCTTACGGATGATCCCTCGACAACGCAACATCGGGTCTGGAACTACCTCTTCAACTTCGTCAAAGATGTGGATCTATTCTTGGCTGTGAGTGGGGTCTCGATGCAGGAATAGAAGTAGATAGCCACGTGCGCGTATACTATATTGATCAATATGGGGCAATACAGCATCCTGTCAAGTTTTTCGTCCCTAAGAATGTTCATGAACATCTGCACGTTTTGTACATGGCACCGTCTACCGAGTGAGTTCTTCGTTTGCATTTGGGCTACCTAGCTTCCTCAGCGATAAATATTGTCCCCGAATATCAGCTGACTATCGTTTCTTCTCGCCGTATTCAGTCCTCTGGACGGTTTGAATAAACCCTACGGCAAAGCATCAGTCGCATACTTCCGACAGTACTTCAACTCCATGTCGGCGAAACAGTGTGGTGTTGTCATAGACTGGTCCCGAGGCTATATTTGCCAGATCGCCAGGTTTGACCCGAGCAAAGGTAAGCATTGATTTGACGCAGTGCCTCGTCCACACCAAGACAGTGCTTGTCCATTGAAGGAATCAGCACTGACGATCGTCGCACAGGTATCGAAGATCTTTTAGCAGCATATCTTGAGTTCCGTCAAAAGCTCGATGAACTCGAGTCGCCGCCTTTGGACGGAGGGCCACAGCTGATCATTATGGGACACGGCTCCGTGGATGACCCGGACGGTTCGGTAATCTAGTGAGTTCAGTGACTGTTTTGGTCAGAGGTATGGGGACAGATGCTGACTTGAGCTGCAACGTACAGCGAGAAACTGCATGACGTGAGTTGCTACCTTCATAGCTAACAGAAGAACAGTCCACTGAGAACGGCCACAGACCTTGTCGACAGGCCAATATCAGCTTATCCGAGGTGACGTAGCCATCGTTCGAGCTCCGCCGGTGAGGGATCTTACCTTCTCGACGCGTTTGAGGATCATTTGCTGATATGCCGACAGAGTGACTCGATTTTGGGCTGCATACTTCAGGGCAGTTGGGTGGCGACCCAGTTGTCGACGAGGTGCGTTGTTGTTGGCACGGCGAAGTAGGCGAGTAAGAACTAATGCTGGCTTTTCAGGGAGGGCTTTGAAGTCAAGGTTACTGAGGTCGGTATTCCTACTTGATTGACGCGCCGGCATAGGCACTATCTGACGACTTTGGCCCGCTACAGGCAATCAACAAGCGGGTTCCCATTATTGCTTCCGATGCTGGTGGTATTCCGCTTCAGGTCAAAGAGGGCATCAATGGCTGGGTTGTACCAGCTGGCAATCCGTCGGCGACAGCAGCCGTCCTGATGGATATCTACACCGGAAAGAAAGCTGTGAAGAGAACATTGACCGAGGATCATCGTCTTCACGACAAGACATCTGGTACGGCGGCGGTAAACGACGCTGACGGGGACATTCTAAAGGGTGATGGAACGGATCCCAACGCTGTTGCCGAGCAGTTTGTCAAAAACTTTGACAAGCCGATGGTCAAAATTCATTCGGATGAGGGTGCGACTTCGGAAGATTTCTGGACGGTAGGGAACGCCACCCGATGGATGCTGCTGGCCAGTCGTCTGTTGGGTTTGGAGGCAGCTTCCTTCAGCGCTGGTGGGAATGAGGAGGGTCTGTTGAGATCCATGGAGGTAGGGAAGAAGCTAGAAGGCAAAGGTGTTGATGGGGTCAACGTATGGAGTATGGTCATGGGTGATGAGCTGCCGAAGGGGGAGGCCGAGTTGCGATAGCAGACTACAGGACACACACTATACAGCTGGGCTGCGGAAACTGCTAGGCCGTAGATGATACCATGGCCGAGTACAATGTTTGTGAGTTGATTACGATGCAGTAAATTGAGCATCCGAGTGGAAGGATAGAAATAAAAAGCAAGAATCAGACTAAGCGGGGGACGAGTCAGGGTCCGAGCGCGTCCAGGGAAAATGAAAATGAAACGACGCGACACAATGGTGTGCATGGCCCACTCTGCTGTTGCTATTGCAGCTCACTTCACACAACGACGTGCATATACCACTCCGTACAGCCCTTCTAACGACCACCTCACGAGTACAGCTAGGCCACAGGGAAGACTGGTAGAAAAGCCGAACTGGCCGTCTGTCAAAGGAAGCAAAGGCAGGCAAAGAAAGCAACAGCAAGAAATTGATCCGTCAGTCTCACCTCGGTCTCGGACATTTTGACGACTCATCTATACTGCTTGGATATTGGATAACAAACTATTTGCTTTATATTGCTCATTCACAGCGATACTCTATACACTGGTCCCACTCAAGGTGGACAGCACCGTCGATTGCATTGGCTGAAGGTGGACTGAGGAGGGAGAGTGTGCTAGAGTTCCCTTGGCCGAATGTGAGTTGCAGCTCAAGCTCTTAGCTGTCTGGTGGTCATGTTTCATTACGCCTCACCATACGTTTCCTGGCACTGATGCTGAGCATCCCTGATTCACTGGCCCTCTAGACCACCCATGACCCCCTCATCCTACTCTTGCTGAGGTCCCCCCTCCGACCCGACCTTTGCCGTCTGCTTCACCCCTCTTTTCGATTGACTAATCTCCATTCACCCTCTCCTACAACATGCCATCTGCAAGCGACATTCCCCTCCCGTACACGTCCTCAAAACCCCTACCCACCCGGAATGCTACGACGACCGGTACTCTGAAACGAGGGAAGACATTAACCAGACCAGAACGTCACGTTGCCCCCGTCCCCCTCATCGCCCCACCAGCCCCGTCCAATGTTCCCGGTCTCCCCACTTCCTCACTGCAAGGGTCAGGCGGACGGAGCGGATGGGACTGGTGGGTGCTCGCAACGTATGTGACGACATTTTGGGCGCCCCCTGCGGTGCTTAGGGTGTTTGGGGTCAAGGAGAAACAGAGTCGACAGGCATGGAGGGAAAAGATCACCCTCTGTTTTGTGGCCATCTTGATGGGTGGGGTTGTGGGATTTGCGACGATGGGACTGAATAGAGCGTTGTGTCCTGATAACGCTCAGACCAGCGTTTATGAACGGTTAGGAAATGATGACCGTGAGTAATTTACATCTACCTTGGTATCTGGGTGTCACCAGAGTCCCCATAGGAAGTTGTTGGACAAGAAATGAATTCTGATCCTTAATAGTGACTCTGAGTGTATCTGGCTGGGTGTTTAACGTTTCGTCGTCCCTCACACAAGCGACTGTCGACTTTTACTCCATTTCCTCACAGTTGCCTGGACAGGATATCACCAACCTCTTCGTCCGGAATCTGACAGACTACCCGGCATGCACGGCTTCCGCACGGTACGCCACCACTCCCCTCTGTGCTTCATCAGCAGTGTCGACAGTCAAGGAGAACGGGACATTACAAGCCTGCCCTCTTCCCAAGCTGTCGGATGCTACCTTCAAATCGTTGGTTATCACGAATACATCCCTCCTGGAAGGCTATTCTTGGGACCAGGTCGCATCGCTTTCGGCGTACATGGTTCTAGATGGGATCGTTCTCAACATGTCCCCATATATTGCTGCGAACCCGAATGCTATCGCTGGTGACGAGGTGGATTTCGCGATTCGCCAGGTTCTCACTAATCAATCATCCTCCGGGAAGGACGCCACTCGTCTATTCTACAATCGCCAGGCGACCAAAGACGCGATCTCATGTCTTCAGTCTCGCTATATTGCTGGAAGAATCGACAAGATCACACCGGGATGTTTCGTCGCCTCCCTGTTCCTTTATACCTCTCTCGTCGTCATCCTCGGAGTGGTTCTGGTCAGATTCGCAATGGCCTGTATCTTCAACTGGTTCATGGCTGCTAAGCTGGTGTTACCTCCGACTGATCTCGCTCGGACAGCTATCTCACCAGCCGTCATGCCTGAGGGTGCGAACATGTCTGTGAACAACAAGACCGGTACGGCACCATGGGCTTCAGGAGGACCGGGGAATGATCGGAAGCTCAGGGGAAAGCCCGGAAAGGTCAACGGTACTCTCAACGGGTCTTCGACGACACTTGTCAACGCTCAGGCGGAACCACTCATCTCCCTCTCCCGAATCGGAGCAGAACTATTCGCGGTCTGTTTGGTAACTTGTTATTCTGAAGGCGAAGATTCGATACGGACTACACTGGAATCGATCGCCACGACAAATTACTCGGATTCGAGAAAATTGCTCTTCGTAGTTTGTGATGGGATGATTACGGGCCAGGGGGAGAAGCGCAGTACACCCGATATCTGCGTAGGAATGTTGGATGCTGATGCGAGGTTTGGAAATCCGATGCCAATGGGGTACATCGCTGTCGGGGAGGGTGGGAAGAGGGAGAACAGAGCAATGGTGTATGCGGGCCATTACCGTGTGTTTAAGATTTTTTCTACTTCTGCAGCGTATGTTGAAGCATCACACTGACAATGGTATGCCCCTAAGTGTCGAAACGTGGTCAACGCACTCCGACAATCATCGTTGTCAAATGCGGAATGCCGAACGAAGCAAAAGACAAGAAACCGGGCAATAGGGGGAAGAGAGATTCCCAGATGGTCCTCATGAATTTCTTCTCGCGGGTTACGTATAATGATCGCATGAGTCCTTTGGACTTTGATATGTTCCGAAAGATTCATACGTTGGTTGGAGTTACACCTGATTTCTTTGAGGTGGTCTTGATGGTGCGTTCTCAGCTGCGTGTCCATCCTATAAGCCCTGCTGACGCCTACTGGCCCCCTCAGGTGGACGCCGATACGAAAATTTACCCCGACTCGCTGCGCCACCTTGTCAACTGTATGCACCACGACAACATGATCATGGGAGTCTGCGGGGAGACGCGGATAGCCAATAAACGCCAATCCTGGGTCACTGCCATTCAGGTTTACGAATACTTCATCTCGCATCATCACGTCAAAGCCTTTGAGTCAGTCTTTGGCGGTGTCACCTGTCTCCCCGGATGTTTCTCAATGTACCGGATAAAGGCCCGAAAAGACGCCGATAACGACTGGGTGCCCATCCTGGTCAAGCCTGAGATCATCCGGGAATATTCTCAATCGGACGTAGTGACCCTTCACCAGAAGAATCTACTGCTGTTGGGAGAAGATCGCTTCTTGTCTACCATCATGCTCCGGACATTTCCAAGACGAAAGATGATGTTTTGCCCTCAAGCGAAATGCAGGACCGTCGCACCCGATACCTTCTCCGTGCTACTGTCCCAGCGAAGACGATGGATCAACTCGACAGTCCACAATTTGATGGAGCTTGTTCGCGTCCGGAATCTCTGCGGGACATTTTGCTTCTCCATGCAGTTCGTCGTCTTCATGGATCTGGTCGGAACGGTCGTCCTGCCAGTCGCTATCTGCCTGACATTCGCCCTCATTGTCAACTCCATCATCACCCCTCCTCGGTCATTCGAGGAGGCTATTCCGCTTATGCTGCTTGGGGCAGTGCTCGGTCTACCAGCGTTGTTAATTTTGATTACAACGAGAAAAGTCATCTATGTGGCGTGGATGCTCATCTATCTTCTTGCTCTGCCGATCTGGAATTTTGTGCTCCCCGTTTACTCTTTCTGGCATTTTGACGATTTCTCATGGGGTGAAACGAGGTGAGTCAGACCCATCGGAATGATACCAGAAATATGCTGACGAGTCCACAGACGAGTGGAAGGGGAGATCCGATCGAAGGGGCACGACGACAAAACTGCGGTTTTCGACGGAACGACCATCCCTCTTCGGAGATGGGAAGACTGGGAGCGATCGCGTCTGCGGAAGATCCGGCGGGAGGAGAAGAGAAGAAAGAACATGGAACGCTCGTTTGGTGCTGCGTTCCACGGTGATGGATCGAGTGATGGGCATGGGTACAATGGTCTGGATAATCTGGCGCCAAATAGGGCATGGGCGAGGAGTGAATATGATAGTGATGCTGGGTCGGTGTTTTCGTCGGATGACGATGTTTGGGGTCAGGATATAGGTGGCGTAAGTTGTGCCACTTTTCGTTCCCTACATGAACGCGTAGTCAATGGGTATTTAACGCTAACATGGCATGTAGTATAACGAATACAATCCATCCTTCCCTCCCCCGCCTATAGCTCTTCCTCCAGAGACCATAGCGGCATCCGGCCAGACATTGGGTATGGATGAAATGGCCGCCATTCTAGACGAAGGCTTTGACGACCATGCACCAACATCTTACCGTCATCCTCCACCTCCACCTCTGGGTGGGCAGAACTACATCTCCTCCCCCCTCCATCGGCAAGCCTTCCAAGAGTCCTCGCCAAATCCAGGCCAATTTTACCGGTCTGACCAAGGCCAAGTCCCTCGGACCCCGAACTTCCCGCCAAACTCTGGTGATTCAGTTTCGTCCTCCGTGGAGAGTCGGGTGGGGCAGGGACACGCGAAGAAGCGGTCGGGCGGGGCGGGGATGGACAGGTATGGACCTCTGGGACCTTTGGCAGACGACGATGTCAGCTGGGCTAGGGGCGGTGGCAATCCGTTCACTGGCAGGAAGCTCTAGGAGGCTGCCAGCAGTCGAGTAGTGCAGTTGATGGAGTGGGAGTGTAAAGCCAGGACGTCTTGGTATATTGCGCGCATCATTTTCGAGCGGTCCCATTCGGTTGGTTCCCACGTTCAGAACAATTACAAACTTTTACCCGCTTCGGATATTCCACGTTGATTTGATTCCCGCATGCATGTTTGGTTCGTGCGTCATTGGCCGTGAGCTACTGCGTGATAAGCTCCATGCTGCGGATTATTTGCAGAACCAGGCGGGATCCGCAGTACGCTGGAGTGACTGTCTGTTTGTGTAGCAGACGAACGAGGCACCGCATGATCCAGTGGCAAACCCTGCGAGACACCTGCTTCGTCTCAAACCGTTTCGATCTCCGTATCTACGATTAAAAGCAGCCGATCCCACCCCTGTCGATCTTCTGTAGCCAGAAAACCCTGCTTCCAAAGTCGGAATCTCAGACGATACCGAAATCGCGAGCCACCTTCTCGCCGTGGCAGGAAGTTTGAACTGTTCGCCACCTTGGGCTATTGCCAGCGCGGCTGATTTTCGTTTCTGTCTACTCGAGGTCGACATCAGACTGCATGATGGATGTCACGTATAAAGACCCATGGTGTAGATGTGATAGATGGACTTCATTCTTCCTTCTCATTCATTTGCCTGCCTCTCTTAGTTTTCATTACGAGCTCCTTTAACGACCTTTTCACGATCACCCACACTCATTATACGACTTGACTTCCGTTTCCTTCTCTTCTTTCCCATTACAGCATCATCTTGAACTCCTCGAGACACCCCTTCACGAAACAGAAAAAATAAATTTCAAACAAGTGCACCAGAACAATGGTCCAGCTCACCTCCCTCATTTCCCTCGCCACTCTTGGGCTCACCTTCGCCACCCCCATCATGGGACTGGCCATCTCCCCAGACCCCGGGGCCAATGCCAAAGTCACTACCTCGAACGCAAATCCAGCTGCCAAAATCGTTTCGGGCGGTACCCCTCCCCAGGCTAAGAGGCATGAAACTAATGCTGAGAGGATGGCTAAAGGTCTCGGACCCTTGCCGCCTACTAAGCGGTCTACTGGTTTGTTCTTCTTGTTCGATACTCCACCCCGTACGTCTTAGTTACTGACGCCTCTTGGCTTTGCGTAGCCCTCCGTCGTGGTCCTTCAGGTCGACCGTGGGTTCATGACTCTTTACTCGATAATCAGAGCTAACTTGAAATGTTATTTCCAGAGTGCGAAGATATGTTATCGCCATGCAGAACCCACAAGACGGTACCAATACCGGCTACATGGGTGCTCCAGCAGAAAATAATCAGCTGTACGTTCACCGAACAGCGACTTGGATCTATCGTCGTTCGTCGCTCCAAAACGGTAGCTCATTTGTGTTCCATCCAGGCTCACACTCGAGGTCAATATTGCTCGGGCTCTTCGGCTTGCTTTCGAGCCCTCCTCCTCGCTATTCGAAATTGCTCCAGTACGTCCTCACTCGTCTCACCGACTTCATACGCTGACCTGTTTACATTCGTAGTCGGAGACTAATGACCCTTCCTCCCTCGCTGGTAACACCTTGCTGGCAGCCGTGTCCCAATTTCCCAGCCTTGCACCAGGTAGTCCCAAGTGAGTTGTCGTTGAGGCACCGCCATTCAACAATTGCTTGAGTCGACGGCTTACACGCTCTAAATAGCTATGCGCTTTTAGGATTAGGACAGCAAAGTGATTTACCTCCCCTGCCAGCCCATTTCTGTTACGGGGCGAAGCACCACCTCGAAGATGAATGACTGATACCTTCGTAGCTCCAAATGGCCTGTTCAACATCGCCCTCCCCACGGGTTCAAATGCAGTCCCCTCAAATCAAGACTTGTTGAATGGCGTTGCCAGCGTCGTAGGTGGTATCACCGAGATCGCAATAGCAGCCGGATCAAGTGCCATTCCCGGTCAATCCAACATCTGGACTTTTCAAGCCAGCTCGTCCCAGCTCTTTGCTCAATACACTAACCCGGACGGATGTGAGTAATTGCCCAGACTCAAAACATCGCCGTCAATCATCTGATGCGTTGGTCCAACCATAGCTTCAGTTCCAACATACTTCGTCACCGGCGGGCCATGTCAACATACACTCTGTCTGACTGGGGACGTCGCTGCCTTCCAACAGACATACGGGCAAGATGCCAAGGAAGTCGTGAGTTCTTCTCCACATTCAAGCAGTAATTTATGGCTCGCTGACATCCCTCGTAAAGCATGTCATTGCCACAGCCGATGCATGAGTACTCGGTATCGTCCCGAGAAGCAAAGATTGTCTGTAGAGGGGAGGTGTGATATATTTGGTAATGGACATTTCTGTAGCCTGCCTTTGATCTTGTTACCCATCGCAATGTTATTGCTGCTCTTTCTGTCATGTCCTTCTACAGAAACTCTGCGCCCAGCGAGGGGACGATGGTCCCGACGTAGGGTATCATCTAGCTCTGTGGTCATTATGATGAACTACTCATGAATACATAGGACTGTTTGTTACAACGGCAGACATTCGAACGTCTGCCACCTTCCAGAATCCAAGGTAGGAATCGTATCGATGTCTAGGGGTATATTGATGGAGTTTATAGGACAAAGGTCAAATATGCTGATAAGGGCATCAAAGTCGGAGAATTAGGCTATTCGAATGTCACGAGGGCGGTCTCGAATCTAGCCAGAAGCAGAAATCAATCCCTTCTGCTGGATAGCAGCGGCAATGCTCTCGACCTGTGACATGTCATCAGACCTATGCGGTTGGTTGTCGGAGTCGTCCTGGTAGAAATAGACTGACCTTGATACTAGTAGCTCGAATTCTGTCATCCCACCTCTCCGTCCAGCTAACACCTTCAATCTCCTTTACCTGCTTGACCACCCCCAGACCCCCAGCCGTACCTTGAGCATCGGCATCAGTATCGTGCGTCTCGCGAGATTCAAAGTAAAGCAGGTGAAGAGGTTGGTCGATCCATGCTCGGAGTCTGATGTAAGGTCTCAGCTTGGCTTGTGCAAGATTCTCATATCAATGAGTGACATAAATGAACTAACCGGCCTTGCTCAATCATCCTGTTCATGAGGGGAGAAGCAGATTGATGAGTGAGGGTTCTGGATAAACGCGATGCTAAAGACTGACCTCCTCGCCATTGTTTCTGCTGTTTCGGGATCGAGATCGAGCAGTGCGCCCAGCCCATCAAATCCAATGTTATCGTAGACCTATGATACCGTCAATATATGTCGACAGAAGTCACATTAAGCGCATTGATAACCGATGGGCCTTCTGATATGTGGATCTAAGAACCCACCTTTCCACAGGCCCCGACATTGTGCTCTCTAACAGCTCTTTCCAACATGGTCCCTCCTCCTTCTACTTTAGCTCTTTGATGATCTTCTAGACTCCTCTCAAATTCTTGAACTTCCTCTGAACGAAGGATGTACTCTAACAACATCTTCCGTAACATTGTCGAGAGAAAACCAGGAAGTTGGGTTTGGATACGATCGTCTCTATTCAGTGATGCCAGTATGCGCGAGCGTAGAGGTCCAGCTGGAGCCAAGAGCGCGGATGTCACTGCAGCTTTCCTGCAGGTGGTATCAGCAATGTCTTGATTCGTCGACAAGCTCGACCGCCAGTCTTGATTTCAAGACCTTCTTGATGAAGGGTAGCAAGAGCAGGGCAGAACGTACAGCATGATCAGACGTTCACTTTCATCTATCGAAGAATCGAAGCTGAGTTCATGATATTTCTGTGCAGCTTCGTTAAATCGAGCTGAGAAGTCGAATAGTCGAGCCTGTCGATGGCACTCGTGTCAGCGACCTTGAATGACCTTAAAAAGATAACATTCTCACCTGCGATAGACGATATTTGAGCAAAGTCTCCCGATCCTTGGTCGTGTGTATCAACAGTGACGCTCTCGAGAAGTACGTTTGAGCCGAACCGGATTCTCCGCACTAAGGACTCGTTATTGATGCTCGTTGGGTCCCGACTAAACCTAAGAAGACTCACCTCCAGGAGTAGTCTGACGATTTGAATGTAGACCGACAACTTCTCTTCGTCCGAGATGAGTCTGACAGGAGCAGATTCAGCAGAGCGGCTGCGGCAACATGGGAAGACTCACCTTGAACCTCCTTCCAATGGGATTCTCATCAGAGCTTGTGCGGCTCCTAGCCAGTCATCCTCAGCCGCAAGGATGTGCGAGAGGAGATGACGAAGGACGGTAGTCTAGATCACACCGACATGATCAGTCTGCGATCTTCGTTGTAGCCGAAATCCAGCCGACGACAGCAATGTATAGCTTACCTGCTCATCACACCAACCCCCCATCCTGTCAGAGCTCAGAACACCCTCAACTACCTCCTTCCTGATCTCGTCTCCTGCATCTCCAGCAAACGCTGCAGATCCCTTTGCCTCCCACTGATCATCGACCTCATCATCCAACCCCTCTTCGGTCGTCGTCCCCGCACCCGATTTCAGACCACCGCTCTCCATGCCGCTGCCAGCACAGAGAGCTCTCACGAAAGCGCCTAGCACTCTGCGCCCAACGACCATAGCCATACTAGATGTGGTAGTTAGATGCCGACCTAAGGCTATGAGAGGAGTGGATGAAGTGGGAGACGGTGACAGGAGAGAAGACAGGAGGGTCAAGTAAGCCGTCGTCCGGTCTTTCTGGTTTCTGTGAAAGCAGGCGGTCAGTGATGCTGTCCTGCGTGATGCGGAGAGGAAGCACTCACGAGATCTCTGAGATGGACTCCAGCGTGCTGGTGAGATCATCTTCCATGTTGGGCGACGAGTGAGAAGAGCAGTTTAGGAACGAGATGCGGGGGAAACACGGTATCAAAGTCGGAAAGTAGAATGTGGAGGTTGCTGTATCTTGTTACACGTCGATGCCACCGGTTCTACTCCACCTTCTCTTCTTTGACTTCCGTCTATACCGACCATTGGTTTCATATCTTCTTCTTTTTAGCCACATCTCATCCTAGCTGGCTAAACGTTGACGACATCAATGGCTGACGGAATTGAGCTCGAACCAATGGGTAAATCAGTACCCCCACTACCCCCAAGACATATCGACCCTCCCTCCGGAACGTTGGGACGGGGATATCGAGCTGCCGAGGACGCTGCAAGAGCTGCTGTGCACTTTGACGAGGGTGGAATGGATGCTGTGTCCACCTGGGGGGTCGGCGCTGCTGGATGGTGAGTCTACTTTATGGAATAGAGCCGTCAATACCGTTTTACTATCCCGATCCTGTGTGCCTTCGACGTCATTTCTTCACTTTCTGTCTAAACGCCCATGGCATTCTTACTGATCTACTGCATACGCATCTAGGTTCGGCCTTTTAGCTATCCCTCTCTTACTCTTCCCCCGAATCCTCGTCTTCTTCTCTCAAGTAGCACCTGCGGGAAGCTTCACCTCGTCCTCAACGCATTACGATACTCTCACCCCTCTCGAATCGTTTTTGACCTTATCCCTGGCACTCGGCCTCATCACTCTCTCCCTCATCACTCTCTTCGTTCTGGTCCCAACCTACACCACACCAGTAGCTTCACCCGCTCGTATGCCACTCCTCATCGTTCTGGTAGGGCTCGTTACTCTGAGTGCCCTCGTTAGTTGGAACACTGGTAGTGTTGGAGGACTAGGGAAAGTTGTTGCTCTGGGTAACGGAATAATGAGCATCTGGGGCTGGTGGGTGATTGTCTTTGGGCTGAGCGGGAGTTACCGCAGTAGGAAAACTGTGAGTGTGGAGCGGCCTCTAACGACTCGTTGTGGTTTGCCCTGACGCATTTTACTATACCAGGGAGCCGACAAACGGACGTCGGCGTTCCCATTTTACAATTCCTCGGCAGCTTCGGTGCAGAAGAAAGAATGGAAGAAAGCGCAATGAACTATACAAGCTTGCAAGTTCAAGGATACAGACACGAGATCCCATGACCATGTTGTAAACACGTACGGAATGTAATCACGATGCTTGAAACCAATCTATCCCCACTCATCGTTCGCTCCTAAAGTCCTAATAGTATGTCCTCAACTTCATCGTCGGCAGCGATCTCCTCGCCTGACTTATTGATCGCTCTCTCTGAGTTGTCGGATCTTTGTTCAAGCACTGCTGTCGCTATCGCCGTCGATGTGGTCGGTATTGGTGGAATTGTTGCCCGCGGTGGTGTAGACGTCGTCGAGGAGGAGAGAGGAATTATGGGCTTCTTCGCTGGTATGGCTGTAGAAACAGCACTGGCATCTGGGATTTTTTCCAGGCCCGTTACGCGATATCCCCCGTGCGATGCTAGCTTAACTTTATCTGGCCAAAGGATTGGGATTGTCAGGACAAACTCCTTTCCGGGTATTGTAGGTGGCGTAGCTGGAGCATTAGGTTGATTGAAGGACCAATAGTAATGGTGGTAGAGCTGTGCTTGGGTTAATGCAGATGACGGAGGACCTGGTCGATAGTTTAGCTGGAGCCTTACCTGGAGCATCAGCAAGCATTCTGCGAGGACCGACTACGCATTCAGCGCTCACCAGACAACAGATCGATAGGGCTCAACCATCTTGTGTAGGATAGGAGCTGTACTCCGCAGAACCTCGGGCGATAACAGCAGTTCTCCCGAGCGTAGGTTCTGGATAGAACTTAGAAGAACTGTGCGAGCAGGTGCAGTCGAAGGTCCCGGCTGTGGTCCAACAGCTGGTTGCAGGTTCGGTCTTGGTGGCTGTACTGCCTGTTGCGGAGCGGTACTTTGACGATTGACTAGCTGTGGAGCCTGAAGCTGTTGCGTGGGTTGCGGAGGACGTGTTTGGATAGCAGATTGAGGACGTGTAGGGATAGCAGATTGAGGACGTGTAGGGATAGCAGATTGAGGACGTGTAGGGATAGCAGATTGAGGACGTGTAGGGATAGCAGATTGAGGACGTGTAGGGATAACAGATTGAGGAGGTGCTGGAAGGATGGTGGACTGTGTGTAATCTAATGGTCTTATGGGTGGTGGCTGGCGAACCGGCATTTTGAGTTCGTAACGAGCTGCCGCTATGGATTGTTCCTAATATATGAATAGTGATTAGCCAGGAGCTGATGAATCGCAACAGCGACTCACCATTTGGTCAAAGAGCCTGGACCATCTCTTAGACTCTTTTGCAGGATTACTGCATGACAGGCAGGTATTGTTCGAAGAAGGCTGCAAAGACTGGCTCACGTCGCCTGTCCTGCGCGAGAAGTGGACCCATGGGGAGACGCGATTACATTGGACACAAGGACGAATGTCTGGGAGTGGGAGGTAGGGTTGGAAGGTGGCCGGAGCAGACATGGGTGGCTACAAGGAACGGAATGGTCATGGATGTTGGACACCGGTCCAAGAGGGATACATGGAATTGTTGATTAGTTGTAACTGAGGTATCGGCAACGTTGCAGTAGATAGGCGATACCAATGACGTGTGCTTGCGGGACCCCTTTATCACCTTCACTCATCGCGTGAGGATGACCTCATAGCGTTACGTTACGCATAAACATACCCGTCCAGTACTGCAGCATATCATGCAGCATGTCCAGCATGTCCAGGCCTGTCCAACATGCTAATTGACTAATAGCAGAGGTTGGTAGTATGCTTGATCATATGCAGGATGTGCATGTCGTTTGCGTAGTCGGCTGGGGAATCCCTTCACTATGATGCTCTTCTGTATCATATGAACGAGCTGAAAACAGCTAAGATAGCTGACCGCCACACCCGGCTACCTTGAGACCGTTGACGCTTACTGATTCCTTCGTCTCTTCCTCTCGTCGATCTTCCATTGATTATCACTTGAGCAGCTATACGCAACAAGACATCGTAGATCACCCAATCAAACACAAGGAAAACAATGGCCGATCAGAAGAAAAGTGCGTCATCACCAACACCATAGTTACATTCAGAGCGTTGGACATAGCTAACCATCATCAGGCATCATCAAGTTCAAGAAGGATGCTTCTGCAGAGGACAAGGCGAAGCTGATCACTGAACTCAAAGCCCAGGGTCGGTCTCATCCTCCCCTTATTAAAGTTGCACTGGGGGCGATAGAGCTTAGCTGATAACTTGATCAGGTGCTGAGATCATTAATGAGGATTTTGTCAACTCAAAGAGTATGTCCGTGATCCAGCTTGACGATACCTTTTAGTATCGTGAATCGCTGTCCTAATACCACCGTAGTTATGCCGTTCATATCCGTCATCCTACCTGAGAAACACTTTGATGCTCTCCAAGCAGAGACTTCTGGCGGTGGCCACGGCGTCATCGACCTTCTAGGTATGTCCTTTATCCCTCGTCTGGCTCGCGCGAAGGAGTATAAGGACGCTGCTGATTCATCTTGATGGATGCAGAAGAAGACGGAGAAGTGAAGATTCAGTAGACCAGAATGAGAAGGGTCTCAATCGAGCGATTATGACCTTATGATGGACCCCCCGATCCATTGATACGACTACCTTGACTATAGTACAGCATGTATACCTGTTCTGTGTACCCTATGCGTCGATTGTCTTATCAACATATAGCAGGTCATGCACGACGGGTCAGACAGATTGAAATAATATATAGGTACTGCTCCAAGATATCGTCCTATTACCTGCTACGCAGTATCACGTCGCGCCAACTCAGCCCTACACCCCTCAAGCAGCCAACTCATCTCTCTCCCCACCAGTCCGCCACCTCTCCCACTTCCAAACCCAATCATACAAGCCTTCACGGCCCTCTCCAAAACCCCACAAGCCATCTCCAGTCTCTTCCTCGTCTCACTGCCCATACCATTCCGTAGTTCCCCCTCAACAGACGAGGCAAGAAGCTTCCCCCACTCCGAGAGGACTATCGCCAAGCTCGGGTGACCTGGTGGATAGACTGCCAGACTGCCTTGACTGCATAGACGGTAGATTCCCGAGACATTTAGGATATCTTTGGACGTTTCTAGCTGGGGGATGAGGAGGTTGGCATAGAGTCTGTAGAGAGCTAGGAGGGGGTGGGAGGAGGGTGGTAGAAGGGTGTTGAGGGCTGGAATGATGTTGCGGAGGGTTATGAGGGCTTGAGTGGGGTCTACTCGGGGTGCAAGAGAAGTGTGAAGGGAAAACTAGGTCGTCAGCGGGATAGACGGAGTGGTTGAGTAAAAGGCGCCGCCTTACCGAGGGTTCGTGATTCGTCCGCTGAGATCACTTGATTCGCGGCATTCACCAGCATTCTCAAGCTGGAGACATCCACGTCAAAGTTCGCACTACAGCCATCACACTGTACGGGGTTGGTCCCGCTTTGTTTGAGATCTGGGACGATTCCACATTGGCTATGTCAATACTCTACGCATTGAGATAAGCCTCCAGGATGAGGAGGAAGATTACAACCCACCAGGCATCTTGCCCTTGCCCTTGCCCTCACCACCGACGATCCCCTTGCACCCGTCATGCTTTACACACCATCTCGGATCAACCCAGTGGCTGTCATTAGATCTCTGACACAGAGTACAATCACATTGAAATCCATATCGTTCTTTGAGATCCAGCTGCCGTTCCTCGAAAGGAGTTGACACATCGACGTAGCTGGTAAGAATCTGGTTCGAGTTAGAAGCATGTAAGCAGCGAGTTTGGTGGAATCGGCATGACCTAGAGACCTACCTCCTCTCCAGGAGCTATATCTCGGATAGCAATCAGCTCTATGCCCTTACCCCCTCCTTCGGGAAAAACAACAACAGCATTAGGTTCGCATGAATGGTTACAGAGCGCGAGCAAGGGAGACGTAGCCATTCCGATAGGGGTCAGGTTCGGCGAGGACAATGTGAACGAGTTGACCTTGAACTGAGGCAGGATCAGGTCATTGTTTCCGCGAGGTGGTACAGATGTGGGATGACTTACTGCAGAGCAGACGTCTAGTAGCTCAGACGTAGATTTGAAACCATATTTCTCCATATCAGCTGGATGGAGGATATCTTCTTCTGCTGACGATGCTGGAGGCTCGGCAGCGAAGAGAAAATGTCGAAGCTGCTGAACGAGGACTCCAAGTCTCATCATCTCCTTTTCGGAGGACTTCTTGAGATCTGCAACTGCATCAGTGTGCCGACCATTCAACTGCACCAGAAGACCCACGAGACTCCATCCGAGCCACAGATATCCACTGTACCAAGGTAGGTCAGAGAAGACATATCCTGCTCTGTGTAGATTGCACCTACCCAATCGGGGTCTTTACCAGTCGTCTCACGAGCTTTCTTCCTCGCCCAACAAATCCTCGCGATACCCCTCAGTCCATCGTTCATGATCCATTTCACGTCATTCTTATCCCTACCAGGGAAGCTTCGATCATGCATCTTGTGCATCCGTTGCAGAGCCCGACATTCGGGTTGATGGGATGGCCAGTCAGCTCTTTGGCATGCCTGTACGGGTGCACAGGTGATTAGTTTCATGGGATCCAGAAGTGCAACGAGGATTGTCGAGTTCCTCACTCACTGAAGAGCAGTAGTAAAGAGCTTGACAGCCTGTACATCTTTTGAGCTTTGTTCTTGGGGAGCGGGTTGACATAGCAATCTCGTGAGGCGAGAGATTACATGATGAACAGTATCTGGGGAGATCTGGGGTCCCAATGGCGCGCACGACGGCGATGGCCTTTATCAACGATGAGCCTAGAAGTGAGCTTGTTAGGATCACCAGTGCCGTCTTGTGAAGGATATTCGCGACCTGATTGAAGGTAAGAAGAAGCACTTACTAGCTTTAAAAGATCTATCCCTTGAAGCATACAATCCCCTGCCCCTCTGCGGTGCAGACCTGACCTCCAGTTCACCGAGCTCCATCCCATAGTAAGCATTCTCCTCGGCATCTACCTGCGATACGACGTCGGACATAGTACTGCTGGACGCCACTATCTCGCTAGCACCAGTATCGGACGGTTCAGTGGTGGACGACGAAGCGACAGCTTCGTGAATCAGCGGTCTACTTTCAGCGCTGCTCGTGGAAGTAGAGGCATGAGCCGTACGAGCCAGGGACTTCTGACGAGCGGCTCTGGAAGATTTAAGGGATTGGAAGGACGACATAGTAGTGGTCCAGTATAGGTTGGAAAGTTGAAACACAAACCAACTTTTGTGAAACCATACGGGATTTACTCCCGCTGCTTAGGCTGGACCCTTTGGCAGCGACGGAAACCAGCAGCAAATCATGCAGACTGAGTGTCCTGCTACATACCAACCTAAAAGTCATGAGTTCACATTCATTCCTCACGGTAGTGTACTGAGCGAGAAAGTTCTTGCAAATCGTCTAGTTCTCGGCTAGAGGTGGTGTGACGTAGAGCGGTGCAGGGCTAACGCTAACGAGCCAATTGGAGCCAACGAACTAACGGTCGGGGGGTCTCGGAGATGAGCGTTTGAGCGCCGAGCTTATTGATCAAGTCATTCCCGTCTGCATTGTTCTTCTCTGTTCTTCTCTTTCTCTCTTCTCTTTCATATATCGTGAATGTCTTACATTTCGAGATTGTCCCTCATCATGAACTCTCTCCTCACTCCTGCTTTGTGCTTGGCCGCTGTTCATCTCGGAAGTCATCGAGTTCTCAGTGTTAGTCGTATTTCCCTAACAAAGCTCGCTCCACAGGTGCTGACCCTACTTCTCACTAGTCATGGATCGCAGTTTCTACCCTCACTGTTCCAACTGAAGCCTCTAAAGCCGACAGCGACAAAACGAAAGCTCAAGTCGGGCCATCTCAGCAGACACCCCCGACATGGCTTCAACGCTTCAAGGCTCGTGCATTCAGCCGCAAGATGATGCAGCCTATCATCTTCCTTGGTTTCCTCGCTGTCGAAGGCTTCATCGTCTTTGGTCTACCCAGATTGTTGTCCCAAACCTCGATTGACACCTTCTGGCTTGTCGCCATGAGCATGTGCGTCATGAACCTTCTATTAAATGTGAGTTCTGAAATCACATGCCTCAGAGTCAACACAACCCTGACACCGTCCTTCACCAGGTGATTGACATCATCCGCCCTACACCGAAAACGGTCGAATACCATTATATAAATGGACGGCTTCAGTTCAAGTTTACTGAGATTCCACAAAGTTCCCCTCCGATCCTCGCAAATAAATCTGTCAAGCTGGCCCTTGCTGCTGCCATCACCGCAAGCGTATTCACATTGGACTTTTATGGCAGCTCTATCGGTCATCCACTTCTTGCCGCGGCATGGCCGCTTTTTTTCTCTAGATCAATAATCTTTCCGAAGGTGCAGACCAAACGTGTAGTGCAGGTATTGCTATTGATCATAGTAGGTCACGTCTTCCTTACATCTGTACCTCTACGAAGGTAGCATGACTGACCTGTCCGTCATGATTTTAGGTTTCTATCCCTGCCTTCACAGCCGTGATAGTCCTTGTCATGCAACATTTCGTCCCTATCGACCAAGATAAGCCTATTATCACGGAAGAAAATGGATTTACTCCGCCGAGCACGTGGCTGTTATCGATAATGACCATCATGCTCGAGGCTTACCCAGTCCTTTTCCCATCGATCTTGGTACGTCTTCGACTTTCTTATGCTATCCTAAGCTCATAATATCTTGCAAGATTGCTTTGAACCTTCGTTTCGACTATTCCCTCTCGCACGCGCCTACGGTCCTTGCCCCGTCATTCGATATGGATATCAAACATGGCAGCGACGGCAAAGTTCAGTCTTCGGAGATACCCCGCTACCTCCCACCTTTCGCTAAACCCCACTTCCATGGGTCAATAATCGCGGTGGGACTATCGCTCGTCTTCTTGGGATGTCTTCCAACCTTGTCCGGGGGTAGAGTTAGCTCGTCCTCACTTAGTGTCTTCGGAATGTTTGTAACCACTCCAGCCGCGATAATCGGTTCAGTACTTGCGGCTCTAGTCACCGGAAATTGTAAAGCCTGGTGGTCTTACAGCGAAGTGTAAGTTCCGTGGCATTTCTTTATCGAGGTAATCGCTGATCTGTGCCTGTTTAGGTGGATTCCCATCGTGGAGGATGGCCAAAAAGGAATTAATACCGAAATTGCCGACGTAGAAAACCTCCTGGACGTAGAGGATTCCCCCGTCGCCTGAGATATTTATTAACGAGGATACAGCTTCAGCTCTCCTTCTGCATATGATAGAGAGCTGGTAGCGCAAAGTATTCATTTTCCATGCTTCCATCCTGTACACCGTTCTTCTGTTGCTGTAAACTTGTATTTGCGATGCATACCCTCTTGCTCTAATCACGAGCTGTCCTGCAAAGCCTCTTCGCTTTCGCCGGTATCATAGAAGCGTACCGCAACTCGAAGGATCGACAAGGATCCTCAGAGGCCGCAGGTTTCAGAGACCTCCATCTCTACATCTACTTTCTAACCGTCGCCATATACTGTGACAACCATTCCAAGGTCACATTACTGCCCCCACACACGACCAATACAACCACCGAGTCTTTCGTCAAATCCGGTAATACCCTCTTCAATACCCCGGAATAAACAGTGGCGAGGGTAGCCCCACAAGCCGGCTCTACCAATAGTCTCTCATCATCCGCGAACCGCCAACAAGCCTCCACGGCTTCGAGGTCCGTCACGGTTGTGGCCGTCACGTTGAGTTGTTTCGCGTATGTGAACGCTTGTTGGGCGACTCTGGTTGCTCCGAGTGAGGTCGCAAGACTGGTTATAGCTGGTAAGGTGACCAGCTCGCCAGCCTTGACTGAGGCATATAGCGATTCTGCCCCCTCCGTTTCGACCGTAACTACTCTCGTTCTCTGACCTGCAGGCGTACGCGCCGCAGATTGCTCTAGTCCTAGCACGATTCCACTGAAGAGCCCACCACCACCGACCGAACAAACGATCGCATCGGGAGAAACCAATCCTCCGCCGTCCTTGGTAGGCGATAGCAAGCTCGCCATCTGACTCTGTATCTCTGGAATCATAGTCGCAGCCCCTTTCCAAACCTCTTCATGGTCGAATGGAGGCACATAAACTCCTTCAGAATTCGACTGGTCGGTACGTAGCATTTCTCGGAGATGGGTATCAGCGTCGCGCCAACTTGCACCGTGAACGATAACATCGCTCGCGCCTGCTTTTCGGAGTTTTGAGATCATGAATTGCGAGGTCGTTATGGGGACTACAATTGTGGAGGGGTAGCCCATGGTTGAGGAAGCTGATGCACAGGCCAGACCGGCGTTTCCGGCTGAGGAGGTGTAGAAGTGTAGTTGCGTGTTTGGGGGGCGGGAGAGGATGGAATGTCGTACGAGATTGCCTATCCCCCTAGACGGAGCATACACGGTTTCAGACGTGAAATATATTCATGAACAGGCTCAGAAAGTCAGTAGTCTTGAGGGAGACTTACCGGGACTTGAATGACCCCGAGGGCTGCAGATTTTCAAGCTTCAACAGGATCCGACTGTGTACAGCTGAATCAGCACTGTCGAAGTGAAGAGGGAACAACAAGGTGGACTCACCATCCTGCAATTTCCGAGAGAGTCGGCGACTCGATCAGCGGAGTCTGGATCCATGGATTTGGAAGATGTCTCTCTGCTTCCGCTTCCATCGTGAGGTGATGAAAGGAAGAGGAGGGGAGATTACAAATGGGCGAAAAGTTATACACTATTGAGGGTCGAGATATTCAGGAGAAGCAGGTGGAGGACTATCCCGGTGATGTCCGCCACATGTCCCTGACTCTATCTAGGCGGTTCGATATGACTAATTGGTAGGTTAATTTAACTTTACTCTTCGCCCAGATATACCTTTGCATTGGTCCTCCCTAGGCCATACAGATCGAATCGAGAGCGACCATCATACCAGAATGTTTGGATAGTCGACTGATATATAGCTTTTTCACATGACTGTTATGTATTATATGTATGAAATATGTATGAATGAACTTCCTCATACTCTCCTCATAGATCGCTTAGACTCAAGGATGACCCACATCACTGCCGCCGACGCACCCGCCAACAGAATCCCGACCATCATCGTCGTCCTCCAATACGCATCCGGCATCAACTGGTCCATCGAGCTCCTGATCAACGCGCCCGCCGCCGGCGTCCCGGCCAGCGTGGCCAGACCTCGAGCCATATACAAGATTCCGTTGACTCCTGCGAAGTGCGCGGGCCCGAATAATTCAACCAGAGAAGTTGGGAATAATGAGACGTACGCGCTCGCGAAAAGGCCATACATTATAGAGTAGGTAATGAACAGCGCTCGACCAGTAGTGATAGTGTTCGAGAGACTAGAGGGTAGCCAGAAAGCGAAAGAGCAAATAGCGCTGATGACGGTAGTCACAAATAACGTATTGAGACGCCCATAGCGATCGGCGACGAGGCCGATAGTAATCTTGCCGATCGCGTTACATGCATTGTTGATGGCGATAAAATTCGCTCCTTGCACAGCGGAGAAACCGAGAGTTCGAGCGTAAGTCGAGAAGAAGAAAACGGGGGTGTAGTATGCAGCAGCTTGGAGCGACGAGCCGACTATCTGAGCGACGAATTTCCTGGATTTAGCGATTCGCCAGTCGACCAGAGGGACATTCCAGAGACTTTGAGATCGACTTCCCCGTTCCGCCGTCAGTCGGGCTTGGGTTGTTGGATCCCACTTGATGACGAAAGATGCAGCGACGATCAGTCCTCCGGATATAGCGCCTGAGACCCTCAGCGCATCCCTGTATCCCAGATGATCGATCAAGGCACGCAATGCGGGTGCCCAAACTAGTCCACCTACGCCCGTCCCAGAAAGGATGATTCCCATCGCCACTCCCCTGCGAGGGCCGTACCAAGTAGGTGCCACAGTGACAGACGGCATGTACGCCATGCATGTTCCGAGTCCAATCAGCAGGCCCTGGGTCAATTGGAATTCCCAAAGATGTTGGCAATAGCTTGCGAGGATGCAGGCTACTCCAAAGAGTATTCCACCTAGAGCCACGATGATCCGAGGCGAGAATCGTTTAGCCCATGCTGTGGTGAAAGGTGCACCAATCGTCATGAATGACACCCCGAGGGTACCAATCAAGTCAATTTCAGCGGGTGACGCTCCAGTGAATGGATTATCTGGCTCGAGAGCCATGGACTCATACAGGTCTTGGAAGACACCGAAAGCAAATAACGTCCCACAGGCGGTGAACACGACTGCAAAGCACGCGAGGCAGATGATGACCGAATGACTGGGGATGTGTCAGTAAAGGAGCAGAGTAGTTTGTACGGAATGTAGACCCACGCTTTGGATCCCAAGGCTCTTGAGGAAGCTGCAGGAGCGGCTACAGTGTTAGGTGGAGAATGCGTGGAGGAAGGTTCGGCTTCTTTCGAGGTAGACGCCGTACTTCCCGGAAGAGTGGCCTCTGAGATGTGGTCTCGAACGGGAGCGAGTTCGATATCTCCATCACGACGGGCACTTTGCGTAGAATAGCTCATCTTAACAACAATTTCGCTTCTAGCAGGTTTGCTATGTGTTACTCATCAAATGCGACGATCTCATGAAGAAGGAGAGTAGGTCGCTACTCGACTCGGAAGTCATACATTGAACTGTTAAATAGCACCAGTCGGGCTGTCGGTCATAGGCCTTCGACCGAGGGTCAACATACTCCACGTCATTTTAAAGGGGCTAACGGCGGAACCGTTCCGCTCAAGTCTCACTGCAGCTGCTTAAGTAACGGATATGGAGAGGAAATAAAGGATTTGAAAGCGGATGTAGGACATGGTATGCACTTGTATCAGGGAACGCTTCGTGCTCAGAGTATACCTGGTAAACCATGTGGCCCACTCGCTGGATACGCCCTGCGCTGCAAAAACCGTGGCAACCTTTTGCGTGGCAGCCTACAGGCATGGATGAATTTGTGAGGCTGATGTTTAGGATGCCGCAGGCGTTCTTTCATGACTTTATAGGCCGTGGGACATGTGTTTCCTTTCCAAAGCAGCAATTCCTTCAATAATGTAGAACTTCCAGCATCATGAAAGGTCGCCGGGACGTCTTGTATAAGACAGACACAGGACGCTCTAGCTGCCCCATGTCGCCAGCTATCACCACTATGCCGTTGCCTCAGCCAATGCTCAAATCAGAAAGTAAAACCGTTTTCAATACTCCCACTCAGGACGATTGTCGACAAGAAAGAAATCCCTGCGATGTTTTTCGGCGCTAGCAATGTCAATGAAACATGTACGAGAACCAGACCGGAGAGTTGATTTTCGGACAGCAAGAACGTAGACATCTCAGTTTAGACACTAGTCAGTCCTGATGCATCACATGCTGACGGGCAGTGCTCGAGTTGTTCTCCATGACTAATCTCGTGACTCCTTGAAGTGTCATTTTGATTTGTAATGACTACTTCCGCACAAATGACAAGCTGTTACCTGGTGGCTGAGTTACAGCTGGTCGACGTGGAATTGATCTCATTCAATAACAGTCAAGAATTTGGAAGGGCCCTTCAGAGCTGTCCGATTTACCGATACGATACTCAAGGGTTTGAAAGCGAGACGGCAAAACTGGAGAGTCCCGATCCGTTCAATCAGGTGTACAAGGACTTCGATCACTGTCTTTGCCGAAATATCGAAAAGTGATTCAGTCCAGACTCTTGTCGACCGAAATTAGGAGACTTTTCTTTCTCGCCTACTCAAGGACACGTTGATAAAGTGAGCGAGATGCTGCAAGCGCTTCTGGAGTTCGGTGTCTGAGGAACCATTCTCTATGGCATGTCCGTGTTTTGATAGTATACATTATTCTAGGGGGAGCCCCGTCAGTCAGTATCAGTGTCCATGCACAAACAGTCCAACCCGTGATCCTCCCCACACGTCTCTGCTATAGAGCTTGAGGTACAGTTGAAGATAACAGGCCACATCCGCTCCAGAGCGTGACCTGAAATTATCACGGTCAGTAGAAATCCTACTTCTATGCATCGAAATATGGAGACACGCACCGAGAGTGGGATTTGACGGTCCATTTCCTGGCCAGCCCTCGCGCCATATCCAATGATCGTCCGGGGCGTGGAATTTATCCCAGAGATTCTGGTATGTTCGCAGCTTGTTGTCAAGTATTCTTCGGCGCGACACAACGAATTGACCAGCCCAAGTCGCCTGTGGGAAGGCAGTGTCAGTCGATCTCGTTTAAACGATTGAACGATATGAAGAGGAGAATTCGTGCGTGACCTACCAGCTGAGGTTCTGGCGGACAAAGGTCTCCACGGAAAGCGCTGTAGATATCGGCCATACGGGGGAACGAGTTCATATTGGAATCAAGGCCGCACGTTTGCGTGACGTAAGGACCAAGAGATAGAAACCCTGCTGAGGGTAATAGTAGATTCTCCAAACGAGGAAGCATGACCCATTCCCATGCTACATGAGGCTTTTCAAATTCACAGGTAGTTAGGTTTTGATATTTCGGTTGTTAATGTCGAAAGACTAACCTGCATGAAGATGGTGTGCTCGGCTAAGTCACATTCAGGTGTTTCGTAACTTCTAATCAAGTGAGACTACGTGTGAGAATCAGTCTCTTGTTCTCCGCAGTCTTGGGCTCAACTCACAAGATATGTCTCTCCCTCGCGGCCTACATTGGGAAGAGTTACAACAGCGTGTGCGGTATCTGAGAGGAGCCCAACGGCAGTCTCTTTGTCGGCAGATTTGGAATATACGATGACCCGATGGGATACACCCGATGGAAGCCGTTGAACGACGTGTCGGATCGCGTCCTTCAGACCCCCTACATCCTCGTTATACCATGAAACAACCCTGTTGAGTGCTCTGTCAGGATGCTGTTCGGAAAAAATGGGACAAACTGACAGATCATAATCACTCGTCCTGATCCAATCATCCCTACGCCATGTATCTTTTCCCAGCGGTCTGGAACACGAGTTCGAGTCTGCGACAGGGACTGAAAGTCAAGATTAGCTTGGCATTAATGTATCTGTTTTGTAGACTTACACGCGCTGATCAGGCCGAGGTGAAGGTTGCTAGTGGCCAGTAAAAACAAGACTGTGAGTATCAGACCTGACGCTGCTAGTATGGAAGACCATGATCGATTGGCGATCCTGGGCAAAAATAGCATTTTTTGCCAGTCAACATGTAAAACCATCTCAAGATTGTCAGCTTGACCTGAAGCATTTGTTATGCTGGTCGCAGACGAACAGAAAGTGTCGGTTGTATGTAACACGGGCTCAGATTCCTGGACCTATCAAACAAGGCTTCCCTGATTCGATACCGGGGTTGGTGCACCTCTGTTTCCATGATGTGTAGCGGCATCCGACTTCTCCTGACTCGCAGTCTAAATCGCAGCCCGTTCAAGGCTGCCCTGAACCGATATCAAGCTCACAAATCAGGGAAACCTTACAAAACCATTGGGCTTCGACTCCTGTCCCGTCCCAGGACTCCACAACCCGCGATGACCGAGACCATGTGGCAGCATCGCATTTTTGCACCTGTAAAAGAGCTGAGACCCACCCAGCAAAGCTGCAATCGTAATGCGAACTGGGACCCAGCTCAGGGGCTGTGCTGCGTTCTCTTTGCCTGCACGCCGCTGCAACTTGACCTGAATTTAAACCATGCTGACGGAATGATAGGGCTGCTGTTCCAAACAAAGCAATAAGTAGCAAATGTGTCGTGGGCATGAAGATGTCTTTATTTCATAATTAGCTTGGTCGCGGCGATATTACCACCCTGTCCATAGTCTGTTGATATCCTAGTCATGACTATCGAAGACCACCTAGAAGATATAGAGACCTTGATCATCGGCGCTGGACCGGTAAGCTACGAATGAATTGGCTTCGAGTCCGATTGCTGTATTGATCGTTATCGATAGACTGGACTTGGTGCTGCCACTCGACTGGATCAGTTGCAACATCCTTTCCTGATTGTAGATGCTGCCGATGTTCCCGGAGGTCTGGCCAGCACCGATGTAACGCCAGAGGGCTTCTTATTCGATGTTGGCGGTCATGTCATTTTCTCGTAAATACATTTTACTTTCTCTCGGGGCTGGCGGGGCTGAAGATCGCGCTCTAGACATTACACATATTTCGATAACGCTCTGGATCGCGCTTTGCCTTCACCAGATGACTGGGCGACGCATCAGAGAGTGAGCTATGTTCGGAGCGCAAGTCGCTGGGTCCCTTGTGAGTTAGATTCGGTGCCATTTCCATGCTGCGTGACAGAGCGCTCATGTACCTGATAGATCCATTCCAAAACAATATCTCTAAACTCCCGCTGGATCTGCAATTAAAATGTATCGATGGCCTCATTGTCGCCGCAGAGCATCGAGCACAGACTCCAAATTACAAAGCTCGGACATTCGAGGAGTGGATTCTCAGAAATATGGGCGAGGGGATCGCGGAGGCTTTCATGACACCGTACAACTTTCGAGTGTGGGGTGTTCCTACAAGTCAGGTGAGAATTGGCACTAGCGAGACAGCGTTCTCTTTTTTTGTCGTCGACTGCCTCTGACGATGGTGAGCAGATGCAGTGTGAATGGTTGGGAGAAAGAGTTGCAGCTCCAAGCCTGCGAACAGTGGTTGGCAATGCCCTGACAGGCAAGGAAGCAGGCAATTGGGGTCCTAACGCGACATTCCGATTTCCAAAACGCGGCGGGACGGGAGGAATATGGACAGCAGTGGCTCAGCGACTTCCCCGGAGTGCATTCCGTCTGGGGAGAGCCGGAACGGTCACTACTGTTGATGGCGCTCAGAAAGTGGTGTCCTTTGCTGGAGGGAAGAGGATTAGATATCGGAATCTGATTTCGACAATGCCTTTGGATAGACTGTTAGGTTGTTTGACTTTGGGCGAGGGAAACGATGAAACCTTAAAGGGAATGAGGGATGCTGCTAAAGAGGGATTGGTTTACTCCAGCACGATCGTGCTTGGTGTGGGAGTCCGAGGAAGCCGGCCACCTAGAATAGGGGACAAATGTGAGCACATGCCATCGTAAAACTGTCAGTCCACTCACGTTGCCTAGGCTGGTTGTACTTCCCTGAGAGCGACGCCCCCTTCTATCGAGCAACAATATTTTCCAACTACTCGCCATACAACACGCCAGGAGCCACTGCCGCTCTGCCGACTCTTCGGAAAGCAGATGCTTCACTAGAATACGACAAGGAACCTACCGTCGGTCCATACTGGTCTCTTATGTTCGAAGTTTGTCAATCGGAACAAAAACCTGTCAACCTTGCTCAGTTAATGGAGGAGACAATACAAGGAGCGATCGTCAATGAGTTGTTGTTACCTACGGACGAAATTGTGTCGCTGTATGAGAGACGATTCGAGCAAGGATAGTGAGTAGGATTGGGACACTGACAACCACTGCTACCTTGCTGACTGCCCCTGTAGTCCAACGCCTACATTAGGCCGAAATGCAGCGTTAGCCAAGATTCTACCTACTTTGAAAGACGCGTACGGCATCCGCTCTCGCGGTCGATTTGGTAGCTGGAAGTATGAATGCGGAAATCAGGATCATTCTGTGAGCGGTCTTTGAATTCACTGGATATACAATGTCCGAGCTGACAGCAAAAAATAGTTCATGCTGGGTGTCGAGGCTGTGGATAACGCTCTTTTCGGGGTGCCGGAAATGACGTTGAATGAGACCGACTGGGTGAATTCCCGGAGTAACAAAGAGAGGAGTCTCTCCACCAAAACTGCAGGATCCTAGCCTGGGCATACAACACACTGTCCTATGTTGACGATCTTGATTGGCCATTAGGCCTGCAATACACTTAGACTTTATCTTAATATTTACGGGACACTTTAGCATTCATTCTGCATGCATGTACACTTTTGCGCAATGTGCAGGAATGTTCAACATAAACTGCCGGCTTAACATGAGGACGGTCCAGTTGTCTGGCGCTTGTTGTTTTCCCGGCGGAAGCCGGCCGAGGCATCTGTAACAGCGCTTAAAACTCTCTCACTTGGCATTTCCGCATTGTACGTCTGGATATTCACGAAAGATGCAGAGATCTCGCTTCACACCGTCTCCGAAACCGCCGGACTATCGTGCACGATGCCAGCAAGACTCTCCTCAGAGGCCAAGGTAGAGCTCGACTCGCTGCTCGACGCCTATCCGCAAGCTCCTCATCCTGGGACAGTTGTGGGAGTCGTCAACAGGCAAGGGCAGCTTATCTACCTACGAGCAGCTGGGGCCAAAAATGCGGTCACCGGCGAGCCTATGAAAGATGATGTTGTGAGTGATGGACATTTCCTGAGTCTTCCACCGACAGCAGCAGCTGAAACGAGACTGCCCTCTCTAGGTGTTCTGGATAGCGTCATGCACGAAGATGGTGACGGGCATTGCGGTCATGCAACTAGTTGAGAAGGGAATCCTGAACCTGGACAGTCCTGTCTCAGAGGTCGTGCCGGAGCTGGGGAACATGGATATCATCGTCGCGTCCACCCCGACCAGTATTGAGACTAGGAAGGCAAAGTAAGCGCCTAGACGACCTCTTTCTGTTCAGACGATTGGCCATTGAATGATTGAGCGGACTCTTATGATGATACAGGAATGTCATCACGCTGAGGATGCTGCTCACGCATACCGCTGGATTCTCATATTCGTGGTACAGCGAGCACATCCGCAATTGGGTTCTTCAGCAGAAAATGGATGAGGTTGGTTGAGCCACTCTTCATCGAGGCGGTTAGCAGCTGACCGATTATCTGTAGTTCAGTGGCAGACCTCTTTCCATGGTTAGTAAATGATGTTACAGGATCTTCGATATCATCGTTGAAATGCACATCTTATGTAGCCGTTGGTCAACGAGCCTGGGACCAAGTTTGACTATGGCATCAGTAAGTCGGCTCTCGGTTACACGCAAGGGTTTGAGTGTGGACTATCTTTCTGACGTTTCACGAAGATATGGACTGGGCTTCGATAGTGCTGGAAAGAATAACAGGTCAGAAGTTCGGAGACTACTGTCAGGGTACGTGCTACTGTACTTTTTCGGAGAGACTCTCAAAAGGAAGCGAGCTCATCTGATTTTCCCAGAGCATATCTTCGGACCACTTGGTCTGAACGATATCGTATTTGATATGACAAACCGACCGGATATGCTTGAAAGGCTTTCCCCAATGCATAAATGGGATTCAAATACTGGGATCTTCACCCTCAGGGACCATGCACACCTGTATGTACCTCTGCTTTCTTGCCCAGCGAAGGGAGCTGAACATTACTGATGGAATTCTTCTCTTGCCAGCTTGACTAATGTCAAGATACATTCGGGTGGTGGTGGACTTTGTGAGCCGCATTTACCCTCCGGTACGCAGGGCTTGTAATTGATGATAACTCAGATACAACGGCGCATGACTATCTCAAAATCATCTCTGTCCTGCTCAACAACGGTACCGACCACCAAACCGGGATCCGCGTCCTCAAACCCGAGACTATCGAGCAAATGTGGGCTGCACTTGAAACATGAAGTTCTTATTCGGATAGAGCTGATTCCTTGCAAAGGTTCACCAATCAATGTGCAGACCTCCCTGATCCTGGAGCATTGGGGCTTTATTATGAGGCACCTACTACCGACATGGGATACGCCGATGGAGGATTGATCTTGATGTGAGTCGACCCAGATAAATAATGATCGAGACACTGATGGTCCTGTCGATTGTCTTTGTCAGGCCTGGACATCCTAAAGGTTGGGGCTTATCATTCTTATGTCAGTATACCATCCCCATTTCCTTGTGTCTACTATCAGGCTAACTTGCATTCTCCCAGTAAATCTTCAAGATATGCCAGAGGGACGAAAAGCCAATTCAGCAGAATGGGTGAGCTCTGCTTGCTTGGAGGCAGTCGAAGTCCTCTCGACAACCTTCTCTGACACCGGTCTTCATCGCAGGGAGGGATAGCGAACCTTTTCTGGCATGCAGATCCGACAGCTGAAATCGGAAGTATCGTCTTCGGCAATATATTGCCTTATGGAGGTGGGCATTCTGTGACCGTTTCAACAAGGGCTCGGTATCTGACAAGAACGTTCGTGTTTTACCTTGAGCAGTCCCAGCGTTCCACAAGATGGAACACGATCTGGAGCACCTGTTGTATTCCCCCGGATCGCTGGTATACATAGAGTAAAATCCGTTCCCGTAGTCCGAGATTATTTGCTTAGTGAGCAGCGTGTTCGGTTGCAGACTGGACGGGCTATGTGAGATCTACGACACCATTCATCTCGATGCAGCAAGCCTATACCTCGGAGAACCTGGTTGATGTTGTGGAGGCAAGCAAAACCCCTGCCAAAGATAGTCAGGTTATCGACTCTGCCGATATCCCCCAGGGGAACAGACTGTCTCCACTTTCGATACTGGCCAGCATCGACAGTCGGGACAAAGTCACAAAGTCATATGCGCTATCCGCGCATGCTCACCAGCTGCCCCTGGATGCGGCCCGATGGTTTAGTGCAGTTTACGCTTATCGGACTCGAGCGCCGCCGGAGATCCGAAATATCATGCAGTGAATCCTATCAGCGCTTCTTCTCTTCTCCACTCTCACAGCATACCGACATCTATGATGCACCCACCTACAGAGGGAGGCAGACCACGGAGGCGCAGGCCCGGTCCCTTCAAGAGATCAAGGACCGGTTGTAAGTATGCTACTTGGAACCGGAGTGTAAAGTATATAGCTGAATGGACGGTACAATCATCACTCAGGCGCTACGTGCAAAAGGTATGAAACGATTTTCCTGGCATGCCACTTTGCGATATCTGATCCAACATGACCGTCGTCTAGACGAGGAAAGAAATGCGATGAGGACTGGAGCGCCGATGGAGCTTGCCAGCGGTGTCTGACAGGACAATGGGGGTGTGGTGGACGCACCGAACCTCCTGATCGAAAGCAGCAGAGCGACCACTCGGTATCGGGGACTGAACAGCCTGTCGTCCATCATTCTACGAAAAACACATCAGCAGCTGTACCTACAAATGCCACTCCACTAGCTCCCTCAAGTGCACCTTCATCCCATTCACTCATAGGAGGATTTGCCTCAACTTCCCTTGCCCCAAGTGGCTCTTCCACGACTTCCTACCCGGTCCTATCTAATCAGCCGCTCTTCGACTGGCCAGGAGAGATAGATAGTGGCGGTCCTTCGGCTTTCCTTACTACATGTGATGATGGGTCATTAGCTATCGATACGCAACCAATGGCATGGCCGGAGATGGCGGTTGGCGACAGGCAGACGGCTGGAGACTTCTGGAACGAATTCACTTCTTTCCTTTCGCCTGGTACACCTTCCGAGCCGACACAGACTTTCACCTCAAGCTCGAGGGTACTATTCCTATCAGGGGACAAACCCATGCGACAGGGGGTATCTCTGGCGGAAATTTGTGAGACCACGCACTGATTTATCAACGACGACTTCAGACTGACACTTGGATATGTAGATGCTAGGGTTGTCGAGTCATGGCTGGTAGGAATACCTTCCACAACTCGAGACTACGCTCGTGCTCGTATTTTGGCCTTGAATGATAGGAACAGTGAGCCGCTCTCGACCTCAAACGAGACGCATCTACTGATATAGATCAGGTGTTATGAGAGCCGTCCGCTACGCCGTTGCTGCAGCCTACATCTTCCTGTTCGCAAGCGACCCATTGGGCATCAATAATCCCCGTCCAAAACTTGTCGAGCTCGCATGTCGAGGAGCCGGAATAGTCATCCAAACGGATAATCAAGCGGGCACAATAATGACTCCAGCAATGACGCATCAGCCTCCTACTCCTTCGCCTGATACCTCGGTTTCTACGCCGCAATCTGCGACTGGATCTAATACTGCGATCAGGAAGATTAGGCTCTATGTCGATCATGTCTCGACTCCGTTTGCGGGAGATTTGGAGAGCACTAAATGGACCGAGGACGCTGTTCAAGAGTTGAGACAGGTCGTAGTGACTGATGAGAGTCAGTTGTCTGATCTGTGAGTCGGGCGCACTAACGGAGACGGGATGCGAGTTGACACAATAGCGTGCAGACTCTGGGGAGTAATCGATTTACAGCTGGTCGAGGTATGTGGAAAGCCAACTATAGATGGCTTCGTCCGATGTGCTAAGAACCATCAGTTCATCCGCGGAGGCGCTGCTCCATCCTACAACATGTTGGGCCTGGGCGATCGCCTAATTCGAAGTGCAATGGGCGAGGACCATCCTCCTATCACACTGTCACAACTTAAATCGCCGGAGACATTCTCTCTCCGTCTCTACGCTCTGTCCGATATCAGCCGTTGCATTGTCCAGCGTGGTCGTCGTACGATGTAAGCCGTTGTGATATATAATCCGTGGATCAAGTTAACTAGGATCTGACCATACATGAATTCAGTTTCAATTTCTGGAGTGACCACAACGAGAGCAAGGAAAATCCTTCAGCTCCACTTAATACCTGTGATGAAGAACCTTGGGCTACGTATCTGGGTTTACCGGACTCAATCGTCATCCTCTTAGCGGAGATTGTCAACCTCTGTGCCGAGGTTGGCACATCCAGTCAGACCTCTATCAAAGCTCAAGCGGACGAACTAGAGACTGCCCTCAGGGAGAGGCCATCGACCTCATTTACTACGACTACGTCGGTGGATTCTTCGGCGCTCATCTCCAGGACAATTGCCGGGGAGCTGTGGCGCTTGACTGCGCTGGTCTTGCTTTATCAGGTAGGTCGTCAGAAGCTGCTATCAATCTGTTTAGACTGGACAGGTAAGGAGCGTCCTGACCTCTTGTCTTGGTGCCTATAGTCCGTTCACCGCGTTGGCGGCCTTCACCCTGTCCTCCGCAAAGCACAGGGCGAGCTCCTAAGCCTACTAGACAGCATAGTGTCCTTGCCCAACGGCGATTTGTGGGGATTCATCGCCCTGCCCGCCTTCCTTTCTGCATGCTTATCAATTACTGAGGCCGATAGACAGCGATCTATGAGACATATGGTCCGGCCTGGCCCCGAGAGGGTTTGGCTAGATAATATAGCGCTGGTAGAGAGGCTGTGGGAGGAGACGGATGAGACGGGGAAGCTGGCGGATTGGCACGAGAAAATGACAAGAGAGGGGCTGTCTGTTGCATTTTTCTGAAGCGATCGCTGGCGTTGTCACGCGAAGGCAAACATCGAAGGTAAACATAGACTGTAGAAGTAGATGTCGTTGTGGTTCTGTACATTTGGGTCTTGGGCATGTAGTGGCTCATTAGTAAAGCGTGCGCCGTGCGTCTCGGCCTTACAGTTCTCTGCTGGAACGTACGTTGGGCAGTAGTGTCCGCTTCACGGTCAATTCTCTCGGGAAATCTATGCAGTCAGCTGGCGAAGTGATCCTCATCAGACATCATCCTCCAGATCAATATAGCTAGTCCTAAGCCGACCGAAGTCACTGCCTAAATCCGCCTCCCCGTAAGCGTGTCCACCAATGCCGTAACCAATTAGCAGCGCGTTTGCACTCTCCATAAGACATCCGCGCGGCCAAATCCTTACAGCAAATCCAGTCAAGCGAGCATGCAACCAAAGTACTTCCTCACATTGACCCGATGCGTGCGGACTGAGCCTGGATACTCCACCGTTCAATTCTTGGACGGCTGGCTGCAGATACGGTTGACGGACGAGCTGGAGCGGGTCGGTGTCCGAACCGAAACAGTGGCTTCACCTATACGATACCCAGCTTGGCTGTAAATGCTCGTTACAAGGCGTGGAAGGTTTTAATTCTTTGACGATTGGTAGTTGGCTTATGATATCTGTGTGAAGATATTTTGGGAGGTGAGATCAGCATCTTCGGCCAATATGCCAACAGCTGCTGGGTATCCGAAGAGCGTTTCATCGACTTCTTCACTCGAAATACCGACACTCGTCCGTGTTGATCCGTCTTTATCTGGTACCGGCCAAGCAAATATCCATACACGATGGCACCCTGATATCCCGTTAGTACTTCTCTATCCTTATCATCTTCCCCACCGTCGCTGTTTGGTCGTAGTGACTGCGAGAGGAGAGACGATGGGAGGAAAATGTCATGAGCGCGCTGACTTTTCTGTATCTTTACCAGATGTGTGGCTACGGTCGAAGTTGGTCGGCCGTTCAAGGTAGAATGTCTGGATTACTCGGGAGGTCAAGTGCATAACGATGACTGTGCGGATGATGTTCTAGATATGGATCACGATAGGTGGGTGTCATATCGGGCTTGTAGAGGAAAACTGAAGGGATTTGTGGCGGTGGACGTACAGTGATCATCATCTGTCTGGACCGTTCTTTGTTCCAGGAGCGATGCCGGGTGATGCTCTGGAGATCGATATTCTGGAGTAAGTGTGGTATTGTGGTCGGGTCCTCAGCATGCTTGAATAGTATGTCTGACGGATTATGGTTTAGTGTTACGCCCTTCCCGTCTCAACCTTGGGGTTATTGTGTGACACTTCCTGGACTTGGATCGTTAGAACATCCAGACTACGAAACGAAACCTACAAAAGCCATATGGGATTTTCACGGTGAGCCTCATTTCCTACGCCGTATCCATCTGAAGACCGATAGCACTGGCTCAAGCTAATGTGCCATACCTAGGATCCCAAACATCGTCCCGCCACATCCCAAAGGTCTCCTTCCAAGGCCGCTCCCACCCAGGCGTGATCGGCACAGCACCCTCAGCGGAGCTGCTGGCAGAATGGACAAAGCGAGAGGTAGCATGTGCAAGCGCTACCCGAAAGCGGGGTCCTCATGGGGGCGAATGCTGTGATACACCGCTCTCGAGAGGGGCCTATATCGGTCAGGATATTCCGGACGAGCTCCGACAGAGGATCGCACGAGAGGGGGCGAGAACGTCCCCTGGTCGTGAAAATGGGGGAAATATTGATATTGCATCGTTGACCAGAGGGTCGAAAGTGTTTCTGGTGAGTCTGAATTTGTGTCACGAACCTGTCAAACCTGGGTGCGACATCCTGCGTGACATCAGGTGTTCGATGCGTGCTCCCGAGTTCCCTTGCTACAGCTGTCGCTGACGTTCTCAGCCTGTTTATGTTCCCGGTGCAAAACTTTCCGTGGGAGATCTACATTTTAGTGAAGGAGATGGTGAACCAACAACGGCGATTGAAATGGCTGGGATTGTAACACTACGTGTCAACATTGTAAAACACGGTGTGAAACTCCTTTCGATGACGAGTCCAATCTATCAAGTAAGCGCATGTCTCCGTAACCACTACCTCTCTCTACAGCTAATGTTGAAACGTCTCGTAGACAAGCCCCTCCGAGCCAATATACCGAAACCAACTAGTCTTCACCGGCCTAAGTGTCGACCTGAGCGGCGAACAAACTGAACGCAGCGGGTTAATAGCCTTCCGAAACGCATCGTTCACAGTGATGAACTATCTCCAATCCTTTGGTTACACTCGCGAACAAATCTATATGCTCCTGTCCTGCGCCCCTGTAGAGAGTAAGGTGGTTGCAACGGCCAATCGACCCAACATGGTCATCAGTCTCGGACTGCCTGTGGATATTTTCGAATTCGATATTTTGCCGAGGAATATTGATGGGAAAGGATTGATTGATAATCCGGGTCCGGCGACGATCAGTCCTGCGAGGGCTTTGGTTCTGGCTGCCGCTGCGGGTGTGAATCATGGTGGCAAGGAGGTTAACGGTTCGGAGAGCAATGGGGGCCATTGTTAGAACACACTTCTTTCACCATATGCATCCAGAATGGATACAACGAGGTTAAAGTCCTTTGTTTGCCTGCAGTCTTCCATCAGGCAATTAGACTCGCTACAAAGTTCGAGGAAGATGCCCCATTTATGTGTGTGTGTCTCGCTCTCCTGGTTTCATCAGTGCGAAGACCGGCGGTATCTCAAAGGAAGCCTCGGATGATTGATGATGGTGATGATGAAGACGGAAATGCCGGCTAATGCAAGGTGGAAGACGGATGATCCACGTCGTCTTGACCTCCTTGACCTCGCTTTCTGGTGTCACTCGGCCATGAATGCATTCCATCCATCCTGCCATGACCTGCCAGCTGCCTCTCTGCTCTCTGTTGGCGGCGCCACGTGACGTCGATCCTCGGAGCTCGGCGATGGCCGCATTCGCGAGGCAAACGTCTGGACGTCATCCCATCAACATCGTTTTCATCCCCAACACCACCCCCGTTCTCACGCGGCTCCCCTTCTCTCCTTGTAAGTGTTCTACCGGCTTGCATACAACAGCCTCGCAGTATACATAGACCCCTGCAACACGCTTTGCCGCTTGAATCATTATTATTACAGTCCGCACGAGCCCCATTGTCATCGGAGTCGGAAGCCGTCGGCCGTGACCGATTCAAGCCAGTATTGGGACACTTTCGTCAGCGAACCCCCTCCTGCCACTCTCTTCTTTCTCTATACCTTGCTCACCGCAGGTGTCGCAATCACCATTCTACCCCGTCTATCATCGTAGACCATGTCGATTCCGGCTCACCTCAGACCCAAAGCCTCTCGCAACACGACCGACTCCTCCCACCAGTCGGCGCAATCTGCTTCTTCCCGTCGTCCCCATCCCCAGCATCGCGAGTACATACCAGGCGGGACGTCTGGTGTCATAGGTGGCGAGCCCGGTGAAGACAACGTCAACGAATACTGGATCTTCGATCAAGCCCAATCCCGTGCTGAGGATGGTGAACAACAAGACCATGAGGGGGACGGCGATGAGTCAACAGGAGGAGAAGAAATAGATACGATCGAGGACGATTGGGATAATCTCAGGGACGGATCAATCGCCCGTCGACCCGCATGGAGGAGACCATCACCACGCTGGGTCTATCCTTTCATCGTAGGGACTACACTTTGTATGGGCATGTGTATGGCCCCCAGGAGCGAGATCTATATCAATCTAGCATGTTTGGCTCATCCACCACAACAACACCAATCACAATCTGGGATATCCGCCATGGCTGGCCTGGAATCTCGACCTGGCACTATCATTGAGAGTCCGATCATCAACCCCTGGCCTGTGGATCATGGAGTGGCTGAAGATCCGAGCTCAGTCAACACATCTCTCCCAGCTCCTGACAAACCTGCGCGACATCTATCCCCGGCCGACGAGTGGTTTATCAAGCTTCAGCATGATATCTACGAGTACAAGATCCATCACCATGCCGCATCAAAAGAGCCTGGTCTTCCAGATGAATCCAAACAACCCCCCAGTCCGTCCTCATCGGCTCCTGGACCTTCAGCGCCAATCCCCCATCCGACAGAGCCTATCGACCGTCGGCCGCCATCCCAAGACCCAAAAATCCCTCAGGGTGATGAAGATACCCAACCAGGTCGAGGTCCGAACTCCACCAATCGGCCTTATGTCGAGATCGACCCGGAACTCTGTAAGCGGGACGCAAAGGTTCAAGGTGCCGCTGCGAAGTTGACAATGAGTGAGGCATCATATCGCTGTAACCACTAGCAAGTCATAGCACTGACCTGCCTTGTTTCTCACTCAACAGTCATGACCCTTACAATGGGTCTACTGTCTGCAATTACAACTGGATTCTGGGGTCAAGCCTCGGATCGCATGGGACGGAAGAGGGTCATGGCGATTGTCGAATCGGGATTTCTTTTAAAGTAAGACTTAAATTCTCAGCTACCTGTCCAGTCTAGAGATTGACCATGATTCCGTCATCAGCGAGCTTCTCTTTGTCTTGGTCGCGACATTTCCCTATCTTGCTCCAGGAGGATATCGTGCCCTCCTATTCGGCCCAACGATAGACGGCCTTCTGGGCGGATACTCTACCATGAGCGCGACCGTTCATGCGTACATCTCGGATGTCACGACTGACGGATCACGGGCTACAGTCTTTGCGAGACTGGGCGGGATCATGATGCTTGGTTTCGCCTGCGGGCCAGTCCTTGGGAGTTTGTTGATTGACGCGACAGGCTACATGTGAGTTGTCATGGATTGAAAGAACGGCTCGATGTCTCTGATCATCCCTATATTTCTATCATATCAGTATGGCACCATTCTACGTCTCAGTGATGGTTCACCTCCTCTGGGTGCTCATGATCCTCTTCGTCCTCCCCGAATCCCTTTCCAGCCAATCCCGACAAATTCTCGCGAAGAACGCGGAAATCGCAAGGATCAACGCAAGACGACGCGAAGCCTTAGAAGTCGAATGGGAAAACGAAACTCCAGCTTCTGAGGGCATTGACCCATTGACTGGTGGGGAATCCGGATGGTCACGCATCTCCCTCGCGGGTGGGCCGGGGACGAGTAAACGACGAAAGAGGGCTGTTGGCGCTAGCCGGCGGTTCGGGAAAAAAGTGTTCAGCTTCCTGGAACCACTGGCGGTGTTCTTTCCCAGGGAGAGGGAGGATGATGGTGTTTGGGTCGCGGGTGGTAGAGGCAAAGATTGGAATATGTCCTTCATGGGTGTCTCCCTGTTCTTGATGTCGATGATGACGGTGAGTGGCATGGATGGCCGTTATCATGTTGTCGCAGAGTTGGGGCAGAAAACTGACATGTTATTGTGTGCTTAGGGCATTCTACAAACTAAGGCTCAATTCACGTTTTACGTGTATGGCTGGACATCGGCTCAGTTGGGTCCTTACATGTCTCTTATGGGTTTTGGGAGAGGGACGGTGCTCCTCGTTGTGATTCCGAGTGAGTGTTGTTTTTTCTGACACTTCTCTACCCGAGACCTTTGCCGGTCCTCAGCGCAATATGTTGATCAGATGACCATGCTGATGCCCCTTGCCGCAGTTGTCATGTACTATATCAAACCCTACTTCACTCCCGATGCCATCATCGAGCCAGTCAGTGACCCTTCCTCCTCCGCATTTTCAACCACCAGCACTGTTCCCCACTCCCACCCAAATTCCCCTTCTACCTCCCAGCTGCCCAAACCCTCCTCTTCCGGCATTTCCACTGCGCCCACCAAGTCTTCCCCGTCCTCCCCGGTAAACCCAAACCAAAAACGTTCAACCCATCTCGATCTCCTCATAGTTCGCACGTGTATCATGATAGAAACATTGCCGTACATCGTTATTGCCTTGAACCCCACGTCAACAGTCTTCGTCATCATGTCTACTATCCTCACCTTCGGCTCAGCTGGGGGTCCGGCCATCAACTCTCTGGCGTTAGGACTCCTCCCTTCCTCCAGGGAAAGTGGGAGACTTTTTGGCGGCATTGCGGTCCTCCATTCTATCGGGGCATCACTCGTCTCGCCATTGCTGTTTGGGACGATCTTTGCTAGCACAGTCGGCTGGTATGCGCCAACAGTGTTTGCGCTGGCCGCGAGCATCTTGGTAATGGCCCAGGTGTCTTTGGCCTTTGTACGGCTCCCGAAAGGAAAGGACGCGGGAAAGGTCGAGAGGGGAAGGAGTAGAGGGGTGAAGAGGGTTAAGAGTAGTGCGCGGGTAGAGATTTAGTAAGATTCGATGTTGGTGATGGGGGTTTCAGTCTCAATGGTCTGAATACTTGGTATGGTAGGACGGGAGTACGAAGGTTCCTTACATGGGTTACACACGGTCATGCGTCGGATACATAGAATTTCATTGTTTAGGTGTTTAGTTATCAAGATAGATGCTGCTAGGTTGTTTAATGCCGAGGTGTTGGTTTAATTTATCGTTGGCGGTATGTTTTGTTAGGAGAGTATTTGTTGTCAATAATGATCAGATGTTTCGTCGTACGAGTGCTATTCGCAGAATTGATCTCATCTCCTACAACCAGCCGAAATTTTCATCCCAACCTGTTGCGACGATCACGGGACACGAAGTAAGGAGGTTCGATTATCATACAGTATGTCGTCGATTCGGTCAACGTGGAGCAAAGACGACTTGAATTGGTATTACTCAACGAAATTACATGAGTGGGATGTGGACTTTCGATCCGATCATAAAGTCTAAGTGTTAATTTTACAATGTCGTGATATCGTTACACCACCGTAAAATCTAAGCCATCACCCCCCTCCTCCCCTCCGCCACAAGATTCCCCAATCTCTCTCCCACCCCGTCCAAAACCCCCTCAAACCCCCTCATCTCCCTACGCAACACCTCTCCTACACCACCTACCTCCTCTCCTCTCCTCCTCTCCCAAAGTCCCACTCCAACCCAAGCCCTCTCTTCCTGATTCTCCCGCTCTCTCCATCCCTCGACACCTGCTCTTATCCCCCGCATTTGCCTAGCTACCGAGGTGGAGATGGAAGCTGTTAGGGAGAGTGTGTCGGTAAGGGACTGGAGAGTCTGTATGAGGTTCTGTGTGGATTTCTGGAGAGACTCGACGGTTGCTGGGAGGGTTTGGGTGGTCTTTGGGAAGTGTGTTAGAGGCAGATGTGTAGCGAGAGGTGAGTATGGGGTTGGATAGGCGTCTTGATGGGTCTGGTCCATCGTATCGAGGGAGAGGTCTAAGCGGTGATCCTCGAAAGATTCGTCGAATATATGCCGTTCTCCATCTGGGTCTGTGGGGTGTGTTGGCAACGCCAGACTTAGATCTGCTTTATTTGGGGAGACAGATATCCGTGAGTCTTCTCCCTCGCCAACCCAACCTCCAATGTAAGCCGCTCCCTCCCCACCCCGGTCGTCAAGCTCATTCACAAGTCCGAGTCCTCGCCCATCGTCAGCCATGAGATCCAATCCCTCTGCCCATCCTAGCATTCGCAATTCCCTACCCAGGATACTCAGTTCTCTCAGCTGTTCCTCCCGAACTCTCTCAGCCTCCCCTAACTTCCCTAAATGCGTTTGCAGCATCTCTTCCACGCCTCCTCCACTCCCTTCCGACACTTTCCCATATCCCGGACCAATGTCCTCATCTGTCTGATTCGCGCTCAAAGCATGGATCTGTTCAGATTTGTCGCTGATTACCTGCGAAGTGGAAGGTGGGCTGGGATGAGGTCCCTCCAGCCCACGGAGATGGGAGAGGAGACCCGCTATCGTCGCTTGACATTCGGCAAACACAATTTGCGGATCTCTCTCGACCTTTGGAGCAAGAAATAAGACCCCATCGTCTCTCTCAGAATTTGGTGGGTTTACTTCCATCGTCAAGCCCAAAGCATGGCGATTAAGTTGCTCCTCTTGGCCGTCTTCATAAAACCCGTCTTCGCCATGGTTTGCCGTTACTTCCAAGTTAAGATCTCGTGGTTGCCCCAGGGTTCTCGAGTCACTCAGCCTCACATCCCCGGTGATTGGTTGTGGAGTTTCTATGATCGTTGATGGATCTAGAGAGGAGTCGCCGTGTAAAACGTGAGAATGTTTGGAAGGGGTCTCTTTGGAGTCCAAGTGATCCGCTGGCGAGACGTATCAGTGGAATATTTACGCTCAGGAGCTCGTGGCAGAGAGAGCGTAGAGTGAAAATGTATGTATCATTGAGGGTGGAAATAGGGAATGATCATATGATCAAAACAGAATAGTCACCACCCACCATCGTCACCTACATCATCCGCTTGATCAAACTCCAGCCCGAATTCCTCAGCTAAACTTCTGTTCGAGAACGGCTGATCATCGAGCGCGCCAGCCAGTTCGTCAGCAAGACTTGAGAACGCCATGAGCCGAGTATCAAGACAACCCTCTAGTACAAGGAGAGATAGAGGAAAGAGAAGGAAAGAGATGGGTGGAGATGGATATGGCTGGCAGTGGCAAAGGGGGTCGAAATCCGAAACGCAGCTGAAACGCACAGACCACATCTCAGTCGGGGGAGTGACGGAGTGGCATTACGGCAACTGGTCAATTGTCAAGAACCCAATTCATATCCCTTCCCCATGCCACGGCAACACAGTTGACTACCCACTATGAAAACCATATCCTGTCTCCAACTACCCTATTACAAGCTGTTCACTATCTACTAATTGATCTGTTAACTCGTCTTCTCGCCCCTTGCGATCCCCCTCCCCCATTTACTTACCCTAACGGGTGACGAGCGAGGGAAGGGGGTATGCGGTACGAGAGGAGAGTTGGCGGTGGTATGGGTATGGAAGAGGACGCTGGGATGGTGGTATTACATGCTAAAAGCAGGGATGGGTATGCAGGAGTAGGGTGTGAGAGGGGGATTCGGGAAGAAGGAGTAGGAGGCAGAGGTCACCCTATGGGTGATGCATCTAACGATTCCCGTAACTGCTATGTGTGACAGCTTGGACAGGCGCATGATCGATCTGAGGTTTCAGTCTAAACTGCGCAAACACCGGGATATGACTAACATGATAAATCCAAAATCAGTACTGCGTCTCACGCCAGTTATACAAAAGAAAACTCACTCAGATGGGAAATGGGCATTGGGGAATCCAACAGTCTTATCCAGGTATCCGCGATCCACATCCCCAAGAACACTAGTGACAACCAGAGTCTTATACGAGAAGAAGATCCAATCGATTCCACCTTCGAATGTCGGTGTAAAGTTCGTCATCTTCATCTCCCCAAAGCTCGCACAACTACTGCGCAGTCCTAACCGATGTTTCATGCCCGCTTTCGTATATCGTCCGTAAGCATGCGACATGAAATCCTCATGATCGGCCGAGATTTCTCCAAGCGATAGGAAGTCGTAGACAGCTGAGCCTTGCAACGAGTTGAGATCGGTGCACATGACCAGAGGGATATCTGTACCTCTAAGCGCACGGTCATACTTCGGTGCTCCACTCCCACCGTTTGCGTCTGAGATTGCAGGCGGTTTAGGAGGAAGAGTGGAGAATTGTTCGACAATCTTCTCCATCTCCTCCATCAACATCCCAATTTGAACAAGCTTAACATCCCGGTACCGATGATCCCAGAAGATATGAGAGTTACAGGTGAGTAGTCGGGCGCCGGAAGACACGAATTCGAGAGCACAGACGACGGCGATATTGTCTCGTCCCATGACACGATTGAACATGTCTTCGGTACGTATTTCCGTATCTGTGATGGCAACGCGGTTGAAGTCGATGACCTGTGATTCGACTAGTTGGAATCTGTTGAGCGAGTCAGCATATTCGATATCCCAACAACCAGGCCTGAAACAACAGTATTCTGTCAAGGCCGTAACGGGACAACCCACTTGTCCATCTTCCAGAACGTAGCACACCCATCTACCGTCTTCCTCTCCTCAGCACTCATAGTTCTAGCCCGACTCCTCGAATAATGTTGCCCATTGTACCCATGTTTCTCGAGCTCGGGCAGGAAGTAATCCGTAAACTGTTCCGAATCAATCTCCTGCAGACAGATAAGATCGGCAGAGGCGTTGACGATTTCCTGCAAGATCGTCTGTTTCCTGTAGGACCAATCTAATGCCCATGTAGGGGTATAGCGGTACGTCGACGGGGCAGCAAACATAGGACAGAGAATGTTGTATGAGAGGACGGTGAAAGTTTCTTGTTGCTCGGAAATCGGTGAGGGTAGCTCAGTTTCTATGTCTATCCACTGTCGTTCAGGCGGTGCCGGTCCAACAGGACATGAATCTCTCAGTGTGCCAATGAGAGCAGTAGTTCCCTCTTCGGCTAATAGCTTCCGCAAACGATCCTCCATCGGGTTACCATCAATCCCAAGCACGACCAATTGGTACAGGGTTCCAATTTCTGGCGGTAGCGTCGTCAAGTGGTTATCAAAAAGCAGCAGCTCTTTCAGCCTCGTCAAAAGACCAATTTCAGGAGGGATGGAGGTGAGTTCGTTTCCCGTCGCATCAAGAATGGTAAGCTGTCGTAGATGTGAAATCGTCGGAGGTAAGGATGTAAGGGCGTTGTGATTGATGAAGAGGGAGGTAATGTGTGCGAAAGTGAACAGCGCGGGTGACAGTGCCTTGAGCCTGATACCACCTAGGTCCAGTCCGGTCCAGGGCTCACTGGTAGAATCGTCGTCCTTGATGACCGGTGCAGCAGGTTCACCATTGGCATCACTACCGCCTTCGCCGTATTTGAGGGGAGGCGTCTCCGATCGATCAGGGGCCTGCGTTACCGATAACGATGTATTCTTCCGATGTACACCATTTGTAGCATTTGAGTTTGAGGACCGTGGTCGGAAACTGTTGGGATCCAGAATAGGTACCGCCGACCGCTTTGAATCCCTTGACTCCATCGCTGCAGCCCTAGCCCGATGATGAGGAGCGGATGACAGCCGTGAGGCCTGTTCTCACTGTCAGCTCTTATGCACCAGCTGCATGAGTTCATTGATTCATTGCAACTCACCTCTGCCCTTTTGATCTGTTCCTGCCAATGAGCAGTCATGGGAACCATTGCCTCAGGTCGCGGTGGAGATCCACCATGCCCTTGACCCTGACCCCCTAATCCAGCGCCCATCATCCCAATCCCGCCATACTGTCCTGGACCATGTGCACCCATCCCCATACCGCCGGTACCCTGCTGAGTCAAATGCATCCCAGCCCCACCATTGCCCCCAGCCCCATTCCCAAAAGACGGATGATGAGGATGCTGACCGTGATGCTGCTGTTGTTGTTGATGCTGATGTAACCCCTGATGACCACCATGCTGAACATGACCATGCCCATGCGAAAGGTGATGTTGGTTCCCAGGAGGTGGACCACCGTTGTATCCACCACCTAGCACTCCATTGTTACCTTGATATCCCGACGGCGAGGGTAAAGGCATTCCACTGGGTGTGAATGCCGTTGGATTCCTCGGCCAGCCACCACCACCCATCCCACTTCCTCGCCCACCGAACCCGAGATCCCCATTGGGAACAGCGTTTCCGTCGTGGTGCTTAGTGGAAACGGATGGGGATGCAGAGGTTTGAGCTTGTTGAGGATAGTACATCCAGTTCGTGCGGTCTTTCGACACCTATCTCGTAGGCTGGGAATTGGTCAAAGGGAGGATGTCTTAGTATCAGCTATCTTATTCATCATTTTGTGTATATATCTAAAAGTAAGAGTGTACACAAAGCAGACACCTCAATGCAATAGTGGGGGACATGTGACGGAGACTCACAAATGTTCCGTCTCTTACCCTTCAGCCGGGAAACAAGCTCAATCTCAAGATCAGAATCAAGATCAGAACAAAAGGGAGGGGGCGGCGGTGAAGACTGGGCGACCAAGTTAAGCATGGATGAGCCTGTCTTCCTGGCACGGGAGGAAGCGGTGGGTGTTGGTGGTGGTAGTGGATATCGTGCGATGATCCACTGAAGTGACGGAGCACAGCGTGTCCTGTGTAAACTGGCTTTCGTGGGGTAGTGCGTGCGAGAGTGTGAGGTGCGTAGTGAGTGATCGAGATGCTGCTGAGAGTGTAGTAGTATGTCGATGTGTTGATAGAGTGACAAGAGGGGATGAGGTATACCGTGACGGGGGGATGTAATATGAGGAGGAGGGTGTGCTGGAGTGTCCTAGAGCAGGAAGGGGCCGGCGAATCCCGGCGTTTCAGGATTAAAAGGACAAAGCACGCGAGTGTGGCACTTGGGACAGCATCGCCTGGGTTTCATGGACAATAGCCATCCCTACAGCCCTATAGCCCTACAGCCCGAATGCATTGTATGTTAGAGGTATACTACAAGATGATACGTATATGATCATTTCCCCGCTTGATTGAATGCTAGACAAAAAACCAGATCCGACACCACACGACACCCAAAAATTCAGAAAAGGGATATAGAATGTGAACCAACTCCCAAACACAATGAGCCGAGCAAAACGAGCCAAGCACCAAATGAAACCAACCATACACCAGAAAGAGACCCATTCCCCAATCTTTGACCATTCTAACGTCTATCCTACACTTTATGCCTGCAAGGCACCATTCATGAGCGACATGGCGTGAAGCAACAATCTCGGATCAATCTTGGTGGCTTGTTCAAGAGCCGCCAAGACGGACGCGAAGCCACCAAGGTTTTTGATGTACTAAAGCAACCAGTCAGCCGAAGTCCATGGTACCCGAACAGATGACTCACCAAAGTCGACATGGAATTCTCAATCCTCGTTGTCAGACTTTCAATGATAACCGTCAACTCCTCATCGCTCATCTCCTCCTTAATAGACGGGCCCAAATGGACGGGTGGCACAATAATCTTGGCAGTCTTGACACTACCCTCAGCCCCAGTCACGGCAGGAATGAGTGTCGCGGATCGTTTAGTCGGTGAGATGACTGCGGGCTGGAGTTGACCCACAGAAGGAGATGATCCGGAGGGAAGGAGAGGGGAGGTCGTCGACGGTTGAGAGGACGAGTGAGATGGTTGTACAAGGTGCACCTGGGGAGAAGTGAGGGCCTCCAATCGCAGTGTCAACAATGCAAGTTGTCGGACCTCGTCGATGTCGATCAGCCGCTCTTGCGAGAATGTCTTGGCGGCGTTGACTTCTACGTTGGCTCTTAGCGAATCTGAGACTTCCAACCTCCCAGCCAAGGATTTGGGGTAAATCAAGTGGAGTTTCTCGGGCACTACAGAATTTCGTACACTCAGGTCAGCTCGCTGAACTTCCACACGGCAACGCGACAGAGTAATAACCCACCTTCAAGACCCTTCAACTTCCTCTCCCCCATATCCTTCACCTCGACGCCAATCCTCTTAAGCTCATTCAATTCCCTCTTCAACTCGGAATTGACCTCTCCATCCTCCCCACTGTCCACATACTCCCTCAACGCAGTGATCTCATTGATAACATCCAGCGACGCCATCAACTGTCCCCCGTCCGCAGACGCGTTAATCCGCGCGGCCCGGTTCACCATGGGTCCATAGTAGTCCATTCGCCGCGTGATCGGATCCCTCTCACATGTCGGAACACCCCAATGAATACCCATGCGCACGCTTAAACCCCTCTGAATGATGTTCCCCTCAGCGTCGTATACCTCTTTCCCGTCCTCGCATTCCAGCAGCTCCCGAGGCCATTCCTGCTGTAACAGCAAGATCTGACAGTGGAAACACCACAACAGACCGGCAGTCACACTAGGGAAAGAGACCATGAAACTATCGCCTTCAGTCTTGACCTCGTACCCGCCATCGAGACGGAGTTGTCGACGCATCAAGCTATGATGCATCTTGATAGCAGTCGCCATACCAGGATTCGTCTCCCAGAGTGCCGTCGAATTCTTGATATCCGTGAAAACAAGCGCAACAGTGCCCGTAGGTGGTTCCACCTCTTGCTGTAATCTGTTCAAAGTTCGATCACCAACTTCTTCAACGCGTCGTCGAGCTATCCGCTTCCCAACGGAATAGTAATCACTCGGGTCGGCAATGGCAGATTCCGTATTCGCCGCAGTACCAGCTCGACTTCGTAGACCACGACCGAAGAAGAGATCAGAAACATTCAAGACCATGACCATGACTGATCCATTAGCGCCGTAGGAGATTGCGAAATCCCGTAGTTTCTGAGCAGCCATCATCGGGTCATTGCGTTCAGTCCTAGCGATATCCACAGCGGTTTGGTACGAGCAGCAATTCCACAATGCCGAATTTCCGATGATGACAAATTCGTCTGATTCTGCGAGCTCCCTCGTTCTCACCTCCGGATCTGCATTGACCGCAGGAAGAGCGTGGTAATATCCAAAGGCTCGTGAGATATCCAATTCCTTCTCGTCGTTGATATACCCCTTTGTTGAAACCCAAGCCTCAGCTTGACGAATTCGAGCAGTCTCCTCACGATCCGTAGGATCATGCCGTTTCGACAACAATTCCGCCTCGCCCTTTCGGGAAATCACAACAAGCGAATCACCAACATTGGCAACGTGCATTGTCTTCCCGACAAGATAAACGACGGCACCAGAAGCTCCAGTCTTCATATGCGAGCTGGGACTAGTCATCCAATTCTGTCGGTGATTCTGGTGCGCACTCGCAGTAGATCCTTTCCGCCTATGCGCAGACTGATATAAGAATTCGGCGGTCTCCTTGGACGAAAACACGAAAGACCGACGAAGAGCTTCTTTAACTGGCAGATCCGCTCGTAGATTTTCGAGTTGAGCAGTGAGAACATCGGCAAAAATCTCTTGGAGGTATTTCGGGATTTTACCAGATGGAACGGAAGGCGCCGCACGTCCAAACATGCCGAAAAGACATTCGTTGTCCTTGCCCCGGAAATTAGGGATAACCATATCAAACATGGCGAGATGCTCAATGGAACCCAGCATATCGGAAATTCCGTACGCCATGTTGTTGATGTCAGAGAACGAAGTGCGAACACGCTTCTCGTCACTCTCGTCAGGTAACGATGGAATTCGGAGGGTGACGTCCATAAGGCCAAGGACTCGAAGTTGGGTCAGAGCTGAGAAATCGGACAGCTCTTTCCGGAAAGTAGAAGCGTGCGACATATCTTGGCCACTCGTAGGCTTGATTTCTAAGCGCTTGTTCCCTGACAGATTGAGATATCGCAATGCAGTATTCCAGTTCCTGTAACCGATATCAGCGGACTATATACGCAACGCACAAAGGAAAATGTATCATACCAGTTCCAATCGTAAGGCCAATTAGCGATATTATATTTGAGGACATTACTCCCAACATCCAGATGTTGCAAGCTCTTAATAGCTCCCAGCTCCGATGGCAAAGTCTGCAGCTTGTTCCCATTCAGATGTAAAACTTTCAACCTGGACAACCGTTCCAGATCCTCCGAAGGCAGACTGGTCAACTTGTTTCCGGACAGGTAGAGCTGTTCAAGATATTCGTTCCTGCACAGCGTGTCGGGAGGAATCTCGTAGATATCGTTGAAAGATAAGTTGAGGACTTTGAGATTCGGTAGTTGGGCGACTAAGCGGAAAATGTCGTCGTTGAAATGATTATCACCAGCGTAGAGGTACTGTAAACTCTGCCCTGCTGGTGGGACACGGAACGCCGGCTTCTCTTTGACGGGATCACTCAATCCCCCAACCCCGTAGCCACTAGAATGGCCACCTGAACTAGACGATACCGACTCCTTCCGAGTCTGCTCGGCAATTCCCATGAGCTCGATATAATTCGAGGGAGGGTCTGGTGCAAACTCGAGTAGATTCGAACTACAATTCACGAGTTCGAGTTTACCGCACATCCAGAGATCCGAAGGTAATTCTTTCAGGTTGTTGTTGTGAACATTGAGTATTTTGAGGTTCTGCATCGTCCCAAAATTAGGTAGAGAGTTGAGCATGTTATCCGTGCAAGAAAAGTTCTCGAGGTTAACCAATCGACGAAGGGTATCGGGCAATCGAGTGAATTGGTTGAAATTCAGTTTGAGCTCTACGAGATTAACAAGTTCGCTAAGAGCCTCGTCGGCCAGGGTGGAGATTTTACCATGCGAGAGATTCAGATGAGTGAGAGAATAACTAGCCATCATGTCAGGCAGCGGAGCCAGGGTGAATCGAGTAATAGAATTATACGGGACACCGAATTCTCGAACTTTAGCTCCCAGTCTTGCATCGAGGGTAACAAGGTTGTTATTGTCCGCATGAAGGGTCGTCAAATTAGGCAAAGAGTAGACAGCGTTCAAATCGGTCAACTTGTTTCGTCGAACATCCAAAATCCGAAGGTTGGCCAACGTGCTGAAAGACTCGGGGAAGGTTGTAAGATCGTTACCGATACAGGAGAACCGTTCAAGCGATTTGAGATTCGACATTGCCGACGGCAATTCCGCAATCTCGTTGAACGATACGTCCAAGTCGACAAGGTTGCTCATCTCGCACACAACCGAGGGGAAGTTTTCAAACTTGTTGTTGGAGATATTGAGATACTTGAGCGCTTTCATCTGAACGAAATAAGTCGGGATCGAAGTGAGTTTGTTGTTCTGAATCGCCAAAGACGATAACGTCGGAATATCGTTCAGCTGAACATGTTCCAAATCGTTGATACGATTACAAGAAATGTCGAGTCGAGTCAACGTCGTACTATGTCTGATGGACGCAGGGACCTTCTTTAATGCCATATTCGACATCCGCAACTCTTTCAGGCTCGTACAAGCCTGTATAAAGTCCAAGGGAAGATCCGTCAAAGGATTTCGGGAGAGGTTGAGGATGATAATATTGTGAGCGTGGAGATGGAGGAAGATCGGGATAACCTGCAGATCTCGATTGGCGAGGTCGATAAATTCGAACGAATCATAGGAACTCTCCTCCTCCTATTATTCAGCATATTAGCCTTGGAAACATGCCAACATATACGCGAGATAGAGCACGTACGGGATCCATGACGGGAAGAACAGGAGTCTGGTAGATGTATCGTATCAGAATGCCAAGATCCTCCTTCCCAACGGTATCAAGGGGTTCATCATCGCTATGTCCAGACTGCTGCAATCGTCGAGTCTGAATCGCCAAAGGTTTTTCTGACGGTAACAGAACTCGTTCTGAGAAAGACATCAAATCATATCAGCTTTCCAGTCAACCTCTCCTCGTCGATGAATAAAGGCTCCAAGGCAGCACAGCATCGCTTACCTTGACCGCGTTCCCGCAAATACAACTTCATCCCTGATGTCGTCTTCCGAGCTCCTGGTACACCAGCTTCACTAGCCCCCGTCAACATAGTGATTATCTCCGCCACAGTCGTGGAGATCGGGACAGCTATAACACTGTAAGAATCATCTGCCCGATAGATCCTTGTATGATACTGATGAATCACACGTTGTAAGCTTCACCCATAACGCATGCTTGTGATATGACGAAGGCTCTCACCAGAACAGACGATCCATGACCACTACCAGCAGTCCCGGGCCTACCACCACCAGTCCCAGGTCGATGGGAAGTACTCGGTCTTCCATCGCGAGTCTTTGCCCTCCCCTTTCCTTGGGTCGCCGTACCCGGTCTCGCACTCGAGCTCTTCGGTGCTCCCTTCCCACCCTGCGCAGACTTGAATCCAAAGGGTGGTGCAGGCTTCTTCAGGATCGTCATGACAGGGCTCGCAGCCTCCGAAGTAGTCTTGTCACCTGCGTTATTGTCTTCGATCTGCTCTTCCTCAGATAAAGACTCGTCATCATCCCCATCATCGCCGACATCCACACCCTCTTCGGAGCTTGACGAATCCTCTGGGAGATCCTCGTCGCCCTCCACACCCCAGGACTCGGGTGCAGCCCACGCTGCACCGCCCACAGGCCCGCTTGGAACTAAAGCTGACATGGAAGATGCGAGTCCAGCGTCGTCCGAGCCTCTGGGTGTAGTCTGCTGAGAGGGGAACACATGTTCATGGGGAGCGAGAGGTGTTCCAGCCGTCAATTTCATGATAGGCTTCGAAGGAGAGATGCCCTCTATCAACGGACTGGGAGGCGATCTAGAGGTCCCAAAGGGATCGGTATTGAAGACAGTCCCCTGATTCTGATGAAGAACTCCAACCCAACCGGGTGCGAGAGGCTGCAGTGTCGAGTCAGGAACTTCAACAGACCCTTCAGAATCCGTTGACCCCATCTTGACGTTCCTTAACTGCGACGGACGACGCGGTTGATTATTCGCGCCAGGAGGAAGAGAATGCTTTGGCGACATGGAAAGTGGAGACGTCGGCGTGGGTGGCTTTCTCGCATCAGCCGATCCAGGAGGTGAGGTAGATTGCGCAAAAGGATCTCGAGAGAAGGGTCCAGACGTCCTATGAGCCTCGGACAGCACACTCCGACCAGGAGTGGGTGCACTACCGCCGGAAGAAGCACTGGAACCCTCAGAAAGACTAGTCGCTAGACTGCTGTGCGTTAACACATCGGTAAAAGCCATGGACGACGAGTGAGTAGTATCGGATGTGGAAGCGCTTGTTGCACCGGATACCCCGGGGACCAGAGGTGCTCTGGCGGGGACGACAGGAGGGGCGGGAGCGTTAGCCAAGTTAGGATCGACGATACCTTCCATGTCATCGAGGTCCATATCGAGTTTGAGCTCCGGTTCAGCAATCTCGTGCATGGGTGAGATGGGACCCTCGGGAAAGAAACTGCTCTGGCTCCCTCGATCGTTCACTCGATAAGAGTCAGAACCCGGAAACCTGTCAGTGAGACTGGGCTTGGACGGTTGATATCCCATTGACCCTTGTGAAGTTGCGGTGGACACTCTGGAACTGTTAGATCCAGAGCCGGAGCCACGGTGGGCGTCGGTAGGATGAAAATCGGGGGGAATATGATCTGGAGTAATAGAGTAATATCATTATCAGTCACGGTGCACAGACGAATATCCACATAAACCAAAAAAAAAGAACCTACTCATAGAAGCATTAGCACCTGTCCGTCGTTTCAATAAGCCACCCAAGAATCCCTTCTTCTTATCACTCCCCACACTCCCATGGCCGGAGGTTGTACTCCCAAACCTCGAACCCCTAGTCGAGGAGGCGACCGAGTTCTGTCTAGCAGGTGCGGCGTCAGGAGAACGTGCGATTCCACCATATATCGGTGGTCTAGCGAAAGCGGCGAGAGTCTGCACACTATCATTCGAACCATTACGCGAGGTTTGACCCATCGCTGCCAAGTCTCTTGAGGACGAACTAGTCGTCGGGGTAGTTTCGGTCGCAGCGACAGAATGGACAGAAGGGTTGGACCCGTTGCGCGAGCCTTGCGGATTTGTTGGACCCGACTCTGGATGTCCACCGTCCGCTGTGCCTAGTCGTCGAATCTTGGATAGAGATGGGACAGAAGCGAAGTGATTTAAAGACGGCAATGTCGATTTCCTTCCCGGTTGTCCGCCTCTACTTGTCGCATAATCATGCGATTGTCCATCAGAAGCTTGGCCAGCCGGACCAGGGGGTGGAGAATTGGATTGAGAAGGACCAGAATCGTCCATCAACCACGGAGCGATATTGGCTCCAGCTTGACCACTCCCGCTTCCCTGTCTCCCACCTGGACGGGGTGCCGCCGAAGGATCGAGGATATCCGCCATATTCCCGTCAAACTTCATGTCATCGGTACCGAAACCTAGACCCGTCCCCCCCGAGCCTGCAAAGGACCCAAGGACAACTCCGGGATACATGGTCGAAGCGACGTTAGGCTGAGATGGATGGGGAAGCATGAATGGAGGATCTTCCCCTAGTCTCTTCGCTAGAGGTGATACCTTCCCCTTGTCTTTAGGTCTCGGACGATCGTCACCGTCATCTGACGACTCGTTTTGGTCCCCACACCGATTCACACTACCTGGAGTACGCTTTACTCTGGGACTCATACGTTTCTTCCCAGAAGAAGACCCGGGGGGAGTAGTTGAACCCCCTACACGAGCCTTGTATGATCCCTGACCGGCCACATACGGTGAAGAAGTCCTAGAACTCTTTGGAGAAGAGCTACGAAAGCTAGTGGAATTATCGATCGAAGAGTGATCCCATCCGTCACCACTTAATCTCATCGTCCGTCCGCCGTCCTCAATCTCCGATGACCCGCGTATCTGAGCCCCCAGCGAGGGGTGATCGGTGGATGTGGACGTGGATGCGGATGCGGATGCTTTTTGAGCAGGGATGGCTGATGGATCAGAGGCGGTTTTCGACGATACGAGCGGGGTCTCACCACCATTCTGAGATGGTGGTCGTCGATGTACGACGTGCATGGTGAGAGTGGGGGGGGGGAAGGGG